>CM076579.1:416058505-417258505 GCA_034641835.2 Pinus albicaulis | reverse complement strand
ACACACCCTACTTATCCTCTGATCTATTTACCATGCTATCATGCTTCTAACCATGCAACTATTCATGATGAACTAAACTTGACAAAGTGTGGCTTGCAGTTTGGAGTAAAACGGGCTAAAGATGCTAATGGAGGGCCTAGCACATGAAACAACGCTTAGAGGTGGAAAGAGCGGGTTTAAACCTTATTAAAGCTTTATTATAGCGCAAAAATGCTTTGGAGCGGGATGATTTGAAAAGTGCGATGGCGGAGGGAAGTGCGATATGCGATATCACAATCGCGATATCGCAAATTTAGAGTAGGGTGCCTGAGCGATAGATGCAGTAGTTAACAACGCAAGGAACTGAGCAGCATAGAGCAGAGTTGGAAGCAGTTCAATTGGCACAGTGCACAGTGAGCAGCAGTGCAGAGGCTTCAGTGACAGCGCAGAGGCTTCAGTGACAACGCAGAGGGTAGCAGTAGTCATAACTCGGTGGAAAGACGCATCAATCTGAACACAGTGGGTTCATTTGATGGACATCTCTCACTTGTAGCAACAACAAATTGTTGATTTTTGTAGCATCGGAAAGTATTCCAAGTCTCAAATTTTGTGAGGAGGCTTGGACATCAGTATTCCAAAGGACCTAGAAACCGTTTGTGGTAATTCCACTCTGTTCATGTTTTATTAAAATAATTAATTATGTTAATGGAGACCCTAAGTCTAAACTTGGGGAAATTAAATAATTAATGGGTATTAATAAGACAAAGTGTAAATATTCTAGAGAACGAAGATCAAGTCAAATTTTAATCTTAGCCATTGATTAGACTTCAAATCTGGGTCGTTGATTCATTAATGAGAAGATTATAAAAGAAGGCTTGAGGGTCATTTGGAAAGTAAGTTGGACATACACTCAGTAACCTGAAGGAGATCAATTATGAAGGAATAGAATTCAATTTCAGAGGGGGAGTTGCAGGGTAGAGTTGTAGAGGCAGAAGGAGAAGAGGGAGTCAACAGTGATTGAGAACAAGGAGAGAGGGACACAGAGGGCCACAGAAGGCAGCGCATTGTACCCACGCAGAGCCCACGTAGAGTGACGCAGTACAACATAGGGACTGGGCAGAGAAGCGCAAAGAGAGACGAAGAGGGAGATAGAGGGTCTTCTGGGTGTTAGAAAATCTTCGAAAGGATCCAGTAATTTTGTGTTAGGTGTTTTCTAAATATATTTGCCCGTGTATTCCTTGTAAATAAGTCATTTGCTGAAGATTAATATATAAACCCTCATCTACTGCATCGATTTTCCCACATTGGGTTTTTCCGGAGACAATTGTCCAAAAATAAGCGTGTACATGTGATTTTTTCTTATGCTTATGTTCCTTACTATTCCTTTCTCTACATATGTATTAAGTGAATGTTGCAGTGCTATTTATTTCGAAATTTATTGATAGAATTTTGTAAATAGCTTATCGGAGTAATAAGTAGGAGAAATAAATATATCACTGCAACTGTATATTTCTGGATTGAAATTTTCACATGGTATCAGAGCGAGAGATGAGTAATAGAAGTAGAGAATCGGTAAGTGAACGTAAATCTGACATCGTTGTGGCAACTCGGAATGGTTCACGTAGTTCTCCAAAGAGGAAGAGAAGCATGGAAGAACAGATGGATCACTATGTTTCTATTCTGGCATCCATAATTGAAGAATAGTTTGCTTGTGTGTCAAGCACTGTTTCTCCTGAAGTTTGGTACATTGACAGTGGAGCTTCTGCTCATATGATGGGAGTGCGGGAATGTTTCTCAAACTACCAAGAAGAGCAGATGAACTTTAAAATCACCATGGGAAATAAATCAAAATGTACCCCTATTGGAAGAGGTACTGTATTATTTCAAACGAAGGCTGGAAATAAGCTTCGGACCACTAATGTGCTGCATGTGCCTAGTTTGGGGATGAACTTACTCTCGGTGTCTCAACTTCAAAATAGTGGTTATGACATTTACTTCATTGGGAACAGAGTATATGTCAAACACCCAAGTTGGAAGAAGAAAGAACAAATCAGAGTCAGGAGCAATAAACTATATAAGTTACAGCTTGAATCTCCAATGGCACTAATAGGCAACACTGATGAGAAGGACTTGAATGAACTATGGCATAGAGGAATGGGGCATTTGCATCCATGGGGTGTTAAAGATTCTCAAGAAAACTTTCACGAGAGTTCCAGAACTAAGCACCAAGTGAAACGATGTTTACAGAGGGTACGTATTGGGAAATTATGCCAAGGCAGCGTATCAGAGAAGCACGAATACGGCTAAGAGTGTGTTGGGTTTAATACAATCATATATTTACAAACCAATGTCAAATAGAGCTCTTTGTGGTGTCGAATATTTCGTCACCTTTATTGATGACGATTCAAGGAAGACTTGGATCTACTTTCTGAAGACCAGGAACAAAGTCTTCAGCTGTTTCAAAGAGTTTAAAGCTCTGGTAGAAAATCTGACAGGAAAGCGGATCAAGGTGTTGCATTTAGACAATGGTGGAGAGTACATTGATAAAGAATTCACAGGGTTCTGCGCAAGGGAAGGTATCAGAAGAGCGTGGACCGCTCCATATAATCCGGAGCAGAATGGTGTGGCAGAAAGAAAGAATAGAACTATTGTCGAGGCTGCAAGGGCAATGCTGTATGATTAAGACATGCCCAAATTTATGTGGGTTGAAGCTTGTAATACAATTGTCTACGTTCAGAACATGACTCCTCACAACGCATTAGGGAATATCACTCCAAAAAGTGTCTTCACTGGTAGCAATCTTGAATTGAGCCACTTTAGGATCTTTGGCAGTGCGACATATTGTCTTGTGCCCAATGAAAAGAGGAAGAAGCTGGATATGATTGTGAAAAAGAGATATTTGATAGGATATAGCGAAAATGCAAAGGCTTACTACATTTACATTCTAGAGAGCAGGAAAGTTGTAGTGCAGAGGGATGTGAAACTCATGGAGGAAAGGTCCTTTAGGAGATCCCGAGAGATGCCTTCTGCTACGCAGTCTGAGGAGGACCCGTTGGTCCAACCACGACCTGCGCAGGGTAATACGCTTGCCTCTCCAAGGCATGGCGATCCAAGGGATACTTCTCCCGAGGATTTGCAGGAAGGAGAGCATGTAGATCCACCCACTACTAGTGCTAGAACGAGTAGGGAACAAACTCTGAAGGACGTAGAAGAATTTGTCAGAGCCCTCGAAATGGGAAAAGGCAACGTAGGTTGCCTAATAGATACCAAGCCTTGGTTGCACAAGTTGGGAAACCTTCTAGTTTTCTGGAAGAAGCTTAGGACCAGGTATGGGTAGATGTGATGGTGGAAGAATACAGTTCCATCATGACAAATGATGTATGGAAAGTGGTTCCCAGACTTCAGGACAGATCAGTTGTAGGTTCAAGGTGGATCTACAAGATCAAATATGTTGTAGATGGCAGCATCGAGAAGTTTAAAGCCATGTTTATGGCTAAGGGGTATGCTCAGAAGGAGGGGATAAATTATTAAGAGACCTTTGCCCTAGTAGCCAGATATACTTCCATTAGATCCGTGATATCCCTTGCTGTGCAGATGGGATGGGAGATTCACCAAATGGACGTCAAGACGGTGTTCCTGAATGGGGTGATAGAAGAGGAAGTATACATTGAACAACCAGAGGGCTTCGAGACGCATGAGCAGAAGACTCATGTTTGCAGGCTTAAGAAAGCCTTGTATGGACTAAAGCAAACCCCTAGAGCTTGGTTTGGTCGAATTGACAGCTACTTGCAGAAGATGGGTTTTGTCAAGAGTGACGCGGATCCCAATCTCTACTAAGAGTAGGGAGTGAACCTCTGATACTGGTTCTATATGTAGATGATCTATTTCTGACAGGGCCGTCGAGGCTCATCAAACACTGTAAGGAGAATCTAGCTGCAAAATTTGACATGTAGGATCTAGGGCTGATGCATTATTTTCTGGGGTTGGAAGTTGATGCAGGAGCATGAATTGAGATAACCTTTATCGACTTGAGTGGGCAAATCATCATTTAGTAGAGAGGGTTGGACCTCTTGAATTTACTTTTATTATCATTTATTTTAATAGATAGTATATTTCTAAATTAGAAAGAAAAGATAAGATTGTTAGTATAGGTGTGCATTAGACCTATCGAATAGGGATTAAGTGGTTTGAAGAGATACGAATAGTTAGTCGCATTTATAAAGAAGAAAAAAGTGTGTTTTTTTTAGAGATAGAGATAAAGAGATAGAATAAGGACATTGTTAGAGAAATAGAGAGGGCAGAGCGAGAGAAAAAGGATTGTAATCAAGCCATCAAGGGCAGTATAAGACTTCGTTTTTAGATTTCTAAGTATTTTAATTTGAAAGCAAGTGGATGTGCAAAGGTCACTGTTTTTTGTGTTAATTTGTTTGGTTTTGTTTCCTTTCGGAATTGATAAAGATCATGTGCGGGAGAGAAATTATTCTGTGGTGAATAGTTCCATTGTTTTATACTGTATAGTTCCAGAAATAAAGTTTAAGTCTTTTAAATACTTTGCAGTGTTAATATTCACGCTTAAAGACTTCAAATGAATAGGAAAAGAGCATTGCACATATCGCAATCTATCCTATCGCAATTCGGTTGAAAACCCAAATTTTTATATTGCATCGCAATTACCAGATATAGCGGGCATATCGCATCACAATCATTTAACATAGCGCACATTGCAATCGACGAAGTTAATCGCAAGTCGCATGCGATGAGGAGAGATTGGAGATCTACGATCCACTATAAATCGCGATATGCAATGCGCGATTTCCTATAAATTGCGACCTGCGAAACCTTGTAAGTTGCGATTTGCGAAAGCATAAAATTTCCGATCTGCGATATCTTATTATTCGCGATCTGCGATATTGCATGATCTGCGATGTGTGAAGTCAACAAACCTGTGATATTGCGATAAAGTTTGGGAATTGCGATATAGTTTTAATTGTTTTGTTTTGAGTTTTAAAGTAAATTTGATATATATTGTTGTGCAAACAAGAATAGTGACCGACTGTGTGTCATTTTTGGTATTAGAGCGAACAGAGATTAAGCTCTGCTTCAACAAACATGCCATCCAGGAGAGCAGCTAGAATAGGTCGAGGAAGATTTGTAGCCAATGCAATTTCGCTGGAAGAGATTCAACACCTTCATGCAAGGATGGAGACAATGGAAACTGCTCAGAGGAGAGCACCTGATGAAGGAGATGCCAATGATGCAAAGGAATCCTCGGAAGAAGAAGAAGACGAAGAGAACGAAACAGCTGAAGTTCTCAAAATGTTTGTCAACGCAAGTGGAATACCAAAGGTGGAAATACCTTTCTATGAAGGGAACCTTAATGTGTAAGAGCTGTGGACTGGATCAGTTCGTTAGAGTAGTATTTTGACTTTGAAGAGGTCGATGATAAAAAGAAGGTGAAATTTGTAGCTACCAGGTGAAAGGGCAACGCAACCATCTGGTGGGATGAATTACAAACATCCAGAGAAAGGAAAGGAAAGCCCAAGATTAAGCAGTGGGATAGAATGGTAAGTAAATTGAAAAGTAAATTTATGCCTAAAGATTACCAGTTGAATTTTTTTAGACAGTTACAGAACTTGAGGCAGAAAGGAATGACTTTCAAGGAGTACACGAAGGAGTTTTACACGTTGAGCATTAGAGTAGGACATGTTGAAGATGATGTAGATGTAGAAATTTTTGAATCTTATGTCTTATGCAGAAATTATTACTGTTAATCCAGTTAAGCTTCTACTTAAATAAGTTATCCACTGAATAAATTCAAGTTAACATCGAAGAAAAACACATAACAGATCTCTACCAATACAAATCTAGAATAAGCACATGCACACATCGACAAAGTGACACAACTATTTATGGAGAAATAGTCCGCGGAAAAACCCAAGATGGGAAAACCGGTCTCTAGCTGCTGGAGGGTTCTATTATTAAGAACATTTCTGAATACACAACGCTGGGTTCCAGATCTGGAAAACCCGACAGAGATAATACTAGATCTACAGATTGCTGGCTGATCTAGGGCCAAAATAATGATTGATCCACACCCTCAAACAGGATTTAAAGAATTCAGCGAAGACTAGGGCTTGGAAACCCAAGCACTATCCCTGAAATGCACTGTGTTAGCGTCTGAAGCCCCTGAAAGGCTCTGCGTCAACCTTGGAAGTCCTTCAAACCCTTAGCGTTGCTCCGGAAGGGACTTTGTTACCCTAGAATAGGTGACGTAGTCACTACGGTGCCCCTATGGGTCTCTGCGTAACCCCTGAAGGGTTTGCTAAAAATTACGCTTTCCTTACTGCTGCTGCCTTCCTCTGTGTTGTCCTTGAGCTAATCGCTACCTCTTGTGTATTCTAAACCCTGGGATCAGATCATAGCCTTGGTCTAAATTCCCCTCTCTGTCGCTGAAACACTTCTGAGTATTGTTAGCAACCCCACCCTAGAATCTCAGCTTAGCTTCAGTGCTCTATCTCTGTGTGTCTTTACAAATGACCCCAAGCCTTTCCTTTATACTTTTCTCGTTGACAAATCAATGACCATGATCAAATCTTGAATCAATAGCTAAGATTAAAAGAAAGCTTGATCCGTGTGAATTAAGACAATTTCATCACATGTTTAATTAAATTCACTTTAATTGTTTAAGTTCCCTAAGTTTTAACTTAGGAAATATACTTAAATTAACTAATTAATTTAATATCTCGTAAACCAGATGAAATTTCCCAAATTCATTTTTGGGTCTTGTAGATCAAGTGTACTCTAGTCCTTCCGCAAAATTTGGGACCTAGGACACAACTGATGCTACCCCAAATACACAAAATCTCAACACTGCCTCTTAGCATCAAGGGTGTGCTCTAGCAATACATTACACTATGCATTACATGACTTTGAGTATTGGTTCTGTGCTGTTGAAGCTTGGCCTCCTGCCACCATTCTATACTGCTGCCCGTGACTCTGCCACTGCCACTGCAACCACTGTACTGCAGCTCCCTCTCAATACGCTGCATTTGTGTTGCTCAAGCATTGCCACTGCTGATTTGCAGCACTGCAACTTCAGTTGTTGAGAGAAACAACTGAATCTCCTGCCCAATCTTTGACAAACAAGTCTGATGGGCTGCATCATCATCACTGAAGCTCCATAGGCTATACATCTGTGCTGGCATCTAAAGAACGATGCACAACTACAGCTCTGCCTGCTTAATCAGACCCCCTCTGCACTACTAAAGTCACATCAGCTCTTTGTACTGAAATCTATCACATTGCTGCTGCACTGTGATGTCGCTCAGAAGTCTTCTGCGCTGCTGCAGCTCTGCACTGCGTAAGCAACACTACTCTATGCTGCTGAAGTCACATCAGCCTTTGCATTTCTACTGCTTGTACGTTGCTACTGATGCTTTGCTCTGCGCTGCTCCTCTCCGTCTTCAGATCTGCCTCTGCTTCTGCTTCATCTGTGATCTATGCACCCACTGCTCCACTTGTTCTGCTACTGTCTTAAGGTTGTCATAGCTCGCTTGTGATCCAAGGGATGAGCTGCTCAAGGATCCCGCCTGTCTTCCATGCAGCTCCTCCACATGTCCATGTCACCCCACCTTCGTGGTTCATTGTTAAAATTGGACAACTAGGTCCAAACTCCATGTTGTGATGCTCAGATGTAGACACCAATGAGCAGAACATTTATCTTGAATTGATTTTCAATACTTTCAAAATATGTGCAGGTCGACCTTAAAGTTTTACACCCCCAGTAAATGTGTCACACACCTCAGTGATTGATATAAATAGAGTCAACGTTGGAGGACATTTCATCATCTCATCGTCACACATCATCTCTCCTCTTCTTATTGGTTCGAGCTCCTTGGAGGCAGTTTTTGGTTCACACATGGGAAAGAAGGACGAAGAGAATTCTGTTGCAGTTGTTGCTGCTGTTGCTGTTGTTGTTGCTGTCGCAGCTATTGCTGTTGTCACTGCTGTTGCTGTTGGTGTTGCTACTGTTGCTCCTTTTCTGGGATTGACTTTGAGTTGGCTGACCAAGGAGACTTTGCTGGTTGAAGCATCCTGTTGACTGCCGTAACGCACCACCACATTTTTCTGTTTTTGGTTTGTCTTTTATAGATCCACTGGTATGTTCTATCAAGCATTTTACTTGATTGTTTATGTGATTGTTGTAGTGAAAAGTAAAGTTGCATCAAGCAAAGAACATCTACACTATTTTACATGGTATCAGAGCTGAGGTGAAGACAAGCCCTATTTGTTGCAGTCATCGATAAAGAAAATGGGTGCCACAAACTATGCCTTCAAGGAGGATGACAAATTGACTGGGAAGGATGATTTCCATGCTTGGAAGATGATATTGGATCGTAAATTGGAAGACGAAGATGTCATGGACTATGTGCAGGGTAAAATCCAAGAACCTCCATCCACTGCTACTACTGCTGCCAAAACTAAGTACAAGAAGGGGGAGATCAAAGCAAAGCTGATGATCAGGGAATCCATTCATAAGGGTCTGGTGGCCTACATCTCTGAGCTAGGCACATCCAAAGAGATGTACGATAAGTTGGTCCTCATGTTCAAGGCCAACAATGCAAATCAAGTACTATTCTTGAAGAATCAATAGAAGAATATGAAGAAAGCCAGGGATGAGTCTATTCAGTGATACTTTTTAAAGCTGATCGAGATCGGGAACAATCTACTGGCTATTGGGGAGACAATAGCTGATCGAGAGATGGTACTCACCGCACTTGGAGGGCTCCCATCTGAATGGCATGTTTTCAACACTACCATTCTAAATAATAATGTGATACCTGACTTTGACGAAGTACTATCGAGATGCGTTCAAGAAGAGAGAAGAATGAAGCAGTATGGAAATGAAGGAAATGCTGCCTACGCTGCTCATTCTAGAAAGAAGAACTTTGGTGGTGCAAAGAGCAAAGGAAAAGCAGGGGCCCAAGGAAAGAAGGGAAAGTGTTACACTTGTCATAGGCCAGGTCACTATGCTAGAGAATGTCCTTTCAAGAAGGATTCTCCCGATGGTGATGACAACAACGACAACTGAAGGAATGATGTTCAAGGGAAAGAGGAAGGCTCCATGCGGCGGAAATGAACAACCTTTCAAAAGGTCGAGAAATTCCAGGTATGAGGAATCAAATGTTGTTGATAAAAGAAATGAATTCATTCTTGTATCTCCCCTCTCTGCTGCATCTCCCCCCGACACTATGGATGTTTGGTTGATAGATAGTGGTGCCTCAAGGCACATCACTGGGTTCAAGGAAGCACTATCTGGTATGGTTGAGAAGGATACTAATCTGGAAATTAACCTTGGAGGTAATGCCACATATCCCGTGAAAGGGACAGGGACTGTGACACTCCACTTGTCTCAAGGTCAAGTCCTTCTCAAGGTCAAGTCCTCCGCTTGCAGGATGTACTATATTTATCTAATTTGAAGAAGAACCTTGTGTCTATATCAACTATGGAAGACAAAGGTTTCAATGTGGCATTCACTGATGGAAAGGTGCGCATGTGGGAGAAGAGCTTCAAGGAAGCCATCACGATTGGGTTTAAAGTTGATACACTCTACCAGGTTGGAGGAAGTCTACTAGGAGCAATGACATGTGATACTATCTGAACTATGGCACTGGAGGTTTGGACACCTTCACTACAAACCCTTACCGAAGCAAGGAAGGTGGTGACGGGGATGCCTGTGTTCTCAAATAATCATGAAGGTGTATGTCAGGGTTGTGCCGAAGGAAAGCATACAAGGAGACCTATCCCCTCAAGCGTCACAAAGAGATCTGATGTCTTGCATTGATACATTCTGATATGTCTGGTATGATGCCCATGACATGCTTGGGAGGATGTTCTTATTATATGAGACGAACGAGTTCAAGAACTTTTGCAGAGGAGCTAACATCAAGAGGGAGACCACAATGTTTGTGGGCTACAACGAAACTTCGAAGGCCTATAGAGTCTATGTGCCTAGTCAAAGGGAAGTGGAGATATGCCACGGTGTCACTTTTGATGAAGATGCTTCCCTGAAGAAAGTTGTCAATCTTCTGAGATCTGAGGAAGGCCATGAAGTAAGGTCTGAAGGACTGAAAGACAAGACAATGCCCGATATTGAAGGACCGATGGACCTGATTGATCCACCTCCTTCACTGTGGAAGAGACCATCATGGCTCAGGGTCACTCTCGAGGATGCTGAGGGACATATGGCTCCAAAGTGGGACTTTCCGTAAAAGCAAGAAGCCGAGTAGATACCGAAGGTATCTAGCAGCCATGAGTACTATTGTACAAATTCGAGCCTGGATATTTTGAGGAAGCCGTAAAGCATCAAGTCTGGAAGGATGCTATGCACGAAGATTATGAGTCCATAATGAAGAATGATGTCTGGGATGTGGTTCCAAGACCGGAGGACAAAGCAGTTGTCAGCTTGAAATGGCTCTGGAACATCAAGCATGGATTTGATGGAAGTGCTGAAAACTTCAAGGAAAGGTTCGTTGCCCGTGGCTTCTCTCAAAAGGAAGGCATAGACTATGATGACATATTTGCACCTGTGGCCCGATATACCACCATTCGATCTATCATAGCCCTTGCTGCTACGCAAGGATGGAGTCTCCATCAGATGGATGTGAAGACTGCATTTTTGCATGGTGCGATAAAGGAAGAGATATATGTGGAGCAACCTCTGGGGTTCGAAGTCCAGGATCGGGACACTATTTTGCAGTTGGAAAGCCTCCTCAGGTTGAAGCAGAAAAGCCTCCCGAGCTTAGTCGGGGATAGATAGCTACCTGATGAAGCTGGGCTTCACTCATAGTAATGCTGATCCAAACCTTTACTTCAAGGTTGACAGGGAGAAGCCTCTCATTCTGGTGTTGTATGTGGATGACCTCTTCCTGATAGGTGCTGACCCTCTCATTCAAGAGGGAGCTCGCTACTGAATTCGAGATAAAGGACCTAGGGATGATGCACTATTTCCTAGGCCTAGAGGTCTTGTAGAGACCTGGTGAGATTTTCCTTTCTCAAGGAAAATACATTGTGAAGCTTCTAGAAAGATTTGGTATGGTGGACTGCAAGTCCGTGTCGACAACGATGGAGCTTAAATTTAAGAAGTTGAGCGACAACGTTGCTGGGCCCGTGCTAGTAAATGCTACTGAGTATCGTCAACTCATAGGGGCCCTGATGTTCTTAGTGAACACCCGTCCAGACGTATGTTTTGCAATTGAGTCAACACATGGTTGATCATAACATTCACTGGGTTGGTGCCAAGAAACTCTGGAGATATCTCTGTGGCACGATAGACCATGGGCTGAGATACACTATCGGGAGTATGACACTCCATGGAGATGTTGATGTCGATTAGTCTGACAGTGTGGTGGATCGCAAGAGCAAATTTGGATGCTACTTCACAAGTAGATATTCTTAGGGAAGGAAATGGAAGTCGATAGCTTTGAGCACCGTTGAGGCCGAATACATTGCAGCATGTATGTTCCATTGTGAAGTCACTTGGTTGCGAAAGCTCTTCAGTGAGCTATTCGAGCATGTGCTAGATGCCACCATTCTTCTTTGTGATAACTTGAGAGGATTCGTTTGTCATAGAATCCCATGTTCCATGAATGATCCAAGCATGTTGATGGCTGGTACCACTTTATCCGGGATATGGTACAGTGAGGCATCGTAAGGCTCGATCATATAGGAACTGATGAGCAGGTTGCGGATATTCTCACAATGCCCTTGGGGAAGGTCATGTTCCTAACCTTTCGTGAGAACCTTGGAATCGTGGAACGACCCTATTCTGAGGGTCCTGTTGGAAGATGAGCTCTGGGAGCTCTGGGGGGCCTTGGGGATAGTTCCTCGAAGCTATAAGGACACACAGGGCTAGGCTTGCCGAACCTTGTGGTGCTTCTGCCCCACCGTTATGATGATTGAGTTGGTTCGCCTCACATGATCCGTGCCCTGTATGCGTCCTAGCCATTTGAGTTCCGGACTCATGGGAAGTACCTCTCATTTGGCCAATGAGGTGGGAAAAGTTAGAGACTAGTAGCAAATATTGATGGACGCATCAGAGATTGTCGTACTCTCTATCTAGGATGACACTGCCCAACCACTTGATCTTGGATAAAGTCTAGTGAGGTTTCGGACCTCTTACTGACTTCGGGTCAGATAAACCAACTTTGGGTTGGTATGTACCTCTTTGAGACCATGTGAGGTTTCAGACCTCCAAACTGACTTCGGGTCAGTGAAACTAACTTCGGGTTAGTATAAATGAGACTCTTTGTGAGTCCTATAGAGGTTTTGGACCTTTGGGTTGAATCTGTCAGCCGGGAATGATGTCTTTGTGACTGACCCACTTCTATTCTGAAATAAAGAGTCTAGCAAAGCAAGTTACGACGGGATGATGTACGATGTTTGATTGCACAGGTGGATGGAGTTCTCCCTAGTTGAGAGGGGAGTGTTAAAATTGGACAACTAGGTCCAAACTCCATGTTTTGATGCTCAGATGAAGACACCAATATTTTTATTGGGTTCCTCTTTCGAAGAGGTGCAAGATCGATCTAAAGATCATCTTGATCCGATGAGAAGAACATTTATTTTGAATTTATTTTTAATACTTTCAAAATATGTGCAGTTCCGCCTTAAGGTTTTACACCCCCAGCAAATGTGTCACACACCTCAGTGATTGATATAAATAGAGTCAACGTTGGAGGACATTTCATCATCTCATCCTCACACATCATCTCTCCTCTTCTGATTGGTTCGACCTCCTTGGAGGCAGTTTTTGGTTCACACATGGGAAAGAAGGACGAATAGAATTATGTTGTTGCTGTTGTTGCTGCTGGTGCTGCTGCTATTGCTACTTTTTTGGGATTGACTTTGAGTTGATCGTGTGGCTGTTTTGAGGGTTGTTGTGACACATGTTGGGTTGGTTGACCAAGGAGACTTTGCTGGTTGAAGCATCCTGTTGACCGCCGTAACGCATCACCACATTTTTCTATTTCTGGTTTGTCTCCTATAGATCCACTGGTATGTTCTATCAAGCATTTTACTTGATTGTTTATGTGATTGTTGTAGTGAAAAGTAAAGTTGCATCAAGCATGGAAAAAATACACAATTTTACATTCATGAGGACTCATGGCTGCATCATCTGCCACAGGTGCCTTGGAAGAAGATGCTTCCTTGTCCCTTTTCTTCTCCGGACAATGGCTGGCATAATGTCCCATTTCACCAGACTTGAAGCACTTTATATTTGAAAGATCCTTCTTCTTTGGCTGCTTTTTCGATGCTAAGTGCTGCATCTTCCTCATCTTCCTTCTTTACTTTGCTCAACGCAGGGCTGTGTTGCCTCTTGGTGAATCTGCGTAGTTCTTCTTGCCGCAGGATTGACCACAAGCTGTCCCAATCTGGGAGGTCCACTCTGCCCAAGATACTTTGGAGAAAGGTTTCCCACTCATCTGTGACTGCATTGAGCGCAATCCTGACTATCACTGCATCATCTATGGTTGCACCTGTTGCAGTCAATTGATCCCTGATTGCCTGCAATCTAAAGAGGAAGTGTTCCATGTCTTCTCCCTTGGTCATCATGAATGACCTCATTTGGGTCTCCAACAACATTTTCCTTTCGACTGATTTTCCCTCATAAAAGGAAGTCAAGGCCTTCCACATTTCGTTAGCTGTCTTCTTCTTAGCTATGTGTGGTACAATATGGTCCTTGATTGTAATATCCCGAATAGAAATAAACAACAATATAAAGCACATAAACAAGAAACTAGAGCGACTAGAGAGACATCATATGAACAAGACAAAACATGGAGAACGCTGAGCCATTTTATTAAGTACTGAAAGATAAAATGAATAGAAAGGTGATCAAAATGATGGCACCTTTGCTTGCACTAGGCAAGGGTAGAAATACTCTCAGACTATATCATGGAATGGTTGCTCCCTCTGTGACTGCGTTATCTCCAAAGATGTTGGTGCTGCTGTTGTGCTTGTGCTGCTGCTGGAATAGATCAACTTTTTGGGGCTGCCCACCACCTCAGAAAATTATGAGAGTTTGGGAATGGGCTCTCCACCAAATACCTAGAAAAGCCCAGAGAGCTTTTCGGAAATGGATGACCTCAGATAATGACCTCCCTTGAGGTATAACGTTATCCCAGTGATGAACACTGACCCTGAATGATCTGCTGCAAAAGATGGCCTCCAACTCTATCAAAATGATGGAATAGGGAAGTGCAAACCCATCTCCAACTCTCTCGTGCTGAATCCCCTGATAAACCCTCAATCTGAAATCTCCTCCTCCAAAGACTGTGTGCTCCCTCTCACTGACTGTGTTGTCTATGCAAGTGAATGATCCCAATTGTGGCTGCTACAACTCTCTCTGGAAAATCATGGATAGAACTCCTCACCCGAGTAGGCACTCGAAGTCCCTCAGGGCCGAGGTTGGGATCTCCGGACGGAGACACCCGATGTGCTGAACAACACGTGTAGACTTTGCTCAAAAGCAAAAGCGTGCTCAATGTCAAAAGACAAATATCATAGATGCATAATAGAATGCACAAATGAGGAGCCTCTCTCTCTTTTTGTGCGTGAGAGCCTTACTCTCACCTAGGCCCCACCAAAACTACGTTATCTACTTGAGCCACGCTGTCCCTCTAGCTCTGCTATCTTGGGCCCACGCTGCCCATGCTGACATCTCCTCCACGATGCCACTTCGTCCTCTCTGCCCCACGGTGCCAAATGATCACGTCTCCAAGTGACTTTAGGAAATGCTTTTTATCCTAAGTATGAGTTAAGTGTCCCTTTAACCTACTTTATTTCTAACTTAACTTAATTAAAGTAAAGTAGTAAAAAATTAATATTTCCAATTAGCTGTTGCTAATTGGGAATATTACAGTCCTCCCCGCCAAAATATTGCTTGTCCTCAAGCAACTGCAATGATGGATGCTATAAAATTTTCTCACTCTCCCAAGTGGCAACCTCATCTGGTAAATTCCTCCATCTCATTAGGTATTCCTTGGTTGTCCTGTTTCGCAGATGCCTCTCGCTAGTTTCAATGATGGCCTCCGGCTGCAACACTAAATGCCCCTCATCCTCTGTGGGTGTGAGCTCCTCAGTTGCAGTCACCTGCTGTCCCAATGCCTTCTTCAGGCATGACACATGGAAAATATTATTAATCCTGGTACTGGTGGGTAGCTCCAACTCATATGAAACCTCCCCAATCCTGCATGTTACCCTGTATGGTTCATAAAAGTGGGGCTTGAGCTTCTTCGCCCCCTTCTGCTGCAGCGTGGATTGCTGATATGGTTGCAATCGTAGGTAGACCAAGTCCCCTACCTCAAACTATCTTTCAACCCGTCCCCTGTCGACATACAACTTCTGCTGATTTTGCGTTGTAGCTATGTTATCCTTAAGAGCTCGGAGTATATCTTGACTCTCTTGGATCTAATCCTTGGCCCTAGGGGCCTTGCTAGCACCAAACATCACGTCAACAAAAGATAAAGCATGATACCCATATAAAGCATAAAATGGAGACATACCGATAGACATATGGTAAGTGTTGTTGTAACAGTACTCCTCTAAGTGCAACCATCGTAACCATGCCTTTTGCTACCTGGAGACATAGTTTCACAAGTAGCCTTCCAGCCACTTGTTCACTATTTCCATCTGCCCATCCGTTTGTAGGTGATAACTTGTGCTCGAGGTCAACTCGGTACCCACCGAACGGAAAAGCTCTTGCCAAAACCTGCCCATGAAGAGGCTATCCCTGTCATTGACAATGGTCTCTAGAAGACCATGCAATCTGAAAACATCCCTGAAGAATAACTCCGCTACCTGTGCTGTAGTGTATCGTGTTGATATAGCGAAGAAGTGTGCATACTTTGTCAGCCGGTCAACGACTACAAATATGCAATCCTTGCCCTGTATATTGGGCAGCCTTATGATGAAATCCATTGAAATGCTTTCCCATTTCCCCTCTGGTATGGGAAGAGGTTGAAGTAAACCTGCTGGATGACTCATCTCTCCCTCATTACGTTGACATACTTCACACTCCCTGACATGTCAGTGTACATTCTCCTTGAGGCCCTTCCATGAGAACCTCTCTCTAATGGCCGTATAGGTCTTGGTGAACCCCTAATTGCCCGATAATGGGGAGTCATGTAGGGCATGCAATATATTTTCCTTGAGCTGGGAGCTCCTTGTTAAGAAGATCCTATCCCTGAAGTATATCACCTCATCCATCGCCCTGTACATGTCCTCTGTAATCTCTCCGTCCAACACCTCATAGGCAAAATGGTCCTTGGAGTACTCTACCAACAACTGAGCCCTCCAGTCCGTATTGAAGCTCATCAAGGACAACGCTGTTGGTCTGCGTGAAAGTGCATCGGCCACCACGTTGTTTTTCCCCTTGACATACTTGATGTCGAAATCATATGCCTGGATCTTGCTAACCCAATTTTGCTGCCTCTCTTGCAACTGCTTCTGCTCCAAAAAGAATCAGAGGCTGTTGTGGTGATTCCTCACTCTGAACCTGTTCCCCACCAGGTACTGTCGAAATTTGGCTAGTGCATGCATGATGGCCAACATCTCCTTGTCGTATATAGCATACAAACTCTCATGTGGCAATAGCTTCTGGCTCTTGAAAGCTATGGGGTGGCCATCTTGCATCAAGACTGCGCCTATCCCCTCTCCCGATGCAGCGCACTCTAGGACAAAGGGCTGTGGGAAATCTGGCAATGCCAAAACTGGACCGCTGCTCATCACCTCCTTGATCCTGTCAAAAGCCCTCTACGTTGTGTCAGTCCAGCTGAATGCCCCCTTCTTGGTAAGGTCTGTAAGGGGTGCAGCAAGTTGGGAAAACCCCTTGTCGAACTTCCGGTAGTAGGTGCAGATGCCTACAAACCCCCGAAGCTTCGTCACATTCTTCGGCTCTGGCCAATCCCTGATGGCCCTGATCTTCTCCTCGTGGACCCTCACTCCGTCCACACCAATGATATGCCCCAAGTAGAGCATCTCTGTCTGCCCAAACTCACATTTGGAGAGCTTGGCATAAAATGTTGCTCCTCCAATATGCGCAATATAGCCTCAATATGCTGTAGGTGCTCCTCCCATGTCTTGCTGTAAATCAAGATGCCATCAAAAAACAATAACACAAACTTCCTCAAGTGTTTGTAGAAGATGTGATTCATGCATCACTGAAAACTAGTCAGAGCATTAGTTAGCCCAGAGGGCATCACCAAGAACTCAAAGTGATTGTAATGACATCTGAAAGCCGTCTTGGGAACATCCTGATCCCTCACGCAAATCTGTTGGTATTCAGATCTCAAGTCATCCATCAACTCATCCATCAAGTCATCCCTCAACTCATCCATCAACTCATCTATCCGTGGAATGGAGTATCGGTTCTTCATGGTCTTTTTGTTGAGAGCCTGATGGTCAATTCACATCCTTAGTGTGCCATCCTTCTTCTTCACCAAGACGACAGAAGAAGAAGCAAATGGGCTAGTGCTAGCACGGATGTGCCCCCGCCAAGAGCTCATGGATGGCCCTCTCAATCTCTTCCCAATAGGCCTTAGGATGCTTATAGGGTGTAGTGATCACTGCCTGGATGCCCTGCTCCAGGTCAATGGTGTGCTCAAATCCCTAATCTGGTGGCTGACCTAGTGGTATATCTCTAAAAACCGATGCACATCTGTTTAGGATGGACTGCACATCCGGGTGTACGACCTGCCCTGTAGAGCCTGCCTCCAAAGCACGTAGCTCCGCTGCCCACTCTATGTCTCCCTTCCTGAAGTCTGCCTTCATCCGGTGTGTCGAAACTGTCTGTGGTGGGTGAGTGTGCATGCCCCGAATCATCTCGTGCTTCTCGGTCTTCTTATCTGTCCACTCCATTTCCAAGGTCACCCAATCTGTGGTGACCTTTCCCAGCGTGATCAACTGTTGTACTCCCAGTATCACGTTGGTGTCCGGAATATCCACCACAGAGAAATGATCTGTTAGAGTGTAAGTCCCCATAGTCACTGCCAAGGCTGGCACATACCTGGCAGACTACATGATTCTGGGACCTAGAACCAGTACCGAGAAACCATCAAAGCTGTCTGTCGGTATGCTCCTCTGCTCTACCAACTGTGCATCAATAAAATTGTGGGTAGCCCCACTGTCCGCTAATACCGAAACACGTTGTCCCTGCACTGTACCTCGGACGCGTAGTGTCAAGTATTTGGGAACCCCTCGCAAAGAAGGAAGGACTCCCTCGGTAGGTGCAAACGCTGCACCTCCCGCTCCTGGTGGTGGAGGTGGTGGATGATCTCCTCTCTGTCCCGCACTGCTGCCTCCTGCCTCATCTCCTCGTACTCATCCTCTTCTCCGTCACTGTCGGAGAAAAGCTCAATGTAGTGTCCCTTCCCCGCGGCACAACGATGTCCTGGTGCCCATGTCTCCTGGCATGTGAAGCATAGCTTCTTCTGCCTCAGATCCCTCCTGGTGTCATCATCCAAAGGCCCTCGGCTCTGGTTCCCCTTTGGAGGCGGAACCCTCGTGTCCTTCCCCTTCGGTTGAAATGCCGGTCTCTAGGGGAAAGGAGCTCTAGTTCGGGGTAGTGCATCCTGCAAGTCCCGAGTCCTCCCAACTGCGTCATGGAGTGTAGCTAGCCTCGTCGATTTGACTAACACCTAAAGAGGCTTTGCCAATCCATCGATGAACATGTAGATCATCCTGGCTGAAGATAAGTTAGGTACGATCACGGAGAGTCTCAAAAACTTTGAAATGTATGTGTTCGGACTCCCGGTCTACTTGAGCTTAGTCAACGCAACAAAGTGCTCCTCTGGATCCCTCTGATCAAACTAGTCTACCAGCCTCTGTTTAAACTCAGCGTATGCTGTCACCCCTGAGTGCCCCAGCGTAGCCATCCCAAGGGCCTCGCCCTCCAGGTGCAGCGCTGCCACCTTGATGGCCTCAGCCTCTACCATCTGATTAAGCTGGAAATAGATATCTAACTTCTCCACCCAAGCCTTTGTCGAACACTTGGATGATCCATCAAATGTTGGCAGATAAAATCTGCCTACAGTGCGCTGTACATCCCCATCTTGTGAGTACCTTTTCCCCCTGTTATGGTTGCGGGGTTTGTTGTCCCTCTTGCACTGTATGGAGTTATGGAATGTGAGGGCCTCTTTGAATTCCTGACCGTAGAACTGGTACTCGGAAAAGTTGTACTCCTGCCCCAGTGTTTGTGGCAAGAAATGTGGGCATCGTGGAACGTGGGGGTGTATGAGATGCCATTTGCTGCGCTGTGAGATGCTCTTGTAAATGATGGGATGTGCCTGATCCCTCTTCGGTATGGAAACCTCTTGGGGTTTCACACTGTCTAGGTTTTGTAGTGAGCTTTTGCCCCATCTCTTCTATCCGTCTCGATAAATACTGAACTGATTTGAGGAGAAGTTCCCCGAACTCCTTCCAGGCATCTCTTCCCTCGGCCATCGATTCCTCCTCTTATACGTTCGCTACTGGAACGCAATCACCTTCCCTGAAAGTGATCTCTAGCTTCCGCTCTTGGTCTCTGTACTTTTTTCCTCGATAACAGATGTACGGTTTTCCTGCTGGTGTCATAGACAACTTGCTCGACAGGCTGAGCCAAGTCTATGAGCTCTGTTACCACTGTAATATTCCGAATAGAAATAAACAACAATATAAAGCACATAAACAAGAAACTACAACAGCTAGAGAGACATCATATGAACAAGACAAAACATGGAGAACGCTGAGCCATTTTATTAAGTACTGAAAGATAAAATGAATACAAAGGTGATCAGAATGATGGCACCTTGGCTTGCACTAGGCAAGCGTAGAAATACTCTCAGACTATATCATGGAATGGCTGCTCCATCTATGACTGCATTATCTCCAAAGCTGGTGGTGGTGGTGCTGCTGGAATAGATCAACTCTTTGGGGCTGCTCCCCACCTCAGAAAATTATGAAACTTTGGGAATGGGCTTTCCACCAAATACCCAGAAAAGCCCAGAGAGCTTTCCGAAAATGAATGACCTCATAAAATGACCTCCCTTGAGGTATACCGCTATCCCAGTGATGAACGCTGGCTCTGAATGATCTGCTGCAAAAGATGGCCTCCAACTCTATCAAAATGATGGAATAAAGAAGTGCTAACCCCTCTCCAACTCTCTCGGGCTGAATCCCCTGATAAACCCTCAATCCGGAATCTCCTCCTCCAAAGACCGAGTGCTCCCTCTCACTGACTGCGTTATCTATGCAAGTGAATGATGGCAACTGTGGCTGCTATAACTCTCTCCGGAAAATCAAGGATAGAACTCCTCACCTGAGCAGGCACTCAAAGTCCCTCGGGGCTGAGGTTGGCATCTTCGCACGAAGACACCAGATGTGTTGAACAACACGTGCAGACTTTGCTGAACAGCAAAAGCGTGCTCAATGTCAAAAGACAAATATCATAGATGCATAATAGAATGTGCAAATGAGGAGCCTCTCTCCCTTTTATGCTTGGAGAGCCTTGCTCTCACCTAGGCCCCACCAAAACTGTGCTGTCTCCTTGAGCCACGCTGTCCCTCTAGCTCTGCGCTGTCTTTAGCCCACACTTCCCACGCTGACATCTCCTCCACGATACCACTTTGTCATCTAGGCCCCACGCTTCCAAATGATCATGTCTCCAAGTGACTTTAGGAAATGCTTTTTATCCTAAGTGTGAGTTAAGTGTCCCTTAATTAAAGTAAATTAGTCAAAAATTAATATTTCCAATTAGCTGTTTCTAATTGGGAATATTACATTGATATTGTCCATTATCAGTCGCTTGGTATGCCCGGCAGCTTCCCTATGCTTCCGTAGGAGATCCGCATCTGTCAGTGTGGCCAGAGTCTGTTTTGCATGGTCTCTTAAATTGTACGTCTCAAGGACAATCAGGATCCTTGCTTTCCAAACCAAAAAGTTTGAGAGGCCCTCTAGCCTATCCTGATCACGCAGTCCATGAGGAGCCATCTGCTTAGAATGTGTCGGAACTTCCTTTTCTCTTTGCTAGAGAAATGGATCTAAGGCCCTTGGTGAAACAGGTTCCTTCTGCTGCCTCTAACACCCTCCTTGGAAATCTACCAAATCAACTATGATTTAGCTTCTTCTATGATCCTTTGAGCAAACTCTAAGTTTCCTTTGGCAAGAAACTTTATGAGAAGCTGATCTCTTCTCAATCTTTGTCACTTCTGCTAAAGCTAAGAATCTGAAATCTTCAGAGTTTTAACCCCACCAGGTCTTCTGAATTTCTGCAATTTTTCTGTAGACTTTTATTGATCGAATAGATTCAGATCTGAATCACACTGCCTGGCTTCAGACCCAACCAACGTTGTTTCTGAGCTGCCTCTGCACAGTAATTGTGTGGGCTTGCTAGGACACAGCGCCGGACAACATCACCCTTTCGTCTGCGTGAATCTGCTCTTGAAAACTGCGCTGCCCCTTCAGATCTACTTCTTTGCTGCTTTTCCAGCTGCTTTCTGCAGCTAGATCCTTCATATTTTCCTGCTGGTGACCCTTCTAGATCTGCAATTTCTCTGATACCATGTAGAAATTTCTGAATCTTATGTCTTATGCAGAAATTATTACTGCTAATCCGGTTAAGCTCCCCCTACTTAAATAAGTTATCAACTGACTAAACTCAAGTTAACATCGAAACAAAACACATAACAGATCTCTACCAATTTAGATATAGAATAAGCACATGCACACATTGACAAAGTGACAGTTATTTCTGGAGAAATAGTCCTCCGAAAAAACCAAGATGGGAAAATCGGTCACTACGCTGCCCCTAAGGGTATCTGCGTAACCCCTGAAGGGTTTCCTGAAAATTACGTTGTCCTTGCTACTACTGCTGTTGCCTTCCTCTGTGCTGTCCTTGAGTTGATCTCTGCCTCTTGTGTATTCTAGACCCCGGGATCAGATCATCCCCTTGGTCTAAATTCCCCTCTCTGCAACTGAAACACTTCTGAGTATTGTTAGTAGCACCACCCTAGAATCTCAGCTTAGCTTTAGTGCTCTGCGTCTGTGTGTCTTTACAGATGACCCCAAGATTAAAAGAAGTCTTGATCCGTGTGACTCAAGACAATTTCATCACATGTTAAATTAAATTCACTTTAATTATTTAAGTTCCTTAAGTTTTAACTTAGGAAATATACTTAAAATAATTAATTAATTTAATATCTCCTAAACCAGATGAAATTTCCCAAATCCATTTCTGGGTCTTGTAGATCAAGTCTACTCTAGTCCTTCCTCAAAATTTGGGACCTAGAGCACAACTGATGCTACCCCAAATACACAAAACCTGAACAGTAGAGAAGGTAGCCAGGTATATAAATGGCTTCAAATATGACATACAAGGTGAAATCAATCTATTGAGAACTGAAGACAATTGAGAAAGCAAAGTCAGAAGAATAGAGGTAAAAGTCCAACAAGAGGAAGAGGAGCTTTCAGACCCAGGGTTCAACATTCACAAAGTGAAGCAGGAGGTTTGAGTAGCAGACCGCCACAAAGAGGAGACTCTGGTAGAGAAAGATTTGTACATAGTGGTAGAGGCCGAGGAAGAGAAATTCGATGTTACACATGTGGAGAATGGGGACACGGATCATGGGACTGTCCTCATAATAAACCAATAAATCAGCAGAATGTTAATGTAGTTGAGGCAAAGGAGGAACACCCTTAGGTCACGGGGAAAGAACCCCCTGAGGCAGGAGAGTTCTTATTATTAAAAAGAGTATTGCTTAAGGCAGAGAAGGAAGCAAATGAGCCAACTCAAAGGAAGAGTTTAGTCAGGACTGTATGTAAGTCTAAAGAAAATTGTTGCAAGGTTGTGATTGACAGTGGAAGCACTAATAATCTTGTTTCCACAAAGCTGGTTGAGAAATTGGGGTTGGTTAAGATGGTACACCCTACTCCTTACAAATTGTCATGGCTACAGAAGGGACATCAACTTTTAGTGACAGAACAATGCAGAGTGGAGATACAGATTGGTACATATAAAGATGTCATACTGTGTGATGTGATGCCAATGGACGTGTGCCATATATTTGCTAGGAAGACCCTGCCAGTTTGATAGGAAAGCCATTCATGATGGCATAAGGAACACCTATACCTTAGGGACGGATGGGAGGAGGGACACATTGGTTCCTTTGAAGAGTGAAGTGGACAAAGAAGCACCTGGAAACAGTGTTATGATGATGAGTGGAAAATAATTGCTGCGAGAAGTCGAGAAAGAGGTAGAAATACATTTTGCTATTTCGGGTAAACCCAATGTAATTTTGACTTCTACCAATTTAGACAATCTGCCTGTGGAAATTAAAAATCTGCTAGATGATTATGCTGACATAATTGTTGGTGAATTACCAAGTAAATTGCCACCAATCAGAAGTATCAGCTAGCACATAGATTTAATACTTAGTACATGTTTACCAAACAAAGAAGCATATAGATTAACTCCTTGGCAGAATGAAGAAGTTGGAAGACTGGTGTAGGAGTTGTTGGATAAAGGGTTGATAAGAGAAAGCCTTAGTCCGTGTGTCATACCAGCAGTGCTCAGTCTAAAGAAAAGCGGTAAATGGTGCATGTGTACTAACTCTAGAGCTATAAATAAGATCACTATCAAGTATCGATTTCCCCTGCCACGTATGGATGATTTAATGGATTGTTTGAGTGGATCAAAGTATTTTACTAAAATAGATCTTAAGAGTTGTTATCATCAAATAAGGATTAGAGAGGGGGATGAATGGAAGACTGTATTCAAGACAAACGGTGGATTGAATGAATGGTTAGTGATACCTTTTGGTCTCACTAATGCACACAGTACATTTATGAGATTGATGAATGAGGTCTTGAAGGAATATTCTGGAAAATTCGTGATAGTTTATCTTGATGACATTCTGATTTTCAATCGGAGTAAGGAAGAGCATTTGGAGCATATTAAGCTAGTTTTAAATATTTTGTAGAAAGAGAAATTGTTGATAAATTTGAAGAAGTGCAGTTTCATGAAGAAAGAGCTCGTTTACTTGGGATTTTTAGTCTCAGAAGAAGGTTTGAAGTTGGACCCAGAAAAGATCCAAGCGATTCTGAATTGGCGAACTCGAAGAAGCATGTTTGAGGTAAGAAGATTTCATGGTCTTGCAAGTTTTTACAAAAAGTTTATAAGAAGTTTTAGTTAGATCTGTGCACCGATAGTTGAAACAATAAAGGAAAGCAACCAGCCATTTAAGTGGATAGAGGCAGTAGATTGAAACTTCAAGCTGTTAAAAAAATCACTGAGAAAGCTGTTATGGCCTTGCTGAATTTTGAGAAAGTTTTCCAAGTTGAGACTGATGCTAGCGGAATAGCAGTTGGAGTTGTTTTGAGTCAAGAGCAGAGACCGATAGCTTATTTTAGTGAAAAGTGGAATGAGGCCAAGCGAAAGTACTCATCCTATGATAGAGAATTCTATGCTATTGTACAAGCTTTGAAGAAATGGAGGCATTACTTGCTACCCAAGGAATTTGTGTTGTATTCTGATAATCATGCACTGCAGTTTATAAATAATCAGCCAAAGTTGAGCCAAAAGCATGTTAAATGGGTCGAATTTTTGCAGAGTTTTACCTTTGTAATCAAACACACAAGCGGTAAGTCAAACAAAGTTGTTGATGCTTTGAGCAGAGTAAATCTGCTTGTGCAGGAATTGAAGATTGGTATTTTGGGGTTTGAAGAGATAATTGATATGTACAAGGGAGACATAGATTTTAAAGAAATATATGTAATTGTTCAAAATCCTGTGATTCAATATAGAAGCTAGTGGTTGGACTACCTGATTCAAGGAGGATTATTGTTGAAGAACATAAACTGTGTATTTCTAAATGGTCCATGAGGGAAAATTTGATTAAAGAAAAACATAGTGGTGGACTGTACGGACACTTTGGGTAGGATAAAACATTTGCTCAAGTGCGTTCTTTTTATTATTTGCCAAATATGTAAACTGATAACAAAAAGTTTGTTGAGAAGTGCAGGGTTTGTCAACATGTCAAAGGAAGAAGCCAAAACACTGGATTATATCATCGATTTCCAATACCCGATAGACCTTGGGATGTAATCAACATGGATTTTGTTTTGGGTTTGCCAAAAACTCAAAGAGGACATGATTCTATCTATGTTTTTGTAGATAGATTCTTAAAAAAGGCTCATTTCATTGCTTGTAGGAAAACTAGTGATGCAACTCACATTGCTAATTTGTTTTTCTCAGAAATTGTAAGATGACATGGGTTGCCTGTGAGTATTGTCTCAGACAGGGATACAAAGTTCATGGGACATTTTTGGAGGACTCTATGGAGGAAACTAGGTGCAAACCTCAATTTTAGTTCAGCCTATCATCCCTAGACGGATGGGCAAACTGAAGTGGTGAACAAGAGCTTAGGAAACATATTAGGAAGTTTGGTTTATAAAAATCCAAAGCAATGGGATTTTGTGCTTGCTCAAGCCCATTTCAGATTGTTTTTGGGATGCATCCGAGAGGAATGTATGAGCTTAGAGATTTGGGTAAGCAAGAGACACGGAGTGCAAAGGCTGCAAAATTTGCAGAACATATGCAGAAATTGCAGGAACATGTCAAGCAGATATTACAGGAAAGAAACAGTAAGTATAAGTAGAGGGTTGATATGAAGAGGACAGAAAAGGAGTTTTTAGTCATGGTTTACTTAAGGAAGGAAAGATTTCCTGTTGGGACCTATAATAGACTAAAAATGAAAAAGATAGGACCATGCAGAATTTTGAGGAAGTTTTCCACCAATGCTTATGAGATTGAGCTACCAGAAGGAGTTGGAATATCACCTATCTTTAATGTTGCAGATTTGTACGCGTACAAGGAAACAGAGGTAGAATTACCAAGTGAACCTGTAGAGGAGGAGGTTCAGATTAAGAATTGGAAGGAACAGATGCCAAAGACAGCTAAGAAAGAAGTGGAAGCCGTCCTGGAGAAGAGAGTAACAAAGAAGACTAGAGGACATACCTATTATCAGTATCTAATCAAATGGAAGGGACAACTAGTTGAGGATGCTAGTTGGTTGACAGCAGCAGAGCGGCAAAAGTATCAAGTAAATCCTGAAGATTTGATGGGTCATTTTTTTCTTCCCTGGGAGTCTGATGTAGGAGCATCAATCGAGATAAACTTTATCGATCTGAGTGGTCAAATCATCATTTAGTAGAGAGGGTTGGACCTCTTGAATTTAATTTTATTATCATTTTTTTGTAATAGATAGTATATTTCTAATTTAGAAAGAAAGGATAAGATTATTAGTATAGGTGTGCATTAGACCTATCGAATAGGGATTAAGTGGTTTGAAGAGATAAGAATAGTTAGTCGCATTTAGAAAGAAGAAGACAACACGCTTTTTTTAGAGATAGAGATAAAGAGATAGAATAAGAAGAATGATAGAGAAACAGAGAGGGTAGAGCAAGAGAAAAAGGATTGTAATCAAGCCATCAAGGGCCAGTAGAAGACTCTGTTTTTAATTTCTGAGTATTTTAATTTGAAAGCGAGTGGATGTGCAAAGGTCACTGTTTTCTTTGTTAATTTGTTTGGGCTTCTTTCCTTTTGTAATTGATAAAGATCGCGTGCGGGAGAGCAATTATTCTGTGTTGAATAGTTCTATTGTTTTATACTATAAGAGTTCCAGAAATAAAGTTTAAGTCTTTTAAATACTTCGCAGTGTGAATATTCAGGCTTAAAGACTTCAAATGAACAGGAAAAGAGCATTGTGCATATCGCAACCTATCCATATTGAAATTCGGTTGAAAACCCAAATTTTTTTATCGCATCGTAGTTACCAGATATAGCGAGCATATCACATCGCAATCATTTAACATAGTGCAGATCGCAATCAACGAAGTTAACTTATATTTGTTAAGATCGTAAGTCGCATGCGATGAGGAGCGATTTGTGAAATCGTAAAATTTCTGATTTGCATTATCTTATTATTCACGATCTGCAATATCACATTATATGCGATTTGTGAATTCAACAAATCTGTGATATTGCGATAAAGTTTGATATAATATTAATTGTTTTGTTTTGAGTTAAGTAAATTTGATACATATTGTTGTGCGGATAGGAATAGTGACCGACTGTGCGTCAGAAGTTTTGCAGCAGAAGGGGGAGATCTTCTTTGGTCAAGGATGGTATACTACAAAAGCTCTGAAAAGATTTCAGATGGAGGACTGTAGACCCATGACTACTCCAATGATAGGGAATTGGAAGAAAATCGACACGTCCAAAGATGATGAGGCTAATCCTACATTATATAAGCAGCTCGTAGGATCTCTGATGTATCTGGTCAACACTAGGCTAGACATTTGTTATGCTATTAATACCCTCAGTTAGTTCATGGTGGAACCAAGGAGGACTCATTGGGCAGTAGCCAAACATGTTCTCAGATATCTTCAAGGAACAGTCGAGCTTGAACTAAAATATGCCCATTGCAATGACATCAGGTTGAGTGGGCTCATCGACACAGATTGGGCTGGGAGGCCAGTAGATTGGAAAAGTACCACTCGGTACTATTTCAGTATTGGATCAAGAATGATCTCTTGGTGCAGCAGGAAACATAAATCTATGGTGTTGGGCTCAGCAGACGCAGAATATATGGTAGCTAGCACTGCTTTGTATGAGGCCATATGGCTTCGGAAACTGCTTGTGAAATTACTGAAGGAAAAGATGGAAGTGACTAGTATTTTATATGATAATTAGAGTTGCATCAAGCTCTCTGAAAATCTTGTGTTTCATGATCGGTCGAAGCACATTGACATCAAGTGTCTCTTCATCAGAGACTGTGTCCAACAAGGAGCTGTATAGTTGCAGTACACTCCAACAGGAGAACAAGCGGCAGATATCCTCACAAAGGCACTGGGGAAGAGGAAGTTTGTCTATTTCAGAGAGAAGATGAGGATGATCAAGAATCCATTTCAGTAGCAGAAATGGATAGGACTAGGATTCAGAGGGAGCTGCAATACAGATAAGGCAGTGACAGTGGCAGTGTCATGGGCAGTAGCATAACAGATGATGGGCAACAACCAGAAATCAACAATGCAGAGGATGCTTCAAAGTAGGGTAACATGCATGAGGCATATTGGTATAACACTTTCCTCACTAACAGGGAGTGTTGATTTTTGTAGCATCGGAAAGTATCCAAGTATCAAATTTTGTGAGGAGGCTTCATCAGTATTCCAAAGAACCCAGAAACCATTTGTGGAAATTCCACTCGGTTCATGTTTTATTATTTTTAATAAAACATGAACCGAGTGGAATTTCCACAAATGGTTTCTGGGTTCTTTGGAATACTGATGAAGCCTCCTCACAAAATTTGAGACTTGGAATATTTTAATGGAGACCCTAAGTCTAAACTTAGGGAAATTAAATAATTAATGGGTATTAATAAGACAGAGTGTGAATCTTCTAGAGAACGAAGATCAAGTCGAGTTTTAATCTTATCCATTGATTAGGCTTCTAATCTAGGTCGTTGATTCATCAATGAGAAAATTATAAAAGAAGGCTTGAGGGTCTCTTCCTTAGTAACCTGAAGGAGATCGATTATGAAGGAATAGAATTCAATTTTTGAGGGAGAGTTGTAGCG
The DNA here is from genome assembly GCA_034641835.2 of Pinus albicaulis. NCBI lineage: Eukaryota > Viridiplantae > Streptophyta > Pinopsida > Pinales > Pinaceae > Pinus > Pinus albicaulis. The sequence goes on along the minus strand of CM076579.1, from coordinate 417,229,856 downwards.
CAGATTTGCAGAGGCAGAAGGAGAAGAGGGAGTCAGCTGTGACTGAGAACGAGGAGAGAGGAACGCAGAGGGCCACAGAAGGCAGCGCAAAGCTAAAACGTAGTGTACCCATGCAGAGCCCACATAGAGTGATGCAGTCCAGCGCAGGGACTGCGCTCAAAAGCACACAGAGAGACGTAGAGGGAGATAGAGGGTCTTCCAGGTGTCAGAAAAGTCTTCGCAAGGTTCCGGGAATTTTGTCTCAAGAGTCTTCTAAATATATTTGCTAGTTTATTCCTTGTAAAGAAGTCATTTGCTAAAGATTAATATATAAACCCTCATCTACTGCACTGGTTTTCCGACATTGGGTTTTTCCGGGGACAATTGTCCAAAAATAAGTGTGTACATGGGATTGTTTCTTATGCTTATGTTCGTCACTGTTCCTTTCTCTGCATATGTATTAGGTGAATGTTGCAGTAGTATTTATTTCGAAATTTACTGATAGAATTTTGTAAATAACTTATCGAAGTAATAAGTAGGAGAAATAAATCTATTACTACAACTGCATATTTCTGGATTGAAATTTTGGCACAGTTGAGAGGGAGTTGTGGATGTTGCAGTGGCAGCAACAATAGAGTTGCAGTGTAGATGCAGTTGATAGCATTATGCAGAGTCAACGGTAGCACAGATGCAACGCAGAGAGTGGTCTGAAGTAATTGGTGGGTAGCAGCAGCCAGACATCAGCAGCGCAGCTAGGAGTGTTGATTTCTGGTCGCGTCGGATGTGCTCTAGCCTCAAGAATTTGCAGGGAGGCTAAGGCACATGCATTCCACAATACCCCCTGAAATCATTTTGGGAAATTCCACCCGAAAAGGATTAAATTAAAATAATTAATAATTTTTAATGTATTCCTAAGTCTAAACCTAGGGAATGTGATTAACTAAAGTGTATTAATTAGATGCGGTGTAAATCTTCTAAATAAAGACATAGATCAACTCCCAGTTTATATTAGCCTTTGATTATGTTTTAATCTTGGTCGTTGATATGTCAAAGAGATATTATAAGGATTTTGATGGGAATTTGGAAAACACATCGAGTGAGAGATCTAGAGATCGAATTCTCAAGAGAGCAGCGCAGCAGTTGCTGGAAGAGTGATCGATTTGATTTTTTGTAGTGAGGGGCAGGAATAGTGGCCGGTGGAATTTTTCCTGAACAAGTGAATACAGAGCAGAGGAGGTAGAGTGAGATCCAGAGAGGCAACGTAGAGCCACGCTGGGCAGCGTAGATCCTAAGAGGGGATCTGCAGTTTTGTTGAGGAGAAGTCCAGATCTAGTGCCAAGAGACGGGGTGTGAGACCAGAGGGTCAGAGATCTGAGCACCTAGCAAGCCAAATCGATCAGCTAGAGGAGTGACCTGGAGGCAGCACCGTGACTGCGGAAAGGCAGTTTGGGGCTAGCCATTCAGAGGCTGGATCAATGTCGGCTTGCCAGTGATAATGTGAGGTTAATTCTCACTTCATTTCTTCCAGTTGATTCTCTATATCGGATTTCCAGTTAGGCATTCAAATATTTGTATTCAGAAACTACTACATAATAATTCAAACCCTCAAGTGATGCACGGGTTTTCCCACATTGAATTGTTTTGAGGACATTTGTCCAAAAATAAAGGTTTTGATTGTGTGTTTATTTCTTTCCTGTGCTGTATTTTGTTTCCGCAACATTTTTTGTTGGTGTAGGTTGCCGTGTGATGTATTCAGTGTTTTCCGTAGATAACTGCAAATAAATTGTTAAGTAAATATTAACAATTAGGAGAATATTTTCCTGTTGTTGCAATATGATTCCAGTTTTAGGAATTTTCACAGTGAGACCCCTGGGAAGTTGAGATGCCATTGAATGGCACCTCATGTTGAGCAGAACAGAGGAAATATTGTGCAATAGGGAAGAGTTGATAATGGTTCCACATGTTTGGGTGCATGTGTTCTTGTGGAGTTGATGCAACGTTCATATTAGCTATTTGACTAATCGATTGGATGAGGGGATCCAACACATGTCATTCTTACAAGTTGTGATACATGCATAATAAAGGAATATATGTCAAATACACGAATCTTAATGTATTGATGAAGATAATTGATGCGAACGTTGTTTGTGATGAGGACAATCTTCAGGATTTGGTTAAGAAGTTTCCCTAGTGGTGTGTTGTCGGGCACAACAACTATTGTGAAGTGGGGGAGGATGTCAAGCCCTTAAGCTAGGTACCCGAGCATGCTTGGGTTAGGCCGAGCTGAGTTTGGTGGAATGATCTGATCGCCACAAAGATCTTGCCTGAGTTGAGTTCGATGGAATGACTTTGGTGAGATGAGCGCACAAAGAACGCACCCGAGATGAGTTCAGTGGAATGATTGAAACAAATTGGAGATTCGACATGACGAGGGTGCCTGGCTGAGGTGCACCCGATTGGAGACAAGTTGCACATGGCTTAGATGCACCCAACCGAAGAGAAGGCATGCCCAACGGAGAGGTGCTTGCCTGAATTGCAAAGGTACACGACCGAGGACGAGATGCGAAAGGCACACGATCAAAGGGTAGCCAAAGGAAAAGTTGTATGCGACAAATGATGCAACATAATTTGGGTTTTATGTTTGGCTTGAACACCTAATTATCACGTCCCTTGGAAGAGACATGATTTTTCATGGAGGGTGACTCATATATATAAGATGAGAGGAGAGGAGTTAGAATATGAATCAACCATTGATCAACAACCTCTGATCACGAGACAGCGAAGGAAGAAGAGAGCTGAGTCACACCAAACAACTCTCCCTCTAAAGGATGTTATGAAAGGAAGTTGTGTGAGCTTGTGGAACGAAGAATTGTTGAGGGTGGTATGCCGAGGGGTATTTTTGTATTGAGGTTGTGTGCACGTCGAAAGGCCGCAACTTGGTTATTTATTGGGTTTGGTTGTGGGTTGCTAGTTGAAGGGTTGTAACTCAGTTATTGTATGTTTGTATTAGTGAAGGGTTGTGGCAACGAACTGTTCGGAGTTTCTGCCGAACTGAATTGAATTCCATTATAAATCAAAGTTTTGTATATTGAAGTTTTATAGTCAATGAGTTCTTGGGAAATCATATACTTTGTTTGCACATCAAGATGGCTTATCAAGATAACTTTGATCTCTAGGAAAATTTGTCCAACAAACATGGCCCGTACATAGAGATATGCTATATAGAAACATTATTCCACAATTAAGTAGTAAATGCATGCAGTAATTAGCCCTAAAACAACGAAAATCCCATGATCAATGTATGTGACAAAGTAAAGGAAAATAGCATCAAATTCATACTTACATGTAAGAGAATATATCCAACCATCAATACATTTTCCAATTAAGAAGCTCCAAGATAAGAAAATGCAATCTAAACATCAAAATTCATCCATGCTCCAACTTCGTCCATGAAGAAGGAAATGCAAAAAGCTCAAGAGAGAGAATGATCCAATCCAAGTGATTATCAAAACGAATTCATGTCACTCTTATTTATACACTTCTTAGGAGTTCGAATTACCTAATTGAGCCTACATTATTCCCTAAAATAAAATAATGTGTAAATAACTAACTTTTGGTGATGACCCCACCAAAATAACTCATAAATAGAATAATAAGCCTCTCAAGAGGTTAAACAATAAACAATGCATGTCGTTGGGCCCTTCAAGAGGCCTGATGAGGTTCATAAGTGCCATAATGATGAGCAGGATCCTCAAAAGTGATGGAAAAGGGGGTGGCCCCTTGTTTTCCAAACAATAAACTTGTGGTGCTCCCGGTGGGTGTGGGGGCACACCAATAACCTTATGGGTATCCAAGTAAGTCGAATATGCCTGTAGACCATCTGTAAGGGCTCGGATGATGGAATAAATGACACGACATTAGTGTACAAGTCCTAGGTCATCTGCCAAGTGTATGGTTCAAATGTGGGGCCGGTTGGGCATGGTGTGCCAGGTGCATCTTCCTCGTCCAATAGGTGGATATCGAGCAATATCTGGACATCTCTGGGGATCCATAGAGCATTGTCTAATGCTGTGTAGGCGCATGGCTCTCTACGCACACGCTACATGTGCCAATGTAGCCCTCTGTAGAGTTAGGACCTCGTATAGGGAGACCAAACTCAGGATGGACACCATCTGCAATCCTGCATAACATCCAATGCATCCTTTAGCCTTCCAACACAACAATTCATTAAAGTAATCAAGTAAAAGAGCTTACAAATCATGGACAACAAGTGGACACTTCATAATTGAATGCCCTTCCATAGTGGCCTTTGGCATGTGCTAATGTCTCCAAGCTCCAAAGGGGGTTAGCCAAGTACCTTATTAAGTGGTTTCTATATTTAGAGGGAATAGTATGTCTGAGGTACATCCCTCAAATGGTGGTGGCGTGTGATAAATAGGTGAATGGAATAGGGAATGAGAGGGGCCATCTTGGGTCAGATATCAGGGTACAAGGGTAGCTAGAAGAAGAGAAGCCCACACCTGGGTATATAATTTATAGGAGGGAGAAATTGTGGTACACGAGGTCTCCCGACCTTGATTTTCCACCCTCCTTTATATGTTATTTTCCTTTTATGATTTTTCTTTTATTAACTGCTCGGGCTCAAACGATAAGAGCATTATGTGTAAGATATAGCAATGGATACCCCCTTTTAGGTAGGGGCGGTTCATTGCCCTCCAGGGGTTTGGACAATCATGGGTTCCTGAATGATGAAGGAGACTCATCTAGGTCCTATGGAACCAGGGTGATGGCCATGGGTACGAGATAGAGCTCATGCATTGGCTTTTACCCACGTGCTAAATATGTTTGTCCTGGCCATATTTTGCATATTGAGGTACATTTTCTTGTTAAATGTGGCCATTTATGCTTGTAATTTTCTTTTCAGCTGCTTCAACCTTCGGGCTAGTGTTCCAAGCCAGACCCAAGGTGGGGGCAAGGGAAAGGGGAGGCTAACCCTATGTGGATCCAGTGAAGAAATGTGGTCCCATGTGGGAAAGATGATTAATAGGGGTTATAATAAATGGAAGGGAAGTGATATATGTGGATGAGGGAGCGCGACCATGCTACCCAAATCGGGGTTTCCCAAGTGTTAGCACCCTAAAACCAAATGGTCATTAAAGGAGATCTCACGAGACTAAGATCCAAGGGTAACATCCAAAAGAGGTCTAGGGGACATAAGCACATACTAAGCCCACTCTTTCCGCCGAACCCCCCCATTAATCCATGCCTAGAAGTGTCCATGATAAGTAAACTCAATGCTCAATTACCAAATGACAAGACATACCTTCAGGTTCGGGAGGCCCATCTTCAAACATACGATCATGATAGATTAGTGGGGGAGCACATCGCTGGTTCAGGTGGCGAAGAAATGGCACAACAAGCTAGTTGGTGGCTGCAAGGGGCTGCTTGCTGGCTGCCAGCTGAGGACCATCTTGGAGAATTTTTTTTTCCTAGGGATACCACCCACAAAGTGGTGGCTAACAGAGCCAACATGATGTCGCTGACCTGAACAATTTGCACATGTGTGGGATAAATTCAAAATTACACTTACAGTTGTCTGAAGCGGAAGGTGAACCACTCTCGATACACACATGTCAACCATATGGTTATCACAGAGAAAGGTAAACCACTCACCCTGTACATGGCGCACCACTAGGGGAAGGTGAACCACTCACCCTATGGTCGCTCATAGCTCCAAGAAGTACCACAAGCCCCTAGGAGCTCCTAGATCTCAGTGTCCAACTCAAGCGGAACCCTCATAGGAGAACCAATTTCTACTTCTTGCTTATCCAAGATATTGGAGCAAACCCCAATGAGAAGAAACATCCAGATGTGCTCTTACGATTCGCCACACTGCCAACCCTCTCAGCATCAATATATCTATGTAGCCTCAAATTCCTAGCAGTGTATCTCAAATCATAATTGATTATGCCACAAAGATATCTCAAGAGATTCTTGGCAACAATCCAATGTATGTGATGAGGCTCGACCATAAATTGACTCAATGTATTCATAGCGAAGCATATGTGTTATTTTTTGGGCAACTAGGTCAAAACTCCATGTTGCACTGCTCATATGATGATGGTCATATTTTTGTTGGATTTCTCTTTCAGAGAGGTGCAAGATTGATCTAAAGATCATCTTGTTTGGATGAGCAGAACGTATATTTTGAATTTATTTTGCACACATGTGCAAGGTTGGCCAGATTTGTAATGTAGGCTCACATGCCCAATAGATGTGTTACACACCCTCACTGATGGATATAAATTGGAGAGACTTGGAGGTCATTTGCTCATCATCTCATCACACACCTCTCATTGTGATATGATTGGTTCGATAGCCTTTGGAGGCCTCTTCCCTTCACATGTGCGGTGCTAAAGTTGCTGAAATCAACGGATCTGTTTAGCGTTGTTTTTGCAGAGTGTTGACCAACGTTGCTTGTGGTCAACACTTGTCCATTTAACATCAAATCTTTGCTGAAATTTCGATTTTTAGAGGCTGTACAACTAGGCACAAAAATTAGAGGGAAAAGGAGCAATTTGATCGAAGCCCTAATCTGTTGCGTTGACTTTCTATTGACTGTCCTGTGTTGACTTTTTTGCGTTGACTTTTGGTTGATGAATGTTGACTTTTGATGAGCTGTCTTTGAGGGCTGTGGATGTGACACTTGGAGGGTTGGTTGATCCAAGAAAGACTTCGTTGGCTGAAGCATCCTGTTGACTTTCATAACGCACATTGTCCTATATCTTTGCTGGAGAAGAAGAATTGTAAAATATGATCTATATTATTGGCTTGTCTTCTGTTGATCTATTATTGTGTTCTATCAGCATTTTACTTTCATGTTTATGTGATTGCTAATTTGAATCGGGCCTAAGGAAGTTTGAATTAAATTTGCATTAAGCATAGAACACTCCATGTCTATCTAAATTTAACATGGAATCGAAGTTGAGGCGAAGTCAATGTCCAAGCTAGTGTGGGAAGCAATCACCGAAGAAGAAATCCTATCAATGACCAATGGCCTCCTCAACTTATAAGGGTTTTAAGTCTAATGATAAATTGCATGATAAGTCTGATTATCATACATGGAAGATGTCCTTGGATTTGGCAGTAGAAGATCAAGATTTCGTGGACTATTTGTAGGGAAAGATTCAAGGGCCTCCATCAAATGCAGCTGCTACCACAAAGACGAAGTATAGAAAGGGGGAAATCAAGGCAAAGATGATTATCTAGGATTCTATTCATGAGCACTTGGTTGCTTACATTTCTAAGCTGAGCACATCTAAAGAGATGTATGATAAGTTGGTTAGCATGTTCAGGGCTAGCAATGCTAATCAAGTTATTTTCTTCAAGAATCAATTAGAGAATATCAAGAAGGGCAAGGATAAAACTATTCAATCCTATTTTATGAGGCTCACTGAAAACAGGAACAATGTTTTTGCCATTGGAGAAGAAATCGTTGATCGAGAGATGGTTCTCATTGTGCTTGGAGATCTCCCCTGTGATTGGTATGTATTCAATACCACTATTCTTAATAATAATGTGATTGTTGATTTTGATGAAATTTTGACGAGATGCACTCAAGAGGAGACAAGAATGATGGAGAGAGGTCATCCCTCTATTGGAAATGGAGGTGACCCTACTGTCTTCCCCGCTCATGCAAAGAAGAGGAACAATGGAGGTCCGAGAAATCAAAACAATGGAAGAGTGGGGCCCAAAGGAAGGAAGGGAAGATGTTACACTTGTAACAAGTTTGGTTGCTATGCAAGAGAGTGCCCTGATAGAAGGGACTCTCCCAGGGATGATGACAACAACAACTCTAGGGGGAATGGAAATCAAAGGAACAACTGGTTCAAAGGAAAAAGGAAGGCTCCCTCTGATCATAGTGGAAATGGGCAACCTTTCAAGAGGTTGAGAAATTCGAGGTACGGTGAGTCTAATGTTGTTGATAATAAGAGAAATGAATTTATTCTTGTATCTTCCCTCTCTGCTGCATCAACTCTCGACACACTGGATGTCTGGTTGATTGATAGTGGTGCTTCAAGGCACCTGATTGGTTATAAAGAGGCCCTCTTTGATTTGATTGAGAAGGATACTAATCTAGAAATTATCCTTGGAGATAATGCCACCTATCCCATGAAAGGGAGAGGGACTGTGACCCTTCATCTATCTCAAGATGAAGTCCTATGCTTACAACATGTGTTGTACGTATCTTATTTGAAGAAGAACCTTGTGTCTATTTCGGTAATGGAAGGCAAAGGGTTCAAGGTGGCATTCGTTGATGGAAAGGTACACATTTGGAAGAAGAACTTCAAGGAATATCTTACTATTGGTTTTAGAGTTGATACACTCTACCAGGTTGGAGGAAGTCCATTGAGGGCTATGTCATGTGATACAACTTGTCAAACAAAGTTATGGCACTGGAGGTTTGCACACCTTCATTACAAAGCCCATCTCGAAGCAAGGAAGGTGGTGACAGTGATGCCCAAATTTAAATATGATCATGAAGGTATATGTCAGGGTTGTGTCGAAGGGAAGCATACAAGGGGACCATTTCCCTCAAGTGTCACAAAGACAATTGATATCTTGCAGTTGATACATTCTGACCTATCTGGTATGCTACTTGTGACATCCTTGGGAGGATGTTCCTATTACATGCCTTTTACAGATGACTTCTCCTGTAAGACCTGGATATATTTGTTGAAGAAGAAGGATGAAGCATTCAAATGGTTTTGTACCTTGAAGGCCTTGGTGGAAAATCAAACCAAGAAGAGAATCAAAGTTTTGAAGACCGAGAATGGGACCGATTATGAGTCAAATGAATTCAACGACTTTTGCAGGGATGCTGGCATTAAGAGGGAGACCACAACTACGTATACTCCTGAGAAAAGTGGTGTCGCTGAAAGAAAGAACATGACCATTGTGGAAGTTGCCCGCGTCATGCTATGTGACCAAGGTCTTTCGAAGTTTCTATGTGGAGAAGTTGCAAACACTGCTGTGTACGTGCAAAATAGATGCCCGCATTCTGCTCTGGACTCCAAAACTCTCAAAGAAGTCTTCTCTGGTAAGAAACTTGATGTTTCTCATTTTAGAGTTTTTGGTTGTCCTGTTTACTTTCATGTGTCGAAAGAAAAGAAAAGCAAGTTGGATGCTTCTGGAAAGAAGGGAATGTTTGTGGGCTACAGAGAAACTTCGTAGGAAAAATAATTTATGTGCCTGGTCAAAGAGGAGTGGAGATATGCCGCGATGTCACCTTCGATGACGATGTTGTCGTCAAGATAGTGAGAAATCTTTCTAGCTCCAAGGAAGACAACGAAGACGAAGAAGCAGGGAAGTAGGAAGAGCCGAAGGATGAATTGAACCCTGATGTTGAAGGACCCATGGATCCTATTGATCCACATTCTTCAAATAAGAGAAGACCCTCATGGTTCAGGGATACTCTCACAGATGTCGAGAGACATATTGACCTAAGGCAGACTTTCTGTGAAAGCAAGAAGCTGAATAGATACCAAGGGTATCTTGCAAGCATGAGTACAATAGTACCATCTGAGGCTAGATCATTTGAAGAAGTCGTAATACATCAAGTTTGGAAGGATGCTATGCACGAAGAATATGAGTCCATTATGAAAAATGATGTTTGGGAAGTGGTCTCGAGACTGGAAGTCAAATTTGTTGTCACCTCGAAATGGCTCTATAAAATCAAGGAAGTGCGGAAAAGTACAAGGCAAGATTTGTTGCCTGAGGCTTCTCTTAAGAGGAAGGCATAGATTATGATGATATATTTACACCTGTGGCCCGCTATACCACCATCCAATCTATCATTTCCCTTGCTGCAATGCAAGGATGGAGTCTCCATCAGATGGATGTGAAGATCACTTTTTTTCATGGCTCTATAAAGGAAGAGGTGTATGTGGAGCAACCTCTGGGGTTCAAAGTCCGAGATAGAAACACCTATGTATGCAGGTTGAAGAAAGCCCTCTGTGTTGAAACAAGCCCCCAGGGGTTGGTATGAGAGGATAGATAGCTACTTGATGAAGCTGGGCTTCACTCGAAGTAATGCCGATCCAAACCTTTATTTTAAGGTTCATAAAGAAAGGCCTCTCATTCTGGTTTTCTATGTGGAGGATCTCTTCTTGACAGGTGCTGACGCTCTCATTCATCAGTGTAAGAGGGAGCTAGCTTCCGAATTTGAGATGAAAGATCTAGGATTGATGCATTACTTCCTAGGCCTGGAGGTCTGGCAGAGGCCAGGTGAGATTTTCCTTTCTCAAGGAAAATATGTCGTGAAGCTGCTAGAGTGATTTGGTATGGTGGATTGTAAGTCTGTGTTGACGTCGATGGAACTCAACTTTAAGAAGTTGTGTACAAATATTGTTGGGCCTGTGCTGACAAATCTTATCGAGTATCGACAACTCGTGGGGGCCCTGATGTTCCTAGTGAACTCTCGTTCGGACGTATGTTTTGCCAAGAACAATTTGAGTCAACATATGGTTGATCTCCATCACATTCACTGGATTGGTGCCAAGAATCTATTGAGATATCTTCGAGGCACAATCAACCATGGGCTGAGATACATTGTTGGGAGTTTGAGACTCCATGGATATACTGATTCCGATTAAGCTAGCAGTGTGGTGGATCGCAAGAGCACATTTGGATGCTGCTTCACCTTGGGTTCCGTTTCAATATCTTGGATGAGTAGGAAGCAGAAGTCGGTGGTCGTGAGCACTGCTGAGGCTAAATACATTGCAGCGAGTATGGCCTGTCGTTACGCTGTTTGGTTGCGAAAGCTCTTTAGTGAGCTGTTTGGGCATGTGCTAGATACCACCGTTATCCTTTGTGATAACCAGAGTGGGATTCGTCTTTTTGAGAATCTCGTGTTCCACGATCATTCCAAGCATATTGATATCGGGAACCACTTTATCTGAGATATGGTACAGTGAGGCGTCGTAAGGCTCGATCACATAGGAACTGATGAGCAAGTCACAGGTATTGTCATGAAACGCCTGGGGAAGGTTAAGCTCCTAACCTTTCGTGAGAAGCTTGGAATCGTGGAAAGACCCTATTCAGAGGGTCTTGCTTGAGTTGGACTATGAGCTTTGGGAACTCAGGGGGCTTGGGGATAGCTTCTTGGAGCTATAAGCACACACGGGGTTAGGCTTGTCGAACCTTGTTGTGCTTCTGCCCCACCATTATGATATTGAGTTGGTTCACCTCTCTTTGATCTATGCCGCACACGCATCGTACTCATGGAGTTTTGGAGTCATGTGAAGTACCTCTCATTTGGTCAATGAGGTGGGAAATGTGGATAGAGACCAATAGCAAGACCGATGGACGCATGAGAGATTTCTGTATTCTCTATGTCTTGGATGGTACGTGTCCAACACCTTGATCTGGGATCAAGTATGATGAGGTTCTTAACTCTAAACTAGCTTCGGGCCAGTAAACTAACTTCGGGTTGTGACTCTTTATGAGTCTATTGAGGTTTTATCCTCTAAATTGACTTCGGGTCAGTAAACTAACTTCGGGTTAGTATGAGACTCTTTTGAGTCCAAAAGAGGTTTTAACCTCTAAGCTGACTTCGGTTCAACTGAGCGTGATGTCTTTCTGACTCACCTTTTGTTCTATTTGAGAAGAAAAGCCAGCAAAGAAAGTTACAGCAGGATGACATACGATGCTAGATGAAAGTACAGGATGGTCCAAACTCCATGTTGCACTGCTCATATGATGATGGTCATATTTTTGTTGGATTCCTCTTTCGGAGAGGTGGAAGATTGATGTAAAGATCATCTTGTTTGGATGAGAAGAACATATATTTGAATTTATTTTCCACACGTGTGCAAGGTTGGCCAGATTTCTAATGTAGGCTCACATGCCTAATAGATGTGTCACACACCCTCACTGATGGATATAAATTGAAGATACGTGGAGGTCATTAGCTCATCATCTCATCACACATCTTTCTTTGTGATATGATTGGTTCAATAGCCTTTGGAGGCCTCTTCCTGTCACATGTGCGGAGCTGAAGTTGCTGAAATCTGCAGATCTGTTTAGGGCTATTTTTGTAGAGCGTTGACCAGCATTGACCGTGGTCAACCCTTGTCCGTTTGACCTCAAATCTATGCTTAAATTTCGATTCTTAGAGGTCGTACAATTGGGCACAAAAATTGAGGGAAAAGGAGCAGTTTGATCGAAGCCCAATCTGCTGTGTTGAATTTCTGTTCACTATCTTGCGTTGACTTTTGGTTGACCTACGTTGACTTTTGATGAGATGTCTTTGAGGGTTGTGGGTGTGACACTTGGAGGGTTAACTGATCTAAGAATGACTTTGTTGGCTGAAGCATCCTATTCACTGCTATAACGCACACTATCCTATATCTCTGCTAGACAAGAAGAATTGTAAAATCTGATCTATATTATTGGCTTGTCTTTAGTTGATCTATTATTGTGTTCTATCACCATTTTACTTTTAAGTTGATGTGATTGCTAAGTGTAATCAAGCCTAAGGAAGATTGAAGTAAATTTGCATTAAGCATATAACACTCCATGTTTATCTAAATTTAACATGTCTAGACAAGAGTTTACCAAGAACATCAGGGCCCCCAAAAGTGCTCGATACTCGGAAGGGTTTGCCAATTCGGGCCCTGCAACACTTCCACATAACTTCTTGAAGCTGAGTTCCATCGAAGTAGACACATACTTGCATTCCACCATCCCACATTTCTGGAGCAGCTTCACAATGTATTTTTTGTAATATTCCCAATTAGCAAGAGCTAAGTGGAAATACTAATTTTGACTATTTTGCCTTTATAAAGTTAAGTCGTAAATAAAGTGGGTGAAGAGGGACACTTAAGTCACACTTAGGATAAAAAGTATTTCCTAATGTCACTTAAGAGACATGACTAGTTGGTAACGTGGGGCGTAGTGGTCAAGTGGCAGCGTGGGAAAAGAGGCAGCATAGGCAGCGTGAGACCAAGCTAGCGCAGAGAGAGATGGACATCATGGCCCAAGGAGACAGCGTAGTTGATGGTGGGGCCTAGGTGAGGGCAAGGCTCACCAAGCATAAAAGGAGGGAGGGTCTCTCAGGTGTTCGAACACTAATTACGCATCTTTGAGATTTGTCTTTTGACATTTAGCACGCTTGCTGTTTAGCAAAGTCTGCACTTATTGTTCAGTAGATCGGGTGTCTCCGTTCGGAGATCCCAACCTTAGCCCCGGGGGACTTCGAGTGCCTGCTCGGGTGAGGATTTTCATCCTTGTTTTGCCGAAGAGAGTTGCAGCAATCACAGGCGGAGTGGTTCCGGATTGGGGGTTTGTTGGTGGATTCAGCCCAAGATAGTGGGAAAGGGGCCAGCCCTTCCCTATTCTAGTGTTTTGGAGGAGTTAGGGGCCATTATTTGGAGCGGATCATTCAGAGCCAGCGTCCCTCCTTGAGGAATAGAGTAGTGCCTCAAGGGAGCCGTTTTCGGGGTCAGCCATTTCCGGAATGCTTTTGGGCTTTTCTGGGTATGGGAGGAGAGGCTATTCCCTAGTTTTCAGAATTTTCCGAGGTGGGGAGTAGCCCGAAAGATTCAGTTCATTCCAGCAGTAGCAGCGGCACCATAGCAGTACCAGCGGCTCTAGAGATAACGTAGTCTTGAGGGAGCAGCCATTCCGAGTCATTTCCTGAGAGTCTTTCTATGCTTGTCGAATGCAAGCCGAGGTGCCATCATTCTGATCACCTCTGTACTCATTTCCATTTCTCAGTATTAATAAAATGGCTCAGCGTTTTCCATATTGTCTATTTTTCTTATGATTTGTCTCTAGTTGCTGTATGTCTTTGTTTATGTGCTTTATATTGTTGTTTATTTCCATTCGGGATATTACAGTGGCATCAGAGCTCATAGACTTGGCTCAGCCTGTGGAGCAGATTGTCTATGACACCAGCGGGAAAACCATACATCACTTACTGGGGAAGAAAGTATAAGGACCAAGAACGGAGGTTAGAGCTCACCTTCGGGAAAGGTGACAACGTTCGAGTGGTGGACTCAAAGGAAGAGGAACCAATGGCGGAGGAAAGAGATGCCGAGAAGGAGTTCGGGGAACTCCTCCTCAAATCAGTGCAGGATTTGATGAGGCGGATAGAAGAGATGGGGAGAAGGTTCACGGCAGAGTCTAGACAGTGTGAGACCCCAAGGGGTTTCCATGTTGAAGAGGGCTCGGTCACATCTCATCACTTATAGGAGCACCTCACAGCGCAGCAGATGGCATCACACACACCTCCCCATTCCACAATGCCTACTTTTCTTGCCACAGACACTGGGGCAGGAGCACAGCAAGAGCAGGAACCGACACACATTGGAGATTACTTTGCGGAGTACCAGTCCTATAGTCAGGAGTTTAGAGATGCCCTCACATTCCATGATTTTTTTCAGCTCAAGCGGGACAGCAGACCCTGCAACCATCACAGGGGGAACAGGCACTCACATGACGGAGATATGCATCGCACTGTAGGTAGATTCTATCCACCGACATTTGATGGTTCATCCAAGTGTTCGGCAAAGGCTTGGGTGGAGAAGTTGGACATATATTTCCAACTTAACTAGATGGTGGAGACAGAGGCCATCAAGGTAGCAGCACTGCCCTTGGAGGGCGAGGCCCATCACTGGTGGTTTGATGGAATGGCTACGCTGGGACACTCAGGAGTGACAACATATGCCAAGTTCACACGGAGGCTGATAGAGCGATTTGATTGGAGGGATCCAGAGGAGCACTTTGTTGAGCTGACTAAGCTCAAGTAGACCGAGAGTCCGGACACATACATTTCAAAGTTCTTGAGACTTTCCGTGATGGTGCCTGATTTATCCGTAGCCCAAATGATCTATATGTTTATAGACGGATTGGCAGAGCCTCTATGGGGGTTAGTCAGATCGATGAGGCCAGCTACACTTCATGATGTAGTTGGGAGGACTCGGGATTTGCAGGATGCACTACCTCGAACTAGAGCCCCTTTTCCCTAGAGATCAACGTTCCAGCCAAAGGGGAAAGTTGTGAGGGTTCCGCCTCCAAAGGGGAACCAGGGCAGAGGGCAGGGAGATGATGAGACCAGGAGGGATTTGAAGCGGAGGAGGCTATGTTTCACATGCCAGGAGCCATGGGCACCAAGACACCATTGTGCTGCGGGGAAGGCACATTACATCGAGGTCTTCTTCGACAGTAGCGGGGAAGAGGATGAGTATGAGGAGCTAGAGGCAAGAGGCAGCAGTACAGCGCAGAGAGGGGATCATTTGCCACCTCCACCACTAGGAGCAGGAGGTGCAGCTTTTGCACCTACTGGGGGAGCCCTTGCATCCTTGCAGGGAGTTCCCAAGTGCTTGACACTGCGTGTTCGAGGCACAATGCGGGGACAACGTGTTTCAGTGTTAGTGGACAGTGGGGCCACCCACAATTTTATTGATGCCCAGTTGGTAGAGCGGATGGGCATCCCGACGGAGAGCTTTGATGGATTTTCGGTACTGGTTCCAAGTGACCGGACCATGCATTGTGCTAGGTATGTGCCAGCCATGGCAGTGACTATGGGGACCTACACACTGACTGACAGCAACATGATACTGGGGGTATAGTGGTTGATCACACTGGGGAAGGTCACCACTGATTGGGAGACCTTGGAGATGGAGTGGACGGATAAAAAGACTGGGAGGCATGAGAAGATTCGGGGTATGCATACCTACCCACCACAGACAGTTTCAGCACACCGGATGGAGGCAGATTTCTAGAAAGGAGACATAGAGTGGGCAGTGGAGTTGCGTGTTTTAGAGGCAGAATCGACAGGGCAGGCCGTACACCCAGATGTACAATCCATTCTAGACAGGTATGCCACAGTTTTTGGGGAGATACCACCAGGGCAGCCGCTAGATCGAGGGTTTGAGCACACGATTGAGTTGGAGCAGGGCATCTAGGCAGTCATCACTACACCCTAGAGGCAACCTAAGGCCTATCGGGATAAGATTGAGAAGGCCATCCATGAGCTCTTAGCTCTTGGACATATCCATCCCAGTACTAGCCCTTTTGCTTCTTCAGTAGTATTGGCGAAGAAGGACGGCACATTGAGGACGTGCATTGACTACCGGGCCCTAAACAAGAAGACCATGAAGAACCGGTACCCCATCCCATGGATCGATGAGTTGATGGACGAGCTGAGGGGAGTGAAGTTCTTCTCGAAGATTGATTTGAGATCTGGGTACCATCAGATTCGCGTGAGGGAGCAGGATATTCCCAAGACCGCTTTCAAGTGTCATTACGACCATTTTGAGTTCTTGGTGATGCCCTTTGGGCTGACCAATGCTCCAGCCACATTCCATTCATGCATGAATCACATCTTCTGCAATCACTTGAGGAAGTGTGTATTAGTGTTTTTTGATGACATCTTGATTTACAACAGGACATGGGAGGAGCACCTCCAACATATAGAGGCTGTACTACGCATCTTGGAGGAGTAACAATTTTATGCTAAGCTCTCCAAATGCGAGTTTGGGTTGACAGAGATGCTCTATTTAGGGCACATCATCAGGGTGGACGGAGTGAGGGTCCACGAGGAGAAGATCAGGGCCATCAGGGATTGGCCAGAGCCGAAGAATGTGACCGAGCTTTGGGGGTTTGTGGGTATCTGCATATACTACCGGAAGTTCGTCAAGGGATTCTCCCAGCGTGCAGCACCCCTTACAGATCTCACCAAAAAGGGGGCATTCAGCTGGACTGACACAGTGCAGAAGCCTTTCAACAGGCTCAAGGAGGTGATGAGTAGCTGTCCGGTTTTGGCATTGCCAGATTTTACACGGCCTTTTGTCCTAGAGTGTGATGCATCGAGGGAGGGGATAGGCGCAGTTTTGATGCAGGGAGGCCATCCCATAGCTTTAGAGAGCTAGAAGCTACTGCCACATGAGAGGTTGTATGCTATATACGACAAGGAGATGTTCGCCATCACACATGCATTGGCCATGTTCCAGCAGTACCTGGTGGGGAACAGGTTTAGAGTGAGAACAGACCACAACAACCTCCAATTCTTCCTAGAGCAAAAACAATTGCAGGAGAGGCTCCAGAAGTGGGTCAGTAAAATCCAGGCATATGATTTTGACATTGAGTATGTCAAGGGGAAGAACAACGTGGTGGCCGATGCACTTTCACGCAGATTGGCAGCGTTGTCCTTAATGAGTTTGGACACGGATTGGAGGGCTCAATTTTTGGTGGAGTACTCCAAGGATCGTTTTGCCTGTGATATTCGGGATGGATAGGTGATAGATGATAGGTACAGGGTGATGGATGAGGTGATCTACTACAGGGACAGGATATTCTTGACTGAGAGCTCCCAGCTCAAGAAGAAGATTTGCATGCCTCAAAAGACTCGCCATTATCAGGCCACCAGGGGTTCACCAAGACCTATAGGGCCATCAGCGAGAGGTTCTCTTGGAAGGGCCTCAAGGAGGACGTACTCCAACATGTCAGGGAGTGCGAAGTTTGCCAGCGTAACAAGGGGGAGATGAACCATCCGACAAGATTATTGCAGCCTCTTCCCATACCCGAGGGGAAATTGGAGAGTATTTCGATGGATTTCATTACGGGGTTGCCCACTGTGCAGGGAAAGGATTGCATATTTGTAGTCGTTGATCGGCTGACTAAATATGCTCACTTCTTCGCCATATCGGCCCATTACACAGCAGCACTAGTAGCGGAGTTATTTTTCAAGGATGTTTTCAGATTGCATGGTCTCCCAAAGACCATTTTCATTGACAGTGATAACCACTTCATGGGTGTGTTTTGGCAGGAGATTTTCCGTTTGGTGGGCACTGAGTTGACATCGAGTTCTAGCTACCACCCCCAAACGGAGGGGAAGACAGAGATAGTGAACAGGTGGTTGGAGGGCTACTTACACAAATATGTCAGCGGGCAGCAGAAGGCATGGTTGAGATGGTTGCACTTGGGGGAGTACTGCTACAACAACACTCATCATATGTCCATCGGTATGTCTCCATTTTATGCATTGTATGGGTATCATGCTTTATCTTTTGCTGATATGATGTTTGGTGCTAGCAAGGCTCCTAGAGCCAAGGATTGGATCCAAGAGAGTCAGGATATACTCCGGGCTCTCAAGGTTAACATGGCTACAGCGCGGAATCAGCAAAATCTGTACGCCGAAAGGGGACGTGCTGAGAGGCAGTTCAAGGTAGGGGATTTGGTCTACCTATGCTTGCATCCATATCGACAGTTCACGCTGAAGCAGAAGGGGGCTGAAAAGCTCAAGCATCGCTTTTATGTACCATACATGGTGACACGCAAAGTTGGAGAGGTTGCATATGAGTTGGAGCTGCCCATTGGTAGCAAGATTCATAACGTTTTTCATGTGTCATGTTTGAAGAAGGCACTAGGACAGCAGGTGAGGGCAACATAGGAGCTTCTGCCCATTGATGATGAGGGGCATCTGGTGGTACAACTGGAGGCCATTATTGACACTAGGGAGAGGCAGCTGCGGAGTAGGACAGTCAGAGCGTACCTGGTGAGATGGAGGAATTTACTGGATGAGGATTGCACCTGGGAGAGTTAGAAGATCCTGTAGCATCCATCATTACAGTTGCTTGAGGGCAAGCAACGTTTTGCCGGGAAGGACTATAATATTCCCAATTATCAAGAGCTATTTGGAAATATTAATTTTGACAATTTTCCCTTTATAAAGTTAAGTTATAAATAAAGTGGGTGAAGAGGGACACTTAACTCACACTTAGGATAAAAAGTATTTCCTAAAGTCACTTAAGAGACATGACTAGGTGGCAACATGGGCCCTAGTGGTCAAGTGGCAGCGTGGGAAAAGGGGCAGCGTACGCAGCATGGGACCAAGCCAGCGCAGAGAGAGATGGACAACATGGCCCAAGGAGACAACGCAGTTGATGGTGGGGCCTAGGTGAGGGAAAGGCTCACCAAGCATAAATGGAGGGAGGATATCCTCATTTTGATTGATTCTGATTATGCATCTTTGAGATTTGTCTTTTGACATTGAGCACGGTTACTGTTTAGCAAAGTCTGCACGTACTGTTCAGTACATCAGGTGTCTCCGTTCGAAGATCCCAACCGCAGCCCCGGGGGATTTCGAGCGACTGCTCGGGTGAGGATTTTCATCCTTGTTTTGCCGAAGAGAGTTGCAGCAATCACAGGCGGAGCATTCACTCAGAGAGACAGTGCAGTTAGTGAGAGGGAGGACGCAGTCTTGAGAGGAGGTGGTTTCGGATTGGGGGTTTGTTGGTGGATTCAGCTCGGGATAGTGGGAAAGGGGCCAACCCTTCCCTATTCCGGTGTTTTGGAGGAGTCAGGGGCCATTATTAGGAGCAGATCATTCAAAGGCAACAAGTGCAATGATGGATTGTATAGTGGTGTATCGGGCAACTGGTGCAAATATCTCGTCATAGTCCACTCCTTCCTTTTGAGAGAAGCCTTGAGCAACAAACCTAGCCTTGAACTTTTCAGCACTCCCATCAACGCCATGTTTTATTTTGTAAAGCCATTTATAAGTGACCACAGAATTATCCTTGGGTCTAGGAACCACATCCCAGACATCATTGGTACATACTCCTCATTCATCGCATCCTTCCATACTTGATGTTTCACGACTTCATCGAACGTACATGTCTTAGATTGAACAATGGTACTCATAGCAGCTAAGTGCCCTTGGTACCTGTTTGAGTTTTTGCTTTCATGAAATGTCTCCCCTTGGAGAAACATGTCACTTTCAGCATCTTCAAGAGTATCTTTGATCCACAAAGGCCTTGGTCATGAGGCATGGCACAGGTAGCTTCTATGATTTTTCGATTCTTCCTTTTGGAAAATCCATTTTGCTCAGGAGTATATGGAGTAGTGGCCTCCCTCTTAATGCCAACCTCTCTACAATAGTCATTAAATTCATTTGATTCATATTCGGTTCCATTGTCAGTCCTCAATGTTGTGATCTTGCATGTTTGATTTTCAACCAGGGCTTTGAAAGAATGAAACCATTTGAACACTCTGTGCTTCTTCTTCAAGAAATAGTTCCATGTTTTGCGAGAGAAGTCACCCACAAAAATTGCATAGTATAAATATCCTCCCAATGATGTTATAGGCAACATTCTAGATAGATTAGAATGAACCAATTGAAGAATGTCAGTAGTTTGACTTTCACTTGAAGGGAATGGTCCCCTTGTATGTTTTCGAGCTGCACAACCCTGACAAACACCTTCATGATCTATGTTGAATTCGGGCATACATGTGACCATCTTCCTTACATCAAGTAGGGCTTTGTAATGATGTTGAGCAAATCTTCGGTGCCATAATTTAGATTGAAGAGAAGGATCGCAAGTCTTAGCTCCCACAGTACTTCCTCGAACCTGATAGAGACCTTCGACCCTAAATCCAAGTGTAAATGCATATTTCGGGTTTCTTTGCCAAACACATACCTTCCCATGAATGAATGTTACCTTGAAGCCTTTATGTTCCACTCCAGAAATAGATACTAGGTTCTTTTTCAAATTAGGTACATACAATAAATCTTGTAGATGAAGGATTTGACCTTGATTTAAGTGAAGAGTGATAGTCCCTGTGCCTTTCATGGGGTAGGTGCCATTGTCTCCAAGTATGATCTCCAAATTAGTCTTCTTTTGGATCAAATTAGAGAGGGCCTCCTTGTACCTAGTGTAGTGCTTTGAGGCACCACTATCAATCAACCAGTTATCCAAAGTGTCCGGAGGAGAGGCAGTAGTGAGAGCGGAAATAAGATATTTTGTTTTTGTTTTACGACATTAGTTTCCTCATACCCGGAATTTGTCATTCTTTTGGGAGGTCGACCATTGTCATATCGAGTAGCGGGAGCATTCCTCTTTCCTTTGTTGTTGAACTTGTTGTTCCTTTGATTGCCATTGCCTTTGAAATTGTTGCGATTGTTGTTGTTGTCGTAATCTCGTGGAGTATCCTTCTTATGAGGGCATTCTAGCATAGTGGCCAAAACTGTTACAATTGTAGCATCTTCCCTTCTTCCTTCTTTGAATACTGACTTGCATCCTTGACCTTCTCTTTTTGGACCAACATTGTTCTTCCTCGTAGCATGAGTGGAGAAAGCAGTGGGCTCATTTACTTTTGAAGGCTTGTCTCCCTCCATCATCCTTGTCTCTTTTTGAGTGCATCTAGTCAATAATTCGTCAAAACCAGGATTCCCGTCATTGTTAAGAATAGTGGTGTTAAACACATCCCATGCTCGTGGGAGACCTCCAAGAGCAATAAGAGTGAGCTCCCTGTCAGCAATGACTTCTCGATAGATAGAAGATCGTTCTTGATTTTTGGTAATCCTCATGAAGTAGATTTGGATAGAATCCCCTCTATCCATCTTGATGTCCTTCAACTTGTTCTTGAGAAAGAGGATTTGATTTGCATTGTTTGCTTTGAACTTCCCAACCAACTTGTCACACATGTCGTTAGATGTTCCTAAATCAGAAATGTAAGAAACCAAATGTTTTTGAATGGAGTCTCTAATAATCTTCTTATCTTTGACATCACCTTTCTTATACTTTGTCTTAGCAGCAGACGATGCATTTGAAGGAGGTTCCACCACATTTCCCTGCACATAATCCATAACATCATTTTCTTCCAAAGTCAAATCCAAAGACATCTTCGATGGTCAGATTTATCATTGAGCTTATCCTTAGTCTTGAAGTAAGATGTTAAAGCCATTGAGGCTTGTCCTTGTCCAACAGATCTTCCTTGGTGATTGCTTTTCTCTCTCTTGCTTGGGCTTTGTCTTTGCCTGGGCTTTGATACGATGTTAATTTTAGATAACAATGGTACGTTCTATGCTTAGCACAATTTACTTCAATTTTCCTTTAGCGGCCCAATGACAATTTCCAATTAATTCGAGTAGCAATCACATTAACCATTAATTACATTGACAGTAAATGCAGATAGAACATAAAACAATATGCAGAAGATGAGCCAAGACAAGAGAACACCGGATTTGGCAGATGCCATGGAAAAACCCCAATGTGGGGAAAAACCTTTGATCAATTCTTCTTATTATTATATCAAAAGTTCAGTAGAGACTCGAGAGACAAAGTAAAAAAATCAAATTGACTTGCCCAATTCAAAGTCAAATCAGTCTTGTCAAATTTTGCAGTCAACTGCAGTCAAACTTCAGCCCTAACCAGAAAGTCAACATTTGTCAAAACAACAACAAATCTTCCTCAAAGCATCTCGGTCTTCCTTAGTCAAACTCGGCCTAATCAGGGGTCAGATTCAACCCAAACAACTTGGTCAAAGGAGAGAAAATTGTTGTAATTTTTATGCAGTCAAACTGTAGTCAACCCTAAAGTCAACGCGGGTCAAACAACCCAGAATTTCTCGACTTTTGTTCCAAGAGATGGGGCCTAGAAAAATCAAAATTTTGACCCTCAAAACGCAGTCAAACTCTGTCAGCAACCCCTCGGTCAGTGCTGGTCAAACCTGTCTCTAAAGTCTGAAATTTCAGCATCCAATTCTACCAAAAAAATCTATCCTCCTTGGAACACATGTGAGAGAGAGAGAGGCTTCCCAATAGCTCTAGGAACCAATCAAATGAAGAGAATGAAGAATGTGTTAGTGATGATGATGCCAAATGAGGTGTGAGGTCACTTGTATTTATGCAATTCGTTGTGGGTGAAGAGACACGTCCTTTGGGCTTCTTTAGCCTACATGTTGATGTGGCCTACATTTTGGTCCTCTCGAAAAGAGAAATTTAATGTAATCACCATCTTCATCAAATGAGCTATCCCAAGGTGGAATTTGGCTCTAGTTTCCCATTAACGGATATAGGCTCCAAGCCAGGGAAAACCCCATCCAAGCGGAAAAACCCAGAAAATGCTTCTTTTCTTCTTTAGAATTTTCTTACAAAAAATACTTCCAAGACCCAAAGACCAAAGCCAACAAACCCTCCAAGCCCAAAGCCAATCCCCAACAAGATCTTCCTTGAGACAACTTCATAACTTCAATACTTCTTCTTTGATGCTGCAATTTCAGCCCCTGCAACAAAATTTCTGTCCTACAATTTTGACCCCTTGCAACTGGCTAGAATTTTGGCTTCCTACAACTGGCAGTTTCACAAACCCTAGCGAGACAAGGATTGAGATTCTTTGATAGACATCGACTTCTACTCTTCATCATCCTCCTATCCACTCTTCTTCACCTTCGATATTACAGATCGGACTTACTTTAGATGAGTGACCAAATGAGTCAAGTTTCACTCATTTATATAGTCTTTCATAAGGGTTGAATTCCCTCCCTTTAGGCTGACTTGATCTTCTCCTTGGGCCAACTAGGTCTTGGGCTTATCCATGGTTTTTCCTCGCCAAAAGAAATATTTTTCTTCATTACAATGAGTCCAAATGGGACTATGACACATGAATAATATTATTCTTTATCCTAGAAATACCTAGAAGACCTAAAAGCACGAAGAACATGCTTTTGACTCAAAGTTGAGTATGAAACCCATACTCCAAACATAAAATATAATTTCTTTTTCTTTCCTTTTTCTTTCTTTATAAAGAATACACAATGTCATGATTACAATTACATCATATTCAAGACCGAACCTAGCCACAATTTTCCAGAATTCCTATGTTCGAAACCTCTCCTTGGACTTACGAGCTATTTTGGAGGAGCCTTCAACCTATTTGGCCCTTTTGACTTCACCCTTGTGGAGCTCCCACATTTTGAGGCTAGACATTAGCTTTCTTGAGGTAAGTTATTTTTAGGAGGGCAACGTCACCATGTTTTGAGGCTCATACCATTCCTTGGATAGGGACATTGAGCTTCTTGATTCTAAACAACTTCATATTTTGGGGAATGACTCGTTATCTTCGATGGTTTTTGTACATTTGGAGTACCTAGCATATTGTCTTAGTCTCCTTTAGCTTGTGGATGACAAGTCACTTGTCATTTCTTCTAGGCTAGATCTAGATTGATTCATGTTTTTTTTTTTTTTTTGGTCTCCACAAGTATGCCACTAGCTCGTCACAACTCACACCTTCGCTTGATTTGTGCTAACATTGTCTGATGTAGTTTTTTGTTTTTCCTCTCTTAAATCATTGTTTCTCATTCTAGAGCTACCTTTGTGATAGTATTTCCAGACCTTGCCTTTTTTCTGCTTCTCCAGTCTTTGTATCTCTTGAACCATAGGTAGCGACATCTGGGCATTGCTACCTCTTAACTTCATAGCTATTTCGTGAACTTTGCCACTTTAGATACCCTTTATTTCTTTACATGGACATTTCTCCCTTTAGTTTTTGATGGTGATTGTTGAATTGTGTGGCTTGGGAGGTATACTACACAAGCCTAGATCTGCGGTTTGTGTGGAGTTTGGTCACAAAAGGAGTTTGTGAGAAAAGAACCAGTCATACACTTTAGATACCCTTTATTTCTTTACATGGACATTTCTCCCTTTAGTTTTTGATGGTGATTGTTGAATTGTGTGGCTTGGGAGGTATACTACACAAGCCTAGATCTGCGGTTTGTGTGGAGTTTGGTCACAAAAGGAGTTTGTGAGAAAAGAACCCCGGTGAACGGGTTTTAGACCTAGATGGGGTTTAACATTCTAAAAGTAAATTAAAAAGGAAAATTAAAAGGAAAAATTAAATCCTAAGGAGAAGTTATTTAAAGGATGCGTAGGAAAGGCTAAAGGTAATCAAGAGAGAGGGAGATTGTTTGGTGAAGAAGGGCAATCAAGATGTAGCCCTAAGGAAGGCTTAGTTATAGGACCAAGTAGGGCTGCAAAAAGGAGGCTGAGATCTATTATATCTGAAATGTAAGAGATGGTTGTGGTCTAAGAGAAGGGCTAGCTGATTTTCCTTGCAGGCTTTTGGGGGAGTTTAGGAGGTGAAACCCTTGTGAAGAAGGCAGTGAGCATGCCTATGCTTCTTGAGTAGGGTCATGTCCCAGATTAGGTCAATAACAAAGGTCTTGTACCTATGAGTTTAGGAGTGCAACACTTCAAGGCAAAGCACAGAGGTAAGGGCCTTTAGGAGAAGGGTTTAGGCGAAAATCTAGGGAAGATCTGGGTTAGTAAGGCAACCCTAAGAGAAGGTTGCATACCTCATGTTAAGTGCTCAGAAATATGGATCCTGGAGGGTTTTTTTAGCATTGAACAACAATTTACAAGCCCTACTTAAGGGCAACATTCAACCAAGTGCATTACATCAAGTGAAGGAGAAATTTGGGCATGGTTTTGGAATATATCTCTCTGAAGTTTGGGCCGTAGTGGTTTGCTCCTAATGAGGAAGGTAGAGCTTAGTTATATAACTTTGTAGAGGGTGAAAGCTCTGTTTTAGAGAGTTGAGGGTTCAAAGACATTGCTAGAGGGAAACTGCACTTGTTAAGGGACTTGCTTAAAGATTAGGGAGAAGGGTTATGCGGCTTTTGAAGAGAAAAAAGAATTTGAGTTAGGACAGAATAGGAGACCTAACTAGATTGAAGATTTCCTTTGTATTTTGCTCAGGTCCGTAGGCCATTCAAGGCAACTGATGACGTCTTGGATAGGCTTGTGCTTGTCTTGTTATAATTTATGGATGCTAGGTGTTGAGGGTTGCTCCTAAAGGAACTCAAACAACAATATTGTTGATAGTGTTGTGCACAATATTGCCCTCAGATCTGGTCTTAAAGGTTTGGTACTGTGCTGCTGTGCAGGTGATAGAAGTGTTTGGAACAATAGTGGGAAGACGCTAGAATGGAGGGCTGACTGTGCTAGGATAAAGAGTGTAGTTTGTAGGTCTTTTCATATTGTGTGGATAAAATATGGAAAGAATCCCTAGATCCATGTGATTTGAGGATTAAATCACAATTATGTGGGCAGACTTGAAGAGCCCTATATGAATGTTGATCCGGTGCCAAGCCCTAGATTTAATGGCAGAGTATCTGGCAGTATGTTGGAGCCAAACAACAGTGATGAGTAGGCAACCAAATCACTGTTAGAGGGAAGATCTACAAGCCCTAGGGCAAGGCAGTCCTGTGGGCCATATATTAGTCAAGAGGACGATTGAAGATGTGCAGATCTTGAAGAATTTCAAACCCCACTCCGGTTATCAGTTTTCCTTTTCACTCCATGCATATAGTTTTAAATCCAAGCATCATAAAAATACAAAAATCTAGAAATGATAGAAATTTCTGAAAACACAAATCTGGAGATTTCACCACCGTTGGAAAATGCAGAAATAAAACACAGTAAAAATATAACATACACAATAATGATGGTGGTGAATGATTCAACAATGTAAACAGTTTGAAGCTCTTCTTTATTTTGAAAAAATCTTGTTACGAGGAAAGCGAAATACAGTACAAATTCACCACACACAGAAAATGACACAGTGATTTTTGGTGAATGTGACCCTAGAAAAAAACCCCTACAACTATTGGGGAAACCAGTTTGAGAGCTCTTCATTATTTTTGAAAATGCTTTTACAGAGAAACTGAAATACACAGTACAAATTCCAACAATCAAAATTTACAACTTATCTAGATTTCCGTGCTTGAACTCCGCCTCGGAAAATGTGCCAACATCAAACTGAAAAATACAACAGAAATTGAAGGCATTAAATGTTGTATGATCAGCCTTGAAATGATGCCTAGAACATAGTTGTACAACCGTACAGACTGCACATAAAAGTACATATGTACTTCATCGAAATCCATGCCCTGCAGCCTTGAAAAACATGCCCAGCAACCTCATAATTCATGGCTTCAATTTGTTGTTACCTCCTCGATTTCTGTGTTGAACCTTTCTCGAAAATTGTGCCAAAAGCTGTTGTACGGAATCTTCCTTGGGAATCGTGGCAAATAAATGCTTCTCTACGAACTGCTGAAATATCTCCTTGGGATGCATGCCAAAGTTTGCTGCTCTACTTCACTTCCGCCCTGCTCATAAATTTTCTCCTTGCTCTCTTTCTCTTTCCCTCAATAGCTCATGAAAGACTGAATTGAACTTTTCTTCTTCTCCTCTCCTTTTACCCTAAATGACCTTATGGATAACCCTAAGATCTAATCGCGGAGATTCATTTAGATCTAGGGATGAGAATAAATGTGCATTTAATTCTCACTTTCTATTTTTTAACTCACCCACTTAAATAAAGACCCACTTAGCCTTTTAATTCCATAGCCACTTTTTCACTTTCTAATTTTTCATTGAGTTTAATAATGTCACTTCAAAATTATAATTTAACTTTACCACTATTAAAGTCACTTCAAAATTAGATTGACTTTACCACTTATAAAGTCACTTTAGGAGAAAAGTATAAATAAATTTGGACACTTTTCCCTAGGCCAAAGATCAAAGCCTTAGGGAACCACTTGTCCTTTGGTACCCAAATTTTAACACTCCCTCTTATCGAGGAAAGTGTTCCTCACGACTCCCATCTTGTCTCTGAAGTAGAAATGTTTGCCCCATGGTAAGGCTTTGGTCAAAATGTCCTCTACCTGCTCATCTGTGGAAGCATTCTCAAGCTTGACTGCTCCCTTTTAGACATAGTCTTGGATGAAATGATATTTGATCTCGATATGCTTTGACCTGTCATGAAAAACTGGATTCTCTGTGAGTTTTATGCAACTCTAATTATCACAGTAAATCACCGAAGGTCTCAATGCTTGACCAAATAGACCAAACAACATCTTGCGAAGCCATATGGCCTCACAACTAGCCAAACTAGCAGCCATATACTCTGCGTCAGTTGAGCTCAATGCAACTGACTGTTGTTTCTAGCTGAACCACGACACAATTGCCGAACCCAACCCAAAACAACACCCTGAAGTACTCTTCCTATCCGAAGCACAACCTGCCCAATTTGAATCTGTGTACCGTGTCAGTCTCACTCCATCACCTTGTCTATAATCTAAACCATAATCCAGAATACCCTGCAAGTAAGGAAGAATGTGTTTTGCAGCGACCCAATGCACTCTCTTGGGCTCACACATGAATTGACTCATAGTGTTAACTGCAAAACATATATTTGGTCGAGTGTTGACCAAATACATCAATGAACCAATCAGCTGTCTGTAAAGAGTAGGATCCACCAACTCAAAATCAGAAGCGTGAAGCTTCTTCCAGTTAGTGATCATAGGTGTAGACATGGGTTTGCAGTCCTCCATGTGAAATCTGCTAAGAATATCCACAATGTACTTCCCCTGTCCTAGGAAGAAATGCCGCTCCTCCTGCCAAGAATTTCCAATCTTCTAAAAATAATGGCCTGTTACATTCCTCCATCTGAACTTACAAGATCTTTGCCTTCACGAGTCCTCTTCATGTCATATGGTCTGGCCTAATCTGAATTAATTATGATTAAGTTCCATCTAATGTTCTAATTTTTTGGTGAGGTTCGCTATTAGCTCTGCTGAGAGATATATATATACTAATTTTAAAATATTAAAATGAGAAGAAGAGAAAACTTGAAAATTCATACCTGTATGCTTTGTTTCAGCACATTTCAACTTTCTTGTGGTTCACTGCTGTTAGAATCTGATTTTGCATCAGAAAATAAAAAGAACGTCAGAGAGTATCCATCCTTAATAGCTAGACCAATGTTTAATATTGAATAAGAAAATAATATTTTAGAATGATATATTTAAAAATAAAAATAAAAAATAATATAAATACAAATTAATAAATAAATTTAAAAAGAAATGACCAACTAACTATATTCGTTATAATTAATATATATTTAGAATTTTTATCATATATTATATTAATAAATTTATAATTTTCCTTAAATATATATTATATTAATAAATTCATAATTTCCCATAAATATAAATTATATTAATTTATAATATTTATAATAATAAAATTTGAAATACAACACCCTCATTTTTTTTTCATGTTAAATAATTTAAAATATATAAAAATTAATTATTGTAAATATATATTATTTTTAAATTATGTTAACTTATCTTTGCATATAGCAATTTTATAATTAAAATATGTTAAGGATCGAACCTTTCATAACGTTATTAGATATAAATTTCACCCTATTTATCATTTTAACATTTCAACGCAGTCTACCAATAACGTTATTAGATATAAATTTCACCTTATTTATCATTTTAACATTTCAACGCAGTCTACCAAATTGGGACTTAGAAGAAAAGTTGTTTATTTTAGAATTGACGGGAAGAATCCAAAACCACTTTCTGAAGCGTGCGTTATTGACTTATCCGCACAGGTTCGAGATGTTTCCGCAATGAAATGCGCACAATTTTTAGTGTTGTCGTTGCTGCTAATTTGATCCGGTCATTACACCCATGTGTATATGAAATTCTCAAACGCAGAGATAAAAAAATCACCGTCCCCGTAAGAGACGGCAGTCATTTGCCCCGATCCTTACCAAACCATTCGTTATTACCAAACGTCAACGCAGAGAGAACTTTAATAAAGCCGAACCTCTTCGAACCTGAACGAACTTTTATAATTTCTTTGAAATTCGCCGAATTTCGGACCTCAACCTTTAGGTTCGACGAACCCTGTGACACTAGTCTCTCTGCACCAATGATGACCAAGTCATCCACATACAACACCAAAATGAGAGTCTCCTCACCCACCACAATGAAGTATAGGTTCAGATTAGACTCACTCTTTGTGAAACCCAACTGCTGCAAGTATGTATCAATCGTCGAATATCGAGCTCTCGGAGCTTGCTTCAGACCATAAAGTGCCTTTTTCAATCTGCATGCATGGGACTCCTTCCCATGTTCTTCGAAGCCCTGCAGCTACTCAATATAAACCTCCTCCTGAATAAAGCCATTGAGAAATGCGGTCTTCACATCTATCTGGTGGATCTTCCAACCCATATCTGTTGCTATCGATATAATGGAGCGAATAGATTTATACCGAGCTATGGTAGCGTAGGTCTCCTCATAGTCAACTCCCTCTGCCTGTGAGAACCCTCTCGCCACAAACCGAGCCTTGAACTTCTCAATGCTGCCATCTGTAGCATGCTTTATCTTGTAGAGCCATCTGGAAGTAACAACTGATTTACCTTCAGGTCTCAGGACTACCTCCCAAACATCGTTTTTCATAATAGAAGAATACTCCTCCATCGTGGCCTGTCTCCAGACCTACTGGCTGGCTGCCTCCTCATAACTAGAAGGCTCAGAGTCAACAATGCTTGTTACTAATGCCATGTAACTACAGAACCGCTATGGTGGTTTACTCTATCTAACCTGTCTCTTTGGCCCAGCGTTTGATGTGGCCTCGCGCAAGGTGTTTTGAAGCCACTTGGGCTTCCTCTTCCCTAAGCCTACTTCTTCCACCGGAGTGAAAGAATACTCATCATCATAAGAAGCCTGAACTCCTGAAGGCCTGCCGACTGACATCATAATTGAACATGTGCTCGTAGAAGCTGAAGTATCGTATGAACTGTCCATCAGTGGACTACCCTGTGAACTGCTTTGCGGACTGTTCTATATTCTGCCCGATGAACCCCTCACCTAACTCTGTGAGACACCGCTCACTGATGGACCTGTGACTGCATTCGATGTAACTCCTGATCCCTGATCACTGGATCCCTTTGACTGACTCAATTGCTCTTGAGGGTTTGGTGACTCTAGATAATGCAACTCCCGTGACCTCCTGAAAGCTCTCATCTTCTGAACTTCACATCTCGCTTGACAACCACTTTCTTCTTCGTAGGAATATAAATTCGATAAGCTTTCAAGGTCTCGCTATAACCCACAAAAATGCCCTTGCCTGCAGTAGGT
Organism: Pinus albicaulis; assembly: GCA_034641835.2. Classification (NCBI taxonomy): domain Eukaryota; kingdom Viridiplantae; phylum Streptophyta; class Pinopsida; order Pinales; family Pinaceae; genus Pinus; species Pinus albicaulis. Next base: position 417,199,091 of record CM076579.1, on the reverse strand, counting down.
TCTAGCTTGTTTCTCTTCTCCTTGGGGACATAGGAATATGTAAGGCACCCAAATATACAAAAGTTCCCAACATTAGGCTTCTTCCTAGAAAAAGCCTCGTTCGGAGCGACATTCCCCAAGGTACGGTGTTGACTCATGTTCTGGAAGTAAACAACTGTGTTGCAGGCCTTTGCCCACGAAAATAAAGGTAATCCCTGATCATGAAGCATGGCTTTGGCAGCCCCTACAATGGATATGTTCTTCCTCTCCACAACCTCATTTTGCTAGGGGTTTTAAGGAACCATGAACTCCTTCCTAATGCTTGCCTTAGCACAAAAATTAACAAACTCACCAAGGGTATACTCCCCTCCATTGTCTGACCTGAGGACCTTGTTCTTCCTACCTATTTCGGTCTCCACGAGAGCTTTGAACTCTTGAAACCGCTTGATGACCTCCCTCTTGGTCTTCAAGAAATAAATCTAGGTCTTCCTGGAGTGGTCATCAATGAATTAAACATAATATTGATAGCCACTCAAGGATACATGAGACATTCGACCACTCACATTGGAATGAATCAAGTCAAGGATCCTCGTCGCTCTGCTGTCACTACTGGGAAAGGGGGATTTGGCAAAATTCCCCATAGCACATACTCTGCACACATCAAGTTGATCAGAACAAAAATCTAGCATACCCATGGTGATCTCCCACAATGTCCTCAAGGCCCCATGATACATGTGCCCCATCCTGCGATGCCAAATCTCACACATCTCTGAACTACTAGATTTGCAGTCGGTCCTCTCTCAGGTGCTGTTGCTCAATGCCATCAGGGGCTGGAATGAGAACTTGTACACCTTAGCATGGCGCACACCAATCACTCTAGTTGAAGAAGCTAGAGTTCCCCTAGGATATATAAGCACTTGCCCTGTCTTGAACAACACCTCATACCCTCTGTCCTCAAGTGCTGAGACGAATATCACGTTCTTCTTAATTCCAGGCACATATAGAACATCTGACACTTTCAAGGGAGGTTTGGGTTCCCTATCAAATGTCAATGTCCCCACACCGACTGCTCTGACAATGTTGGCATCTCCAAGTACTACCTCCTTCTCAGTATCACTCTCTGAAAGCTTTGATAAGTGCTCCCAGACTCCTGTTATATGACGAGAAGCCCCATTGTCAACATACCAAATGGTAGAAGATTTTTTGCTAGTAGTGGAGAGTGCAGACTTCCTCTGAACCTGTATGGCAGGTGATCCTGCACTAGTGGCCTCAGAAGCTATGAACCCAAACTCTCGATCAAAGCTCTCTGAGAAGCCCTTTATCTCTGCAGAAGCTGCCATGGTTTTCTCTTTCCCCTTCTTGTTCTTCTTCTCCGGACACAACTGCATAGTGTCCCATCTTTTGACAATTCCAACACTTGACTTTGGAATAGTTCTTCTCTTTGTTCTATTGCTTACCTTTACTTTTCCCTTTGCCTCCACTGCTAGAAGCTCCCTTCTTCGCTTTGCCCTTCTTGCCTCTTGCCAACAATGCCATATTGTCATTCTTCTCTACCTGTTTGGCTGCCCCAAGATGGTTCTTTCTTATCTCATTTTGATTGCAATTATCCCACAACCTCTCCCATGCGGGAAGGTTCTCACGTGCAACAATGCCATCCACAAAACTCTCCCAAGTCTTGGGAGGACCATTCAAGGCAATCCTCACCAACTCAGTGGGTGCAATGGTCTCACGTATGGCTCCCAACTCATCTCTCACAGAACTGATCTTTGTGAGGTATGTTGTCGCACTATTAGTTTTAGCCATTTTAATGGCCTTCAGTTTCTCTTCTAGGACCATTTTTCTGTTTTCATTTGAGCTCTGGTATAGATTGGTCAAGGTTGTGCACATTTCATGTGCATAAGTCTTTCCTCTCACACGAGGAATGACATGATCTTTGACTCCATCCAGAATCATTCTTTTTGCCTTGTCATTCTTTTTGTTGAACTCTGCGAACTGTACAGGGTCAGCAGGTACTGCTATTGGGTGTTGTGTGGTATGTACCATAATGCCCCAGATTTCTGCTTCCTCAAAGATGCTCTGATTCTCTCCCTACATGCATTGTAGTTGCTTTGCCCATCCAACCTGTCTTCTACTCTCAAACCCAAAGACATGTTTCTCTGTCCTAACAAACTGAAATTTCATATCTGTGGTAAAGATTTCAATTTTCTGTGTAAAAATCAGCTTGCTGTGATTTTGACTTTGTTGTCCCGAACTACACTTTTTAGCCAACCAAGCTCCGATACCATGAAGTATTTCAACCCCCACTCCGGTTATCAGTTTTCCTTATCACTCCATGCATATAGTTTTAAATCCAAGCATGATAAAAATACTAAAATCTAGAAATGACAGAAATTTTTAAAAACGCAAATTTGGAGATTTTACCATTGCTAGAAAATGTAGAAATAAAACACAGCAAAAATATAACAGCCACAAACAGAAAATCACAGTGATTTTTGGTCAATGTGACCCTGGAAAAACCCCACACAACTCTTGGGGAAAACGAGTTTGAGAGCTCTTCTTTATTTCTGAAAATGCTTTTACAGAGAAACTGAAATACACAGTAAAAATTCTAGCAACCAAAATTTAAAACTTATCCCGATTTCCATGCTTGAACTCTGCCTCAAAAAACGTGCCAACAACAAACAAAAAATTACAATAGAAATTTACAGCATTAAATGTTGTATGGTCAGCCTTGAAAATTGTGCCAAGAACTTAGTTGTACGGTCGTATGTATTGTACGGAAAAGTATAGCTATACTTCCTCCTTGAAATTGGTTCCATGTTGCCTCAGAAAACGTGCCCAGCAGCCTCGCAATTCGTGCCTTTAGTTTGTTGTTACCTCCTCGATTTTTGAGCTTAACCTTCCTCGAAAATCGTGCCAAAAGCTGTTGTACGGAATCTTCCTTAGGATTCGTGCCAAATAAATGTTGTTGTATGGATTGTTGAAATATCTCCTTGGGATGTGTGCCAAAGTTTGTTGCTCTCCTTCACTTCCAGCTTGCTCAGAAATTTTCTCCTTGCTTTCTCTTCTCTTTCTCTCAATAGCTCATCAAAGACTGAATTGATCTTTTCTTCTTCTCCTCTCCTTTTACCCTAAATGACCTTTTGGTTAACCCTAAGATCTAATGGATGAGATTCATTTAGATCTAGGGATGAGAATAAATGTGCATTTAATTCTCACTTTGTATTTTTTAACTCACCCACTTAAATAAAGACCCAGTTAGCCTTTTATTTCCATAGTCTCTTTTTCACTTTCTAATTTTTCATTGACTTTTATAAAGTCTAAAATTACAATGTAACTTTACCACTTATAAAGTCACTTTAAAATTAGATTGACTTTACCACTTATAAAGTCACTTTAGGATAAAAAGTACAAATAAATTTGGACACTTTTCCCTAGGCCAAAGATCAAAGCCTTAGGGAACCACTTATCCTCTGGTACCCAAATTTTAATAGATCTGAAGATGTAATTAGTGTAGGATGCAATGCTGGAAAGAGTCCAAGTTTAGATAGATTTGGAAGGACATCTTAAGGACTGATTGGAGGGCTGTGAGTAGATGTTCTTGTAGCCCTAATTGGAAGAATTATAAAGGCGTATAAGCCTACTAGGAGTCACTTATCTATTGAGCCCAAGAGAGCTAGATTGATAGCCCTAGTTCACTGTCAAAGAAGGACATCTGCAGTGAGAATAATGGCGGCCTTCATGCCTTGAGTTTGTCTTCATTGGAGCAACACAAGAAGGAAATAGAGGGAAGAAGTCCCTAAGTGTTGAGGAGCAACAGTGAGCAGTTTAGGAGTTTTTCACAATTGGAGGTTTGAAAAACTCGTAGAAGCCCCTTGGAGTTGACTCATTGATTGACTAACGATCAACTAGAGGGAAGACAATTGGTGAGCCGTGTTCATTGGACAAAAGGAGTTGTCATCACTAATAGAGGGATATTTGATGTACATATTGGGAGCAGATGGACCAATAGATGTGTTCCATACACGTGGATTGAAAGGGCTACGAAGCCCCACATTGGCAAGTAGATCAATGTTGTCTTGTTTAGGGTAGATTGGTGGTCAACATGACAGAGACCAAGCCCTTTTTGTTTTTTTTGTATTAGTGATTCTATGAAGGACATGATCCCTGATATGTGAGCCCTAGAATATTGTATTATAGGTTGTTAATATAACAAAGAGGGGTGTCAAAAAGCTAAAAATTGTCATGTGTGATAATTGATTCACTGATGTATATTTTTTCTGTCGTGCAAAATAGTTTGTTCTAAAACCCTAAAGTAGATTCTCCAATGCTGTGGAAAAACAACAATGCTCAAGTAGTTACAATACCTCCCTTATTTTCTCCTCTTGATTTTGTTCACCTTGTGTACTTGGTAGGAAGTGTTGTCACCTTCTGCCCTCTTGAATGCAGAAATCTAACATGACGATTGTAGGGTTATAACCTATTTTGGTAGTAGTGCTACCATTCTCATATCTTTCACATCCTTAAATAAGCTCTGACATCAAGACATCTCTTTTGTTGTGTTAAGTATAAGTATCATATTTCTAACTATTCTTCCTTGGTTCTTTTGCATTTCTCTTATGCTTGTCGCATTACACCATTCCTATCTATCTTGTTAAGCGTGGACTCCCCTCTTATATATTCAACACATTTTGGGTAGGGATTCTTGGGGATGACACTATGATTGTTCCTTTGGTATCACATTTTGTAAGGAAGTTTTATAGTTCTCATTGTAGTACACATATCCCAAGTCATTGTTCACAATTTTCGAGGCACATTTAGGCAACTTTTTCATGCATGGGCTTCCTCTTGACATATCAAGTGCTCAAGTAGTGGCAATACCTCCCTTGTTTTTTTTCTCTTGATTTTGTTCACCTTGTGTCCTTGTTAAGTAGTTGGTGTCACCTTCTCTCCTAAATGTAAAACTATAACATGATCATTGCAGGATTGTGACTTATTTTGGTATTGAGATTATCATGTTCATATCTTTCACATCCTTTAACAAGCTTCAACATATAAACAACTTTTTTTTCCAGTGAATTATAAGCATCGTAATTATAACTGTTGTTCCTTGGCTTTTTTCATTTCATCTATGCTTCTTGCTTAATATTACTCTTATCCAGCTTGTTAAACACGAACCCCGTTTTGGCTTGGGACAATGGGAGATGATTCTATGATTGTTCGTGTGGCATCACATTTCATGGGGCAATTCCATATTTGATGTGGTAGTACACATCCCACAACATTGGTCACATCATTTAGGCAAATTTTGTATGCATGGGAATCCTCTTGACATTCCATGTTGAATATCCTTGAACTCCCTCCTATTTCATCATCTTTCTAGCTTTTCTACACTGGAATAGATCTCCAAACCCTTTGAGGACACATCTACTTGCTATTTATAAACATCTGGTTTCATTATTTTTAGGATATATTATTCCATTCAAATCCTTTCCATGGACTTATGAGCTATTTTGGAGGAGCTTTCAACCTATTTGTCGCTTTTCACTTATGTGTGTGTACGTCCCATTGTCAAGTCCTCAAGCTTAGGCGCTCAAACGTGCTCGATTTAGGCCAAACCGAGTTCGGTGCAACGACTTGGTCAGCACAAAGAGTGTGTCTGAGGCGAGTTCTGTGGAACAAATTTGGTGAGACTGGCACACAAAGAGTGTGCCCGAGATGATTTCAGTGAAGGGTTGGAATGACTTGGCGAGTTGGCACGATAAGGACACCCATCCAAGGCGTGCTCGATCGAAGACAAGGCATGCCCAATCGAGGACAAGGTGCACCCAACTGTGACGCGCCCACCCGATTTGTGAATGCACACAACTGAGGATGAGACGCGAAGGCACACGATAGAAGGTGAACCAAAATGAAGTTTTGTGACAAGCAATGCGACATAATTTGGGGTTTATGGGGAGGCCAAATGAAGCGTGGTCGTGTTGAACATCGAACTGATGTGTCCCTTGGAAGAGATGCGACCGTTCATGACAAAGGTTGACTCGTATATATAACATGAGGAGTAGACGAGTTAGAACATCAATCAACCAAAGATCAAGAACCTCTCATCGCAAGACAAGAATGAACTAGAAGGAAGAAGAGAGCCTAGTCTCACGAAGGATCTTGCTCTCTGAACTAAGATGCAGAATGAAGTCGTGTGGGCTTGTGGAACGAAATATCGCTGTGGGAAAGGAAAATTTTAGGGGTTAATATTCGCATGTGGGCTAATTTTCCATGTTTTTTCCAAAACAAAAAGATTCACCATTCCATTTTTTCTAAAATTATTTGCCCAACTCTATAGTACACCATAATTTTATCGTAAAACTCGCCAAAATATTATATTGACTAATATAAAATCTTTGGAAATCTAAATATTTCTACAAAAATATCACCAAAAATTTCACAATTTGCATATTAGGGACTAGTAATATTGGTATGCACAATTTATTAAAATTTGTCTTATGAATTCTATTTTCTTTGATGATATTATGATCTAGTTAGATAATGGTTATGTTTTATGCATTTTGTCGAAATATTTATATCAGTAATTATAAATTCTTTTAATAGTCTGTTGTACCTTAAAAAAAAATAGTCATATGTATTCAATAGAAGTTTAAGCTATAGTGAATATAGTTACTTCCATATAGTTACATAGACTGAAAAGAATATATATAGCTTGAGCAACATAAACCCACTGAGAAGGGTCTAAATCTGTTCGTAGGTCTAAACTTTAAGATTCACTGCAACTTGGTTATTTATTAGGATTGGTTGTGGGTTGCTAGTTGAATGGATGTAACTTGGTTATTGCATATTTGTATTAGTGAAGGGTTGTGGTAGCGAACTGTTTGGAGTTTGGCCCAACTGAATCGAAGTCCATTGTAAACCAAGGTTTTGTGTATTGAAGTTTGATAATCGAAGAGCAGTTGGGAAATCATTTTGGGAGTTCCCCGTCCCATTTATTGAAGTGTTATATTTGTGCATGATTCGTGTTGTTTATGAATGAATGTGATTATTGCTGATGTTAAGTTAGTTGAAGTAAACTATAATTTGAGTTAAGTTTTGAAGTTGTTATTGTACTGATATTTGATTGAATACTAATTCTACAAGTATAAGATATTGGATTGGCTAATTCTGCAAGTATAAGATATTGGACTGGCTACTGTGTACATAGACTAGAGACATAGTTCGAGCGTTAGTAAGGTCAAGTTGGTTTCGACATTGGAGAAAAATCCCGCCGATGTCACACACCTAAATGGACTCGGGAAGCTCATAGGTCAAAGGTGCACCCTTAGGGCATGCCAATTGGTATCAAAGCTTGTTGAGAGATGTTTGAAAGTTGAACGAAGTGCCTAAAGTGAGACTTCTATGAGAATGGTCTTCACTAGAGCCGAATATATGAAGGACAAGGTTAGCGAATGGAGGCCTTGAAAGAGCAATTAGAACGATTGGCAGAAGAAGTAAGAGAATATAAGGAAAGGGCAGATAAGACAAAGGGAGATGTCAATTCTATGAGCGGGATGTTTCTGTCTTTGTTGATCAAAGATATGATGTGTATGATGGGAAGCAGAGTCCTTGTGATAGCGGCAGATGTTTCGATGAAGATTGGAAGTTGGCAGGGAAAGGTGGGCTTCTCTATCATTAGGATGGATGACTATGAATATATACTTGGCTTAGATTTTATGATTGAGCACGAGGTTGTGCCAGTACCGCACTTGGGGAAACTATTCGTTCATGCAGGAATGAATTAGCCAACAATCGTTCCTACAATGAGAGTTATGGCAAGAGAATGCAAGATGACAACCATTCATGTGGAGGTAGGGTAGTTGGAATACGAGGTTCATGAGAGGTTGGAATGGGTGGAGTCCATGCTCATGGAACACTCGAAATTGATCAAAGCATTTTTAGATGGTATTATGAGTTTATTGGAGAGGCCAAAGATAATGGATCGAGAGCTATGGCAAGAAAATGCAGGATGACAACCATTCATGTGGAGGTAGCACAGCTGGAATATGAGGTTCATGAGAGGTTGGAATAGGTGGAGTCCATGCTCATGGAACACTCGAAATTGATCATACGTTTGTTAGATGGTATTCTGAGTTTATTGGATAGGCCAAAGATAATGGATTCAGGGACTTGCACTGATAGTGTGAGGCTATTGATGATGACACTTCTAATGTTGATGAGTGTAGAGGGGATGAGTATCAACGTGAAGAGGAGTATGTCGATTTGGAGGAAGATGATGGTTATAGATGGATTGAGCGTTTGGAGCAGGAACTAGACCGAGAAGAGGATGAAGATGGAGGGATGTCCGTGGATCTAGATGGAAATGTGGAGATAGATATACTAGGCCATAACAATCCATTTTCAATGAAGTTTATGGAAGAGAGTATGGGTAGGTATTCCTATCTACCTTTTATGAAGTATATTGTAGAGAAGTATGGAGGATTAATACCAGGTATGGGTGGATTCTTCTCGGAGACGAAGAGAGATGGCGTTGTGATGTTTAAAGGTAAGTTGTATGACTTCCCCACACCACCATCTTTTTGAAGGTCATGAAGGAGATGTGCTCATTGTAACTTGCTTAATATGTTGAGCCCTTGGGAGCATGAGATGCCATTGAATAGCACCTCATGATGAGCAAAACCAGAGGATAGATTGTGTGACATGGAAGTGGTGACAATGGTTGCACATGCTTGGGTGCATGTGTTCTTGTGGATTTGATGCTACAGTCAGATTAGCTACCTGACTAGTCAATTACACGAGGGGATCCAACACATGTCATTCTTAAGGTTGCGGTACATGCACAGACATGGGATATATGTCGGAGATGAGATACTTTTGTATTAATGTAGACAATTGATGCAAATGTTATTCATGATGAGGACAGTCTTAAGGATTTGGATAAAAAGTTTGTCGAGGGGTGTGTTTTTGAGGACAAAAACCATTCTAAAGTGGGGGAGGATGTGAAACCCTTAGGCTAGGCACCCGAGCACCCCTGACTTAGGGCAAGTCGAGTTTGGTGGAATGACTTGGTCGGGACGAAAAGCACGCACAAGACGAGTTCGATGGAAAGACTTTGGTGAGACGAGTGCACGAAGAACGCACCCTAGATGAGTTCAGTGGAATGATTAGAACAAATTGCAGAATCGGCACGACGAGGGTGCCTAGTCGAGGTGCGTCATATTTAAGACAAGGCGATGCAGCTGAGATGCGCCCGACTTACGAGAAGGTGTGCCCAGCTAAGATGTGCCTGCCCGAGTTTCGAAGGTACATGACCGAGGATGATACATGAAGGCACATGACCGAAGGTGAACCAAAGGAAAGTTTTTATGTAACAAACTATGCGACATAATTCAGGGTTTATGGTCGGCTTGAACGAAGGAAGGTTGGCTCGAATGCCCAATTGGGAAAATGTTTTTGGATATTAAAGTGTTATTTCTGTACATGATTCATGTTGTTTACGAATGGAAGTTATTATTGTTGAAGTTAAGTTAATTGAAGTAAACAATAATTGAAGTTAAGTTATGAAGTGGCTATTGTATTGAGATTTGATTGAACACTAATTTCGCAAGTATAAGATATTGGTCTTGCTATAAGGTACACGAGCTAGATGCATAGTAGTTGCATTAGTAAACTCAAGTTAGTTTCATAGGTGGTAGCACACATATCCAAGGCATTGGTCACATTATTTGAGGCACATTTGGGAAAATTTTGCATGCATTGGTAAAACTATAACATAGTCATTGCAAGATTGAAATCTTATTTTGGTATTGAGATTACCATGTTAACATCTTTCACATCCTTCAACAAGCTCCAACATCAAGACATCTGTTTTGTTCAGTGAATTGTAATTATCGTAATTAAACTATTTTTCCTTAGCTTTTTGCATTTCATTTATGCTTCTTGCTTAACATTACTCTTATCTAGCTTGTTCAACATGGAACCCCCTTTTATGTATTCGACACATTTTGTCTTGGGAATTTCACAGATGTTTCAATGATTTGTTCACGTGGCATCACGTTTCATGGATCGATTTCATAGTTGACATGATAGTACACATATCCCAAGGCATTGGCATTCCCCTGTATATTGTTATGCATAGACACTCGTCTTATGTATTCAACACGTTTTGTGTAGGGAATCAAGGGGATGACACTATTAATGTTCCTGTGGTCTCACATATTGTAAGGAATTTTTACGCTTCTCTTTGTAGTACACATATCTCAAGGCATTGGTCACATTTTTCGAGGCACATTTGGGAAACTTTTTCATGCATAGGCTTCCTCTTGACATGTCAAGTGCTCAACTAGTGCTCTTGTTCACATCTTTTACATCCTTCAACAAGTTACAAGATCAAGACATCTCTTTTTTTCAGTGAATTATAAGTATCGTAATTCTAAATATTCTTCCTTGGATTTTTGCATTTCATTTACGCTTCTTGCTTAACACTACTCTTATCTACGTTGTCAAGCATGGACCCAATCCTATGTATTTGACACATTTTGGCTTGGGACAATGGGAGATGATTCTATGATTATTCGTGTGGCATCTCATTTCATGGGGCAGTTTCATAGTTGTCTTGGTAGTACACATATTCCCTTCTCATTTGTGATCTCTTCTCTAATTTAATGCTTCTTGGTCTAGATGATTCAGATTTATGAGATCATGATCATGGAGATTCGTAACAGTTATATTGAAATAGGTCATATGGATTATCATGGAGTTCTAAATTTTGACTCTTTCATAACAAAAACTTTAGAAACCCACAATTTTGTTTCTCAGTTACTTTGACCATGAGGTTAGCTTGTGATCTTCCTAAAGTGCAACAGTCCTTCTGAGATTAAAGAAATTTCGTCCCAAGGCACTGATGAAATTTGATCTTTAATAGATGATTTCAACTATGAGTTAGGGTTTCAACCCTCTTTCCTTTGAAGACATGGCTTAATAGGGCTTCTCTTTCACCAAGCTCTAATACCATGTTGATTTTTACATGGTATTCTTAACTGATAATTTATTTTGATGTTTTAAATGATCTTTTTGCAGATTCTTAAACATGATCACATCATTAAGCAAATTATACAGAAGACATCAACAATACAATGGAAATAGAACCATGAAGAAAAAGTAAAACAAGGAACACAAGATTTTACCCTGGGAAAACCCACAATGGGGAAAAGCCCACCCAATATTTTCATTAGAAAATCAATGCAACAAGAGATACATCAAAGTCAACTAACCAACAAGATAACCAACCTCCAAATACCAAGTCAACCCTCAACGAATTTGTACAAAGAAGATCTGCAAAGAGGCCTCCAATTCTCTACCTTAGAACTCGCATTGTACAACAAAAATATTCCACAGAGAACAAGCCTTCAAGAGGACCGAACGGCATGCTTTGTCTCAACCACAACGTTAGAAACATGTCAGAAAATTTCGCATTAGAACAAAGCCTTAGACTTCACATTTATTCCTTAGACCTTTGCATATATTAGTCTCAGACCTGTGCATGATTTAGCTTCAAAAACCTCACACTTGTGCCTCAGGAACCTCACACTTTTTGCCTCAGGAACCTCACACTTTGGCCTAAGAAGCCTCGCACTTAAGCCTCAAATCAAATGATCCGAATTTTGTAATTTGTGGAGATGAATTGGCGCTATTTATAGTTTTTTTAGTTAAGCCTCAAATCAAATGATCTGAATTTTGTAATATGTGGAGATGAATTATCGCTATTTATAGTTTTTTTTCCATGTAAAAAGACTTGTCTCTTGGGCAAGTCAACTTAACATTAGGAGGGCTGACTTGGTATTTTTAAAGGTAAAATCGAAATTCAAGATGGATGAGTAGAAGATACTATATCTTGATGTTGTTGAAATTTGGTTACCGGAGGACAAGTGGTTCCCTAAGGCTTTGATCTTTGACCTAGGGAAAAGTGTCCAAAAGAATATAATTTTTCTCCTAAAGTGACTTTATAAAGTGATAAAGTCAAATCTAATTTAAAAGTGACTTTAAGTGATAAAGTTACTAAAGTCTAATTTTAAAGTGACTTTAATAAAGTCAATGTAAAATTAGAAAGGAAAAGTGACTTTGGAAATAAATGACTAAGTGGATCTTTATTAAAGTGGGGTGAATTAAAAAATAGAAAGTGAGATTTAAATGAGCATTTAATCTCAACCCTAGATTTAAAGCTATTTCAGCCATTGGATTTAGGGATTCCCCAAAAGTCACTTAGGGTTAGGTTAAAGGAGGAAAATGAGAGAAAAGGTCATTCATTCTTTCATGAGCAGATTGAGAGAGGAGGAGAGAAAGCAAAGGAGAAATTTCTGAGCAGTGAGGAGAAGGAAGACCACTGATAGAGACTTTAGCAAAATCCGTACAGCAGCAAAGAGACACGGTTCCCAAGGCAAAAATCCGTACAGCAGGTTGTTGGCACATTTTTCGAGGGAGAGGCACAATTTTCGAGGAAGACCGTACAGTAGCTTCAACATTAATTTCTGGGTAGATTTTGGGCATGAAAATCAAAGAGAGAGACTACTGGTTGGTGGCACAAATTTCGAGAAATCTGTACAGCAGACGTACAGCAGCTCCGGCATAGATTTCAAGGCAAAGGAGCATGGAAATCGAGGAAGGTTTGCTGTCTATTCCGTACAGTCCGTACAGTCGTACAGCTCGGCACAAAAATCGAGAAAGCCATTTCAGCATTTAGTGTTTTCATAAATGCTGTAAATTTTCTGTTTTGAGTTTTTCTTGTTTTGTATGTTTTCCAAGGCGGAGTAGATGCACGGAAATCGAGATAAGTACATTTATTAAGTTGTTGGAATTTTTGCTGTAATTTCTGCCTCACTTTAAAAAGCATTTTCAGAAATAAGGAGGAGCTTTTGGACTAGTTTTCCCCAAGAGTTGTAGGGAGTTTTTCCAGGGTCATATTGACCAAAAATCAGCGTTTAAATGTTTTGTGTGGCTGATTTATTTTGCTGATTTTTATTTCTGCATTTTCCAGCATTGTGAAAATTTCCAGAATTCGTGCTTTCAAAAAATATTTATTTTTTCAGCTTGTTGAATGTAAGGCTATGGGAATGGGCATTTAACTATTTGGAGAAATAAGGTGAAACTGAAAACCTGGGTGGGAAACTGAAATTTCTACATGGTATCAGAGCTATTTCGCTGAAAAGGCAGTTTGGGACAACAAGAAGGAAAAATTACAGCAAGCTAATTTTTCACAAAGAAAATTTTATCTTTACTACAACAATGTTATTTTCAGCTTATTTAGGATAGCAAGCATGTCTTTGGGCTTGACGGTGGAGGATAGGTTGGATGGGCATAGTAACTACAGTGTTTGGAAGGAGTGAATGCAGAGTATCTTTGAGGAGGCAAAAGTCTGGGATGTCACTGTGTATACCGCACAGCACCTTGTTAATGTGCCTACTGATGCTGTTCAGTTGGCAGCTTATAATAAAAAGAATAACAAGGGTAAGAGACTGATTCTAGAGAGAATCAAAGACCATTGCATTCCTCATGTGAGAAGAAAGAGAAATGCTCATGAGATGTGGACAGCATTGACCAATCTCTACCAGAGTACCAATGAGAACAGAAAAATGCTCCCAAAGGAGAAGCTGAAGCCCATTAAGATGGGTAAGACTGATAGTGTAGCTGGATATCTCACAAAGATTACTAATGGGAGAGATGACTTGGCAGCAGTTGGAGAGGTCATTCCACCCACTGAGTTGGTGCGGATTGCAGTGAATGGCCTCCCCAGTTGATGACTGAACTTTGCTGACGGGGTTTGTGGAAGTGAGACCCTTCCCACTTGGGAGAGGTTCTGGGATGATTGCATATAGACAGAAATCAGAAAGAGCCAGCGTGGGGCCGCCAAACTAGTTGAGCAGGATGAGGATGTAGCACTATTGGCAGGGGGAAAGAAAGGCAAGGGAAAGAAGCAAGCTTCCACAAGTAGTGGTGGGGGCAAAGGCAAAGGCAAAGGTAAACAGGGGAACACGTAGAAGGACTATTCCAAGGTGAAGTGTTGGAATTGTCAGAAGATGGGACACTATGCAGTTGTGTGTCCGGAGAGGAAGAAGAAGGGGAAGAACCAGAACATGGCAGCATCAGCAGAGGTAGAGGACTTTACAGATCGCTTTGATTGGGAGTTTGGGTTCATAGCTTGTGAGTCCACTAGTGCAGGAGCACCTGCCATGGAGGTTGAGAGGGAGTGTGCATTTCCCTCCACTAGCGGAGCATTGTCAGGTATCTGGTATGTTGATAGTGGGGCTTCACGTCATATGATAAGAGTCCGTGAGTACTTCTCAGAGCTTTCAGAGTGGCACTGATATAGAGGTAGTACTCGGAGATGACAGCATTGTTAGAGCAGTCGGTGTGGGGACACTAACATTTGATAGGGAACCCAAACCTCCCTTGAAGGTGTCAGATGTTCTATATGTGCCAGGAAGAACCTCATATCCGTCTTAGCTTTGGAGGACAGAGGATATGAGATATTGTTCAGGAGAGGACAGGTGCTGATATATCCTAGGGGCACTCCATCTGATTCAGCTAGAGTGATAGGTTTACGCCATGCAAAGGTGTACAAGTTTGCATTTCAGCCCCTTTTGGCATTGAGTAGTAGTACCGGCAGCAGAGCTAGTAGTTCAGAGCTGTGCGAGATTTGGCACCGCAAGATGGGGCACATGTATCATGGAGCGTTGAGGACATTGCGGAAGATCACTACAGGTGTGCCAGATTTCAGTACTGATCACTTTGATACTTGCAGAGGGTGTGCGATGGGCAAGTTTGCCAATTCCCCTTTTCCCAGCAGTGACAGCAGGGCGACTGGGATACTTGATTTGATTCATTTCGATGTGAGCGGTCGAATGTGTCATGTTTCCTTGAGTGGATATGAGTATTATGTATTATTCATTGATGATCACTCCAGGAGGACCTGAATTTATTTCTTGAAGACCAAGAGTGAGGTCTTCAAGCGGTTTCAGGAGTTCAGAGCTCTTGTGAAGAGCTAGACAGGTCGGAAGATCAAGTCCCCGAGGTCGGACAATGGAGGAGAGTACACCCTTGGAGAGTTTTTTGACTATTGTGCGGAGGTAGGCATTAGGAGGGAGTTCACAGTTCCTTACAACCCCCAGCAGAATGGGGTTGCTGAGAGGAAAAACAGATCCATCGAAGGGGCTGCCAAAGCCATGTTACATGATCAGGGGTTGCCATTGTTCTTGTGGGCAGAGGCCTGCGACATTGCTGTATATTTGCAGAACAGGAGTCCGCATCTTGCCTTGGGGCGTGTGACTCCGGAGGAGCCTTTCTCTGGGAAGAAGCCTGATATTGGTCATCTTCGTATCTTTGGGTGTATTGCATTCTCCTACATACCCAAGGAGAAGAGGACCAAACTAGAGTCCACCACAGAGAAGGGTGTCTTTGTGGGCTACAGTGAGACCTCGAAGGCCTTTCGGATTTATATTCCCGCACAAAAGAGAGTTGTTGTCAGGCGGGATGTGAAGTTCGAGGAGGACAGGGCTTTCAGGAGGTCACGGGAGTTAGAGTATCTAGATCAGCCAGACCCTCAGGAGCAGCTGAGTCAGTCGCAGGCATCCAATTGGCAAAGGATCAAGAGGATTCGGAGGTACATCGATTACGGTGTCAGGGCTGTCAGTGAGTAATGGCTCACAAAGTCAGAGGGGTGGTGCTTCGGGCAGCATGCAGAGCAGTCCGCAGAGCAGTTCACTAGGGAGTCCACTGTTGGACAATTCACACAGTACTTTAACATCTACAGGTTCAGGTGTAGGTAGGAGGACAGCAGACAGACAGTCAAGAGTTCAGGTCCCTGATGATGAGGAGGAGGAGTTTCATTCTCCGGTGGGAGAAGTGTGCTCAGGGAAGAGGCAGCCCAAGTGGCTTCAGGATACCTTGAGAGAGGCCACATCTGTTGTTGGGCCTAAGAAGCCGGTTAGAGAGAGCAGACCACCTGAGAGGTTTTGTAGCTACATGGCAATGGCTACCAACATCTTAGACTCTGAGCCTTCTAGCTACGAGGAGGCAGCTAGCGGCTAGCTAGCAGGTCTGGAGAGAGGCCATGCAGGAGGAGTATTCTTCTATCATAGAGAATGATGTTTGGGAGGTGGTGCCGAGGCCTGAGGGAAAATCCGTGGTTACTTCAAGATGGCTTTACAAGGTAAAGCATGTTGCAGATGGCAGCTTTGAGAAATTCAAAGCAAGGTTTGTGGCTAGAGGGTTCTCGCAGATAGAGGGAGTTGATTATGAGGAGACCTTTTCTCCCGTGACTCGATATACTTCGATCCGCTCCATCATATCGATAGTAGCAGAGATGGGTTGGAAGATCCACAAGATGGATGTGAAGACCGAATTTCTCAATCGCTTCATACAGGAGGATGTGTGCATTAAGTAGCCATAGGGCTTTGAGGTGCATGGGAAGGAGTCCCATGTGTGCAGACTGAAGAAGGCCCTTTATGGCCCGAAGCAAGCTCCCAGAGCTTGGTACTCCAGGATAGATACGTACTTGCAAGAGATGGGTTTCACAAAGAGTGGGGCAGATCCAAACCTTTACTATATTGTGATAGGTGAGGAGCCTCTCATTCTGGTGTTGTATGTGGATGACTTGGTCATTACGGGTGCAGAGAGAGTCATAGAGCACTGCAAGAGAGATCTTGCGGTGGAGTTTGAGATGAAGGACATTGGCTTGATGCACTACTTTTTGGGTTTGGAGGTGTGGCAGGAGGAGGGGCATTTCTTCCTGGGGCAAGGGAAGTATATTGTGGACATCCTTGGCAGATTCCACATGGAAGATTGTAGACCCATGTCGACACCGATGATCACCAACTGGAAGAAGCTTCACGCTTCGGATTCCAAGTTAGTGGATCCCACATTGTATAGGCAACTGATTGGTTCCTTGATGTATTTGGTCAACACCATACCAAATATTTGTTTTGCAGTCAACACGATGAGCTAGTTCATGTGTGAGCCTAGGAGGGTTCACTGGGTTGCTGCAAAACACATTTTGCGGTACTTGCAGGGGACAGTGGATTACGGTCTGGATTATAGGCAGGGTGATGGAGTGAGATTGGCAGGTTACACTGATTTAGATTGGGTAGGTTGTGCTTCTGATAGGAAGAGCACTTCAGGGTGCTGTTTTCGGTTGGGTTCGGCAGTGGTGTCATGGTTCAGCCGGAAGCAGCAGTCAGTAGCATTGAGTTCAGGGGAAGCAGAGTATATGGTAGCCAGTCTAGCTAGTTGTGAGGCCATCTGGCTTCACAAGATGTTGTTTGGCTTATTTGGTCAGCCGTTGAGACCTTCAGTGATTTACTGTGATAATCAGAGTTTCATTAAACTCACGGAGAATCCAGTATTTCATGACAGGTCAAAGCATATCGAGATCAAATATCATTTCATCAGAGACTATGTTCAGAAGGGAGCTGTCAAGCTTGAATATATTCCCACTGATGAGCAGGTTGCAGATATTCTTACCAAAGCCTTACCATAGGGCAAGCATGCCTACTTCAGAGACAAGATGGGTGTGGTGAGGAACACCTTCCTTGATAAGAGGGAGTGTTGAAATTTGGTTACCGGAAGACAGGTGGTTCCCTAAGGCTTTGATCTTTGGCTTAGGGAAAAGTGTCCAAAAGAATTTAATTTTTCTCTTAAAGTGACTTTATAAAGTTATAAACTCAAATCTAATTTAAAAGTGACTTTAGGAGATAAAGTTACTAAAGTCTAATTTTAAAGTGACTTTAATAAAGTCAATGTAAAATTAGAAAGGAAAAGTGACTTTGGAAATAAATGACTAAGTGGGTCTTTATTAAAGTGGGGTGAATTAAAAAATAGAAAGTGAGATTTAAATGAGCATTTAATTTCAGCCCTACATCTAAAGCTATTTCAGCCATTGGATTTAGGGATTCCCCAAAAGTCACTTAGGGTTAGGTTAAAGGAGGAAAGGAAGAGAAAAGGTCATTCATTCTTTCATGAGCAGATTGAGAGAGGAGGAGAGAAAGCAAAGGAGAAATTTCTAAGCAGTGAGGAGAAGGAAGGCAGTTGATAGAGACTTCAGCAAAATCCGTACAGCAGCAAAGAGGCACGGTTCCCAAGGTAGAAATCCGTACAGTAGGTGGTTGGCACATTTTTCGAGGGAGAGAGGCACAGTTTTCGAGGAAGACTGTATATTAGCTTCAGCATTAATTTCTGGGAAGATTCTGGGCATGAAAATCGAGGAGAGAGATTGCAGGTTGGTGGCACGAATTTCGAGAAATCCGTACAGCAGCTTCGGCACATATTTCGAGGTATAGGAGCACGAGAATCGAGGAGGGTCTTCTGTCTATTCCGTACAGTCCGTACAACAGTATGGCCGTACAACTGGGCACAAAAATCGAGAAAGCCAATTCAGCATTTAATGCTGTCATAAATGTTGTAAATTTTTTGTTTTGAGTTTTTCCTGTTTTGCACGTTTTCCAAGGCGGAGTAGATGCATGGAAATCGAGATAAGTACATTTATTAAGTTGCTGGAATTTTTGCTATAATTTTTGCCTCACTGTAAAAAGCATTTTCAGAAATAAGGAGCTTTCGAACTCGTTTTCCCCAAGTGTTGTAGGGGGGCTTTCCAAGGTCATCTTGACAAAAAATTAGTGTCTAAATGCTCTGTGTGGCTGATTTATTTTGCTGATTTTTATTTCTGCAATTTCCAGCATTGTGAAAATTTCCAGAATTTGTGTTTTCAGAAAATATTTATTTTTTCAGCTTGTTGAATGTAAGGCTATAGGAATGGGCATTTAACTATATGAAGAAATAAGGTGAAACTGAAAACCGGGGTGGGAAACTGAAATTTCTACAAATGTGATGTCTAATTGTGTGTGTAAATGATGGAGGATGAGTCTCTTTATTTAGTCTTCTGGCTGGCCACATGGGTGCCTATTTCACTGGGTTGACTTGACTGAGAGAAGGGCGAACTTGGCTTGTTTGGAACCAAAAATTCAATTTTCAACATACAAATTCTGTTTTAAAAGGAAATGAAGTACATGCCTTAAAATTTATCTTTTGACACTAGCATGAAGAATGCGCTTTATATTAATCATTACATATCGAACAATGGCTAAAATATTAATTATGAAGACCAACCATAGCTACAAAATTCAACATTGCCTGTTAGCTAGGGAGGTATTCATAACGACTATCTAGATGTTTCTCATGTTGACAAATTTTTCAAAGAAAAAGGTTATAACATTCCATCATCATTCATCAACATCATTCAATTACCGTAATCCTGGTCAGCAACTTTGACTGATGATAAAAATCTACATCATCTAGGTACCATAATCCTAGTTTGTACCTCTGACCTATGGTGCATCATCACCATAATCCTGGTCGGTACTCTTGACACATGGTACATCATTAGCATCAACTAGTCACTATGATTCTGGTCGATGCCTTTGGCTCACGATATACTGACTAGTCGTAATTCACTATCATCTTGGTCCATCACGGTGTGCTTTCTTCAAGTTATATTTATCTTAATGAAAGTGGTCTTTTTCCTTATGTCGGAAAGAATAGACTTGAGGACTTGACATCATATTTCATGTTTACAATATCAGTCATGCCTTATCATCAACATATGCAGTGCATCTTCCAGGGCCGCAAGATCTGTAACAGCAAATGGTGTTAGTACTTTGTAACTTCAACATTCTGCTTCTAGACACCTTCTGAAATATAACGCAACATCTTCAAGAAGAACAAAAGCTCGTCCAACATCCAATACTGGCCTTATCTTTACCAGATATGTTGTAGTCATTTGAAATATCAATAATATTTGCATATGCTTGAAAATAATAAGTGTATCTATGTATGGGTGAAGGGGCTCCTTTAATCATCATAATTGTGCTTAAAATTTTCTTCAAGAATCCCTTACAGTCTGATGACTAATTCACAATGAGTTTTCAATCTTCAAGGTACACTGAGATTTAGCCTTACTTTAGGGATCAATAGTTCCAAAGAAAAATTTGATACAAGTCTTACTACAGAATTTCAACTAGACCTATACTTGGTTGTTATTGAAAAATACGTTGACAAGTGATTATTGGCATTGTCTTCAGGAATGTTTCCCAAGGAACTAGAGCTCAACATAAGTGAATGTAACTTGATGATACATACCTTTCATTCAAGCATCAAATGACAGGCTTGTAGTTTTTTTCTCTTTACATGATTGAATTCCAGGTCCTCATACTCGCGTTTGAACATCACTGTAATATGCTACATGAAAACAAATTCATGATAGCTTGATGGCCAAAACAGATCTTCAACATTTCAACCTTATGCACAAAGGATGACTTTGTTGGCTTATCTTCAGACAAAGATATTTTAAAACTTCCTTTCTGGCTGCTTCCCTCTGGGTGGCACCAGCGCTGCTCCTTGAAGTAGTCTGGCTTCTTTTAAGGTGGGTGACACCAGCTTCTGCTCCCAATCTGCTCATTAGTTGCACCTTAGTCCATCAAGACACAACACACACAAACTCCAGGAGGGATGCTTTCTATCACTTTTGCTACAATGTAATTTGGCTCATCCAATCTGCTCCTCTAGGCTGGCCAAAACCTGAGTACCAAACTGGCTTCCTAGTAGCCTCTTTTGTCCATCAAAGAGCTACCAAAGCTTCCCACAACTTCACCCACCTTTAGTTGTCAACCTCACTTTATGACTATTGTTCAAGCATTACTTTGGATATCTACAGGATGCTCTCTAACAGTCCAAATATGCCCAATACGAAACACCAATAACCCACCGTAGAATCTACTCCTAGTTAGGGCTTCTAACCACTCAAGTCAACCCTTCCACTTGGATTCTACAGGCTGCAAACAAATCCCAACCAAACTGATCCAAATACCAGGATCCAACACCTAGCAACCATGAAGAAGATATATACCTTGTTGTTCATTACTGCAGAGATTTGACCACTAGTTAGGGCACAACTGTAGCCCACATCAGTCCAACATCTATGGTCAAATCTGCTTGATGAAACTGCGACTTCCTTTCTTCCACAAGGCTGGTAACTTCGCTGCATGAATAATCTCCTACAACTCCCTGTCTTAGGCTTGTTTGGCCCTCAAAACAACCACTACAGGAGTGCAGCCTGATCACCACAGTTCAGTCATCTTCTCGACCTGTTCAGGGGAGATTTACCTCTCTAATTTGAGCACAGAACAATCCCAATCTCTCCTTACTAACTCGTCCTAGCAGCAGATCCCTACGCCCTTCAAAAAAATCATAAGAAAACCCCAAACAACTCCTCTTCCCTCAGCAGAAGTAGCTTCCTGATCTAGTCTATGTCCAGGGTGAAGAGTCTCACAGAAAACTATTGAAGGAAGAGAATTTTGACTAGGTTTTTCCCTAGAGAGGGGTTTTTCCCTGGCATAGCGTCTACATCTTGTGTCTTGTGTTTTTGTGATCTTCATACACACATAATTTTGTAATTGCTTGATGAAAGATAATCTAATAAAGAAGTAAAAGAATCCAACATAATTCACAAGTAATTATCAAGATAGAGGAATGAAACCCTAATCTACTTGCATTGATTTCTCAACAACCAGCCACTACAGGACTGTGGCCTAATCACCAGAGTTCAATAATCTTCTCGACCTGTTCAGGGGAGAATTACCACTCTAATTTGAGCACAGAACAATCCCAATCTCTCCTTACTAACTCGCCCTAGCATCCGATCCCTGCGCCCTTCAAAAAAAAATCATAAGAAAACCCCAAACGACTCCTCTTCCCTCAGCTGAAGTAGCTTCTTGATCTTCTTCAAGTTGAGTTGCTCTTTGTGTTCCACTTTTGGATGATTAAAAATGAACTCCAATATCTGATATTGATACAAAACATAATGGCTCCCAAACAACATGTCTTTTGGCACATTCACTCTCAAGCCTATTACCCACCATTTTGTGGGTGATATCCCTAGGAGAAATTTTTCTCCAATATGTTCCTCAGCCGACAACCAACAGCCCCTTGTAGCCACCAACTAGCTCGTTGTGTCATTTCTCTACTGTTAATTATGGGCAACTAGGTCCAAACTCCATGTTGTGATGCTCAGATGACGATGCCAATATTTTTATTGGATTCCTCTTTCGGAGACGTGCAAGATCGATCTAAAGATCATCTTGATTGGGTGAGCAAAACATGTGTTTTTGTAAATTTTTGTAGATGTTCTATGCTTGATGCAACTTTACTTTTTATCCCCAATATCAACCAACAATTACATAAACAAGTAAAATGTTGATAGAACATGCCAGTAGATCGATAGAAGACAAGCCAAAAATATATGTGTGTCGGTGTGTTACGGCGATCAACAGGTATGCTTCAATCAGCAAAGTCTCAATACAGTCAACCAACCAAAAGTGTCACACAACCCTCTTGGACACCCAGATCAGTCAACCCAAAGTCAACGAAAGTCAACGTTGTCACAGTGAACGATAAACGCAAATAGTAGCCGCAAAAAGTCAACGCAACCCAGTCAAAAGTCAATGGTCTACCTCTATTTTTGTGCTAGAAAATGTGGACAAATTTTGACCAAAGTTCGGGTCCGTTTGACCATGCGTTGACTTTTGTCAACGCTATTTAACTGTGCGTTGAAACCCTAGGTCGAAAACAAAAATTTCTTCTTACTGCGTTTTCCCACGCGTGGATGAAGAAGAGCCTCCAAGGTGATCGAACCAATTAGATGATAAGAGAGAATGAGTGAGGATGGATGAGTGAAAATGACCTCCAACGTTAACCTATTTATATCCATGAGTAAGGGTGTGTGACACAACTGCTGGGGCTTTAAGCCTGCATTTCATTTCAGGCCGACCTATACATATTTTGAATAAATTCAAAATAAATTTTCTGCTCATTGGATCAAGATGATCTTTAGATCGATCTTGCACCTCTCCGAAAGAGGAATCCAATAAAAATATTGGCATCTTCATTTGAGCATCACAACATGGAGTTTGAACCGACTTGTCCAAAATTAAAACTCCCTCTCAACTAGGGAGAATTCCATCCACTTGTGCCATCCAAACATTATGCGTCATCCCGCCGTAACTTGCTTTGTTGGCTTCTTTATTTCAGAACAAAAGTGGGTCAATCACAAAGACATCATTCCCAGCTGACAAATTCAGCCCAAAGCTCTGAAACCTCTATAGGACTCAAAAGAGTCACATACCAACGCGAAGTTGGTTTACCTGACCCGAAGTCAGTTGGAGGTCCGAAACCTCACTAGACTTGATCCTAGATCAAGTGGTTGGACACATGCCATCCTAGACATAGAGAGTACGGCATTCTCCGATGCGTCCATCGGTCTTTGCTACTGGTCTCTAGATTTTCCCACCTCACTGCCCAAATGAGAGGTACTTCCCATGAGTCCGGGACTCAATGGGTAAGATGCATACGGGGCACAAATCATGAGAGGTGAACCAACACAATATCATAACAATGGGGCAAAAGCACACCAACAAGATTTGGTAAGCCTAGCCCTATGGTTGCTTATAGCTCCAAGAAGCTATCCCCAAAACCCCCTTAGAGCTCCAAGAGCTCATCGTCCAATAGGACCCTCAACATAGGGTCGTTCCACGATTCCAAGATTCTAATGGAAGGTTAGGAACTTGACCTTCCCCAAGGGCATTGTGAGAATATCCGCGACCTACTCATCAATTCCTATATGATCGAGCCTTACGGTACCTTGTTGTACCGTATCCCAGATAAAAAGGAGTTTTAATTTTGGACAAGTCGGTCTAAACCAACCCGCGTTGGTATGTGACTCTTTTGAGTCCTATAGAGGTTTAGGACAACTGGGCTGAATTTGTCGGTAGGAATGATGTCTTTGTAGCGACCCACTTTGTTCTGAAATAAAGAAGCCAACAAAGCAGAAGTTACGGTGGGATGACGCATAATGTTTGGATGGCACGGGTGAATGGACATCCTTCTCGGAAAGCGGGGACCTACGTGGCTGAAGTAGCATCCAGATGTGCTCTTGCGATCCACCACACTGCCAGCCCAATCGGCATCAGTATATCCATGGAGTGTCATACTCCCGGCAGTGTATCTCAGCCCATGGTCTATTGTGCCTCAGAGATATCTCAAGAGTTTCTTGGCACCAACCCAGTGAATGTTATGATCAACCATGTGTTGACTCAAAGTGTTCACTACACAACATACGTCCGGACGGGTGCTCACTAAGAACATCAGGGCCCCTACGAGTTGACGATACTCAGTAGGATTTGCTAGCGCGGGCTCAACACCCACCCGCCTCAACTTCTTAGACCAGGCTCCATCGTCACTCAGCCTGGTTTTTGAGTCCACTAGAGCCCAAATCTCCCGGAAAGCTACAATATACTTTCCTGGAGAAAGGAAAATCTCGCTAGGTCTCTGCCAGACCTCCAGGCCCAGGAAGTAATGCATTAGTCCTAGGTCCTTCATCTCGAACTCGGCAGCGAGCTCCCTCTTACACTGATGAATGAGAGGGTCAACACTTGTTAGGAAGAGGTCGTCCACATACAACACCAGAATGAGAGCCTTTTCTCTATCAACCTTGAAGTAAAGGTTCGGATTAGCATTACTATGAGTGAAGCCTAGCTTCATCAGGTAGCTATCTATCCTCTCGTACCAAGCTCTAGGTGCTTGCTTCAAGCCATAGAGGGGTTTCTTCAACCTGCAGACATGGGTGCCCCGATCCTAGACTTCGAACACCAGAGGTTGCTCCACATACACCTTTTCCTTTATCGCACCATGCAGAAATGCAGTCTTCACATCCGTCTGATGAAGATTCCATCCTTGCGTAGCAGCAAGGGCTATGATAGATCGGATGGTGGTATATCGGGCCGTAGGTGCAAATATGTCATCATAGTCTACGCCTTCCTTTTGAGAGAAGCCACGGGCAACGAATCTTGCCTTGAACTTTTCAGCACTACCATCAGATCCATGCTAGATCTTATAGAGCCACCTCGAGGTGACAACTACTTTGTCCTCCGGTCTTGGAACTACATCCCAGACATCATTCTTCATAATAGACTCATATTCTTCGTGCATAGCATCCTTCCAGAATTGATGCTTTATGGCTTCCTCAAAAGATCCAGGCTCTAATTGTACGATTATACTCATGGCTGCTAGATACCCTTGGTATCTATTCGGCTTCTTGCTTTCCCGTAATGTCCCCCTTGGGGCATATGATTCTCGGCATCCTTGAGAGTGTCCCTGAACCATGATGGTTTTCTTTTCATTGAAGGAGGTGGATCAATAGGGTCAATCGGTCCTTCAACATTGGGCATCGTCTCATCCTTCGGTTCTTCCTTATTTCCAGGCCCTGCTTCATGATCTTCCTCAGATCTCGAAAGATTGATTACTTTCCTTAGGGAAGCATCTTCGAAGGTAATATCGTGGCATATCTCCACTTCCCTTTGACCAAGCACATAGACTCTATAGGCCTTCGAAGTTTCGCTATAACCCACAAACATTCCCTTCTTTCCAGAGGCATCCAGGTTGCTCCTCTTCTCCTTCGGCACATGAAAATAAACAGGACATCCAAAAATTCTAAAATGTGAGACGTCAGGTATCTTACCAGAGAAAACCTCTTCGGGAGTTTTGGAGTCCAAAGCGGAATGCGGGCATCGGTTTTGTATGTACACAGCAGTGTTCGCAGCTTCTCTCCACAGAAACTTTGGAAGACCTTGGTCACATAGCATGGCACGGGCAACTTCCACAATGGTTCTGTTCTTTCTTTCAGCAATGCCATTTTGCTCAGGAGTATAGACAGTTGTGGTCTCCCTCTTGATGCCAGCTTCTCTGCAAAAGTTCTTGAACTCGTTCGTCTCATATTCAGTGCCATTATTGGTCTTGAATATCTTGATCTTCTTCCCTCTTAGATTTTCCACCAAGGCTTTGAAGGTACAGAACCACATGAAAGCCTCATCCTTCTTCTTCAAAAAGTATATTCAAGTTTTGCGAGAGAAGTCATCTATGAACGTCATAAAAAAAGAAAATCCTCCCAAGGATGTCATGGGAAGCATTCCAGACAGATTAGAATGTACTAATTGCAAGACATCATATGTCTTTGTGACGCTTGAGGGGAAAGGTCCCCTTTTATGTTTTCCTTCGGCACAGCCCTGACATACACCTTCATGATCATTTGTGAACTCGGGTATCCCCGTCACCACCTTCCTTGCTTCAGGAAGGGTTTTGTAGTGAAGGTGTCCAAACCTTCGGTGCCATAGTTCAATCTGTCAGATAGTATGACATGTCATCGCTCCCAGTGGACTTCCTCCAACCTAGTAGTGTATCAACTCTAAACCCAATCGTGATAGCTTCCTTGAAACTCTTCTTCCATATACGCACCTTCCCATCAATGAATGCCACATTGAAACCTCTGTCTTCCATGGCCGAAATAGACACAAGGTTCTTCTTCAAATCAGGTACATATAGTACATCTTGCAGGCAGAGGAGTTGACCTTGAGACAAGTGGAGGGTCACAGTCCCAGTCCCTTTCACGGGATGTGTGGCATTATCTCCAAGGATAATTTTCAGATTAACATCCTTCTCAACCATGTCAGAAAGTGCTTCTTTAAACCTAGTGATGTGCCTTGAGGCACCACTATCTATCAACCAGACATCCATAGTGTCGGGTGGAGATGCAACAGAGAGGGCAGATACAAGAATGAATATATTTCTTTTATCATCAACAACATTAGATTCCTCATGCCTGTAATTTCTCGACCTTTTGAATGGTTGCCCATTTCCACCAGAGGAAGCCTTCCTCTTTCCTTTGAACTTGTTGTTCCTTTGATTACCATTCCTCCGGTTGTTGTTGTTGTCATCATCATCAAGAGAATCCTTCTTGAAAGGGAATTCTCTAGCATAGTGGCCAGTCTTGTGACATGTGTAACATTTACCTTTCTTCCCTTCGGCCTCTGCTCTTCCTTTGTTCCTCGGACCACCAAAGTTCTTCTTCTTAGCATGAGCGGTGAAGACAGCGTTTCCTTTATTTTCATATTTCTTCATCCTTGTCTCTTCTTATATGCATCTTGATAATACTTTGTCAAAATCAGGTATGACATTGTTATTGAGAATGGTAGTATTGAATACATGCCATTTGGATGAGAGACCTCCAAGTGCGGTGAGAACCATCTCTCGATCAACTATTGCCTCCCCAATAGGCAGAAGATTATTCCTGTTTTCGATCAACTTCAGAAAATAGGATTGAATGGATTCATCCTTGCCTTTGTTCAGATTCTTTAGTTGATTCTTAAAGAATAGGACTTGATTTGCATTGTTGGCCTTGAACATGTTGACCAACTTATCATACATCTCCTTGGATGTGCCTAGCTCAGAGATGTAGGCAACTAGGCTCTTATGAATTGAGTCCCTGATCATCAACTTCGCTTTGATTTCCCCCTTCTTATACTTTAACTTGGTGGCAGCAGGTGCAGTGGATGGAGGCTCTTTGATTTTACCCTGCACATAATCCATGACATCTTGGTTTTCCAACAATAAGATCCAATGTTATCTTCCAGGCATGGAAGTCTTCCTTCCTGGTCAATTTGTCATCAGCTTTAAAGCCATTGTAGTTTGAGGTACCCATGCTCTTCTTCGGTGATTGCTACAAACTTGGGCTTTGTCTTCACCTTAGCTCTTATCCCATGTAAATTTTTGTAGATGTTCTATGCTTGATGCAACTTTACTTTTTATCCCCAATATCAACCGGCAATCACATAAACAAGAATGTAAAATGCTTATAGAACATACCTGAAGATCGACAAATGACAAGCCAAAAATATACAAGTCTGTCGGTGCATTACGACGGTCAACAGGATGCTTCAACCAACAATGTCTCAATACGGTCATCCAACGAGAAGTGTCACACAGCCCTCTCAGACAACTAGATTAGTGAACGAAAGTCAACGCTATCATATTCAAAGATCAACACAAACAACAACAAAAAGTCAATGCAGCCCAATCAAAAGTCAATGGTCAACCTCGATTTCTGTGCCAGAAAATGCGGACTGCAGAAATCAGAATTTTGACCAAAGTTGGGGGCAGTTTGACCATGCGTTGACTTTTGTCAACACTAGTCAACTCTATGCTGAAACCCTAGGTCGAAAACATAAATTTCTTCTTGTTACGTTTTCACACGTGTGGATGAAGAAGAGCCTCCAAGGTGATCGAACCAATCAAATGATGAGAGAGAATGAGTGAGGATGGATGAGTGAAAATGACCTCCAGCATTGACCTATATATATCCTTTAGCGAGGGTGTGTGACACAACTGCTGGGGCTTCAAGCCTATATTTCATTTCAAGCTGACCTGCACATATTTTGAATAAATTCAAAATAAATGTTCTGCCCATTGGATCAAGATGATCTTTAAATCGATCTTGCACCTCTTCGAAAGAGGAATCCAATAAAAATATTGGCATCTTCATCTGAGCATTACTACATGGAGTTTGGACCTAGTTGTCCAAAATTAACAATTTTGAATTTATTCCACATGTGCAAGGTCGGCATGATTTATCCCACATGCATAGGAGATGTGTCACACACCCCCATAGATGCCTATATATTGGAGAGACTTGGAATTCATTTCAGGCACATTTTGTGGAGGCATTTTCTTCTTTCTTGGATGGTGATGGAGTAGCGTTCTCGATTCTTCGTTTAGGGCTTCTTGGTTCAGCGTCTTGGTGGAGCATTCTTGATGAGACGTCTTGGGGTTGTGTGACACATGTGGGAGGATGACGTTATGAAGTCTTTACTAGGTGAAGCTTCTTGCTGACCTCCATAACGCCACCATTCTTTATCTCTGTTTTGGCTTGTCTTTGATCAATTTATTGGTATGTTCTATCTGCAACTTACTTTCATTGAGCCCTAGAATTTTAAAGTATATTTGCATCTAGCATATAACATTATCAGAATTCAACATGGTATCAGAGCTAGGAGAAGACAACGCCCAACTTATGTAAAGAGTCTAGGGCAGCGAGATGAGGGTTGTTCTAAGGGCAAGTAAGGGTGTTGTTAAGGTTGTATGGTAGGCCTCAGGCCATACCACCACAACGAATAATAGCGTGAAGATTGAAGGGCAGCGTACACATGGACAACACATGCATTCTGTCACCATTTTCTCACTCGCATAGTCCTCGGCATAGGCAGGTACAGGCAAGCAGTCAACAAACTCAAAATCATTGAAACTAAGTCAACGCCCATCAACTTTGTTCATCGCTGACCTTTCGGCGCACTGCAATGCTTCCTGGCACAAATCTGAGGATTCAGTTCGAGAGGGTTGTTATCTCCATTGACTGTTTTACAATTAGCAACCATGTCAATCTTGAAAATGGGATATTGTAATCACGTGAATGTCCCATACGACTCGTGTTGGATCTGGCGGCGTGTAATCCCGAGTATATTGTCGGCATAATTAATTTGTAGATGGAGTCTCGTCAATATTCAAAATGTTATGAAACTGATACTCGCACAGCATAACCTACAAGCATTCAGATCATGTCAATACACCATCCCAATCTGCGATTAATTTTTTCTCAGGTGGTCTAGTTTATCGATATGTTTGGGACTTTAATCGTTTTTCCTCCTGTTCAATGTTGCATCCACTCTCACAATTCTGACCGTCTAGCCTTCCGAAGCATCCTCCATTGTCCAGGGCTTGGACTCGGGCGATACTGAAGAACTGGGACAGCGTAGGCATTTCTGTAGTGGAGGTTGAGTGCTGTAGGAGACAATGGCTAGTTTAAGATCTGTTTTGGGTGTTGTTTAAGGGCTAAGTTTGTTGGGCAGATGGGCGAGGAAGATAGCGTAGAAACTAGGTGGTGGATTCCCATGTTGATCTTTAGTGCAGGGAATAGCCACATCGAAGCCTAAACTCAGGAACAAAGCCGCAGTCAAAATCTATTTTCGCCTAATAGTTGCCATTACATCACGTGGAAAGGGTGGTCGGATTTCTCTTATCATGGGCACTTATAGAAGAACCAATTGATAAATTAATCTGGCGTCAGAGATCAGGAGCGTGTAACTGGTATTGTTGGCCATAATCTGAGACTGCAGATTGTCGACAAAGAATTTCACGTGGGCGGAGTAACCATGGGCATAGCATTGTGCCTCACGTTCGTAGGTGGGGGTCGAACATTAATTGTTTGTTGAAGTCATGTGCGTTCAGTCTGTCAAAAGATAGCAAGTGATCAGTTTTTCAGCGAATCAAAGGACAAATCAACATCGTAAGAATCTTTAGTGGCAGAACTCCATGTCCAGCGAATCTGTGTGGATGGCTACGTGAGTTAGAGGCTGCATTTGTTGGTACTAGAGTCGCACAAGAGGAACAATCGTTGTGGGAGCCACAGATCGAGCATGTAGAGACATATTGTGTTGAATAGCTATGAGGGGTGTGCCCACGACGTGAATGAATATGCTTCTATAATATCGATCCAAGCCATAGGTCTGCGTGGAAGGAGCGGAAATGCCTGTAGTTGCCTCACCTGTGGATCATGTCACCCAGGGATCGCAAAACAATGTGTAGAACCTTTGTGTATGGTCTAAGGCAGAGTAATCTGAACAATAATGTGCGTGCATTTAAAGTACATAACCTAGGGATGCGATAAAGAGACCAGAGGATTGCGAACATTTGAAGATTGGTGTTTCCAATAAGAGTTGGGTATCAATAGTTTTTGTTGAGGAACAAGGCCACTGAAAGGGTCGAGTTCCGATTTTCAAGGGGCCACACTTACCTACCAAAAGCCACGAAAGAAAATCTCACATAGCCCTAGATTCCAGTGACAGTGGCAATAGTGGGTGCAACAATTGTATTGTAGCAGAACATTACCAAGTTCCCTTTCTAAATTCCATTCCTTTTGTCATAGCCTATTTTCCTGGTTGCTGGTGTTACATCTTAAGAAGGTTTTGGTACCGCCAGATTTTGTAGATTTAATTCATCTGTAGTGTAGTAGACGTTTTTACACATGTTTAGGGCAATGATGTTGAAAATCTACTGTAAGAAGGCAGACAAAAGAAGAGATATGTAAAATTAATTCTTACATGGAAAGTTTGTATGTCTTTGAATGTTGTTTAAGGAAATCTAAGGATAATATCAATGGTTGGTCAATGAGCCTTAGAACAGTGACATATGACAAAGAATATATGACCTCTCTAGGGCAGAATCTATATGAACTTGGTCTGTGGTATCTTCAGAGACATATGGAAAAATATATATAACCATCTTCAGTTTTGGATGGCA
The DNA here is from genome assembly GCA_034641835.2 of Pinus albicaulis. Taxonomy (NCBI): domain Eukaryota; kingdom Viridiplantae; phylum Streptophyta; class Pinopsida; order Pinales; family Pinaceae; genus Pinus; species Pinus albicaulis. The sequence goes on along the minus strand of CM076579.1, from coordinate 417,167,828 downwards.
GTAATGAATATGATAGTGATGTGTATGATAATATTATGGCAACAATCAATGATATGACAATATATGATACTTTTCAAGATGTATGACAGGTATATGGCAATATATGGCTATGATTCTTGTATGGCCTTGATAGTGGGAGAGTAAGGTTCAGGCCCATGATTACAAAGTCAAAAATAATCATGAAGACATTTGTCAGGGTTGTGCCAAAGGAAAGCATAGGGGACTTTTTCTTCATTCCTCAACTGTCACAAAGACATCTAATACACTCTGACTTTTCTGATATGTTGCCTGTGAAATCCTTGGGAGGATGCTCTTATAGATGTCTTCTCTCACAAGAGGAGCTGGCATTAAGAGGGAGACGACAACCATGTATGCTCTTGAGAAAATGACATTGCTAGAAGAAAGAAGAGAAGGCACTCATGGCTCAGAGACTCTCTCGAAGATGCCCAGAGTCATATGGCGCTAAAGGGGGACATTCTGAGAAAGCAAGAAGCCATATAGATACCAAGGGTATCTAGCAGCCATGACTACAATATGAGCCTGGATCATTTGAAGAAGCCGTAACGCATCAAGTCTGGAAGGATGCTGTACACAGAGGACAGAAGTCCATTATGATGAATGATGTCTGGGATGTGGTTTCAAGACCGAAGGACAAAGTTGTTGTCACCTCAAACTGGCTCTATAAGATCAAGCGTGGATCTGTTGGTAGTGCTGAAATTTTCAAGGCAAGATTCATTGCCCGAGGCTTCTCTCAAAAGGAAGGCGTAGACTATGATGATATACTTGCACCTGTGGTCCGATATTCCACCTTCCAATCTATTGTTGCCCTTACTGCTATGCAAGGATGGAGTCTACATCAAATGGATGTGAAGACCGTTTTTCTGCATGGTTCGATATAGGGAGAGATGTAAGAGGAGCAACCTCTGGGGTTCGAAGTTCAGGATAGAGACTCTCATGCATGCAAGTTGAAGAAAGCCTTCTGTGGGTTGAAGCAAGCCCCCAGGGCTTGGTATGAGAGGATAGATAGCTACTTGATGAAGCTAGGCTTCACTCGAAGTAATGTTTAACCAACCTTTTTCTTCAAGGTTGATAGAGAACATCCTCTCATTCTGGTTCTCTATGTGGACAATCTCTTCCTGACAGGTGCTGACCCTCTCATTCATCAGTGTAGGAGGGTGCTCGCTTTCGAGTTCGAGATGAAGGACCTAGGACTGATGCATTACTTCCTAGGCTTGGAGGTCTAGCAGAGACATGGCGAGATTTTCCTCTCTCAAGGAAAATATATTGTGAAGCTGCTGGAAAGATTTGGAATGATGGATTGTAAGTCCGTGTCGACACCGATGGAGCTCAACTTTAAGAAGTTGAGTGGAAGTGCTGCTGGGCCCGTGCTAGAAAATCCTACCGAGTATCATCAACTCATAGGGGCCCTGATGTTCTTAGGGAACATCCATCCGAACATATGTTGTGCAGTGAACACTTTGAGTCAACACATCGTTGATCCTCATAACATTCACTGGGTTGGTGCCAAGAAACTCTTGAGATATCTCTGGGCACGATAGACCATGGGCTAAGATACACTGTCGGGAGTTTGAGACTTCGTGGATATACTGATGTCGATTGGGCTGGCAGTGTTGTGGATCGAAAGAGCACATCTGGATGCTGCTTCACACTTGGGTCTGCTTCGAGTAGGAAGCAGAAGTCGGTAGCTTTGAGCACTGCTGAGGCCGAATACATTGCAGTGTGTATGGCTTGTTGTGAAGCCACTTGGTTGCAAAATCTCTTCAATGAATTGTTCCAGCATGTACTAGATGCCACCGTTATCCTTTGTGATAACTAGAGGGGGATTAGTTTGTCAAAGAATCTCGTGTTCCACGATCCAAGCATGTTGATGTCTAGTACCATTTTATCTAGGATATGGTACATCGAGGCACCGTAAGGCTCGATCATATAGGAACTAATGAGCAAGTCGCAGATATTCTCACAAAGCCCTTGGGGAAGGTCATGTTCCTAACCTTCCGTGAGAATCTTGGAGTCGTGGAACGACCCTATTTGGAGGGTCCTTTTGGATGATGAGCTCTGGGAGCTCCAGGGGGGCTTTGGGGATAGCTTCTTTGAGCTATAAGCAACCACAGGGCTAGGCTTGCCGAACTTTGTTGGTGTGCTTCCACCCCACCGTGATGATATTGAGTTGGTTTACCTCTCTCTAATCTGTACCCCATATGCATCCTACCCATGGATTTTTAGACTCATGGAAAGTAACTCTCATTTGGCCAATGAGGTGGGAAATGTGAATAGAGACCATAGCAAGACCGATGGACGCATCGGAGATTTTCGTACTCCCTATGTCTAGGATGGCACGTGTCGAACCACTTGATCTAGGATCAAGTCTAGTGAGGTTTCAAACCTCCAACTGACTTTGGGTCAGTTAGACTAACTTCTAGTTAGTATATGACTCTCTTGATTCCAAGTGAGGTTTCGGACCTCCAACTGACTTCGGGTGAGTTGAACCAACTTTAGGTTGGTATGTGACTCCTTTGAGTCCTATAGAGGTTTCGGACCTCTGAGCTGACTTCGGTTTAGCCGGGAGTGATATCTTTGTGACTCACCTTTTGTTTTGAAATAAAGAAGCCAGCGAAGCAAGTTATGGCGAGATGACACACGATGTTTGGATGGCACTGGTGGATGGAGTTCTCTCTAGTTGAGAGGGAGTGTTAATTTTGGGCAACTAGGTCTAAACTCCATGTTGTGATGCTCAGATGACGATGCCAATATTTTTATTGGATTCCTCTTTCGGAGAGGTGCAAGATCGATCTAAAGATCATCTTGATCAGACGAGCAGAACATGTATTTTGAATTTATTCCACATGTGCAAGGTCGTCCTGATTTATCCCACATGCATGAGGGATGTGTCACACACCCCCACAGATGCCTATATATTGGAGAGACATGGAGTTCATTTTAGACACACATTTTGTGGAGGCATTTTCTTCTTTCTTGGATGGTGATGGAGCAACGTTCTCGATTCTGCGTTTAGGGCTTCTTGGTGTAGCGTCTTGGTGGAGCATTCCTGATGAGACATCTTGGGGTTGTGTGACACATGTGGAAGGATGACCTTATGAAGTCTTTGCTGGTTGAAGCATCCTGCTAACTGTCGTAATGCCACCATTCTTTATCTTTGTTTTGGCTTGTCTTCCATCGATCTATTGGTATGTTCTATCTACATCTTACTTTTATTGAGCCCTAGAATTTTGAAGTATATTTGCATCTAGCATAGAACATATTCAGAATTCAACATCTACCACGTGAGCCAACCACATGGTCCCTCACCCATCTGCCATGATCGTATGTTTGAAGGTGGCCTTCTCGAACCTAAATGTATGCCTTGTCATTTGGTAATTGAGTATTGTGGTTTTCTTATCATGGAGACTTCTGGGCATGGATTAATGGGGGAATTCGGCAGAAAGAGTGGGCTAGGTTTGTGCGTTTGTCCCCTAGATATCTTTTGGGGGTTACCCTTGGATCTTAGCCTCGTGGGATCTCCTTTACTAACCTTTTGGTTTTAGGGTGGTACTACATGGGAAACGGTGACTTTGGTTGTGTAGTCCCACTCCCTCATCCACATACATTACTCCCCGTCCATTCATTATTTTTCCAACCTGGGTCCATATTTCTGCACTAGTTCCACATAGGGTCGAACTACCCTTGCCCTTGCCACACACGTTTGGTCGGGCTTGAAACGAATCCCCATAGTTCGATGCAGCTGAAAAGAAAAGTAAAAACATAATTGGCCACATTCAATAGGAAAATGTACCAAAAAATGCAAAAGATGGTCGGGACAAACACATTTAGCATGTGGGAAAAATCCAAAGGCATCAGCTCTACCCCATACCCATGGCCATCACCCTAGTTCCTATAGGTGCTAGATGAGCCTCCTTTATCATTTTGGAACCCACGATTGTCCCAAACCCTAGTGGGAAATGAATTGCTCTTCCTTAAAGGGGTATCAACTATTATACTTTACACATCCCGCTCATATCCTTTGATCCCTGAGTAGTTAGTCAAAGAAAAATCATAAAAGGAAAAAGGAATATAAAGAAGGGTGGGAAAATCAAGGTTGGGGGAACTCATGCAACACGATTTCTCCCTCATATACATTATATGCCCGAGTGTGGGCATCCCTTTATTAGTTACCCTTGCACCCCGACATGTGGCCCAGGATTTCCTCTTTCATTCCCTATGCCATTCATCTATTTATCACATGCCACCACCATTTGAAGGATGTACCTTGGACATACTATCCCCTCTCAAGGTAGAAACCACCTAATAGGGTACTTGGTTAACCCCCTTTGGAGCTTGGAGACATTAGCACATGCCCAAGCCCAGTATGGAAGGGCATGCCATTATGAAGTGCCCACCCGTTGTCCATGGTTTGTAAGCTCTTTAACTCGATTTATTTAAATGACTTGTTGTACTGGAAGGCTAGGAGACACATTGGATGTTATGAAGGATTACAGATGGTCTTCATTTTGGGTTTGGTCTCCCTATACGGGGTCCTCCACAGCAGTAGAAAACAATCCATGGATCCCTAGAGACGCTCAGAGATTGCTAGAGATTCACCTGTTGGACGAGGAAGATGCACCTGGTTCACCATGCCCAACCGGCCCCACAATTGTACCATGCACTTAGCAGATAACCCAGGAGCTATTTGATGATGTGGCATCACTTACACCATCATCTGAGCCCTTATAGATGGTCTACAAGCATCTTCGATCTACTTGGAGACCCATGAGGTTACTTGTGTGCCCCCACATCCATTGGGAGCACCACAGGTTTATTATTTGGAGAACAAGGGGTCAACCCCTTAGCCACTACTTTTGGGAGTCCTATTTCTCATCATGGCACCTATAGACTTCACCAGGCCTCTTAGAAGGCCCAATGACATGTTACTATTGATCATTCGACCTATTGAGAGGCTTATTCTTTTGTTTATGAGCTAGTTTGGTTGGCTTGTTGCCAAAGTTAGTTATTTTGCACATTATTTTATTCTAGGGGCTAATGTAGGCCTAATTAGATAAATCGAACTCATTAAAAGTGTATAAATACAAGTGATGTGAATTCATTTTAGCATCATCACTTGGATTGGACTTGGATCTCTTTAGAGAGCTTCACTATCCTTCTTGGAGGACGAATTTTTGGAGCATGGAATGAATTTTGATGTTTAGATCATTTTCTCTTGTCTTGGAGCTTCTTGATTGGCCAAGTTTTGATGGTTGAATATGCTCTTAATACATGTAAGTGCAATTTAATGCTATTCTTTATTTCTATTTTTGTCAAATACATTGTTGCTGGAATTTCGCAATACTAGGGCTAATTACTACATCCATTTATGAGAAGTTGTGGAAATTTTGTTTCTAGATAGTGATGTTTGATGTATGGAGAAAATTCAATATCCATATACATATTTACTCTTGATTCCAAATCTCCCCAAAGGATTAAGCATTGGTTCGGTGATCACCACAAAGCTTATTTGTTTCACCTTCCCCTCTTTTCTAGGCCTAACCTTCATAGGTCACCTAGGGCATCAATTATCTCACAATCTAGCCATCCAAACACTTATATTTCTGGTCCACAACTGCGTTGGTGTGTCCTCAAGAAGCCCTCCAAATTTCATGAGATTCCGATGGTGGGATCTTGAGATATAGCAAGCCCTAGCTCGAAGACTGATTCCTGCCCTTGGTTTCCATAGGCTAGAAACTTCACTGGGATCATTGCATTACCTTTCATTGGAAATTCACCCCTGTGAGCATCACCTGATGAAATGAGCGCTAAGTGGACTATTCAAAAATCATGAGAAATTAGCCAGTACGACAACCTCTCATGGAAATGGTCATAGATGAATGACTAAATTAACGCAGTTGAATCCCAAAAATGATATCTAATATAATGCACTGCAGGAACCCCTCATACTTAAAATACTAAGAGTAAAGGGATCTCTTTTTGAATGGTTCATGAGGCACAATAGTTGTTAAGGTTTTGCAAATGGGGTAGCAAGATAAGTGGGCTTGATTGTGGGGAAAACTCCACAATTAAGCGCGCTTGAGCCAGAGGAGTTTTGGGATGGGTGACCTCCTGGGAAGTCCTGGTTACCGGGTGTAAGCCCCAGAAGTGATGATTGACGCTATGTGATTCATTTCACTAGTTTCAATCCCACTTCTTCACCCCTGTGAGCATCACCCGACCCAAAAATGATATCTAATATAATGCACTTCGGAAACCCCTCATACTTGAAAAACATATTCTTATATAAATTAGAAATTAGTCAGTTATGACTACCTCTCATGAAAATGGTCATAGATGAATGATTTAGTGTAGTTGAATCCCAAAAAATGATATATAATATAATGCACTGCGGAAACCCCTCATACTTAAAATACAAAGAGTAAAGGGATCTCTTCTTGAATGATTCATGAGGCACAATACTTGCTAAGGTTTTGCAAATGGGATAGCAAGCTAAGTGGGCTTGATTGTGGGGAAAACTCCACAGTTAAACGCGCTTGAGCCAGAGGAGTTCTCGGATGGGTGACCTCCTGAGAAGTCCTGGTTACCAAGTGCAAGCCCCAGAAGTGATGATTGATGCTATGTGATTCATTTCACTAGTTTCAATCCCACTTCTTCACCCTTGTGAGCATCACCCGATGCAATGAGTACTATGTGGATTATTCAAAAATCATGAGAAATTAGTCAGTTATGACTACCTCTCATGAAAATGGTCATAGATGAATGACTTAACGCAGTTGAATCCCAAAAAATGATATATAATATAATGCATTGCGGAAACCCCTCATACTTAAAACATATTCTTAGTGGAATTTTCCCAAACGATTTATGGGTTCTCTGGAGTACATGTGCCTAAGCCTCCCTGCGAATTTTGAGACTTTTAGCAAAACCGATGCTACCACAAATCAACACTCCCTCTTAGCAAGGAATGTGCTCTAGCAATACACCGTGCTAAGTACTGCTCTGATTCTGCAACATCTCCCTCTGCGTTGTTGATGTATGACACTACTGCGCACCAACTCTGCACAAATGATGCATTTGTACTGCTGCTGACACTGCCACTGTCAACATTGCATCGATACTGCAACTCCCTCTTAAATTTTGTATCTGTTCTACTGTTGACCCTGCCCCACCAACTACTACTGCACTGCAATACTCCGATATCTGTTGCTGCTATAACTGAGGACTCATCTGCTACTGAAACGGGTTTTCAACCATACCTATCTGCTCCCTGAACTGAATGAACTTAGCTCTTCCTAGAGCCTCAGTGAGTACGTCTTCTACCTGATCTCTTGTGGGGAAATACTGCAGTTGTACTGCCCCACGCTGAACAAAGTCTCGGATAAAATGACATCTGATATCTGTGTGTTTGGACCGATCATGAAATACTAGATTCTCAGAGAGCTTGATACAACTATGATTCTCATAGTAAACACTAGTCGGTTCCATCCTCTTCTTGAACTAGCTTACAAGAAGCTTCCTAAGCCATATGGCTTCGCATGTTGGTGTGTTGGCAGCCATATACTCTGCTTCAGATGAGCTCAATGCTACTAACTTCTGCTTCCTGTTGCACTAAGAGATCATTCCTTATCCAACATTGAAACAATACGCGGAGGTACTCTTTTGGTCTGCTGAACTTCTTACCTAATCTGCATCTGTAAACCCGCTCAACTCGATGTCATCTCCTCGGGTGTGTTTCAACCTGTATTCAACTATTACATGCACATATCTGAGAATGTGCCTAGCTGCTGCCCAATGTACCCTTTTCGATTCCACCATGAACTGACTGAGGGTGTTGACAGCAAAACAAATGTTTGGCCTGGTGTTGAATAGATACATGAGTGACCCAATGAGTTGTTGGTATAAGGTGGGGTACTGCGTATTTTGGAGGAGCAACGTTTCTATGCTAAGCTCTCCAAGTGCGAGTTCGGGTTGACAAAGATGCTCTACTTAGGGCATATCATTGGGGTGGACGAAGTGAGAGTCCACGAGGAGAAGATTCGGGCCATCCGAGAATGGCCGGAACCGAAGAACGTGACAGAGCTTCGAGGATTTATAGGCATCTTCACCTACTATCGGAAGTTTTTCAAGGGGTTTTCTCAACTTGCTGCACCCCTCGTAGATCTCACCAAGAAGGGGGCATTTCGCTGGACTGATACTATGCAGAGGGCCTTTAACAGACTCAAGGAGGTGATGAATAAATGTCCAGTGTTGACTTTGCCGGACTTCACGCAGCCTTTCATCCTGGAGTGTGATGCCTCGGGGGAGGGAGTAGGCGCAGTATATATGCAGGGGGGGCCACCCTATAGCTTTCGAAAGCAGGAAGCTATTGCCACATGAGAGGTTGTATCCGATATATGACAAGGAGAATTTGGCCATTATGCATGCACTGGCCAAATTTCGGCAGTATCTGGTAGGAAACAGGTTTCAGGTGAGCACTGACCACAACAACATCTAATTTTTCCTTGAGCAGAAGCAGTTGCAAGGGAGGCAACAAAAGTGGGTCAGTAAGATCCAGACGTACGACTTTGACATTGAGTATGTCAAAGGGAAGAACAATGTAGTGGCGGATGCTCTATCAAGTCAATATTTAATCTTAGACATTGATTAATCTTTTAATCTGGGTCGTTGGTTCTCCAACAGGAAGATTATAAAAGAAGGCTTGAGGGTCACTTGGAAGACAAGCCGAGCACACACTAAGTACTCGAAGGAGATCCATTCTGATGTAGAATTCGATCTCAGTGGGAGAGTTGCAGGGCGAGAAGAGTTATAGAAGTAGGAGGAGGTCAAGGGTGATTGAGATGAGGGTCGAAGAGCAGCAGAGGGTCACTGAAGGTAGCTTGGAGCTACAGCGCAAAGACCCCACGCAGTCCAGCTCTGGGACTGCGCAAAGAATCACGCAAACTGACGCAGGGGCTTGCAAGGGTTGTTCTGGGTCTCAGAAATTTGTCCGAGTAAGCTGGGTATTCAATCTCAGGTGGTTCAGAATTTATCTACCGAATATTTTCCCTATAAAGATATCATTTGTTGAAGAGTTAATAAAACCCTCAGTTGCTGCACTGGTTTTCCCACATTGGGTTTTTCTGGGGACAATTGTCGAAAAATAACTATTTACATGTGATTGATTCTTGTGCTTACATTCTCTACTGTTTATTTCTCTACATATATAATTGTGAATGTTGCAGTAGTATTTATTTCAATATTTGCCGGAAGATTTCTGAATAATAACTTATTGAAGTAATAAGTAGGAGAAATAAATCTATCACTGCAACTGGTTATATATTTTCACACAGGGGAACAGCCCCAAAAGCAACTCTATGCCAGCCAGAAGCAGCATTTTCCAGCGGCAACATCAGCTCAGGGAGTTATGCAGTCCAGAGAGAAAGCAGTCATTCCCAACAAGGTTTTGAGAGTTATTTCAACTTGCCTTGAGCAAGCCAAGGTGCCATCATTCTGATCACCTCTTGTACTCATTCCCTCTTTCAAATTTATAATAAAATGGTTCAGCATTTCTCAATGTTTGCAGTGCTTTTCATGGTGTCTCCCTATTTGCTGTAGTTTTTGTTTATGTTGCTTTGTATTGTTGTTTATTTCCTATTCAAAATACTACATGATCTCAGGTTTCCTGAATTTTCACAAGGAATGGAACAATATGTTCTCCCTTGTGCATCCTAGTAGATCACATCTTCTCCTTCCAGAACATATTCCTCTAATCAGAAGATCCTAAATATAGTGTTGCCAAGGCATCCCACATCTCTTTGGCAGTCCCTTTTCCAACGATGTGACATACTACATGATCCCTCACGCCGTCGAGGATCAAACACTTGGCTTTCGGCATATCCTTCTTGTAGGCTTTCAACGGATATGTATCCACGAGGATAACTACTACTCCATCGATGAAAGCTTTTAAATCATGCTCATCTAGCAAACATTTGATCCTTGCCTGCCAAATCACATAGTTGGAGGCACCCTCCAACCGATCTTGATCTCTCGGCGCATTAGCTGCCATCTCTGCCAACCAAAGTTGAACTGCTCCCTCTCTCCTCTACACAGCCATTACGCTTGCCTATGCACTCCCTGCTGCTGCTCTACAACTGAGAAATAGAATTCCTTGGCTCAGAATTCACCGAGGAGGAAAATTCCGTTAAAAAGTGTCTTCTTCTTTCCTCTGATGCTTTTCTGCCCCAGGAAATGCGGCATAAAAAATGTGTCCCACAGAGAATTGCTTTGCACTAAATTTACTGTTACGCTACTCCCTCTGCCGCTGACAAATCAAGAACTGGAAAGTCTTACCTCTCTATCAACTCACTCAGAGAGAGACTTCCTCGCAAATCTTGTCGTTTTCGGCCTGGATTATGCAATCCCTTGGGGATTCGATCCGCTGCCTACACAGCTATTCGACCTCCCTCTTTCTCTTCAACTCTAAGCTCTTATGGTCTGCTCTCTTGCTTCACCTGCGCTGCTCTGATACCATGTCAAAATTCCTAAATTCATAATCCTATTGCCACAGCTGGAGGATATTCACCTAATTGTTATCCATTACTTCAAAATTTATTTGCAATTGTTCTACGACAAACACTGAATACATCACACTGCAAGTTTCACTTCATGAAATAATATACTGAAACAAGATCTGAGCAAGGGAAAAAATAGACACACACATGACACCGTTATTTTTGGACAAATGTCCCCGAAAAAACCCAATGAGGGAAAACCAGTGTAGTAGCTGAGGGTTTGTATTATTAATAGTAGTTCTGAATACAATCTAGGATGCCTTACTGTCCATCCATACAAAGAAAAGAACTGACAGAGAGTTAGTGAGAAAATGACCTCACACTAACACTGGACATTGGACACTGACCCAAATCTGAACTGACAAGGCACACGTTGCCTATGTGCAGCCTTTGCGCATATCTGCTTCACTCTGGCAAGGGACTGCGTCACTTCCTTCGGTTGGTCTTTCTGTTGGCTGGATGTTGATCTTTTGGGCCTCTAGTCTCACACCTCAGCTCTCCGGCACATTCTAAATTTGTATGTCTCGACCATCTTTTGCATTTTCTGGTACATTTCCTATTGAGAGTGACCAAATTATGCTTTTTCTTTTATTTTTAGCTGCATTAATGTCTGGAGTATCGTTCCAAGCCCGACCCAAGGTGTGGACAAGGTGACGGGGAGGCTAACCCTATGTGGACCTGGATGGGAAAAGAGATGAATGGGGATAAAGTGAGTGGAAGGGGAGTGATGTAGGTCGTACCGAGAAGTGGGACAACAACCAAAATCAATATTTCCCATGTAGTGCCAACCCTAAAACCAAATGGTCACTAAAGGAGATCCCACGAGACTAGGATAGAAGGGTAACCATGAAATCGGGCATTAGAGACAAGCATACAAGTCTAACCCAATCTTTCCGTCGAATTGCCCCACCAATCCATGCCCAAAAGCTCCCATGACAAGAAAGAAAAATTACTCAACTACACTAATGAATATCCATACCTTTGGGGTCGGTAGGCCCACCTTCAAACATACATTCATGACAAGTGGTTTAGGGGCCACATGGCTGGCTCATGTGGTGGAGAAAGTGGCACATCGAACTATCTGGTAGCTACAAGGGGATGTTGGTTGCCGGTTGAAGACCATCTAGGAGAAAAATTTTCTCCTATATACACTACCCATAGGTGGTGGGTAACATGTCCAAAATTGGAAAAAATTGTAAAAATCAGGAAAAATCGATAAAAATCGGGAAAATTTTGGCAAATAAAAAAAAAGTCAGTTTTTCTTTTGAAAGTTTTTAATATTTAAAGCATCCAAAACATAAAATAAATGCATTAACACATAATTATGAAAGAGAACTAATATATAAGATGTGTAATATCATGTTTAGTGCTACATCAAAGATAATAGTGAAGCATGTCGTGAATACTAAGTCTCGAGTCCCAACTCAGCCTCAAAATATCAACAAAAAATATATAATGTATCTCATGTCATGAGTCATAATGTCATATACAATGAAATGAATCAAATAACTAAATACCATTGATTTCCTCCACCCCTCTTGCGAGAAAATGTAACATCTTTCCCTTTAGATGAAGAAGGCACTGGGGCTGGCACTGGAAGTGGACTCTGCTGTGCTCTAGAAGTTGAAGAACTAGGAGCTATATGAGGTAGACCATGTCCTCTACTGGTGACCATGGTAGGTGGTGTCACCTCATCCTCCTGTTGCTCCTCCTCCTCGTCCTCCTCCTCTGCAGCTACTACCCACTCCACTACCTCCCCCTCTAACCAATCAGGGGATGACTCCATGAAAGGCATCTCGGCCTCAACCCTCAATGCAACAGTAGTGTCAATCCCATTCTATTGAGAAATGAGGGCATTTAATTCAAATTTCTCTTTTTCGTAATTAATTCAATTAGCTGAAACAGTATGGTGCCTCTTTCGATCGGAGTGCATTTTGTTTTGTTTCCCATAGTGATCTGGAATTCCATCTATTCTTCCTGATAGCTCAAGAAATATTCTTGTACTCCAGTCATGTGAGCTGAAGCCTCGTTATTAATGTACCAAACACCTGTAGATGTTGAACTTGACAAACATGCAAAGTCTTCTTTCAATCTAGAAGACAATTCAAAGACATCTAAATTTTTCGTACTTTCCTATGTTATTTTCCTTTCTGACGCTTTTGCAGTTCAGCAAAAACTGTGTCCCTCCTGAAGACTGTTCTACGTTGAAACTGTTGCGCAACTCCCTCTGTCACTGGCATATTTCAATCTGGAAATCTTTCGCTCTGTCGACTCACTCAGAGAGAGATTTTCCACGAAAATTTGTCCTCCTGGACTGGACTGCGCAATCCTCTTGGAAATCCGATTTACTGCCTATGCAGTCGCTTGGCATCCGTCTTCTGTTCAGCACTGGTTCTTCTGGGTTTGTTTTCTTTGCTTTGATACCATGTGAAAATTCCGCTATCCGGAATCCTATTGCAGTAGCTAATTAAATTTCTTCTATTTGTTTAATTAAAATTTAACGTATGATATGGTAAATATCGAAAGAAAGTATACTATTGTCTTCACAATAAAAAATGCAAGAGAAAATACTAGCACAACTATACACACGTTAACACTGTTATTTTTGGACAATTGTCCCCGAAAAATCCATTGTGGGAAAACTGGTGCAGCAACTGAGGGTTTGTATATTATGCAGTAATTTTCTGAGTAAAAATCTATGATTGACGAATCTGTCAAATCATGCAGATACACTGACAAGTAAAATATTGTGAGACAAACTTACTCCTCCACGGGAACTTGACACTGATCAACACCCAAAACGAGTTGCTATGCACTACCTCTGCGCAATGACTACGTCACTCTATGCAGTCTCTGCGTCGCAACTATAGCTGCCTCTGTCTCTGTGATGGATCTCTCTATTGGCTAGAAACTGGAATATGTTGTCTTCTAGAAACTTCCTCCAAGAACTGGCACTGACCCTCTGTTGTCTCCTCAACAAAAGACGAACTCCCTCCACAACTCTGCACAGTCTCCTAGCATAGCCTCTGCGTCATTGGCTCTGCGCAGCGATGTGTGGCTTCTACTGCCTCCTCTGTTATGCACTCTCTAGATTAGGAATTCTTCCTCTTGGAAATTATCCCCACCCGTCCCTATGAGAAACCTCTCGATCGATCTTGTCCCTGAGCACTACTCACTAAAGAATTTCGATCTCTGGATTCTTTCTCCGTCTTGATGTGTTTTCCAAATGACCCTTCAAGTTCCTTTTATAATCTTCTCGTTGAAACTTCAACCACCGAGATTAAATCTCTAATCAACGGCTAAGATTAAATTTTGACTTGATCTCTACCTTTTCTAGAACATTCACACTTTCTTTTAATAATACATTTTAATTATTTTATTTTCCTAAGTTTAGACTTAGGGTCCCTTTAAAAATAGTTATTTTAATAAAACATATTCTGAGTGGAATTTTCCCATACGATTTCTGGGTTCTCTGGAATACATGTGCCTAAGCCTCCTTGCGAATTTTGAGACTTAGAGCACATCCAATGCTGCCCCATATTAATAGTAGGCTGAAAAAAATGGATTGTTCTTTCAATGTTGAAAGGAATATAACTCCAAAGAAGACACCTGCCCAACAATTTGTCAATTTTTTCCTTCTCCCTTTTTTTAAGAGCTGACGTGATAGATGGTTGTGCTCCAGGTGTGGTTCTAGGAACATAAAATGATGAGGAAGCTATGGGTTTGAGTATAGATGTTGATGTTGGATAAGAACCAATGCCATTCTCACAGTCACATCCCAGTCCCGCCACTCCACCACGAATAAAAAATGATGAGGAAGCTATGGGGTTGAGTGTAGATGTTGATGTTGGATAAGAACCAATACCACTCTCACGGTCACCTTCCAATCCTGCCACTTCACCCCCGCCATTTAACTTTTGAGAGTCACCTTGGTCAGTTTGGTTGTCTTTATTTTTTCCAATGAGTTACGGATTTGTGTTTTTTCAAGACGCTACCTCATGTCTAGGAATATGTGCAAGGTGGAACTTCAATCTATATACCCCTCCTGTCATATGTTGCCCACATAACTTGCAAGTCAAATTTGATCTATCAAACCCTCCATCAGGTTCACCAAATTCCCACAGAGGGTCCAATTTCCTTGGCATGTTTCTAACTTTGTTGAATCTTGAGGTTTAGTGTAAGATTGAAGTTTGAAATTTGAAGTTTTTAACTTAGGGCACAAGAAGAAATGCACGTTAAACAAATGAAATTAAAATTTACGTATAACATTTAGAATTTTTGACAAAAAAACCCTTAACTCAATGTAACAATAATGGCAAAAAAAAACATTCAAACCCAAGCAAAATTCATGGGAAAAAACTAGGGCACAAGAAGAAATTAAAGAAATAAAACTAACAGTCAAGATTTTGCATTTTTACCAAAAAAAACCCTCTCCACTAATTACAACAAAAATGACAAAAAAAACAATCAAATCCAAGCAAAAATCATGGAAAATATATGGGTGATAGAAACCTAAAGAAAAACAAGAAAAAAACAAAAAAAGTAGGGCCAAATTTGATGCCCATACCTGAAAACTATCCTATTGAATAAAGTTGGTCAAAACATGATTTTTTTTTGTTGGGATGCTAAATTCCTTCAATTTTCTCCTCTCTGTCCTTTAGATGAGTTATCCTCCTTACCTCTACCCTCTGTTTGCAAAATGAGAAAAAAAAAAAACCAATTTCGACCTTTAAAATCGCTCTGCCGCGCGGTCTGACGATTTTTACTTATCAGATTGCGATTTTTTCAAGCTGAAAAATCATTGATTTTATCGGCCCGCCAAAAAAATCATGACATTATTGTGATTTTCGCAACACTTCTCATCATGCTACAACAAATACCTACCTATCATCAAATCAATGCCTATATTGGGATCTTCGTCATCAATAATATCCTCTAAGCATTAAAATAAGATAGAAAAAACATGGCATGTCAAGTCGAGATTTTGCTTCAGTAATGCGTATATTTTTAGTAGGGTCATGATAGAGGAGTTCAACAACCAATGCCAGAAACATCAAGGTACATAGAGGGTTTGGTGCTCTTGATCAAATACCCTCGTACATGACAAAATCTGATGGATGCATTGCAATCTACCAAATCCCGAAATCCTGAAAATTAGTTTAAGTCTGCTGAATTTTGAGTGAGATCTAAAATTATACTCTCTATGGAGGATGGTGTCGAGAAAAAAGGTACCAATGAAGTGTTTCCTAGGCATTTATTCTTTTGGCCTAGGAATACACATTAATATCCTTTTGTCTAAGTGACATTATGTGTTTTATTAACTTCAAGAGGTGAAGTACTTTTTATGAGTTGTGTACCTTCTATTTTAATTTATTAAAGGCACATGTGAATTAAAGTGATTTTATGTGTAAAGTACTGAGTTCACTTTACTTTATTAAAGTGACTTTTATATTTTAAGTCACTTTTTGAGAAAATGTGACCATGGCATTAAAACAAAAAAAAGTACTAGAAGTGTTTTTAAGTGAGGGGTCAGCATGACAAAGGGGTCAAGTGGGGGTTTGATCTCAACCATTGATCTCATGGGCTGAGATATAACCTTAGACCTTGATCATATCAAGGTTTAATTTTCCTTCACATATGAAAGACAAAAGGGAAAAGGGAAACATTATTCTCATGTGTGATATTGAGAAGCTCAAGGAGAGCGTAGGAGGCGGAGAAAGAGAGCTTGAGAAAGGAACAAGAGGAGGCAAATATTGCTGTGTACAGGAAGGAAGTTCGAACTGTTAAATCACTTTTTGAGAAAATGTGACCATGGCATTAAAACAAGAAAAAGTACTAGAAGTGTTCTTAAGTGAGGGGGTCAGCATGAGAAAGGGGTCAAGTGGAGGTTTGATCTCAACCATTGATCTCATGGGCTGAGATATAACCTTAGACCTTGATCATATCAAGGCTTAATTTTCCTTCACTTATGAAAGACAAAAGGGAAAAGGGAAACATTATTCTCGTGTGATATTGAGAAGCTCAAGGAGAGCGTAGGAGGCAGAGAAAGAGAGCTTGAGCAAGGAACAAGAGGAGGCAAATATTGCTGTGTACAGAAAGGAAGTTCGAACTGTTAAGAGAGACTACCCAGCTCGTGTTTTCAGCTATCAGACTTTGACAAGAATCCCAAGTTTTTGCTCCTTTGATACCAGGCTGAGTTTTTAAGCTTCGAAGCCCGAGATTTAAGGAAAAATCAGACTGAGTTTCAGGGATAGAAGGCCGAAATGATAGCTGACTCATAGTGCTGTTTCTGAGAGGTGAGCTGTGCATATTTATCAGCTAAAATGTCGAGGTAAAAGGCAGGAATTTGCACGGGAACTGAGGACTGTCCCTGCTCATATTTCTGGGTTCTTCAGTGTGAATTTCTAGCCTCTTCCAGCATGTTTCTTGAGGGTTGGGTACAGGCCGAGGTTGCAGTAGGAGCAGGCCAAGATTTTTGGGTAAGCAACCCCAGAAAAGAGCAGTCTACACCAAGAAAAACCCTGTTCCTGAGCATGTATCAACTCACTGTTTAGGGAGGAAACACTTGTATTTTGTGTGTGTACATTCAGTCAAGTGACTGTCCAGTGGACTAATTTTCTGTGTAAAAGGAGCAGACATAGGTCCAAAAATTGTGTTTGAGGAGAGCTGAATGTGGGTGAGATTTGTCACTTCAGAACTCAGACTAAAATAGGATTTCAGAGGTTCTCTCCTTAAGAGAATAGATAAGGTGACTTTTCTCTGCTGTAAAAATCTCCTTGTAAGCAATAAAATACTACTTGAAGACTGGGTTTCCCCTTGTGGGCTTTTCCAGGGTCAGTTGACCAAAACAAGTGAATACTGTGTCTGTGTCTATTTAATGTTTGTGTGCTTGCATTTAATTTTTATATCAGCTGGAAAAATCTAATGGTGGAGGTAGCTTGAATGTTTCAAGTAAATTTGCATTTAAAAGTTTTATATCAGACCTTTAGTTTGGGACCACAGGCGTGAAAACTTGTTCAACCACTCTCAAGCATCTCGAGCCACTTCATAGTAATGTTAAAAATTTAAGTAAAAGGATGTTTTACTTTAAGAATTTAACATTGCCATGCATTGCATAGCAATACCAAAGCGATAGGCTTCAATATTAGGCTTCCCCACCGTAAAATTCATTTTTTTCTTAAAAAAATTGCATTTGGAACATCTTTGGTCGAATTGTAGGGAACAGGCCGGTTTGGTACAAAACCAGTTGGTTCAGTGAAGAAAGGCTGGTTCGGGCCCCCAAGCCGATCGGACTGGACGGTTCCACCAGTTCCATTCATGTTCCGATAACACTGAAGGACACATCTGGTCTTTTAGCTTTTATGATTTCATTAAACTAGGACATGGATCTGGAATTTATGCTAATGTTTTCCTATAGCAAGAAACATATTATACAGATATATTCCCATCCAATTGCAAACTTTAGTGGATTCACTTTCACAAACTTGCTTCTTAAACATAGAGTGATATTCAACACTCTCACAGAAATTATACTTGAAAGTTTACCATGGCAAGTTACTTCTTCTTATTTCTAAGTGGACTGAGTTACATCTATTTGAATTCTTTTCTTTCCCAAAAGTTACTTGATGTTTACCTATGAATCAATTAGTGGGTAATTTTCATTTAAAAAATAGACGGAATTTTGCTGCAGTATAGAAGGATCTTTGCAAATATTTCCCTACAAAGTAATTAACTATCAGCATTATTCTACTTGTTTTCCTTTTCGTAAAGAGTGAAGCCGTCTTATTGAAAATCCTATCTTGAAACCAGGAATGTGCCACTCTATCCACAAGTAGCTTCCTTTTCAAGAATACTACGAAGGCTTTACACACTCTTCATTTCACTACTATATGCTTGCTTCTTGTCCTTCTTTTCTTGCAAAAGTTCTTATATGCTCTTCTATGCTTTGATGTATTCTTATCACTTGTAATAATGTTAATATATTAATATATGTTACATTGTTAACATATAAATACCTTATTTCTAAATTACCTAAGCTTAAAATTGTTATATTTTTCTAAAAGTACAATCCAGGAGCATTGACTAGTCTACTCCATAATTCTGTTAATTCTTTAATATCAGAGCAGATCTCTTTTTTTCTCAGTTATTTACACAAAACCCCAAAAAAAATATTTTACCCAAATACAATTTCTGAAACTGCTGTAAAATAAATACACTGGTATTCCAAGTTCTGAAAATTAATTTGTCGCGGAAATAGCAAGAGAAATCTAACACAAAACAACAAAGAAATTACCCAGAACAATCCTCGTTCACTTGAATATTAATCAGGAAAATTAGGGTCAGACCCTCAGAGAATTTTACACAGAAATTTATCAGCTGTAACAAAACCTGTAACATAGCCTGTTGTAGGAAGAAATAGGCCTCTAAAATGCCTAAGAAATTCTACCCCTCTGCAATAAATTTGGCTTCTTTACCCAACATTGTACATCCTTGTTCCAGCGCTGTATGGAACCCTTTTCGCCCCGCTAACTCGGCCTCCTCAATCCTGTACGACTTGCCTACATGTAGGGTTAACTGGCTACTAAATTGGCATGTCTTCAGCAAATAACTGGGCCTATTTTAACTTTTTGTTGATAATTCTAGGCCAAACATCTAGAATAATTTTCTTCAACAGATAACTACTTCCAATGATCAGTTAGCATTAATTCCACATAGCATTCATCCAATATCATTATGCAGTTATATAGAAGAAAATTTCAACCAATAAACATGAAAAGGCATTAGAAGATAGCGATGAGACAATAAGACAAGAGACATAGGAATTAGGGCTTGAGGCTAGGGAAAAACCCATGCTTGAAAAATGAATTTCTTTTTCTTTCTTTATGCTTTTACATAAAATATATAATAACATATGTACAATGGAAATTATGAAGATCGAATCTAGATACATTTTTCAACACACGAGACACAATTTATCTTAGGAAAACCCTAACCAGGGAAAAATCCAACGACATTTTTTTAGAGAAATTGTCCAATTCAAAAAGAGATACAATCTGATTTCCCAGTCAAAAACAAAGTCAAACTGACCAGTAACCAAACCTAGGTCAAACCTGGACAAATTTGGCCTCCTGAAATTTTGGCCTGCTACCTCAGAAATCATCCTTCTTCATGCCTCAGATTTGTACTCTTATCCTGCCTCAGATTTGTCCTTTTGGTTTGCCTTAGATTCATTTTTATTCTACCTCAGATTCGTCCTTCTCATCTGCCTCAAATTCATTCTTGTTCTTCTTTAGATGGTGATCCGAATTGATGCCAAGAGGAGGAGTAATTGTCTTTATATAGTGATCTAATGAGCTTGAATAGGTGTGTCCTTTGGGGCTGGCCAACTTGAACAATATGTAGCCTACTTGTATTTTTGGAGGTGAAAATTCAAAATTTAAATTTATTTCTTTTGGGCTGACTTGAATAGCGACCGAAACTACAATAAAATCAACATTATTGACACTTGAAATTAGATCTCAACATTACCTGAGATCAATGTTGAGATTCATCTAATTCACTAACGAAAATAACCTTTTCATTTCATTATATTAACTCACTGTGTCTTATAAAAGTTAGTTATTTTAATAATTAAAGTAATTTCTAAGGCCAAGGGTCAATTAAGTGAATTTTGCACGTCTAGACACTGACTGAGCTACAAGTACAAATATCGACATATTTGCCTTAGTTGTACAATTGTTTTAATTTTTAAGTTCCTCCATAATCAATTTCAATATGTATTGTACCACTGGTTGTATGCTATGTCACAGGGTTCGCCGAATTTGAACAAATTCGAACCTGAAGGCGAACTTAAAGACGAACTTGAAGCCAAATTTTATAGTTTAAAAAAAAAAAAATTGGGGTTTGAGGTTAGAGTACAGGCAATTTTTGTCAGTTGTTTTAAGGTTTAGGGATAAAACCATGGGCAGCACATGGTTTTCTCTTGTTCTGCTTCCCGCGAATTAGTTTCCCACAGTGGCCACTGGTTTGTCTTTATTTACCATGGTTGTCGATAGATTTTCACAAGCCAACTTCAACCTGAGTGTACTCATTCTATTGTGCTCAGTGTTGTATTCTTTGCAATTTCCTTAATTCAATTTCTAGACGTTGCT
The DNA here is from genome assembly GCA_034641835.2 of Pinus albicaulis. Taxonomy (NCBI): domain Eukaryota; kingdom Viridiplantae; phylum Streptophyta; class Pinopsida; order Pinales; family Pinaceae; genus Pinus; species Pinus albicaulis. The sequence goes on along the minus strand of CM076579.1, from coordinate 417,147,106 downwards.
TGTCCCTGCCTCTCGGAGCGTGAAGTGAATAGTGGTTGTGATTTGTGACTCGTGCATGCTCATTACTATTCATATATCTTTATTGATTGATTTTGATATATATATATATATATATATATATATATATATATATATAGTCAAACTTTATGCCGAACCTCATGCAAACCTCAACGAAAAATTTGAATTTGAATCGAACTTAATCATTGCCGAACTCAAATTCGAACTCGAACCATGTGACATAGGTTGTATGATCAATGCCATGGCATCTCCACATGATTGTCTATATGGTCACATCCTCTCATCAAAAGTTTCTTAAGCTTGTGAGAAAAATGTTTAAATTAAGAGATCATTGCAAAGTTTGTTGGATAAGTCAAAAGGTGAACAGGGAATGTTTGTATTACTTAATTTCTCAACATACCTAAGTAGAGGAACCATACTATACAATGCCAAATATAAGCCTTAAGAAAGAGGGGTATTTAATAATTATTATTTGGAAAGTTATGGAGTTATTTATAAAGTGAAGAAGTATCTAATAAAGGGGTTTTTTATTTTTAAGAGACATCACTTTTCATTAAAGTACAAGGAATTTAAAAAAAGGAATGTGTGAAAAATCTGATACCCGGAATCCTACTGCAACAATTGATATAGTTTCTTCTATTTGTTAAATAAATTAAGCAAATCATTTACTGTGTGCTACGGTAAATATCGAAACTAATACACTGTAGCCTTCACAAAACAAATACTGTAGAAGAAGAATAAACGTTGGAAGAACAGATGCTTAAATCTGAGTACAAAACTATGGATGCTTAAATCTAGTAATCCATACAGAGAAATGACTCGCAGTAAATCTCGCGAGAAAAATCTCACTCCCACAAGCAATCCGACATTGATCTTAGCTCAAGTTGAGCTGCACCTTACTGCCTTTCTGCAATCACTGCATTAGCCTACGCAGTACTACATCCCACAAACTCAGGATTGCTTCTCCTCTCGCAATCTTGCCAACTGCTGTCTGGGAAATGGATCCTCCTAGCCTCCAGACTCTCTCTCTGAATTCTGGCTCTAAATCAACTTTTCTCCCCAGAAAAATACAAAATCTCCTTTGAATCATTACGCTGCCTCTGCGTGGCTCTCACTGCCTCTCTGCAATGCACTCACCAGAACTGGAAAATCTTCCTTCGGCCTTAGTATCCTTGCGCCTCTCTCACTGCTTTGAGCTCACTAGCTCTCTTTCTAGCAACTCAGCATTGCTACTCTGGAAATCAATCTGCCTGTGAAATCAAACTCTACAAGTGTGTTCTCCAAGCCCCATCAAGTTTCTTCCTATAATCTTCCGTTGAGACATCAATGAACATGATTAAAACTTAGTCGATGGCTAAGATTAACTAGAACTCGATCCATGTCTTTTTCTAGAAGATTCTCACCATGACTTAATTAATACCTTTTAATTAATCATATTTCCTATGTTTAGATTTATTAGGAAATATTAAAAACTGACTAATTAATTTAATTAAGTCAACTCTAGGTGGAATTTCCAGAAACGATTTATGGGTATTGGAGAATACATGTATTCTAACCTCTTTGCTAAATCTTGAGGCTAGAGCACATCAGATGCTACAAAAACTAAAACTCCCTCTTAGCGAGGAAAGTTTTCTAGTAGTCTAGCTGCAACTGCTGCTACAATACATTGCCTCTGCACCATCTCTTGTCATGCTGGTGATGTTTGGTTGCTCTGCCCACCAACTACTGTGAAACTCTAATATGCACTGCATTGATGTTGTTGTTGACCCTGTTGAACTGTTGCCAACTACTACATCTACACTGCAACTTTGTTTCTGCTACTACTGCAATATCTACAACTCCCTCTCATTTGTTGCTACTGCAATTGAGAATTGTTGTTAATTTTGGACAACTAGGTCCAAACTCCATGTTGCGATGCTCAGATGAAGATACCAATATTTTTATTGGGTTTCTCTTTTGGAGAGGTGCAAGATCGATCTAAAGATCATCTTGATTTGATAAGCAGAACATTTATTTTGAATTTATTCAAAATATGTACAGGTCGGCCTTAAGGTTTTGTGCCCCAAAAGTTGTGACACACACCCTCACTGATGGATATATATTGGTCAACATTGGAGGACATTCACTCATCTCATCCTCACACATTTCTCTCTCCTCATCTGATCGGTTCGATGAACTTGGTGGCTCTTCTCTCCACGCATGGGAAAATTCCAGCAGCAGCGCATTTCTGATTTTGGTCTAGGGTTTCTGCAGCAAACTTTGACCAGCATTGACTTTTGTCAACGTAAGGTCAAAAGGACCTGAAACTCTCCCAAAAGTTTGATTTTCCTAATCTGTTTGACTTTGACTTTTCAGCGTTGACCTAGCTGCTGTCACTATTTGTGTTGATCGTTGACTGACAGCATTGACATTTGGGTTGACTTTTGAGTTGACTGTTTGGTTGTCCTAGAGGGTTGTGTGACATTGCTGGTTGGCTGACCATATTGAGACTTTACTAGTTGAAGCATCCTGTTGATCGTCGTAACGCACCAATACACTTATATATTTCTGGCTTGTCTTCTGTCGATCTACTGGTATGTTCTATTAGCATTTTACTTTATTGTTTATGTGATTGTTGTCTGATATTGAAGAAAAAGTAAAGTTGCATCAAGCATAGAACATCTACAAAAATTTACATGGTATCAGAGCTGAGGTGAAGACAAAGCCCTAGTTTGTAGCAATCACCGAAGAAGAGGATGGGTTCCTCAAACTACAGGCTTTAAGGCTGATGACAAATTGACTGGGAAGGATGACTTCCATGCTTGGAAGATGACATTGGATCTTAACTTGAAAGACCAAGATGTCATGGACTATGTGCAGGGTAAAATCAATGAGCCTCCATCCACTGCAACTGTTGCTACCAAAACAAAGTTTAAGAAGGGGGAGATCAAAGCAAAGCTGATGATCAGGGACTCAATTCACAAGAGTCCCTACATCTCTGAGCTGGGCACATCCAAGGAGATGTACGATAAGTTAGTCCACTTGTTCAAGGCCAATAATGCGAATCAAGTCCTATTCTTCAAGAATCAATTGAAGAATCTGAAGAAAGGCAGGGATGAGTCTGTTCAATCATACTTTCTGAAGCTGATCGAGATCAGGAACAATCTGCTGGCTATTGGGGAGACAATAGCCGATCGAGAGATGGTTCTCACTGCACTTGGAGGGCTCTCATCCGAATGGCATGTGTTCAACACTACCATTCTCAATAACAATGTGATACCTGACTTTGACGAAGTACTATCGAGATGCGTACAAGAAGAGACAAGAATGAAGGAATATGAAAATGAAGGAAAAGCTACCTTCTTTGCTCATTCTAGAAAGAAGAAATTTGGTGGTCCAAGGAACAAAGGAAGAGTAGGGGCCCAAGGAAAGAAGAGCAAGTGTTACACTTGTCATAGGCCAGGTCACTATGCTAGAGAATGCCCTTTCAAGAAGGATTCTCCAGATGATGATGATAACAACAACAACTGAAGGAATGGCAATCAAAGGAACAACAAGTTCAAGGGAAAGAGGAAGGCTCCCTTTGGCGGAAATGGTCAACCTTTCAAAAAGTTGAGAAACTCCAGGTATGAGGAATCAAATGTTGTTGATAAAAGAAATGTATTCATTCTTGTATCTACCCTCTCTGCTGCATCTCCCCCCGACACTATGGATGTCTAGTTGATAGATAGTGGTGCCTCAAGGCACATCACTAGTTTCAAGGAAGCACTTTCTGATATGGTATGAGACTCTTTGCAAGTCCTGTAGAGGTTCGGACCTCTAGGCTGAATCTGTCAGCCAGGAATGATGTCTTTGTGACTGACCCACTTTTGTTCTGAAATAAAGAAGCCAGCAAAGCAAGTTACGGCAGGATGACGCACGATGTTTGGATTGCACAGGTGGATGGAGTTCTCCCTAGTTGAGAGGGAGTGTTAATTTTGGACAACTAGGTACAAACTCCATGTTGTGATGCTCAGATGAAGATACCAATATTTTTATTGGATTCCTCTTTTGGAGAGGTGCAAGATCGATCTAAAAATCATCTTGATCCAATGAGCAGAACATTTATTTTGAATTTATTCAAAATATGTGCAGGTCAGCCTTAAAGTTTTGTTGCCCAACAGTTGTGTCACACACCCTCACTGATGGATATATATTGGTCAACGTTGGAGGACATTCACTCATCTCATCCTCACACATTTCTATCTCCTCATCTGATTGGTTTGATGACCTTGGTGGCTCTTTTCTCCACGCACGGGAAAATTCTAGCAGCAACACATTTCTGATTTTGGTCTAGGGTTTCTACAGCAAACTTTAACAATCGTTGAATTTGGTCAACGCAAGGTCAAAAGGACCTGAAACTGTCCCAAAAGTCTGATTTTACTAATCCGCATTTTCTGGCACTATTCCCGAGGCAAAACGTTGACTTTAACTTTTCAGTGTTGACCTAACTGCTGCTGCTGTTTGCATTGACTGTTGACTAACAGTGTTGACTTTTGGGTTGACCGTTTCGCTGTCCTAGAGGTTTGTGTGACATTGCTGGTTGGCTGACCATATTGAGACTTTGTTGTTTGAAGCATCTTGTTGACCGTCGTAATGCACCAACACACTTATATATTTCTGGCTTGTCTTCTGTCGATCTACTGGTATGTTTTATCCGCATTTTACTTTATTGTTTATGTGATTTTTGTCTGATATTGAAGAAAAAGTAAAGTTGCATCAAGCATAGAACATCTACAAAAATTTACAATTGTCCAAACCACTGAACCAATTGTGGTCAGTGTGATGCCTCTGTCACCCGAGTCCTGATTGTTGCTAGTCTCTACATCATCACTAAAGCCTCTACGCTATTGTTGACTCTACACTGTGCCAATTGCACTGCTGCCAACTGCATTGTTGCCAACTCTGCACTGCGTTGCCCAGTAGCTGACCGCTACTAGCTACTGCATCTGTCACTCTCGCATCTGACTGCATCAACTGCCACTGGTCCATCCTGCTACTGCGTCTTATGGGATCAGATAGCAAGGTATTGATTTATGAGGTGGACCCCCTCAAGAATCATGCCTAGTTGTTGCGCTCTAGGGCTACAAAACCAAGTCACCCCACCGCACTATTGGAGGGATGTATGCTATCATGGAAAAATCTTCCTCCAATCTAGAGGACAACCTATCAATCTGTGCGGATGCAACTTGTTGGTCATGCTTCTCCTCCTTGTTCTTCTTTATGAGAGGATATCGAGTGTTGTAGTGGCCTAACTCGCCACGCCTGAAGCATTTGACCTTGGAAAGGTCCTTCTTCGTCCCGTGCTGGTCCTGTTGCCCCTTTGATGTGAGTGCCACATTCTCTTCTTCCTTCACTTGCTTCGTCCCACTATTGTTGTTGTTACCACTAATGGTGCTCTTCACCAAATCTCACCACATCTCCTCCTGCTGCAGATCCGCCCACATCCAGTCCCACTTTGGCAAATTTCCTTTGCTGATGATACTTTGGACAAAGATCGGCTAGTCTTCAGAAACATTGTTCAGAGCTAACCACACAAATTCTGTAGGTTGGGGCGCTGACCCTATAGCTGACCGCTGATCTCGAACATCCTGAAGCCTAGTGAGGAAGGGGTCTCTGCACTCCCCCTTCTGCATACAGGTACTTATTAGCTTCTCCTCAAGATACATCTTCCGTTGCTCGGAAGATCCCTAGTATAGCGTAGTGAGAGCATCCCACTGCTGCTTGGCAGTATCTTTGCTAGCTAGGTGTGATACCACATGATCTCAAACCTCGTTGAGAATCAGTCTCTTCACCTTCGCCATCTCCTTCTATTAGGCCTTTAGCTAATCTAGATCCGTGGGTACAACCACCACGTTATCAATGTAGTCCTTGAGATCGTATTCATTTGGAAGACAAGAAATCCTTGCCTTCCAGATTACGTAGTTGGAGACTTCGTCCAACTGATCCTGATCTCTCAGCGTTGCTGATGACATCTCTGCAAAAATGTTGAACTCCTCCTCTTCGCCTCTACGTAGCTGCTGCTAAGCTCTACGCACTCCCTGCTGGAGTGGGAAAATCTGCTTACAACTATTGTTGCTTTGCAGTGAGAAATTGAAATTATGAACTAGAAGTCCCCTGAGGAAAGAATTCCCTCAGTGTGTGTTCTTCCTTCCACCTAATGCTCTTTTTCTCTTGCAAATTGTTGCAAAATAGCTGCATCCCAATTGGAGATATGCTCTACAAGGAAAATATTGCTGCTCCTTCTGCCTCTGGTAATCTTTGGTCTGGAAAATCTAATTTCTCTGTCGACTCTCTCAGAGAAATAGACTTTTCCTCAAAAAGTGACCCTTCCGGCCAAATGCACTGTGTAGCCTTTGGGGTTTTGAGGAGTTGCTTATGCAGTGCTACGAAGCTCCTTCTCCTCTCTACGACTGATCTCTTTAGCTTCTATCTACGCTCTGACACCATGTGAAAATTCTGATACTTAGAATCGTACTGCAGCAACTGATATAGTTTCTTCTATTTGTTAAATAAATTAAGCAAATTTTTTACTGTGTGCTACAGTAAATATCGAAATTAATACACTGTAGCCTTCACAAAACAAATATTGCAGAAGAAAAAGAAGTGCTAGAAGAACAGATGCACACACACAAAAGTACACAGTTATTTTTTGACTAAGTCCCCAGAAAAACCCAACTCGAGAACACTGATGCAACAACTAAGGGTTTAATTATTATGCAATAGTAAATTTGAGTACAAAACTATGGATGCTTAAATATTGCAATCCATACAGAGAAATGACTGGCAGTAAATCTAGTGAGAAAAATCTCACTCCCACAGGCAATCTAACACTAACCTTAGGTCAAGTTGAGTTGCTCCTTGCTGCCTCTGCGCAGTCATTGTGTCAGCCTACGCAATACTACATCCCACCTACTCGAAATCGATTCTCCTCTCTTAATGTTGCCAGTTGTTGTCTAGGAAATGGATCCTCTTGGCCTCCAGACTCTCTCTCCGGATTATGGCATTGAATCAACTCTTCGCCCCACCAAAATACGAAATCTCCTATGAAGCATTACGCTGCCTCTGTGTGGCTCTCATTGCCTTTCTGTAATATAGTCAATGGAACTGGGAAATCTTCCTTTGGGCTTAATATCGTCCCTCTCTCACTGCTTAGAGCTCACTAGCTCTCTCTCCGGCAACTCAACGCTGCTACTCTGGAAATTGATATGCCAGTGAAATCGAACTCTACATGTGTGTTCTCGAAGCCCCATCGAGTTTCTTCTTGTAATCTTTCATTGAGACATCAACGACCATGATTAAAACTTAATCGATGACTAAGATTAACTAGAACTAGATCCATGTCTTTTTCTATTTCTAGAAGATTCTCACCATGACTTAATTAATACATTTTAATTAATCATATTTCCCAAGTTTATACTTAGGAAATATTAAAAACTGACTAATTAATTTAATTAAGTCGTCTCTAGGTGTAATTTCCAGAAACGATTTCTGGGTATTGGAGAATACATGTATTCTAACCTCTCTGCCAAATCTAGAGGCTAGAACAAATCCGATGCTACAAAAACTAATAGTATGCTCCTTAGTACCAAGATAAAAATGTATTTAAAGATTTCCCAAGTCTTTAATAACTGGAGGATCGATTATCATTTTTTATAAGATGTAGGTTTTTCTTATAAGGGTTGTTCAATTCCATGTTACAAATTATTTACACCAAAGGGGAGTATTCAAGGTAAATAAATTAAAATTGTTATTAGCATGAATGATAAGAAAACTTACCATCACATCAATTTGGAAAATCAATTATTACTTTAGAGACAAATATAATTGAAAGGAAAGATATTTGTTTGTAGGTAAGAATATGAAATTAAGGACTTGCAAGTGATTATATATCTCAATTCCAAGTTACATCTATGTATGTATGAAGAAGATGTTGACATAGTTCTCGGTTTACTGTGGTTTGGAAAGCTAGGTACTTTTGTCATAAACAAGGAGTGTTTTTGAAATTTCCCTATAAGAAGAAGCTGACATTTAAAGATATTACAATGAAGTTGGATTCCATAGTACCTTTGTTAAAGGCAGTGAAGCACCACTCGTATAAGACCCACGGGTCTTTGTGAGTTCTATAGCGAGCCAAGTCACTCGCATAGAACCCGCGCTCTCTACCCTTATCCGCTCAAACTCGTATTAAACTTGCCTACCCGCATTAGAGCTATGGGTTTCTCATAGAACCCGTATTGAACCCCTATAAGACTCGTCTCACAACAAAAGGCAAATTTTTTTGGATTTTTCTCAATTTTTTTTTATTTTTCTATTTTTTTTTGAAATGAGGTGGATGAAAAGGGAATTTGGAGGGAATAAAATGCTTTATAAGAACCTCTCTCCCTTTCGGAGACATAGGCAAGTGTAAGGTTTTTCAATTCTCATGATCATGGAATGTTGGTAAATGTAGGGACGATCATCTACTCCAAGTTTTTGGAGTAGGGATATGGTTTCAGGCGATGCAGAACTGGACATTTTGAAAGCAACAGATGTTTACATAGTTGTATAGTCCTTTATTTTCTTGGGAGTAGCAATACGCTGTAACGGCAAGGCATAGTCACAACATTGGTGGAGTAGCAACACACTGTCCAAGTAGGCTTGATGATCCTTGTTTCATTATTTTGCTGCTTTCATGTAATTTTTTTTTTAATTTTATGTAATCAATTCAATTTAAATTTTTTTCACTTCCTAAAGGAACCATGTTTCTAAAATCCATTGATGCATCTGCAAATGTAAAAGATGCACATTTGATTTTTACATTGTTTGCTGATGTCGTGGAGGAAGTTGGGGTTGCAAATGTTGTCCAAGTAATCACCCACAATGTAGAAAATAATGTAGCAGTTGGAAGGTTGCTTTGTGCCAAATATCCCACCATTTTTTGGACTCCACGCGCTGCCCATTGCATAGGCTTGATACTAGAGGACATTGGGAAGTTGGAGTGGGTGCAGGATGTTGTGCAAGAATACAAGCAAATTACCAAGTATATTTATAACCATGCTTGGGTGTTGAACCTTATGAGGGAATTCACACTGGGTGAGCCTAGTCGCCCAACTGTCACACGGTTTTCTACAAACTTTCTTTCCCTACAAAGCCTTTTGTATTAGTACCAAGCTTTGCGAAGAATGTTTTGTTGCCAACAATGGGTATTTTGGAAAGATAGCACAAACCAGAAGCATTGTCTGTGAAAGCATCTGTCTTTGGTGATAGTTTGGGGGACAAAGCCATTGAGATTGTTAGCTTCACTGAGCCCCTTGTGAAAGTATTGAGATTGATGGATGGAGAGAAACCTCCAATGGGATATATTTATGAGGGCATGGATAGGGCCAAAGAGGCCATCAAGACTTTCTATAAGGGAGATGAATCTAAATGTCTCCCTAAATGGAAAATTATTGATTCCAGGTGGGACAGGCAACTACATTCACCATTGCATGCAACATGAGCATATCTCAATCTGAGCTTATTCTATAATGAGGGGTCTAACATTCAAAGAGATCCCGAGGTGATGAGAGGTGTCATGATATGCATTAAGAAGATGTTTCGAGATGTGGATATTCAAGACAAAATCAACCTACAATGAGATATGTACAAGGAAGCATCTGGCATGTTTGGATTCAGCTCAAGTCAAGGTCTCAAGGACAAGAAAATGCCTTGTAAGTGCAAATTGTTAGAACTTAGCTTGTAATTTTGCTAGTTCTCTTTTATGTGTTTGGCATTGCAAACTGATAATCTTTGTTGTTATTTTTTTACATCTCATTGGTGGATAGATTGTGGCTTTGAGGCACCACCGCAATTACAAGAATTCACCATCAAAGTTCTATGTCAACCTTGTAGTGCTTCTTCTTCTTAGCGCAATTGTTCAGTGTTTGAGCACATCCACAACAAAAAGATAAACAGGTTGGAGCATGAGAGGTTGTATAAGTTGGTTTTCATCTACTACAACCTTCGAATGCTCACAAAACAAGTGCAACCAAAGGATATAGATCCAATTTTATTAGATACTATTGATTTAGAGTCTGATTGGGTTGGTGGAGGAGAAGCCCTCTTATTTGAGTTGGCTTGATGAAGAGACTAAGGATATCTCTAGTTTTCCATCTCAAATGGAGACTCCCAATAGACCTGCTTCACAGTTGCTTTAGCCTTTCGATGCTACCATGAGCTCCACGAGGGCTTATTGTAGGCGTGGTCATCCATGAGTGATGAGACTCATGATTGTTATGAGACAATCATTTATCATTTATGACATGTATTTGAATTTTGAACTTCCTGACTTTTTTTATTTTAATTATGGAATCATGATTCCTTTTCTTATTTAGTATCTAAATGTTTTGCTTACAAAAATCGAATATGTTATGTTGTACTTTTATATATATGAGATGATGTTATGAATTATTTGCAGATATTGTGGTTTTAATAACTTACAAGGACTGGAGTTATCATTAGTTTTTTTTTCTGCTTAAAATTTTCCATATTTTAAGTGTTTTTTTTTGCATTTTGACAAGTCTTATATGGGTCATTCCCGAGTCTTATATGAGTCGACAAGTCAATTGTCGAACAAGTCTTATACGAGTATGAGCCGTGCAACATTGGTTAAAAGACTTGAAACATATCTCAAAGGTGATCCTCCAAGAAAATTAAAGATTAATATCAAAGATGCAAAAAAAAAAATTAACAAAGTTATTGCAAATAAAAACAAATAAATTCCTTGCCTTAAGAATCAAAGTGAGAACTTGATCCCGTAGATTAGGAAGCTTAAATGATAAAAATTCATTTGGAAACAAGCTAGAACCACTCAACTAGAAGGAAGCTTAAATGATAAAAATTCATTGGGAAACAAGCTAGAACCACTCAACTAGAAGGAAGCTTCAATGATAAAAAGAACTTGATCGCGTAGATTAGGAAGCTTAAATGATAAAAAGTCATTAGGAAACAATCTAGAACCACTCATCTAGAAGGAAGCTTCAAGGTCCCCAGATAAAGAAATCAAGTTGAGGAGAAGGGAACAAATGCAAATCTATTAATATCATGACTCAAGAAGATGCCAACCAAGTTGAAGCAAAAACATATTAAGGTGTTGAAGTACAAACAATGGAAAGCCCAAGTGAAGATCCAACAATCAACAAAGCAATATCAGTGCATGAAGAAGAATTGATACCTACAGTGAACCAAGAAAATGCTACAAGTATGACAAGGAAAATTCATTTTACAAAAACATCTTATTAACATCCCAATCATAACAGTAGCTATCTTAACCAATTAGTGTATCAACATCATTCAAGACGGAAACAATCAACCTTTCTTCTGAACAATAATGATATCAATATCATTAAGTTGCATAATACCAATTCATAATGGAAATCCTTTTAAGCACAATGTTTCACAAAATATTGAACTAGAATAATTTAAACTTTGATGCTTTTATGATTCAACAATTTTGCTCAGTATTAAGAGGTTCATATCAATCTCGTATCATCAATTATGACAGCTCCAATGTAATATTCCCAAATGGGAAAAGCGGGAATATAGTGCAAAATGTTGGAATAGCAGTTGATAACATCATGTAAAAACAAGAGGCCAATATGGAGACCTTCTAATCATAATAACAACAGCAAAATATGCATAAGAAATGGGCCATAAGATGTACAATAAGATAGAACAAGCTTCCAATGGAAAAAACCCTCATAAGAGGTGTTGCTACTATATATCAAAGAGCTAGAAGACTGCTACAACTTTGTTTTAAATGAACTGCTACAAAAAATGAAAACAAAAAAGAACATGGGCTGATATATGCCACAAAATTTAGATCTAATATAGATCTAGGCACTATACAACCTCTAATGAAGAACCCCCAAAGGGTTTTCAGCAAAACACCATGTACAAGATAGGAATCAAAGCCCTAGGGCTGGAGATTAACTGCAATATATAGATATGGAAATTGTGGCTGATATAATATAAGAAATAATGCAACCTCCTCCAATAGATCTCCTAGATGAAAGGCTGATCCCTTCTCTAGCAAACCTCCTCTCCAAATCATGTGCCAAAACCACCCTCTAACTCCTCCCTCAAAATAATGCAGATCTGGAGAGAAACTGCACTGTAGGGGAAAATAAATATGTGGCCTGATGCCAAGATCTGCAAATAAGCACAAGGGCCATCCTTAATGTCCTCCCAATGGAAAGGAACCCTTCTCCACTGAAAATAAGCACTAAAGTGACCCAAAGATGGTCTCACTTACTGCAACCTACAAAACAACTCAACCCTCAACAAGATCTGTGTTGTAGATGTAAGATGAAGCTTTGGCCAAATGCCTGAATGTGGAAGTGAAGTACAAGACTCCTCCAAGAGCTTCTCAATTGAAGAGGTGGGATTCTCAATCAGGAACACCTAGTGCTAAACAACACTTGCAATCTTAGCTAAAAAACCAAAGAAAGTTATATGTCTAAACAGACCATATATCAAAATAACATATCCATCAACAACCTTCATATGGCTCCCATCCTCTTCCTTTTATAATATATTAGCTTCCAAACCCTAAGCCCCATTCATTTATGACCCTACTTCCATGCAAGGTGTCTCCATCTAAAACTGCATTGTCCCTCATTGATTGCCACTCCTCCATGACAACGTTGTTGAGTTGGTCAAAGTTGACCCAGTCAAGATGTTCCAGCCCCTTTTCACACCTAAGGGTGCTTAATTAAGCTTCCAAGATGTTTCCATTTTTCATTGGCATTGATTTATTCATTATTAAGGAGACTTATGGACCTCCATTGTCCTCTTATTCATAAAACAAAGCAGTAAAACAAAATTTAATATTCCAACTAGCTCATGGCTAATTGGGAATATTACAATCCTCCCTTCCCAAATTTTTCTTGTCCTCAAGAAACTTACAATATGACTGTTGAAACTCGTCTCCTCCACTGTTGGTGACACTATCACATGATAAGATTCCCTCATAAGCTAAGTGTCTCCCCAATTCATCCCTCGTAAATGTCCTCCAAAGTTCTCATGAGATGGAAATGAGTTTTCATCCTTGTTAAGGGTGAAACTAAATTAAAGAAAATCCATGTTGTGATGCTTAGATGAAGATACCAATATTTGTATTGGGTTCCTCTTTTGGAGAGGTGTAAGATCGATCTAAAATTGATCTTAATTTGATGAGCAGAACATTTATTTTGAATTTATTTTTAATAGCTTCAAATATGTGCAGGTCGACCTTAAAGTTTTACACCCCCAGCAGATGTGTCACACACCTCAGTGATTAATATAAATAGAGTCAACATTGGAGGACTTCTTCACTCATCTCATCCTCACACATCATCTCCTCCTTTGATTTAGTACGAGCTCCTTGGAGGCAGTGTCTGTTCACACGTGGGAAAGAAGGACGAAGACGTTGTTGCTGCCGTTGTTGTTACTGTTGCTGCCGTTGTTGCTGTTGCCGTTGCTGTCGTTGTTGCTGCCGTTGGGGCAACGTTGACTTTTCTGGGGTTGACTTTGAGTTGACCGTGTGGTTGTTTTGAGGGCTGTTGTGACGCATGCTGGGTTGGCTGACCAAGGAGACTTTGCTTGTTGAAGCATCCTGTTGACCGCCGTAACGCACCACCACATTTTCTATTTTTGGTTTGTCTTCTATAGATCCACTGGTATGTTCTATCAGCATTTTACTTGATTGTTTATGTGATTTCTGTGGTGAAAAGTAAAGTTTCATCAAGCATAGAACATCTACATAAATTACATGGTATTAGGTGAGGTGAAAGGCAAGGGCCCCTATTGTCGCAAATCATAAAGAGAAAAATGGGTTCCACAAACTATGGCTTCAAGGAGGATGACAAATTGACTGGGAAGGATGACTTCCATGCTTGGAAGATGATATTGGATCTCAAATTGGAAACCAAGATGTCATGGAATATGTGCAAAGTAAAATCCAAGAACCTCCATCCACTGCTACTGCTGCTGTCAAAACAAAGTACAAGAAGGGGGAGATCAAAGCAAAGCTGATGATCAGGGAATCCATTAATAAAAGTTTGGTGGCCTACATCTCTGAGTTGGGCACATCCAAAGAGATGTATGATAAGTTGGTCCTCATGTTCAATGCCAACAATGCAAATCAAGTACTATTCTTCAAGAATCAATTGAAAAATCTGAAGAAGGGCAGGGATGAGTCTATCCAATCATACTTTCTGAAGCTGACCGAGATCAAGAACAATCTGTTGGCTATTGGGGAGACAATAGCTAATCGAGAGATGGTACTCACCGCACTTGGAGGGCTCTCATCCGAATGGCATGTGTTCAACACTACCATTCTAAATAATAATGTGATACCTGACTTTGACGAAGTACTGTCAAGGTGCGTTCAAGAAGAATCAAGAATGAAGGAGTATGGAAATGAAGGAAATGCTGCATACACTGCTCATTCTAGAAAGAAGAACTTTGGTGGCCCAAAGAACAAAGGAAAAGTAGGGGCTCAAGGAAAGAAGGGCAAGTGCTTCACTTGTCATAGGCCTGATCACTATGCTAGAGAATGTCCTTTCAAGAAGGATTCTCCCGATGGTGATGACAACAACAACAACCGGAGGGATGGCAATCAAAGGAACAATAGGTTTCAGGGAAAGAGGAAGGCTCCCTCCGGCGGTAATGATCAACCTTTCAAAAGGTCAAGAAATTCCAGGTATGAGGAATCAAATGTTGTTGATAAAAGAAATGAATTCATTCTTGTATCTTCTCTGCTTTGCATCTCACCGACACTATGGATGTACGGTTGATAGATAGTGGTGGCAAGACACATCAACATGTTCAAAGAAAGCACTGAGTGGTGGGGATATTGTCTGGAAATTATCATTCGGGATAATGCCCACATGTCCACCTGAAAGTGACAGGTATGACTCTCCACTTGTCTCAAAGTCAATCCTCCGCTTGCACGATACACTCTATGTACCTAATTTGAAGAAGAACCTCTGTTACCTAATTTGAAGAAGAACCTCTGTCTGCTATCAACCATGGAAAGCAAAGGTTTCAATGTGGCATTCATTGATGGAAAGGTGCGCATGTGGAAGAAGAGCTTGAGCGGCTATCACATTGGAGTCTAGAATTGATACACTCTACTAGGTTGGAGGAAGTCCACTGGGAGCTATGACATGAGATGCTATCCGACAGACCGATAATGGCACTGAATATGAAACGAACGAGTTCAAGAACTTTTGCAGAGGAGCTAGCATCAAGAGGGAGACCACAATGTTTGTGGGCTATAGTGAAACTTCGAAGGCCTATAGATTCTATGTGCTTGGTCAAAGGGAAGTGGAGATATGCCACGATGTCACCTTTGATGAAGATAATTCCCTGAGGAAAGTAGTCAATCTTCCGAGATCTGAGGAAGGTCATGAAGCAAGGCCTGGAAATCAAGAGGAACCAAAGGATGAGATAATGCCTGATGTTGAAGGACCAATGGACCCAATTGATCCCACCCACTCATCGCTGAAAATAGACCATCTTGGCTCCAAGGACTCTCCTGGGGATATTTGAGGGGACATGTGGCCCCCGAGGGGACATTCGCGTGGCAAGAAGCGTTGAATAGATACCAAGGGTATTTAGCAGCCATGAGTACTATTGTACAATCCGAGCCTGGATCTTTTTGAGGAAGCCGTAAAGCATCAAGTCTGGAAGGATGTTATGCACGAAGAGTATGAGTCCATAATGAAGAATGATGTCTGGGATGTGGTTCCTAGACCGAAGGGCAAAGCAGTTGTCACCTCAAAATGGCTCTACAAGATCAAGCATGGATCTGATGAAAGTGTCGAAAAGTTCAAGGCAAGATTCATTGACCGTGGCTCCTCTCAAAAAGAAGGCATAGACTATGATGACATATTGGCACCTTTGACCACCATTCGATCTATCATAGCCCTTGCTGCTATGCAAGGATGGAGTCTTCATCAGATGGATGTGAAGACCGCACTTCTGCATGGTGCGATAAAGGAAGAGGTGTATGTGGAGCAACCTCTGGGGTTCGAAGTCCAGGATCAGGACACCCATGTCTGCAACTTGAAGAAAGCCCTCTATGGGTTGAAGGAAGCACCCAGAGCTTGGTGTGAGAGGATAGATAGCTACTTGATGAAGTTGGGCTTCACTCGTATTAATGTTGATCCGAACCTTTACTTCAAGGTTCATAGAGAGAAGCCTCTCATTTTGGTGTTGTATGTGGACGACCTCTTCCTGACAGGTGCTATATGTGGACGACCTCTTCCTGACAGGTGCTGACCCTTTCATTCATCAGTGCAAGAGGGAGCTCACTGCTAAGTTTGAGATGAAAGACCTAGGACTGATGCACTACTTCCTAGGCCTGGAGGTCTGGCAAAGACCTGGCGAGATTTTCCTTTCTCAAGGAAAACACATTGTGAAGCTTCTGGAAAGATTTAGTATGGTGGACTGCAAATCTGTGTCGACACCGATGGAGCTCAACTTCAAGAAGTTGAGTGGCAGCACTACTGGGCCCGTATTGACAAATCCTACTGAGTATCGTCAATTCCTAGGGGCCCTGATGTTCTTAGTGAACACCCGTCCGAACGTATGTTTTGCAGTGAACACTTTGAGTCAACACATGGTTGATCATAACATTCACTGGGTTGGTGCCAAGAAACTCTTGAGGTATCTCTGGGGCACGATAGACCTTGGGTTGAGATACACTGCCAGGAGCACGACACTCCTTGGTTAAGCTGATGCCGATTGGGCTGGCAGTGTGGTGGATCGCAAGAGCACATATGGATGCTACTTCACATGTAGATCTGCTTCGGGCAGGAAACTGAAATTGGTAGCCTTGAGCACCGCTGAGGCCGAATACATTGTAACATGTATGGCCTGTTGTGAAGTCACTTGGTTGCGAAATCTCTTCAGTGAGTTGTTTGAGCGTGTGCTAGATGCCACCATTATCCTTTGTGATAACTAGAGAGGGATTCGTTTGTCATAGAATCCCGTGTTCCACAATCGATCCAAGCATGTTGATGGCTGGTACCACTTTATCCGGGATATGGTACAGCAAGGCATTGTAAGGCTCGATCATAGGAACTGATGAGCAGGTCGCGAATATTCTCACTATGCCCTTGGGGAAGGTCATGTTCCTAACCTTCCGTGAGAATCTTGGAATCGTGGAATGACCCTATTCTGAGGGTCCTGTTGGACGATGAGCTCTGGGAGCTCTGGGGGGCTTTGGGGATAGCTTCTCAGAGCTATAAGCAAGCACAAGGCTAGGCTTGTTGAACCTTGTTGGTGTGCTTGGGCCCCATCGTGATGATTGAGTTGGTTTGCCTCTCATGATTTGTGCCCTGTCCTGCATCCTACCCATTTGAGTTCCGGACTCATGGGAAGTACCTCTCATTTGGCCAATGAGGTGGGAAAAGCTAGAGACTAGTAGCAAAGATTGATCGCATCAGAGATTGTCGTACTCTCTATCTAGGATGACACGTGTCCAACCACTTGATCTGGGATCAAGTCTAGTGAGGTTTCGGACCTCCTACTGACTTCAGGTCAGATAAACCAACTTCGGGTTGGTATGTGACTCTTTGAGTCCATATGAGGTTTCAGACCTCCAACTGGCTTCAGGTCAGTGAGACTAACTTCGGGTTAGTATATATGACTCTCTTGAGTCTAAGCGAGGTTTCGGACCTCCAACTGACTTCAGGTCAGTGAGACTAACTTCGGGTTAGTATATATGACTCTCTTGAGTCCAAGCAAGGTTTTGGACCTCCTACTAACTTTGGGTCAGGTAAACCAACTTTGGGTTGGTATGAGACTCTTTGTGAATCCGATAAAGGTTTCGGACCTCTGGGTTGAACCTGTCAGCTGAGGAATGATGTCTTTGTGACTGACCCACTTCTGTTCTGAAATAAAGAGGCCAGCAAAGCAAGTTACGGCGGGATGACGCACGATGTTTGATTGCACCGGTGGATGGAGTTCTCCCTAGTTGAGAGGGAGTGTTAAAATTGGACAACTAGGTCCAAACTCCATGTTGTGATGCTCAAATGAAGATACCAATATTTGTATTGGGTTCCTCTTTCGGAGAGGTGTAAGATCGATCTAAAATTGATCTTAATCTAATGAGCAGAACATTTATTTTGAATTTATTTTTAATAATTTCAAATATGTGCAGGTCAGCCTTAAGGTTTTACACCCCAGCAGATGTGTCACCCACCTCAGTGATTGATATAAATAGAGTCAACATTGGAGGACTTTTTCACTCATCTCATCCTCACACATCATCTCCTCCTTTGATTTAGTACGAGCTCCTTGGAGGCAGCTTCTGTTCACACGTGGGAAAGAAGGACGAAGACGTCGTTGTTGTCCTTGTTGCTACCGTTGTTGCTGTTGCTGCTGTTGTTGTCGCCGTTGTTGTTGTTGCTATTGTTGTTGCTGCCGTTGCTGCTGGTGTTGCTGTCGTTGTTGCCGTTGTTGCTGGTGTTGTTGCCGTTGTTGCTGGTGTTGTTGCCGTTGCTGTCGTTGTTGCTGGTGTTGCTACCGTTGGTGCAATGTTGACTTTTCTGGGGTTGATTTTGAGTTGACCGTGTGGCTGTTTTGAGGGCTGTTGTGACAAATGCTAGGTTGGCTGACCAAGGAGACTTTGCTGGTTGAAGCATCCTGTTGACCACCATAACGCACCACCACATTTTTCTGTTTCTGGTTTGTCTTCTATAGATCCACTGGTATGTTCTATCAGCGTTTTACTTGATTATTTATGTGATTGTTGTGGTGAAAAGTAAAGTTGCATCAAGCATAGAACATCTACATAACTTTACAATCCCACAAGGAAGCAATAGATCCAATGAAACAAACGTGGTTTGCCCAATGTTCTCCATGAAACATGTAGCATAATGAGCATGGAGAATCTCTCTCCCATAGGGCACATACAATCCTCCCATCCTCCCTCCAATCATTCCCATAAAAAGAATAAGTACATCATCAATGTATGGGATTAAAACTAAGTACATATAAATAGAAATATGCAAAAATGAAGGTGGGTCATAGTCCCACATGTGTAACCAGTGCAGTAAATCTCCTGACTGCATCAGATAATGATATGGTAAGTGGTTTCCCCACCACTTGCTGCCGAAGTCTTCTCACAATGGCTGAAAATGTGAGATATGTTTGGTGCCTTTGGAGTGCACACACAATGATACAACATCTTCCTATATCCTCCTGGGGAGTGGCCATGTTCAGAAATGTTTATGGTCCAAAGTTGGCCATGAAGTTTATATGGGAGAATGCTCTTCCTTGGAGCAATTGCCTGCATATACATGGTAAAGGAATGCAAGTAATCATCAAGTAAAACATTATGTACATAAGCATGTTCTTCACCAAAATTTCTACTCGTACAGATGGAGTGGTCCATAGATAGATCCCCTCTCATTCCGAAAGAGGAAAGAAGTGGCTGTGGTAACTCCTTCATTGAGTTATGCATCTCTCCCATCTCCACATGGTTCATGCATCTTTGAAAATGCTGATATAGTTCCTCTTCAAAGCCTTCCCAAGTGTAGCTCTCCATGATAGTGTTGTAGGCTCTCATGGAATAAGTATGGCTGAAAAGGAATTCTTCATGTGCTCTTTGTAGCAACTTCTCCTTGAGCTTGGAGGCTCTAGATAAGAAAATCCTACCATGATAATAGATGACTTCATCTTGTATTGAATAGCCCTCTTCATGTAGCTGGTCATCAAGTATCATATATGTGAAATGATTCTTTGAATAATCCACCAACAGTTGGGATTTCCAATATGGATCTATCCTCCATAGTGACAGCACTGATGATCTATCACAAAGAACATCTTTCATATGGTTGCCCTTCTCCTTGACATCTTCCATGCCAAAGGTATGTGTTGGAAGGCTGCTATCCTTCCCATGCTTCTCCTCCCACAGCGCAGAATCTGAAGTGAGAGTGGGTAATAATGATGTTGGGAGAATGTCTCCCTCCTCCTTGAGTCTACCCAAGACTCTCAGCGTTGTTTCATGGCCTCCTAATGCTCCCATTCCTCCTGGACTATGAATGGTGCATCATGATGTGAGACATGTCTCACCAAATCTGGATCAAGTGGCCTCCCAGGTGGTTTGCCACAAAATAATAATGTCCCATGGGCCACAGTCATGTGCATAATAGATGGGACTGTTAGGTCCGTGCTTCTACTGCACAAATCCATCTCTGATTTCTGTGTGGAAGTTGTATGTGAGGGATATGTGTGCATGCCTTTAATCATCTGAGTTTTGCCACTCTTTCTATCTACCCATTCCATCTGCAAAGTCTCCCAATCTGTGGTGACCTTCCCCAAAGTAATCAACCACTGCACACCCAATATTACATTGTTGTCAGGTATGTCAACCACAAAGAAGTGATCAGTCAATGTATATGTCCCTATGGTGATAGATAAGGATGGAACATAATGCATGCATTGCATAGTTCTATCTCCTGGGACTAAAACAAAAAATCCCTCAAAATCATCAGTGGGTATTGCCCTCCTTTGCACTAGTTGGGCATCAATAAAATTGTGGGTAGCCCCACTGTCAATCAAAACAGAAACCCTCTGATCTAAGATGGAACCTCGAACCCTCAAGGTGAAGTGCTTAGGTACTCCTCTTAATGATGCAAGAGCTCCTCCAATTGGAGCAAATGCCCCATTCCCATCTCCAGATGGTTTTGGTTCATCTCTTTCTGTGTCAGCGTTGTGATCTCTATTTGGTTCATTTTCTTCTTCCTCCTCATCATCTGAGAAGATCTCTATGTAGTGTGCCTTTCTTGCTGCACATTTGTGTCCGGGTGTCCAAGATTCTTGGCATGTGAAGCAAAGTTTCCTTCTCCTCAAATCTCTTCGGACATCATCATCAAGAGGTTTTTATTTTGGCTTTCCTTTGAAAGAGGAGCCTTCTCATATTTTCCCTTTGATGGAAAAGAGGGCTTGTGCTGAAATGTTGCCTTTGGTTTTGGCAAGGCATCTTTAAGATCTCTACCCCTTTCAATGGCATCTTGAAGGGTAGTGGGCTTAGTAGAATTAACCAACCCATGAAGAGGTTCATCTAACCCATCAATGAACATATAGACCCTTCTTGCTGCAGATAAATCAGGGACCATAACAGAAAGTCTTAAAAATTCAGAAATGTAAGTTTCTGGATTACCTGATTGTTTGAGTTTTGCAAACCCCATGAATGGTGCTTTAGGATCTCTTCTATCAAACCTCTCCACCAACCTCCATGTGAACTCTGAATATGCAGTCACATTGGCATGACCCAATGTAGACAAGCCATGGAACCACCAAACATGTGCTTCACCCTCAAGGTGCAGCGCGGCTATCTTAATGGCCTCCATCTCAGGTACTTTGTTCAATTGGAAGTAGATGTCAAGCTTCTCTACACATGATTTGGCAGTGCATTTAGATGACCCATCAAAGTTGGGTAAGAAAAATCTACCCATAATGCAGTGTAGATCATGATTCTAAATGAATCCTCCACCTCTATTGTGATGTTTGAGTCTCCTATTATCCTTGATTTGACAAAATTCTTGAAAACTCAAGTTGTCCTTGAATCTTTGAGATTAAGACTCATACTCCATGAAATAGTCTTCAAAGGATTCTTGTTCTTGAAACCCTTCATTTCCCATTGCCAAGAATGTAGGCATTGTAGATCGTTGGGAAACTTGTTGTTGTTGCATTGGTTGATCACTCCAATGATGAGAAATGTCAGAGTCTTCAACATGTTGAAATCCTTTAGGGGATTCCTTGTATCTATCCATCCTCATCTCCTTTATTTCTCTACCAATGTCTTACATAGCTTTGAGAAGAATCGTAGGAAACTCTTTCTCTTCATCTTCTCCTTCAGATAAAGGGGTTTTACCCTTGTCTTCTTTGTCATTTGTATAATCAAACTTCCGGTGTCTTCTTATTTGATACCTCTTCTCTCTATCAGTAAGAGGATCTCCTTCTTCGAATGACACATTGGCTTTTCAAGATGCACAGGCTATGCCAAGATTATGCTCTGATACCATTGTAATATTCCCAAATGGGAAAAGTAGGAATATAGTGCAAAATGTTGGAATAGAAGTGTATAACATCATGTAAAAACAAGAGGCCAATATGGAGACCTTCTAATCATAATAACAACAGCAAAATATGCATAAGAAATGGGCCATAAGATGTACAATAAGATAGAACAAGCCTCCAATCGACAAACCCCTCAAAAGAGGTGCTGTTACTATATATCAAAAAGCTGGAAGACTGCAACAGCGTAGTTTTAAAAGTACTGCTATAAAAAATGAGTATACAAAATATCATGGGCTGATATATGCCACAAAAATTAGATCTAATACAGATCTAGGCACTATACAACCTCCAATGAAGAACCCCACAAGGGTTTTCAGAAATACACCATGTACAAGATAGGAATCAAAAGCCCTAGAGCTGAAGATTCACTGCAACATATAGATCTGGAAAGTGTGGCTGATCTGATATAAGAAATAGTGCAGCCTCCTCCAATAGATCTGCTAGATGAAAGTTTGATCCCTTCTCTAGCAAACCTCCTTTCCAAATGGTGCACTGAAACCACCCAACAACTCTTCCCTCAAAATAACGCAGATCTGGAAAGAAACTGCGTTGTAGGGGCAAATAAATATATGGCCCGATGCCAAGATCTGAAAATAAGCTCAAGGGCCTTCCTTACTGTCCTCCCAATGGAAAGGAACCCTTCTCCACTGAGAATAAGTACTAAAGTGACCCAAAGATGGTCTCCACTGCTGCAACCTGCAAAACAACTCAACCCTCAACAGGATCTGCGTTGTAGATGTAAGATGAAGCTTTGGCCAAATGCCTGATAGTGGAAGGAAAGTACAAGACTCTTCCAAGAGCTTCTCAATGGAAGAGGTGGGATTCCCGATCAGGAACACCCAGTGCTAAACAACACTTGCAATCTTAGCTAAACAGCAAAAGAAAGCTATATGTCTAAACAGAGCATATATTCAGAAATATAATTAACCAATACATAATCAATATGGCTGCCATCCTCTTCCTTATATAATTGATGAGCTTCCTAACCCTAAGCCCCATTCATTTATGATCCTACTTCCATGCAAGGTGTCTCCATCTAAAATTGTGTTGTCCCTCATTGATTGCCACTCCTCCATGACAACGTTGTTGATTTGGTCAAAGTTGAGCTAGTCAAGATGTTCCAGCGCATTTTCACACCTAAGGGTGCTCAATTAAGCTGCCAAGATGTTTTCCTTTTACATTGGCATTGATTTATTCATTATTAAGGAGACTTGTGGATCTCCATTGTCCTCTTATTCATAAAAGAAGACAACAAAACAAAATTTAATATTCCAACTAGCTCATGGCTAATTGGGAATATTACATCCAAAAACAGTGAATGATGGGAAGACTTACAAATCATCATCAAAAAAAGTGTCATGCCTTTCCATAAATAAGGTCAAAACATTTCTAAAGGGAAAGGCAATGTAATAAATATAACTATATAGCAATATAAATAATAATAAATAATGCCCATAATCGTTAATTAATAATTCGTGAAGAGACATATCCTAAGAAAGGACATGTCTCAGACTCTCAACCAAATGACATGACTATTATTGAAAGGGCACTCCCGCTTAGATTTCTATATGGGCCCTTATTTGTAATTCAACAATTATATTCAGGAAGCCACTAAAAGTTTTGGCACATTGGTACTAGTCAACACAAGTGGCGAGGACTGTGAGTTAGTTTATCCTCAACTTGTTGCTTGACATCTATATTATATTTCCTGAAGTCTTCATCTACATCTTGTGATCAACATAATAGGCTAAACATGGAGTAGTGTTTCCTATTGAAGCATTGACACAAACAGATTCTTTGTTGATGGCCTTTCCGAAGTGTTTGCTTGATATTATTATATATTTTATACTTTTTGTTGTGCTGAAACAATTTAATTTCCATTTATTATTCTTAATTTCTAATAGATAATCCTGAAAATATAAAGTAGTGCAAGCACAGAAAAGCATAGAATATATGAAAAATCAATTAGTTTACAAGCCGAAGGCAGCCATTTTTCTGTGTGGATGTATTTTTTCTTAAGCTAGCTCAGGGAAATATGTGGCCAAAGCTTACAATCCTTTTAGAAAATTTATGGTTCCCTTTTAAGATTTTGCCGCGGTTTATATGCCCAGTAATTCACTTGATACTTTCCCTATCTTTGTCTTTCAATATTTACAGCCAAAATACTAGCTGCTGATGTTTTGGGTGTCCAACTCACTGTCCATGCACAATTACTTCTTTCCAACTGTATTTATTATTGTCAGTTAAGTTAGTGTTGCTTTGTGGGATTTCCTGGTTATCTCCTATTAACCTATAGGCTGGCTTATTTGGAGAAAATAATCTTGAGAAGATTTTTCACAAGCATGTATTTATCATGCCAACCAAAAAACAAAATTATAGTTCAACAGGAGGTAAAGTCTAAATCACAACAAATAACATAGCAATTGGCTAGTAATAATGGTGAATTGGGAGGCAATCTTGGTTGTCTACTGGAAGTCTTCATCTACATCTTGTGATCAACATAATAGGCTAAACATGGAGTAGTCTTTCCTATTGAAGCATTGACACAAACAGATTCTTTTATTGATAGCCTTTCCGAAGTGGTTGCTTGATATTATTATATATTTTATACTTTTTGTTGTGCTGAAACAATTTAATTTCCATTTATTATTCTTAACTTTTAATAGATAATCCCGAAAATATAAAGTAGTGCAAGCACAGAAAAGCATAGAATATAAAATCAATTAGTTTACAAGCCGAAGGCAGCCATTTTTCTGTTTGGATATATTTTTTCTTAAGCTAGCTCAGGGAAATATGTGGCCAAAGCTTACAATCCTTTTAGAAAATTTATGGTTCCCTTTTAAGATTTTGCAGCGGTTTATATGCCCAGTAATTTACTTGATATTTTCCCTATCTTTGTCTTTCAATATTTACAGCCAAAATACTAGGTGCTGATGTTTTGGGCGTCCAACTCACTGTTCATGCACAATTACTTCTTTCCAACTGTATCTATTATTGTCAGTTAAGTTAGTGTTGCTTTGTGGGATTTCCTGGTTATCTCCTATTGACCTATAGGCTGGCTTATTTGGAGAAAATAATCTTGAGAAGATTTTTCACAAGCATGCATTTATCATGCCAACCAAAAAACAAAATTATAGTTCAACGGGAGGTAAAGTCTAAATCACAACAAATAACATAGCAATTGGCTAGTAATAATGGTGAATTGGAAGGCAATCTTGGTTGTCTACTGGAAGTCTTCATCTACATCTTGTGATCAACATAATAGGCTAAACATGGAGTAGTCTTTCCTATTGAAGCATTGACACAAACAGATTCTTTTATTGATAGCCTTTCCGAAGTGTTTGCTTGATATTATTATATATTTTATACTTTTTGTTGTGCTGAAACAATTTAATTTCCATTTATTATTCTTAATTTTTTATAGATAATCCCGAAAATATAAAGTAGTGCAAGCACAGAAAAGCATAGAATATATGAAAAATCAATTAGTTTACAAGCCGAAGGCAGCCATTTTTCTGTGTGGATATATTTTTTTCTTAAGCCAGCTCAGGGAAATATGTGGCCAAAGCTTACAATCCTTTTAGAAAATTTATGGTTCCCTTTTAAGATTTTGCAGTGGTTTATATGCCCAGTAATTTACTTGATACTTTCCCTATATTTGTCTTTCACTATTTACAGCCAAAATACTAGCTGCTGATGTTTTGGGTGTCCAACTCACTGTCCATGCACAATTACTTCTTTCCAACTGTATTTATTATTGTTAGTTAAGTTAGTGTTGCTTTGTGGGATTTCCTGGTTATCTCCTATTAACCTATAGGCTGGCTTATTTGGACAAAATAATCTTGAGAAGATTTTTCACAAGCATGTATTTAACTGTAGGTAAAGTCTAAATCACAACAAATAACATAGCAATTGGCTAGTAATAATGGTGAATTGGGAGGCAATCTTGGTTGTCTACTGGAAGTCTTCATCTACATCTTGTGATCAACATAATAGGCTAAACATGGAGTAGTCTTTCCTATTGAAGCATTGACACAAACAGATTCTTTTATTGATAGCCTTTCCGAAGTGTTTGCTTGATATTATTATATATTTTATACTTTTTGTTGTGCTGAAACAATTTAATTTCCATTTATTATTCTTAATTTCTAATAGATAATCCCGAAAATATAAAGTAGTGCAAGCACAGAAAAGCATAGAATATATGAAAAATCAATTAGTTTACAAGCCGAAGGCAGCCATTTTTCTGTGTGGATATATTTTTTCTTAAGCTACCTCGGGGAAATATATGGCCAAAGTTTACAATCCTTTTAGAAAATTTATGGTTCCCTTTTAAGATTTTGCCGCGGTTTATATGCCCAGTAATTTACTTGATACTTTCCCTATCTTTGTCTTTCAATATTTACAGCCAAAATACTAGCTGCTGATGTTTTGGGTGGCCAACTCACTGTCCATGCACAATTACTTCTTTCCAACTGTATTTATTATTGTCAGTTAAGTTAGTGTTCCTTTGTGGGATTTCCTGGTTATCTCCTATTAACCTATAAGCTGGCTTATTTCGACAAAATAATCTTGAGAAGATTTTTCACAAGCATGTATTTATCATGCCAACCCAAAAACAAAATAATCTTGAGAAGATTTTTCACAATCATGTATTTATCATGCCAACCAAAAAACAAAATTATAGTTCAACTGGAGGTAAAGTCTAAATCACAAAAAATAACATAGCAATTGGCTAGTAATAATGGTGAATTGGGAGGCAATCTTGGTTGTCTACTGGAAGTCTTCGATGTTTTGGGTGTCCAACTCACTGTCCATGCACAATTACTTCTTTTCAACTGTATTTATTATTGTCAGTTAAGTTAGTGTTGCTTTGTGGGATTTCCTGGTTATCTCCTATTAACCTCTAGCCTGGTTTATTTGGACAAAATAATCTAGAGAAGATTAAGCATGTATTTATCATGCCAAGCCAAAAAAAAAATTATAGTTAAACTGGAGGTGAAGTCTAAATCACAACAAATAACATAGCAATTGGCTAGTAATAATGGTGAATTGGGAGGCAATCTTGGTTGTCTACTGAAATAAAGGTTTGCAACTGTCAAGCAGGTGATCAGTAGAAGCGGATTAAAGAACCGAAACAATACCAA
Organism: Pinus albicaulis; assembly: GCA_034641835.2. NCBI lineage: Eukaryota > Viridiplantae > Streptophyta > Pinopsida > Pinales > Pinaceae > Pinus > Pinus albicaulis. Next base: position 417,119,825 of record CM076579.1, on the reverse strand, counting down.
TGGTTCTACTCATTAAAGAACTGGAACTCTACCAATGGGAATAGATTGATGAACTGATCGTTAACAAACATTTTATGGGTTGCTTAGTCAATAAACAATCATGCTTACAAGGTTGTAATTGTGAAACGGTTATGGTTTTAACTTTTAAGGTAATTATGATATTTGAGTGGTGTACAAGAGAGAAGCGGTGAGAGAAGAGTAATATAAAATACAATGCACTGCACTTGTATAACTGGTAAAGACGTTGATAAAACTCGAAATTGTTCCCTGTTTATATTTTTTTATGGGGAAAAATACATATCATTTATATTTTCATGCATGCTTATAGAAAGTATATGAAGTTTATATGATGTGTGTCATATTCAATTGACTAATCTTGGACCAGGCCGAAGGAACCTAGTTCTACAAGTGGCCAACACTGGTTCTGTTGCAAAGAAGTAGGTTTGACTACATTGAGGCCAAGCATAGAATGGAGATTAAGCATGAGTGCCATGACCTATGTCAATGCTGCATACTGCATATGTGCATATCTTTTGAGGCATGCTGAGCATTCAGGAAGTTTCAGGAGCTGTGGGGGTGCACTCCCTCACAGTGTATAGGTGAGAAAAGCTGTCAAAAGATGAGAAATTCAGGAGGCAAGAAGAGCAGGTGTTCCAGGGGGAGGTCGTTCTAGGAAGATGGTATCATAGGAGTTAATGATGACAAAGCAACTTCAACAAGGAACGTGCAAAGGAGGAATGCCAAATGGGTGGCCATATGTGCAGGATATAAAGGAGGATTTGTTTAGTAAGGTATAATTCCAGTTGTAATGAATCATGATAGAAGAAAGAAAATGGCAGGTACGGCAATAATTATGGAGATTGAAAGTTAAACTGAGGGAAGATGTTAAAGAGACAGATCAAACGGTTTATTAAAGGCATCAATAGAAACAGTAAACGTTGGGAGAAAAGGATATAACAAGAACGGGCTGTGGGAAGAACATGGGGAGCAGGAAATGTGAGAAAGGAAAGGTAGAAGGATTTCAGCAAAATCGTGAGAAAGGAAAATAGGGTTGAAAGGAAAGGCAGAAGGATTTCTGCAAAATAGTGAGAAAGGAAAATAGGGTTTTCAGAATGCAAACTTTTGTGATTCATAATGTTACTCAAGAGAATCCATCCGGTAAATCACATTTCAAATTTTCAGTTGACGTGTTTCAAACCACTCAGTGTGGTTCATCATCATAGGGTTTTGCCATTTTAGCAATGTGCTCATGTACCAGCCTAGATGAAGAAAAAAAAACCATCAGAAATTGCAGAGTCTATATGACCATCTCATAGGAAGAGAACTTATATATCTACATAAGGTTTCAAATTTTCAGTTGATGCATTTCAAACCACTCAGTGTGGTTCATCATCATAGGGTTTTGCCATTTTAGCAATGTGCTTATGTACCAGCCAAGATGAAGAATGGAGAACCATCAGAAATTGCAGTGTCTATATGCCCATCTCATAGGAAGAGAACTTGTATATCTACATAAGGATGTTTTCCGTTATCATTTTTCCTTTGGGCAGAGAATTTTCTGTGTATCAAGTGCTTATCTAATACGTAATAAAATGAGAGAGTTGCGTGTGTTTGTGAATAGTAAAGTCATTGATTCAACCTTTACTTTTTTCTTTTTCTGTAATTCTAGATTTCTATGCATCAAACCTTGGAATCTTTTTGTTTCTAGAAATTCTAATCCATGTTAGTGTTCTTTTTTGGACTGCAGAAAAATATGGCGTTGAGCCTTCAGAACGTGTGAAACTTGCAAAACATGTCAAGTTTCAGTGCCCTAATTTGGAATTCTCAGGCCTGATGACGATAGTTATGTTAGACTAAGACCCGAGAGTTTTGAGATTAGACCTCATGAACAGATGTAATCTTACTTTTTCCATGTAGTTGATTTTCTAGCGAATTGAAGTACTGTTGTGTCTCTGTGGATCCAGGTTCTGTCAGGTTGCAGAATCGAAGTTTGTAAAGCTCTTGGAATATCAGAGGATCAATGTGAACTGTCAATGGGCATGTCAGGAGACTTCGAACAGGCGGTAAATACTCTAATTTGATTTAGTATGCAGAAGTCTTTTGTTTTGTGCAGCATTTTAATAAAAATCTTTGACAATCTTGCAGATTGAAATGGGAAGCACAATTGTAAGGATCGATTCTACTATATTTGGAGCAAGAGAGTATCCTGCAAAGAAGTAAACTTCATTGAAAACCGTTCTGCGGGAGATTTACTAGGCTATGTTAAGGAAAATACTAATAATTAATGAGCAATTCAACTTAATGCTTGTTGCATGTAGTATATGTTGTCTTTCAGCAGTGTCTGAAAAAATGGGTGGATACTGGGATCTAATTATGACATTTTTGACGGAATAGTTGATTTCAACTTTATTCTGTTGAAAATTGTTAAAAAGTTGGGACTAGCTACAACTGGAATTATGTATCTTTTACACAGTAATTTCTCACGACTGTTACGGCAATCAGGAAAAATCTTAATTAAATATTAAAATTTTATAAGCCTTGGTTTTGTTTGCCAAAACTTTATCCATATGGTTAATATCTAATTGAATCACATTTAATAAACCTATAACTTTCATAAACCATATCTAATTGAATCGCATTTAATAAACCATACTGTGCATAAACCATTAACTGCGATATCCAATTTGGTGTGCATTCCATCCGTAATTTTCTCGAAGTCCGTGGAGAATCTACATAGTGCTTCAAAAAGCTATGGATCCCTCCCACACTAGGATGTGAACAGGCAAAACGACCTCTATTTAGACTATAGAGTAACATATATATATATATATATATATATATATATATATATATATATAATTGACTATAATTGAGAACCGTTTCAAAAGCGTTATGAAAAAATGCCAAACTAAACCCTAACAAATGTGAAGATATTCATTGAATCCTATAGGGCAGTGTTCTTTGGTTTAAAATATCTTTTCGATCACATTTTCTCCGATGTTAGATCAGGATGCATAAATCCATTGAATAATTTTTATTAATGTGCAATCGGATTTATACACATTCTTTTTTATCTAAGAATCATCTTATCTAAATTCTCTCACTTATTTGTACAACACAAATCTGGAAGGAATACACAAATCTGGAAGGATTATGTCCAACATTCTTATCCTTTTAGATCAGGATGCATAAATCCATTGCATAATTTTTATTAATGGGCAATCGGATTTATACACATTCTTTTTTATCTAAGAATCCATTCATCTTTAAATTCTCTCACTTATTTGTACAAGGACAAATCTGGAAGGATTATGTCCAACATTCTCATCCTTCCAACATTCTCCCCATAACCTAAAGGGGTGTTTGCCAGCTCACATTTTTGTCTTCCACGTGCTTTGTTGTGATGTTTGCAATGTGTTTATTTAATGGTTTTAAATGACTAGTCTTGGCCTATACATGGTATTGAATCAAATGACACTTTGTGCTAATGTGTTTGATTTGATCATGGAATCTGGGATTCTTCGCAAACTTGATTGCAAAAGCGTTGCCAACCAAAAGAGAAGTAGAATTCACTTGTTTCTCTTGCAAATCTTTAAATATTCTTTTAGCTACATATTCTTCTTTGTTGCTTTTGTTGTTGCCACATATTCCACATCTGTTGGAACTGATTGTTTGTGTGACCTCCAGGACACAATTCTTGAGCCAAGACTCATGAGATAGTCTAAAATTGATACTCCATTTTTTGTGCCCATCAAAGTTTGAATCAGAATGTCCAATCAAGCTAAAGTCATCCATTTGTGAATATTTGAGTCCAAAGTCTTGAGTTCCCTTTTAAGTATTCTAAAACTATTTTTGTTACAAACTAATGCCCTTCACAAGGTTTTTGCTTAAACTTGGAAAGAATCCCAAGATTAAATGGGATGTCTAATTTGGTGGTAGTAAGGTAAAGAAGACTTCTTGCAAGTTTTTTGTACTTGGTTGCATCGTCAAATTCATTCTTTTTTTTTTTTAATGTGAGATTCAATTTTTGTTCCATCAGAATAGATAAAGGGTTGCATTTAGTCATGTTAAACCTATTCCACAATTCTCCAATATAGTTATTTTGGGAGATGAATATGTCCTTTGGATGTTGTGCTACTCCAATGCCCAAATAATATTGAAGATGCCCCAAATATATCATCTCAAAGCCCTTTTTCAACTCTTTTTTTTATGCAATATTGTTCTCATTATTCTTGATTATCAACATATCAGCTACATACACTACAAGATAAACAACAATGTTCCCAACCTTTTTGACAAACAAAGTTGCATTGTCAAAATTAAAGTGTTTGAAATTCAATTTCAAAAAATGCTTTGTAAACTTATACTAGGAATGTGATGCTTGTTTTAGGCCATATAATGATTTAACAAGTTTATGTACTTTTTGCTCATGTACCTTCACAACAAAACCTTCTCACTGAGATACGAAAACATTATCTTCGAAGTCTCCATTCAAAAAAAAAGCCGTATATCCATTGATGAACTTTCTATCCATTTTGAGCTACCAAGGCAAAGAGAGCTAAAATGGTGACCCATTCTATTATTCAAATTTGGTAGATAAATTCAATTAAAGATCATACAAAACATTCATATAATTTATATCAATTGAATCATAATTATCTACGTCATTTCCATCTTGTCTAGTGGTATTAATTTTTTAGGGATCTTATCTGATAATTACTTCATATGATTTCTTAGTTTAATCTTTCATTCATTCAATTTCATCATAAAGCAATTACATCGAAGATCTTCAACAATAGACAATAGTATCATGAAGAGACAACCAAATCAAGAAAACAAGCATTTATCTTGGTAAAATCCATTAACCTTTTCCTTAGAGAAGTCATCAAGTTCAACAAAGATACATTAGTCAAATACAAGGTCGAATAAACCAACCATATAGCTAGGTTAAACCTGGTCAAGATTCTCTCTAGTCAAGTCAACAATCACCCTTTGTCTGCTTTAGATATATCTTCTTCTTTGTTGGCCTCAAACATGTTGCTTCGATATCCTCAGACATGTTGACCTCAGATATGCAGCGTCGTTGACCTCAAACATGCAATTTCACCGGCCTCAACAGACAACCCTCTTTCGTCGGCTTTAGACCTTAACTTTGTTGACCTCAGATAAACCTTCTTCGCTACCTCAAATAGACTTTCTTTGCTGCCTCGGAAAACTGAATTTGCTTGCTTCAGATATATCTGAATTTGCTTGCTTGGAGGGAGGTTGAATAGACGATGTTTATAGTAATTTGTTGGGTCAAATGGGTGGGGCTGACTTGACTAGAGGGGAGTCGACCTGACTTCTTTTGGAGCCAAAATATTATTTTCAAAAATTCATTTTTTCTTCATTTTGTAAAGGACATGAAGAACATTGATCCGAATTTAACAAGCAACGAAACATAATACATATAGGTTGAATAGAACATATTTATAGTAATTTGTTGGGTCAAATGGGTGTCGCTTAGGTTGAGTCCAACTTGACTAGAGGGGAATCGACCTGACTTCTTTTGGAGCCAAATAATTTTTTTTCAAAAATTCATTTTTTCTTCATTTTGTGAAGGACATGAAGAACATTGATCCGAATTTAATAAGGAACGAAACATAATACATATATAATCACAAATGCAGAGATGCAACATAAATAATATTTCATTTCATTAATATCAAATATTGAAAATGCTTACAGACAAAATTGAAAGAAACTAGCTCTAGCGATGGTAGCTTATCTATGTGAAGAGATGTGGTGGCTACATGCCTTTGAACAGTGTTACAATAAGTTTCAAGGGCATTTTTATTATTGAACAATAATAGAAAACCCTAAATAACCAAAACCTTAACCTAAGGAGCTGTAACACCAAGAGTTTATGGCCCCGTTGGGGTTAGTTGGAAAACCAACTTCCCAAGGTTGTAGCTTGGTCATATTATCTTTGTTTGGCGCATATGATAAATCATTGGAAATATATCTCCGAGCTCCGAGGACTACAATTTTTTCCGCAATCCCTTGTCTCCAACTATGGGACTGCAACGAACCTCAAAAAAACGTCGTTCAGGGGGTCAAAATTGCTCCAGAAGTTCAGGACCCGAAAATTGCTAAAATTAGTAAATAATAAAATTGATGAAATTGTTTAGGTGGAATAGGCGGGTGGCCACCAATATCCACTTGGATCATTCCTCTCCCCTTGGGAAGCAATGGTCTTCATTGCGGGCAGAGCCTCCATAAGGTGGTGAAATTTCTGTTGAACTTGGTCCCTGGTGAACCACTTGCACTGGTGAAGGAGTTGGCATGCTTTGACAACTCAATACAGCTGGATCCGTTGTTGATGAGTGCTCTTAAGATGTGTGTCCATGATCTGATTAGTTGTAGCCCGTTCCATGCAATCTTGATTTAACTCTGTCGGCATGAGTTGTTCTGCAATGTCGAATGTGTCTAGTAATGGTGGAAAGTATGGCCGAAGGTGATCCACATTGAACACTGGGTGCAAGCCAAGGAATGGGGGAAGGTTGAGCTCAAAAGCATTGTCTCCCACCGCCTTGATGATGGTGTAAGGCCCATAACAGAGTGGTCTGAGTTTCTGATGGACTCAAGTTATGTGTTCTTTCAGCAAATGCAGGAAAACATTATCGCCCACCTTAAACTTGTGTGGCACCCGATGTTGATCATATCACTGCTTGTACTTGGCATTGGATTTCTCCAAGATGACGTGGACCTGTTGGTGAATGTGTTGGATGCGTTCAATAAATCTGGTTGCTTTATCAGCCTTAAACAATACATGTGGATCATGTTTGTGTGGTCACATGAGGTATGACAACATCAAACAGACACTGGTTGAAATCATAGGCCCACTTGAAAGGGACTACAACGAGTCAAGCCATGGAGAGATTTGTTATAGCTGTGTTGCACATATGGAAGACTCTCATCCCATGTTCGTGGATGCTTGGATTTGTACATGTAGAGTATATGCACTATCATCCTGTTGACGACCTCTACCTGTCCATCTGTCTGGGGATGTAATCCAGCTGTATTGGTGAGCTTGGTGGCCAATAGTGCCCATAGGCTTGACCAGAATGTGCTTAGGAACCTACTATCCTGATCTGATATAATAGTCTACGAGATCCCAAAATATACCCACACTCGTTCAAAGAAGAGTTTGGCAATGTCCTCTGTTGTGATACTCTTCTTGCAGGCCGCCAATATAGCCATTTTTGAGAATATGTCAACAACCACAAATATACAGTCATTACTATGCTTGGTAGAAAGGAGGCTAGACATAGTCCGTGGAGATGGATTCCCAAGGTTGACTGGGAGTGGGAAGAGGAGTGTACAGGCCTTGCTTTTTTATGGTTGGCTTGGTGATGGCTCTTGCAGTGCAGAATCTGATATATTTCTCAACATCTTGTCAAAGTTTTGGCCAATAGAAATATTGTTGTAATACAACCACTGTCTTTTCTACCCTGAAGTGTCCAACGACCCGACTATAGTGTGCCTCCCAAATAATCTTGGCCTGCTCACTCTAAGGACCACAAAGGTGTCCCTGGTGGCATAACAATGCATCAAGGAGGTGATAATCTGGCACTTGTTTGCCTCCTAGGAGCATTTGGTATGTGTTGATAAAGTCTGGATTGTTCTTGTAAAGATTTAGTCAGCTTGAAATCGCGTGCCCATAAGAGTCTAACACAGTGGTCAACGCCATGACAGGTGGTCCGCTGAGGCAGTCTGTAACATTGTTGGTGCTACCCTTCTTATACTTAATATTCAAATGGAACTATTGCAAGTATGTGAACCATTTTTTATGGCAATCGTTCTGCAACTTTCCTTGTGTTTGTATGAACTGCAGGGGTCGGTGGTCTATGTGGATGATCGTTTCCTTCCCCAGAATGTAGTGCTTCCACTAGCAGCATCCCTGCACAGTGGAATACATTTATTTTTCATATGTGGGATATTTCCAGACTGTGTCTGAAAGTGTCTCACTGTGATATGCTACTGGATGATCTTATTGAGTAAGAACTGCACCAATCACATAGTTGGAGTCATCTGTCTCAATCTAAAATATTTGTTGCAGGTCTGGTAATGTGAGCACAGGTGTAGAGAAAAGACGATGCTTCAATTTGTTAAATGCCTTCTGTTGGGATTTAGACCAGAAGAATTTCTATTTTGCTCCTCCTTTGGTGACTTGACTTGGGGGCCAGGTGATATGGGAGAATCCCAACATGAACCTGTGGTAGAAGTTGGCAAGTCCCAGAAAGTTTTGAAGCTCTGTTAGAGTGGTTGGGGTTGGCCAATCTCGAATGACTTGTATCTGGGTTGGGTCCACATGCACACCTTGCTCATCAATGATGTATCCCAGGTATTGAATCGGAGTCATACCAAAAGTTCATTTTTCCAAATTGGCACACAACTTGTGTTGTTGCAATGTTTGGAGGACCTATTGAATGTGGTGCAGGTGTTCCTCCCAACTTTGACTAAGGACCAAGATGTCATCTAAATACACCACCACGAATGAGTTGGTAAAAGGTCGCAAGATGTCGTCCATTAACCTCATGAAGGTTGCAGGGGCATTCGTGAACCCGAAAGGCATGACCAACCATTCGAAGAGGCCCTCCTTATACTTGAAGGCAATCTTCCATACATTAGAGGGTTCGATTTGTACCTAGTGATAACCGAACTTCAAGTCAATTTTGTTGAAATATTTTACCCCCTTGAGTTGGTCCAGGAGGTCATTGATCCGTGGGATTGGATACCTATTCCAAACAGTGATCTTGTTCAGCGCCTGATAGTCAGTACAAAGTCTCTAGGTGTTGTCCTTCTTCTGTACCAACACGTTCAGGCTCCCACAGGGTGAGGAGCTTGGCATGATGTTCCCTTAAAGCAACATCTCTTGGATCTGCCTCTTGATTTCATCATTCTCCAGAACAGAGTGTCGATAGATCGACCCATTAGGCAGCAGTGCACCTTGGGTCAGATCAATGGAGTGCTTGACCTGACAGTGTAGAGAAACCCTTGTGGTTGAGGAGAAAATGTCCTTGTATTTCCTCGCAACTTTTTCCACGTGTTGTTGCTACGTAGGAGAGCCCTATTTAGAGGTTGCAACCACAATCTTATTCTTGCCCTGTGGGCGACTCGTAATGAAAACAAATTTCCTGGTTTGGGAAATAATCTCACTGCATTGCATTGCAGTAATCAAAGAGATGGCGGAAGTCGCTACTACCTCTGGTATCATATACAACTTATTTGCCAAAGTAATAATAATAGATTGAGGCCTATACTCATACACAACATGTCGCTTCCACAAGTATGGTTGGCCTAATAATACATTAGAAACTTCAAGGGGAGCAACATCACACAATACCTCATCTATGAAGGGCTTGATGTTATAGGGAAGGCAACACTGCTAGCTGATGCGGAGATCTCTTCCTTGGTAAAGCCACTCGATGGTATATGGCTACGGGTGTGTTGTGGTCGATAGGTTGAGACGCTTCACGACCTCTGCTGAAATAAGGTTCTTTTGGCTTCCGCTATCGATAATGAATTATAGTGGAGAACCCTTCACCCACATCTGGGAATGGAAGAGATGCTCCTCCTCCTCTAGATCCTCGGGCTCCTCCCTATGGAGCTTGGTGGTGGCAATGGTGGCATTAGGTTCCACATCAATGATATGCTTCCCTTTGTCATTCCACTTGTCTGATTCTAACTTGGAATCAGAACATGCATCCTGATTTGGATGCCTTCAGCTTGGCCACCAGCCATTGTTTGGCTCGACACTCACTTGTGTTGTGAGTGGATATTTTATGAAATTCACACCACTTCCCCGTGTCCTTTGGCTTTGTGGTGTTTTTCTTCGCTTGCTGCTTCGACGGGTTGTCCTGAGTTGCCCCGCTTTGGCTTTCCCCTGAGTCGCCTCGCTTTGGCTTTGCCCCTTGCTCTGTGGTTTGGGGGTGCCTTTCCCTGGCTTTGGATTTGCGGATCCAAAGTCTTGCTTCTTCTGCTTAAATTTCTACTCGATCTTAGTAGCATATTGATATGTCGCGCCAAGCGAGGTAATGTCGAGGAACTCCATTCCCTCTTGAATGTATTTGTGCAAACAACTGCGGTACTTGAGCACCAAATGCTTCTTTGAATCTTTAATACCCAACTTTGTGCACGGGCTATGGAACAAATTCGTCAGCTCATGCACATCTTGATCCCTTTGCTGCTGCAGCATGGTCCATTGGATGTACTTGTCCTCTAGCTCCCCATGAGGTAATATTGTTCCTTGATTCTATCTCGGAACGAATTCCAAGTGGGTGCCGTTGAAAAAAGTGAGGGTTCTTCCTCATCCCTCTATTCACAGTAGGTTGACCACCAATATTTGACATGAGGGGCGACTTTGAGGAGCACAAAGGTAATATTTTCTCGATCAGAGAAATCATGGACCAAAAAGAACCCTTCCAGCAAATTCAACCATCTATCTACGACGTCTGCATCTATCTTGCCTTCAAATACAAGAATGTCGAATTTGAATTGTACCTTGAAGGGAGAAGCACCTCCAAAGTGACTGCCGAATGAAGATGCGTCATCCGTGGGCATTCGCCACAGGATCTCAGCGAAGTTGTCTATTATTTTGTTCCTCTGTCGCTTGAGAGCTTCTTCGAGCAATATTTTGATAGGATCTCTTGCTCCTCCATCTTTCTTTTTTCCCGCCATGGGAGTCCATCAGGGTTTACAATGCTGATCTTGCAAGGGTTCAATCAGATCAAACCCTAACTCCTTATACCCTGACCTCATTGGGGACATGCAAAGAAAAACACGGAGAAAGAGCAGACCACTCTGATACCACTAATCCAAATTTAATAAGGAACAAAACATGATACATATATAATCACAAATACAGAGATGCAACAAAAATAACATTTCATTTCATTAATATCAAATACTGAAAATGCTTACATACAAAATTAAAAGAAACTAGCTCTAGCGATGGTAGTTTATCTTTGAGAAAAGATGTGGTGGCTACATGCCTCTGAATTGTGTTACAATGAGGCTCAAGGGCCTTTTTATTATTGAACAATAAGAGAACACCCTAACCTGAGGAGATGTAACTAAGAGTTTATGGGCCCCGTTGGGGTTAGTTGGGCAGCCAACTTCCCAGGGTTGTAACTTGGTCATATTATCTCTGTTTGGCGCGTATGATACCTCGTTGGAAAGATATCTCCAAGGAATACAAGTTTTGTCGTAATCCCCTTTGACTACAATTTTGCAACGGACCTTAAAAAAACAACGTTTAGGGGGTCAAAATTGGTCCAGAAGTTCAGGACCCAAAAAATGGTAAACATAGTAAATAAGAAAACTAATGAAATTGTCTAGGTGGAATAGGTGGGTGACCTCAAATATCCACCTGGATCAAACATGCCTTTAATATTTTCTTTTGACCATAACATGGAGAACATACTTACAAAATGAAATAATGACCAAATATAATAATTATGAAGACCGACCATAGCTACAAAAAATCAACACTCCCTCTTAGTTGTTTAAATTTCTAGGGTAAAGAACCATGAGACAATTTTTCTTCATCATGATAACTACCTCTAATGATTAATTAGCATTAGTTATATTTTCTATATTATTAAGCAATTATACAGAAGAAAAACTCAACTAATAAACATAAGAGAGAAATAAAAGATAATCATGATACAATGAGACAAGAGACACAAAAATTAGGCTTGAGGCTAGGGAAAACCCAACAAGAGGCAAACCTGTAAATATTTCCTTATACGAGAGAGAGATTTGAATGTTCATCAATACATCAGAAGTAACCATGTCAAGAGTACAACCAAACCAGTAAAAAGATGAAATCCTCCAAGCCATCCTTATAAAATTCAACCCTCTTGTTTCCTTCTTCTTTTGGTGGATCAGAGATATCAATGTACAAATGAAGAGGAGTGATCTCCTATTAATAACCTTTCAAGAGAGGGGTCGAATGGGTGCCTCTTGGCCCAAACGACTTTAATAAGAGGATGACTTGATCATATTTAAGAGGTGAAATAAAAATTCAAAATTTCAATTTCTTCATGATGAAAATATATTGACCATGGCTACCATATTTTCCAACACTCTCTTAGCCATGGAGGTACTTTTCATTTTCTTCTCCACATCAATCTCCCCAACTAATCCATAAGTCTCATAGCCACAAACTAAGGGAGAGATCACAAGTCTCATCATAAGGAAAAATAGCATCAAACATGTTCCATCAATCAAGATTGTTCGTGAGGCCATACTCATATGCATCGAATCCATCTTCCTTGCTAATCCATAGGTCTCATAGCCATAGCCTAAGAGAGGAATCCCTATCTCAATCCCTGACTAAAAACACGGTTGCATGGCCCACAATCTAAGGGAGGAATCCTTATCGCAATCCTCGACCACAAACGAGTTCTGATGACCCACAACCTAAAGGAGAGAACATGGGATCAATCTCATTGACCAATCCATTTCTCACAACACACAACCTAAGGGAGAGATCGCAAACTCAATGCCTCAGAACCAAGCTCCTCGACCAGCCTCATTAGCTTCACAGTCAAATGACCTAAGGGAGTGACAATATTCTCGACTAATTCATAGGTCTCATAGTCGTAGGCTAAGGAAGATTCATGATTCTATATAATCAATGCTCCCTCTCCAACGAGATTCTCAGTCATTCGAGGCCTCTCACATAAACATCAACAACCTGCTCAACAATTACAAAATTAGCCATGGTGGATTTCAACAAATTCTAGCAATATAATTCAATTATTGACTGAACTTCAGTGGGGGATTCTCATAGAAGCAATCATGAACAACAACAGTCGAATCCAGTAGATAACAAGTGAATTCTCACAAAATCACGCAACATGTATATTATAATCGATTTCAGAACAAATATCTAATAGATCAATTTGGAATATGGATATATGGATGTATTGTGGTTATTTGGAGAGTTTCATATTCTTTGAGTTACTATGTAACTTATCTCTATGGCTCTTTATATGTTACGCTCTGTGTTGTGTTTGCTTTATTATGCTACTCTAATGATTTGGTAGATAAAAATAAGAATGCATGGAATTCTAGCAAAGATACACATCTTATCCCATATGAAGTACAAGTTGTAGATGTGATCATAATTGAGGTGAAAATTCATTTCATACTGGCCATCAACAATTATCCCACACAAGAAAGTTTCTAGGGAAAACAAGATTATTCTTGGATTATCTTTAGGAACCCACAATTCCCTAAATTGCAGGCCAATCAACAAAGGAGATGTATAATGATTTGGTGCATAAAAGTGGCAAGTTGCATGATATATGATACATTTGTTCAGTCACTTGCACTATGGGCTTATTGGAAACACTGAGGGGGAGGGGGGTGAACCAATTTTTCATTATTTTTAACTATTTTTATCTTTTCAAATATTTGATGCACATAAATCATGAAACACAAATATTTACATCAGAAACACTTATACATTTTTTCTTAGTAAATATTTTGTAAACTTCCTTGTACATAGTAAGCACAAACACACAAATTCAGTAGGCACCATAAGGATTTTCAATGCAATTGGAACCAAACATGCCTTTACAACATTGAAGGTCTACTTCCTATAGCATTTCAACCTTTGCACTAAACACTTACCTTATGTAGCCTACATGCCTACATGCCCACTCGCTTGTGTCCAAAATAGGGCTCGGTCCTATCATCACCTTGACATCACAACTAATTCAACGAAAAACTCCCTTAACACTACCTTAGCCAAGTAAACTCGACCTTAGAGTTCTTCAATGGAGCTTGACCACCTCGAAAATTAGACCAAATCTTGGTCTATAATGGGATTTCAACTTTTGCCACAAACTAAACCTGAACTCCACCTTCGATGCACCAAAACTAGGCTCTCAAACCAAACATGAATTCAACTTTCAAACTAGGTCTGAACTTGAACTTCAAACACTAGAATCTGGCTCCTAGAACAAACCTGGAACTTGACCACAATAGGACTAAAGTTTAACCTTCCTTAGGGCTAGAAATCGCCTTCAACAGGTTTGAAACTCAACCTACATAAAACCTTTGCAATTTTCCTTCTAACCAAGACCAAAAAAACCTTCACAAAAATGTGCAAAAAACCATTCCCATAGAAAACCTCACTTGGTTCATGAGGTATGAACCTTAGAACTACTCCTTCACTTATACAAACTTGAATTGGCTTGTGTGAGTGGCTAGAAATGCTCCTCACGCCTATTTATAGTGCATCTAGAATTTAGACGACATCGACTTTCCATTGGCTAGGTCAACCTTTCCATTGGCTAGGTCAACTTTTCCATTGGCTAGGCCGAGTTGTGCAATTGATAGATTGTATAATGAATATTCAAAAAATCATTTCTCCTCAATCGCGAGGATTTATAGGGAATGCCATATATTGTTGGAAAGGAATTCGAATAAGATTTCCAACCATTTTATTATTCTCTCATTTGAGGGAATGCCATATACTGTTGGAAAGGTATTGAAATAATCTTTCCAACCGTTTTATTATTCTCCCATTTGATCTAGGTAATTGGAGTAAAGATCTATTCAAATATAGGGTATTTAAATGGGGCATTAATAGTCCAAAAACAATATTTCTAGGTGTGTCATATATCGTTGGAAAGGTCTCGAAATATGTTATTTGACTATGTAACCTTATTTTTCATTTGAATAACCTTTAAAATTAATAACAACCATTTTTCAACATATCCCCCTTTGTTATTGATGGAAACACTTCGATATCTATTTATTTTGGCATTTGATCCCCCTATTTGCATTCTCTCCATACTTCTTGTCAACTATTCCCCTTGTTTGCATTCTCTCAATACTTCTTGTCAGTTTCTCCCCTTCTCTGCATTCTCTCCATACTTCCTCTTAGTTGTTGTCCCTGTCAACATTCTTCCCTCGCTTTAACATCAATATCAATAGGTGTCCCTAAGTTTGTGCTCCAATCTTCATCTTCATATCATGATTTTTCAACCAAAGTTGAATATGGACCTCTTGTTCCATACCTTCAAACATTATATATATATATATATTCACAGATTTATTTTTATTAATATCATTTAGTTAAAAAGGGGTGGAGGGAGGGGGAGGGGTCTTATATAACCCTAATGGAAAAATCGTCAAGAAGTATGCCTAGGGGTTAGGCCATCTCCCCTTGTCTGCGTTCTCTCAATACTTCCTGTTAGTTGTTGCCCCTGTCTACATTCTCCCCCCATTTAACACCATCAATAGAAATAGGTGCTCCCCCTAAGTTTGTGCTTCAATCTTCATCTTCATATCATGATTTTTCAACCAAAGTTGAATATATATATATATCATTTAGTTAAAAAGGGGCGGCAGGAGGGGGAGGCGTTTTATATAACCCTGATGGAAAAATCGTCAAGAAGTATGCCTAAGGGTTAGGCAATGGGACAAATAACCAAGAAAATTTGTATGGATTATTGCAAGGAGTCATATTAGCTAGAAGCTTACATGTCACAAGCATTGGTATCTTAGGGGATTCTCATAATCATCCAACACCTATGTAAACGAAATTGGACTAAGCACAAACATCTATAAAATCTAATGAAAATAGTATGTAGGATTCTGGAAGACATTTTGGGGAAACAATACTTCCATGTCCTCAAAATCCAAAACAATGAAATTGATTAATGTGCCAATTTCAACTCCAAGTTGGACAATAAGATCTAAATGGAGAGCTAAGCTGGACTCTCTTATAATTTTAATGAATTATTAAGTGATAATGAAGAAGATTAGAGTTCTTATAATCATAGACAAAAATTCCTATGAAACGCCCAACAATATAATTATTAAGGATTGAGGAATGTTCATGGAAAATTAATAGGAAAAATTGGAGGGGCAGGGGTGGAGGGGGGGTGGGCTCGACAACTGTCGTGGCACCCCACACTTGCTAGATACATGCACAAATCTTCCTATATCAACCTCACTGGAACCACACGCTGTGGAGGATGCATAACAACCTCATGGGGGCTTCATTGGGGGAGAAACCACGTGCGTTCATATTTGGGGATATATATTGAGGAAAAAAAGACATAATATATTGGGGGATATATAGGGGGTAAAGGGTTTTTATATTGGTAGGTATAAAAAATGGAGCTCAATGAAAAAAATAAAGGGGTGTAAAAATGTTAACGAAAAAATGGATACCTAATATCTAGTGAAAGTAGCGTTTTTTTTTTAATTGGGAAGGTGTATTAGGTTCACATTGGTTGGCGGTTAAATAATGTGATATTTAAAGGTATTTTCCAATATGTAGTCAAATAAGGGTATTGTTTAGTATTCCACGAAGATGTGTGATATGTCAAAGATTCATTGAGTGAAGCCCCCGAGAATAACCTCACCTCAAGCCTCACACACATGGTGTTAATCACATCTCAGATGCAGGCATTAGTGAAGAAGCATGGTCTCTCTCGACGAAGTTGACGAAATGCACGTGGGATAAAAGTTGACAAAATACATGTGGGATAGGGACATGGTGAAATATGTTGACAAAGTCACCAACCTACGTGGTTTATCTTATAATTATGGAATCTCACCACATTTTGATACATGGAGTGCTATGCCAGAGAAAATGGCAAGTGTCATGGCTTGTTGTTGGCCTATTAGGTAATTTCTCCATCACAGTGAATTTCCTTTATCTTTTCTCTATGTAAGATAAAGGAAGTGCCCTTAGTTTGGAAGCGAAAGTGTCGATGAAAATAAGCACAAAAGAGAGGTAGACAACCATGAACAAACATTTTATGTTTTGAGTTGGATTTAAAAGGGGGGTAGGCCATCAAGATGGTGGGAAAATGTCGGGACAGTCTCCTTGGTATTGAGAATATTTTAGGGCGGAGTTTAATTCAATTCTCTTACTTGATAACTGCTTGTGTTATACTTGTTATGCTTCTATTACTTAGATCTTATCTTCATTAGCTTATTATGCCTTTCATTAAGTCAATTATCAAAACGCAAGAGACACCGAATTTTAACTCTTCAAGCCAAGGCCAAAACTTCTCCCTCTTGGAGAGGAAAACCCAAAAGTAATTATTCTTCTAGATCTTCAATTTACAATTACCATGACCATGACACGAATCCTTAACACTAGTATGCCTCCAAGACCCTTGTCACTGCTCTTCTCGGCTTCTCTAACTGATCTCTCCTTTATGCACTACTTTTCACCATATTGCATTGTCACCTAGAGAATCTCAGTCTCTAGCCTTTGATAAGATGCTTCCTCCCTTTTGACCTCTAAAAGTCTCCTACTTCGATCTCCTTCCAGCACCCCTCTACACTTCCAATTAGCCCTAGACCGAATTGTTTATGAACATGAGGCAACCTTTGGTCTTCTCTGTAATTACAGTGATAGAGGTGCAGACTTAGTCTGAAATAGAGATAGATTTATTTGCAGATCCACACATACCATATAGACATTACTCCTTGTTGTATCACCCTTATTCTTCGCATTATAGCATCATCATCCTTCACGTTGTAACACCCTTCTTCATTCAGTCCTGTAATACGCACTGATATGACACTTTAATCCTTGTTGTAGCAGCTCTCGGTCTCCTGAGCTATGCGAGGATTTTATGTCAGAGATGTCATCCTTGTAACCCAACCCAATCACGATACCCTTTACTGAGATTCCTTGTCTCCTCGCACTCTATTACAGGCTCTTTTCTCTGCGCTAAACTTTAGTCCTTAATCTCACATAATATTTCAGAGCTGATACAAATTGCTTGGATTGATATGAGGCTACAGTCCTGGTTATATATAATGAATGTCTTTCCTATTCTGGACCGACATGTCTTCCAGTGTGTAGGCTGACTTCACCATGGGGTATTTACAACATATTTGAGCCGACCTTCATGGAGCATATTGACAAGGTCTTGGAGCATATTTTACATCTACAAATTTGTCCTTTACAAGTGTAACAATACTTCATATACATGACTCTAAATTATATATTTATGACAATATGAAAATTCCCTATAAGACATCAAGAAGTATTTGACCCATAATAAAAACTTCCTTGCTCATGAAACCCATGAGGAAACCATTACAAAATACATTTTATTATCTTTGTCTTCTTCATTAAATATATTCATAATTACTAGTCATTAGGAAGACCGAACCTAATAACACTTTCCAACGCTCCCTCTTAACTAGGGAGGTATTCATAATGGTACATGGTCACTTTCAATCTGAAGAATCTCATAAGAAGAATTTGATTGGTAATCCATCTGTTATAGAATCATATTAACTAGCATTGTTACAGTGCAAGGCCTTGACTAACAACTCCATCTCTCCACGAGACCATGAGCTACAATGCTGGTGAGACCAATGATTATATACACCTTCATCATTATCTCCAAGGTACATACTCCACCTAGGTGTTCACTGAGTATGACCTCTTAAGGACTATTCTTATCAGGATAGTTAATCCTCAAAGAATATCCATCCTCTCACGACTAATCTTTCCATAGATGTAATAATACATCCAAAAAGAGTATCAGATGCTAGATAATTAACCAATATTGCATTCTTCTTCCAGAATGATGTGTTTATCTCTCTCTCTTCACTAGGGAGAACATATTCCACGGAGAAATATAAAGAATGTACCTAAGCTTTCTTTTTTGCTTAGGAATCACAAAGTTTCCTCCAAGTACGAAACTTATTATCAAGATCCCTCTTAATTAGGGACCTGCAGTAAAAATTATGAAAACATCCAACTGCTCATGAAGAACTCCTTCCATTAATGTCATGAATTGGGAAGCCTTCAACTTTGGGATCTCTTCATATGGAACCGATCATCCATCACTTTCATCCATGATTCATGTCTTCAGAAAGTGATCCATCAATCTTCTCATATGGTCTAACTTCATGTCATGTTGTTCTTCTTGAGACCATATTTCTTTCAAGGATCTTTCATCCTACCATATGGTTATCAATTGTCAAATACATATACTTCCCTTTGGCAACCCTGCATAAGCTCATCAGATATTGATTAATTATAAATGTGAACTTTTAAATGAAAATTTACCTTAGTGTTGATCTTTCACCATGACATCTTCTTGCAGGCATCGACATACTTTTTTTTACAGATGGACACATCTCCTAAATATATTTATTGTCAAGGGTCTCCATCTTTTCCAAACTTCTATGAGAGTCTACATATCTTCCCAGGAGATCTCATAGTCAAATCTTCTTGGTTTCCTTGGATTTTGACTGCTTCTTTCCATGGTTGTACTTCTCACGATCTCTTCCTCCACAAAATTTTATTTCATTCCTAGGAACTTCCACTGATCAGTTCCTTGATAATGTTCAAACACCTCATATTCCATATGAGAACATATTATGTTGGTTTCATCTAGTGCAGAGCATGCCTTTTGGCAACATGTGCATTAGAAGAGTTTCTACTTTCTACTTTGATCATACTTCTAAAGATAGAAGTATTCTAACTACAACCATATGACATGAATTCATAGCATCCAATGTCAACATCTATAAATATACATGTACCTCATCCTTTCTCCTTTTGAGTTACCTTACAGCAGGTTTCCTTAGAATGAAGAGTTTCATTCCGTTGACCTGCTTCATCAATATGTCATCATATCCTATTCCTAGAATTTCACAAGTTAGAATTCTCGAAGAAACCTTTTGATTTATTTCTAACCAGTGAATCCAAAGAGGATTCCATTAGAAAATGTCAGCACCTATTTTCTTATTGATTATTTAATGGTGACCTTTGATCTAGACAACTGCCTTCTATAAATGTTGTTTTCAGTGAGGTTCCCAGGAGCCACTTATAACATAGATGCCATATATGTGTTACAGACATCCTCCTACAACGAGTGCTCCTCCTTCAATGCTTCCATCATGATGCCAATCCTGGATTGATGCATCTATCTAATATACCATGCTTCCTAACATACTATTTTAAAATCGACCAAAACCGCTTAAAGAGGAAGATTATCTCAATCACAGTAGATATCTTTCACTTCTTCTTTCTTAGATTTCTTTTGCATTAGGTTCTTTTCTTTCTTCGATGACATGGGATTCTTCCCTTTTCCTCTTGTCCTTATTAAATTTGGGACAATCTTTTCTATAGTGCCCATGTTCTTTATATACATAGCATCGTAACGTATCCAAGTTTCTCCTTCTCTTCTGAGGACCAAAATTTCCAAATCTTCCCTTTCTTCTTGGCCTATTAGCATAGGCTTGATTCTCTTCATTTGATCCTATATCAACTTTAGCTTTTAACCTTGTCACTTTTATCTTGCATATAGACCATAGATCTTGGAATGGTGTTACTTCTTTCTTCCCATATATATTTGAAGTGAGAATTCTCCATTCCTCCAGTAGAGCATTCAGTACCACTATAGTCATCTTTCTATCAAAAATTACTTCTCCCAATCCCGGAGCTCCAATAATTTGTCATATATTTCTTTTGAAGATTATAGTTTTGATACATAGGACATGAGAGAGTCCTTTATGGATTCTATAAGAATCCTATGGGCTCTTATGTCTCCTTCATGTATTTGGCATGACTCCATTCTTAATAAGATTTAGATATATCATTTTCTTCCATGCAAGAAAGTTTGAAACCCCAAACATTTTGTTTCTTTCTTTGCAAAAATACATGTTGACAGATTCAGATGAAGTCATAAAGATACTTACTTGAATAGATGCTTCTCTTCTACCAACTTCCTTGTTGATGATGACGTACATAGCAGCAGGAGCTCCCTCTTAGATTGGCTTCTTTAAGAGAGGTGAAAAGAATTAGATCACCTTTAATCCCTTATGATGATGATGATCAAGGATGGCTTGATGATGTCTTTAGAAAAATGATGATTTGGCTTCAATCACGAGATAACTTTAGATTCCTTGAAAATGTCACTTTCTTGATCTTGCTTTTCCTCTTGTGTGAGTTCTTTGAGTAAGGTCTTTGATCCCTTTGAAATGGCTTGAGGGATTCTCCAATTTCTGTAAACTGCTCCTTATTGAATGAGAGAAGTTCTTCCTAGATCTGAAGATTGATTCTTCAATGTAGATCCCTGAATTTTTCTTTGATGCCTTATAGAAAAACTAATCCTTGATCTTCTTAGTACTTGAGTGTATTCTTGTCAAATAGCCCTTTCTAGCACCTTAGCTTTGATACCATTTTGAGAATTTGGTAGCGCAAAGTTTAATTCAATTCTTTTACTTGATAAATGCTTGTGCTATAATTTTTATGCTTCTATTACTTAGATATTATATTCATTAGCTTATTATGTCTTTCATCAAGTCAATTATCAAAACGCAAGAGACAACGAATTTTGGCTCTTCAAGCCAGGGCCAAAACCTCTCCCTCTTGGAGAAGAAAACCCGAAAGTAATTCTTCTTCTAGATCTTCAATTGACAAGTACCATGACCATGACACAGATCCTTGACACCAGTATGCCTCCAAGATCCTTGTCACTACTCTTCTTGGCTTCTCTAACTGATCTCTCCTTTCTGCACTGCTTTGCATCATACTGCACTGTCACTTAAAGAATCTCGATATCTAGCCTTTGATAAGATTCTTCGTCACTTTCAACCTCTAACAATATCCTACTTTGGTCTCCTTCCAACACCCCTCTACACTTCCAAGCAACCCTAGATCGAACTATGTATGCACATGAGGCAACCTTCGGTCTTCACTGTAATTACAGTGATAAAGGTGCAAACTTAGTCCAAAATAGAGATATAATTCTTTGCAGATCCATGCATATTATATAGACTTTAATCCTTGTTGTATCACCCTTATTCTTCACGCTGTAGCGTCCTCATCCTTCACGTTGTAGTACCCTTCTTCATTCAGTCCTGTAATACGCACTGAGATCAAATTTTAATCCTTGTTGTACTAGGTCTCGGTCTCCTCATCTATGCAAGGATTTTGTGACAGATATGTCGTCCTTGTAACCCAACCCAATAATGATGTCGTTTACTAAGATTCCTTGTCTCCTCGCACAGTATTACAGAGTCTTTTCTCCGCACTGAACTTTAGTCCTTAACCTCGCATAATATTTCAAAGCTGATCTGAATTGCTTGGATTGATATGAGGCCACATTCCTGGTTATATATAGGGATTGTCTTTCTTATTCTGGGCCGACATGTCTTCTTGTGTGTAGGCCGAATTCACCAAGGGGTATTTACAACATATTTTAGCCGACCTTCATGGAGCATATTGACAAGGTCTTGGAGCATATTTTACAGCAACAAATTTTTCCTTTACAAGTGTAACAATACTTCATATACATGACTGTAAATTATATATTTATGACAAGATGACAAATCCCTAAAAGACATCAAGAAGAAGACTTTGACCAATAATAAAAACTTCCTTGCTCATGAAACCCATGAGGTAAGAATTACCAAATACATTTTATTCTCTTTGTCTTTTTCATTACATAAATTCATAATTACTAGTTATTATGAAGACCAAACCTAGTTACACTTTCCAACGCTTGGGTGTTTCGTTAGAGCTCTGTATCAAATAGGCCTTGAGCCCCTTCACAAAAGAGAGAAGATTTTCATGGCTTGGGAGACCCAACAATTGCGAAGGTGGCTGCCAATAACAATTGAAAGGGAGAGGACAAATCGACACTAGAGAGCTTTAGCACACAAACAATTCCCTAAACAACTATAACTCCACCATCAAAACCAAGTGCACAAATTGTAAATGTTAGGAGAAAGGAACAAAATTACTTGAACAAATGGATGCTATGAAATTGGATGTGATGGTAATAAATATGAAGCAACAAGAGAAAATTTCAACAACAATTAATCTCCTGGAGGAAATCCAAGATTTGAAAGGAAGGTAGGCATACCAAATGGAAGAAACCAAAGTTTCATGTTAGCAAATTATTACTCTTCAGCAGAAAATTTATGTCGTGTCCTCCTCCAAGATTTGAAAGGAAGGTAGGCATGCCAAATGGAAGAAACCAAAGTCTCATGTTAGAAAATTATTACTCTGCAGGAGAAAATTTATGTTATGTGTCTCAGTCAAAAGGAAACTAGTGATGCTAGTCAGAAAGATGAAGGATTACTCCCATAGCTCAACCAATCTTTGGAAGAGAAAAGTATTAATTTTAATTGATGTATGCATGTTGGAAGTGTTTTTTTGTTAGGAATATTTTGCAGGATGCATTCCTGAAAACATATAGAGAATTTTGAATCATTTAGTCCCTCAAATGTATTATGACTTATTGTACAATGAGATAACATGTTATCTGATTAGATGAACAAATATATAAACCTCATGAGTATTTGTTGTGACCAATATCATATTTAATACAAAATCATATTAATTTTGGTTATATATATATATATATACTCACTACGAAAAATAAAATTTTATTTTAAAAAAATTATTTATAAATACAAATTATGATAATTAAATATTGAATTAAATGATTATTAATAATAAAATATTCATATTAATATTACCTTCCATGGGAGCTCAAGAGAAAGGCAAGGCACCTATCCAAATTTCTATTTCAAGATCCTAATTGTTGTTTTAGACTCGAAGTAGTTTAACCTTTTATGTTTATGGTTTTTGCCCTTTTGGCTATATCTCATAAGAAGTTTATCTCATATCTCTACTTATAATGTTTGTGTATTCTCATTTCTAAGTTTATGGACATCTTCATATCTCTACTTATAATATTTGTGTATTCTCATTTCTAAGACATCTTTATCTAAAAAAAGATTTTGTTGGTTATGGTTAGATATTCTTAACAAGAAACTTACATGGATAAGTTGTTGTTGTCAATAGAGCATTCACCAAAAAAAATATTGAAATGGATTTACAAATTTTCAAATGATTCACTCTATTTATTATTAAATGATATATAATTTAATAATGAATATATTTTTTAAAAAACTAATTTTTTATTTTTATTTTTATTTTATATTATTATTAAATATTTTTTAATCAAATATTTTTATAAATATTCTAAAATTTCAAAAATTTCATTTAATTTATTATTAAAAAAAAAATGTAATTTAATAATAAATATGCACATCTTAATATACTTTTAACAAATAATAAATTATCATTTAGATTATTATTAATTTATATACTTAGTAATAAACGTAGTGTTTAATAAAACATATTTACAAATATTTATATTTATAATAATTAACATATAAATGATTAATTAATCTATTTAAAATTAGATAAATGAAAAAAAAAAAAAAAACATAATCTTTCTATTCAATTTTATTTTTCCTCGTTAATTTATTATAACTTAATTTAAAGCTAAAATTATAAATTTCATTTTGTTAATTTCATTTAGTGAAAAAACTCACTACTAAAATTAAATTAAATTAATGCTCACTACCAAATTAGTTATATATATAGCATTAATTCAAAATCATATTATATCATTTTTTCAAAAATGCTAAAGGCTTACTCCGATCGGATTTGTTGTCTAGCAAATACAAATAGAAAGATTGGGATAGCAACAAAACAAAACTATATGCCCACATATCAATGGCCCACAAAGCTTAAAATTGTGTTGAAGACAAGATATAACCAATCCTCTTCATCATTCCTATGTGATGTTAAGATCCAGAGTTGCATTGTCACCCTCACCATGATGGTGGAAAGCATCATGCATATGCGATTCCATATGTGCCATACACCCCTCAAAGCTATCCATTTTGGCCTGAAGGTTCTTCTGGCCTCTGCGAAGGGACTCCTAGATGTTAATGATATGCCATTGGTTATGTTAGATATCATTAAGAAAACTTATCACCTCGTTGCGATCACCATGATGATGTTGGGCTTGTTGGTCAATTCATGCATGAATGACCTAAATCCAAGCTTCCAAGCAGTCATGTAAAGACCTTAACTTTCTGAATTTAACAATCATTAAAAAATTGATGCTATACAATCCAGAGTGGGATTTTTAAAGCAGAATATATATATATATATATATATATATATATATATATATCAATTCACTATTTAATACTTATCTGGAACCGTGTTTGAAGTTGTTCCAGACCCGTCATGGCTCCCGCTCACGTTATCAAACCGTCGTTTTCCTCACATCCTATCTGAGGTCAACTTATTCGGTCCCCAAATCCATAAAACAAGTCTTCTAGCCCCTATGCGCAGAACTCTAATAACAATCTAGATCACTCCATGACTCTGTTAGGACTCACTGCTCATGTCTCCCATAGTTAGAACTCCTCTAACAGCATCCGGGTCAGTTTTCCCACCTCACTGACCCATGCTCATCAAGTCCCCCCCTTCTCCTTTTATACACAAATCTCCTAAGATATTTATTAAAATATCCTCCTTTTAATAAATATCTTGGATTTCTAAAATATCTTAGATTTATTAAAATATTATTATTTAATAAATATCTTGGATTTCTAAAATATCTTAGATTTATTAAAATATTATTATTTAATAAATATCTTGAATTTATTAAAATATTATTATTTAATAAATATCTTAGATCTACTAAAATAATATTATTTAATAAATATTTTGGATTTATTAAATATCTTGAATTTAAAATATCATCATCTATTTGCATAAGTCAATGCCTTTACTTTCCTTTGAACAAAATATTAGTTTATATTATGATAGTGGTAGGTATAACTTTAACTTTACTATATATTCATTATATTTTGGCGAGTTAGATATTTACTCAATACTTTCAATAATTCACTCATTACTCTATAATGAGATTTTTTTTATAATTGATTAGTGCATGTACTAGTGCAGTACACATGATACATGCATATATAGCTATCATATGCAAGTCTCATATGCATGCTAATATTTCTATGTTCCATATAATTCGAGTTGGTTCATTACATACACCCCTCCAAGAAACTTTGTCCCAAAGTTAAGTTTTTTGTCGTATATCATTAATTATTTAAGTGATTAGTATATAATCATATAAGGGTGGTGTACCATAATTGAATTTTCGTTTAATGTGTGTGAACACTTTAAAATTTATGTTTTGATCATTTATTTGTTTACAAATTTTAGTAGTCACGTCTTGCCCTAACAGAGTTCCCAAGTTATTCTAGAATCATCTTATCCTTCCTAATCTCTTCTACTCCCATCCTATCCGTCCTCTACAGGAATATGCCATGGCATCATTTTTACTGATCCAACCATTCATGGACCTGAAGGGTGTCAGCATCGATTACGTGGACCTGATTTACCAATAGGTATCCTGAAGTCATCATCACACGTCTAGGGGAGCGTGACTCATACAACCCTCCCATGACTCCAGGTTTTGGAGAATAAACAGTGGGCAACACCTACACCCCTCCTAGTAGGACTGTGGTTAACACCCTATCATGGAGCCTCAGTGCATCTCAATTGTTCTTAGAGTTTTTTCATCGCGCGGTCAGTTTGGTAATAATGTCATCTGCGATGTAAAACATTTGTCCACAAATTACAACATATGTATCAATATTTTCAAAGCAATTTTTTACTCACATAACAATTTCTACACATTCCAAATACGCTGTTATCAACGATATTGATCCTTGAGTTCATATAACATACTTGGTTTTGTTTATCCAATAGGTATGTAAATTCATTTTCACCCTGAATAGTCAAGTGCAATCACTCTTTTATTTCTATCTCATCATTTATATGTAAAATTATAGATACCATATCCATAACATAATTCATAATTTATATCAGTATCCCTATACCAGCAATGTTGAAGCAAAACTTTCTTCATATTGGTATCCATGTACCAACAACATTTAAGCAATTAATATATTCTTACATGTCATAGTACAAAATGGCAGTCTTAAGTATCCATCCAAAATAAGGTAAGGTTATACAAAATAAGTTTTTAAATGCTTATAAATATAACCCAGAGTTATAAATGGCACATAGAATATCGAACACGGATATACAAATAAGGGTGTAGCTACTATTTTCTATACTATATTACCTAATTAACCTTATAAAAGTCACAGGTTGAGACTCTAAATCTAAATGGAGGGATGCTCCAACCTTTATGATTGCATATATAGAAATGAAATGAATTGAAACAAAGAGCACAAAACATTTACTGTTTAGTCGAAGCATGATCTAATTTCTTGATACAGGTTGATTAAGAACTCTAAAACACAAAACTACATATGGATCCATCCAACCTTTTAATTCTTGTGATTTATTTGTCTTTTAAGTCTAATTATCTTTGATTTGTAATCTGGATCCAAAGAGATAATAATAACATTAACTTCATTATTATGTTATTCCAGCTCATCTTCAGCCTAAAATTCTAGAAGCTAAGGAGTAGGGTTTTGTTACGCGGAATTATGAATTACAGATAAATCGTTCTTCCCTATACAGGTGCTAATCTATAACAACAGGTCAAAGACTATATGACTACTTTTCCTAACTAAGAACAGACACATAGAATGGATTAGAGGCTTACTTGGAATCCAAGCACTTCCAAATGATTCCTTCTGTCGCTTCCGTTGTAGCTTCAAATTCCAGCCGGTTGTGCAAAATATTTCTTACAAGAATTAACACTAAACAATAAAAGATAGCAATAATACAGATGTCTATTCAAGTTATTTTTTTAAATCAGTAAAGCATAAACCATATACATCAACTAAGATCTTACAATATGGAAAATCAAAGCCAATACAGATGCATATAGGGAAAAGTAAATTGTATTCTTTATTAATGATAGAAGGGGAGGTTACAACCAAATGATTGATTTAGTGTCACCATCTCCAGCAACATCCCAGCCTCATCACAATGTAGATATCTCCAGCAAACTGTCACTCAAATCAATCTCCTCAATTGAAATTCCACCAGCATTTCTCTACACAAATTCTTCCTTACCAAGCACTCAAATTTGTGCTCAATTTATAGAGTATTTGAGGTAGTTTTACAATCAATGACTTTCCAATAATAGGCAAGACATGTTTCCAATCTTATAGATGTCAAATGGGCACTTGGATTTGAAGCTTAACACATGTGAACTCTTCTAGAAGGCACTAGCCAAGTGGAGATTCTGGAATAATGATAATTTCACTCCCAATGTGACCAACGCACCCTTAGATGTCAGGAAGTGCTTTGCAAAGTAGCCTTGCATAGGGCTACCTGCATATGCAATGCACTTAGTCCCTTTAGACGCAGCGTTGGTGAGCTCTCATATGATATATTATAAACGTCAAACTTTGGAAACCTTTGCAGATGAAAGTCTTTGATTGATTTGTCTTGTTCTTTGTCTTAAGGCATGTAGCAATTGAAATGTTAGGGGATGATAGACCCTATACATTGGTCCTGGAGATGATGCCCAGTAAACTAGGTCATTGGGAATGATGCCCAATTTGAACTATAACAACTACCCCCTAAAGCATGAAGTTAGAATAATAACAACAATATTTTGATTGATATGATTTACACTGTGATGAGCTAGAAATGAGGCGGAGTGGTGACCTGCATCGATCTTACAATACCTTACATCATGATATATCCTCTTGATCATAATTTCTAAGGGTAGGCATTCCCATATTCAGCACATAAACAATCTAATAACATGTACATAATTCAGAAAGTCATCGACATTGGAATGTTGCCCAATGCAGACATGCCTGCAGATATAGGCCCATGTTCGGATGACGATCTGTATGTAAGGTCACCATACAGATGATGTGTACAAAAATCCTGAAATCACAACCCGGATGGCTGAAACTAGATCTGGGGTCTTCTTATTTCGTTTACTCGATCATTCGGGTACAAGTCTAGCCATGCGAATATATGATTTGTCATTGAACATGGAAAGACATCGTTTGATTACCAGCCAATGATGTAATTTGTTAACAAACGTGAGAGAACCACCATTGATTTCAATGGCTCTCAAGGTACTGCAGTACATTTCGTAAGGTGTGAATAGATGATTTGATGTCGAACGCCAAACAAAATCTTTCGATCAAAGGTCCAGAAGCGAGGATCTTGTCGATGTTGTAACAAGCCTCATGGTACTGGAATAAGTGAACTTCCTGGATAATGATTTGTCATCGACAGGAAGCCACCTTATTGCGAAACGAAAGTTACTGGTTTCGGAGACAAGGGTATGACTTGATATAGAAATTTTTAGGGATGACGGTCATGAGAATGAAGGTTTATGAGTATCGCAGAAGGATGAGTTATTCAATGGATGACTTCTCTTGAACATATCAGCGACACTGTGATGAGTTGGCAGCATTGACCCAAAACTGAAGTGAAGGTATGATGAACCATAGGTATGAACAAACCATCAAGATGATTACCCAACCCAAACAGTCATGAACATGGAGTGAAGGAAGTGTCATGTTCAAGAGCGACTTGCTACCATAAAGAATTTTTCTCACTTTTCCCAAATTTTCCCCAGTCATTTGTCAACCAGTACCTCTTTATTTTTTAACAAGCTTGAGGAGGATAAAATTTGCTTGATCTATAATTCAACCCTTCGGGTGAATAATGTATTGCTATTTAATAATTTAATGAGTCTAGCGATGAATGAAACTCGATTCTTTCCATGATCGACAAGCCCGTCGCTATTTTATGTTTTAACTAGCTTAACGACAGTGATAGCTTGGTCCTTTTTCATATTTAGAGAGTTTGAAAAAGAGGATGAAAGAAAACTCCATAAGTACTTTTTCGTAAATTTGTCACTCAGATCTGAAAAAGTGTAAAATAATATCTGAGAGAACCTCTTTGGTCATGTTTAACCAAGGTATTCATTTTTCGTAAATAATCTATCTCAGTTCGGAAAAGGGTTAAACTTATACTGAGTAGATATTAATTCATTTACTTTTATGAGCTCAAAAACAAGTGCTTGGCAATCTTTTCACATTATCGGAGTCTGAAAAGAGCTGAAAGAAGGCTCCGGGGGTTCTTTTTTCACTGTTATCAAAGCTCGAAAAACAGATAAAAGTACACTTCAAATCCTTTTTCGTTTTTAACAAAGCTCGAAAAATAAGGAGAAAAAGTATGCTTTGTGGTCAAGTCATTCTTTGAAATAAATCAGCACGACTAATCTGTTCATCAGTTGTAAGACTTGTTCAAAACAACATCAAATGGATTAAAAATACATGTTTCATGATAAAAAAACATAATAAAACTATAGTCATAGCAATAAATTTAACTTGCAAATAATTAAAGGACTATTAAAAGTAGTTTCACTATTCATTTTTACTATTCCATAGTTACTATTTGCATTTTGGAGCTTTGAACCTGATTTTTCCCCCGAACTTCAGCTGTTGATTGCGATTGTTTCTATGGATGGTTTTTGTTGCCGTTTGATCCAGGTTAGTGATATAAACCTTCTCTTTCCTTTAGTATTCATTTCATTTCCATTTTTTGCAAAATTTTAAGGGTTTTAAGGTCCCTAGGGTAAATTATGCCCAAAAAGAGGGCAAAACACCCCTAAATGTCGAAACCTGTGTTGCATAGCAGGTACAGTGAAGGGTACTTGCACATGCAAAGCACTGTCTCTTTTTAGGGAGTGTGTTGGGCGCAATCTAGATTTTTGTTTCTTACATTATGCCCAAAATTTTCCTAGTTATTTGCAATGAATGGAATCTAATTGATCTTATGGTTGTATTTTAGGTTTCCATCAGATTACAATGACGATTACATGGAAGGAAAGAGAACATGAAGAACATAATATGATTGCCTTAAATGATCCGGGTACAGTAAGAGCCCTAAGAGATTGTGGACTGCTTAAGTATTTCAAATTTTTTACCCTCTCTTATAAAACAATAATAAATCCAAAAATAAAATAAATATTAAAAGTTAGGAATTTATACCTAACTCTCTAGATTGAGTTGTTCCTATAAGATAGGAGTTAGTTTAGGTAGCTCTTATATTGGTGTGTGTATGGTTGAGAAATTATTTCAACCAAGGTGACCAAGGTAGCACGCACTATCTTGAGACACAGTCTCCTCATCTATTTAATTATAATATTACATTCTTTTAATAATGAGAAAATATGTGAGGAAGTAGTGAGGTTGAAGCCTTTCCTACCAGTATTTTGTCTCTGGTTTGTTATGTGTATTTTACGTATTTTCTAAGTGATTTGATTTTCAACATGTGGTATCATAGCAAGACAAATGAAACCATTGAGTTTCTTCAACTAGAGTCGCCGCTATAAAGAAATGAGTTGCAAGAGAAAAGTGATTCTTCCAAGTCTTTAAACCATCCAGATGATAAGTCATTCATCCAAACAGCTTCAAGTGTCGAAGTTGTTCCAGTTCAACTTTCTTCCAAGTCAATCATCAAGCCATGGGAAGAAATCCAAAGTAACAGAAATCGACGAGGCTTAGGATATGTCAAAGATGATTCCAACTTGCATATCCCAGATTATTCCAAGCCAATTACGTTCGTCAGTGTAGGATTTTTTGAACAAATCACCTCAGCAAGTTCTTAGAAAGTTGTAGACAAACAGATATGCACGCAACCTGCAGTTGTATTCAAACCGAAATGTCCTCATTATCATAGAACCGGTTATATGGAAGATCAGTTTTTTGATCTCCATCCTTGTCATCATTGTGGAAAGCCAAATCATTCATCAGAGAAATGCTACAACCAATAATAATCAGCCAGATTGAAAATACATTATGAATGGATCGATCCTTGGGTATGGTTATCCACAGTCAAAAGATTGTCTCAGTTCTACAATCAAATACAATCACACATAATGCAGTCGACTGTGAAAAGAAGATGGTACTCTCATGCAGTTGAACGAGGGAGTACACCAGTGCAACACTTCTACACCTGAAGGTGGGAGTTCAGGAATACTTTCCATAGAATTGTCTCTCCTTTCAGCTGACAAAGGGGGGAAAATGTCAATGAAATTGACGGTGGTTGTCAGAGTGAAGGTCTCGACAAAACCAAAAAAAGCAGCCAGTGGGTAGCTTCAGTTGCCAGTGGGCATCTTCAACAGCCAGTGGGCATCAAAAAATTCACCAGTGGGTAGTCGACAGCAAAGCAACAGTGAGAAGTTTTCAACAAAACAAAAGCAATAGTGAGTTTTTTTTTACATCATCAGCCAGTGGGCATTCAACAAATTTTGTCAGTGGACAAAGGATGTTGATTTCACACAAAGGACAAATGGATCTTTTTGCAACTTGGCACGTGATGGAGTTGTCAAGCGAAATTCAGAGATGAATCAGACATGCAGCTGACTCATGGTCTCTTCAGATTGCAGTTTTTTCAGCATCCAACTTTGGCGGTTTTTCAGGCAATGTTTTTGAGGATCAACATGAGAACTTGGAAAATGGTTCCTCGTTCTTATTTTGGATTTATCATTGAAGGGGGGAATGTTAGCCTCTCTCATAAAACAATAATAAATCCAAAAATAAAATAAATATTAAAAGTTAGGAATTTATTCCTCACTCTCTAGATTGGGTTGTTCCTCTAAGATAGGAGTTAGTTTAGGTAGCTCCTATATTGGTGTGTGTATGGTTGAGAAATTATCTCAACCAAAGTGTCCAAGATAGCACGCACTATCTTGAGACACAGTCTCCTCATCTATTTAATTGTAATATTACATTATTTTAATAACGAGAAAATATGCGAGGAAGCAGTGAGTTTGAAGCCTTTTCCGCCAGTATTTTGTTTCTGGTTTGTTATGTGTGTTTTGCGTATTTTCTGAGTGACTTGATTTTCAACAAAATTGTCAGGGAGGAGACAACAAATAGAACTATTGGAGTTCTTATTTCGATCATGGGATCCAGCTATTGAGACATTTCATATTAAGAACCAAGTGGTTCCCATAACAGTCGAGGATGTGTACTTTCTTACAGGTTTGTCGAGAAGAGGCTTGCCCATTTCACTCTCAAGGTCTATTTTTGGAGGAGAGACAGTGAGAGATTATGTTTTGCAACATTGTTATCCAGGGGCAGAGCCAAGAAAATATGGAAAAATAAACATCCGAAATGTTAGAAATTTGCCCTTGAGAACTATCCTTTTCACGATCGCAAAACTTTTTGGCACCGTTACACTACATGTAGCGAATAGATCGTATATGCAGTACGCACTAGACTATATGGAGCCAACAGTCTTCAACTGGTCTGAAGTTGTTCTATCTTAGATAAAGGAACAACTGAATAAAGCAAAGGGAGGAAGGAAGAAGAATTTCAGTTATGGTTCTATCCTTATATCCTTCGCCTTGGAACAGATTCCACTGATGTAGCCACAACATGTGACACTGGATATAGCTAGTCTTAGAGATCCTCAGATGCAGAGATGGGTAGAACTCATGAGTAGGCATGCAGGCCAATTGACTGTTGTGTTATCTACTGCATTCTTCGCCTAGTTCCGACAACAGATCGTCGCCATCGACGAGTATGCATACGCAGGCGTTGATTTTTGAGGGGATCCAGATTTAGCATTACCAGAAGGCGCTCAGTGGGGTGCAATAGGTAAGAATGTTTTGACTATGTTTTTTATTTTACTAAGTTTTATACAATGTTTTTGTATTTTTATGTTTTCCCAAGACTAAACTAAATGTTTGATGTAATGCAGATGTTGAACATGTTCAACCAGTAGTGGAACCGGAGCGTGAAGTAGATGTGCCAGCAGAGAGGGTTGTCGGGAGGGCAGTCCTTCGGGATCTTGATATGGTTGAGACTCTAACTAAGCTTTAGTAGCACATAGAGGTTTTGACCTTTGGGATTCCGGATTGATGGATCAAAGAGATTCCTATGCGACTGCAGCGACACACTATTGGGGTTCCTAACCGCTGGATGTGGTTACTTCGTAGGATAGCTAGATCTATAGCATGTTACCACGAGCACCACTAGTTTACTTGTGACATTTTGCATACATTTTGAGGTCAGATGACTAATGTGTCTTGGGCACAAATTTTGTAAAAACCTATAACTATTTATCTATATGATTTTAGAGTTTTTCT
The DNA here is from genome assembly GCA_034641835.2 of Pinus albicaulis. Classification (NCBI taxonomy): domain Eukaryota; kingdom Viridiplantae; phylum Streptophyta; class Pinopsida; order Pinales; family Pinaceae; genus Pinus; species Pinus albicaulis. Next base: position 417,085,821 of record CM076579.1, on the reverse strand, counting down.
TATGTTTATTGTGCAATCCTATTCAATGATGTGAATGTTTTCTTTACATATGTTGCAAATGTCTGTCTAAAACTTGATTAGCTAAAGAATCAGTCAATGTGTTCAAATTTCTGGAAATGTGTTGATATTGAAAAAAATAAAAGTGTCTTTCCAAAAGTCGAACTCTAAGGAACAATCTATGCAATGTTGGATTTCTACCAGTATAAACACTAGTAAGTTGTAATACCACAAGTTGTGAGTCTAACCTTATGATTATACGGTTAATACCAAATGAAATGACATCAGAGAGAAGTTAGATCAACGTGCTATACTCAGCGATATTGTTCATCGATCTACCAATACAAATCGCTTGAAAACTCACTAACTCGTCATTCGAAGCGAAAATGGCCCATGTTGCAGAGGATAGATTTTGTGTACTACAATTAGCACCATCAGCATATCCAACAAAGGGTTCTAAAGATTCAGACATCTGCGATGAAATGTAAAGCGGATTACTAATGTCAAGAAAACTCTAAAAACAAATTAAGATAGTGAATGCAAATCAACAGCATATATATACAATATAATACAAAAAATTACTGCACTCATGATTAAGCATAGTAACGTTTCAAATACAACCCATTTCTAGGTTGCGCCAACGGAATTCCATTGTAATCAACCAAATCATAGGCACCCTTAGCAAGAACTCTTTTGACAATATAGGGGCCATGCCATAATGGCTCAAACTTTCCTGTACCTATTACATCAGCTTCTTGATTGTAAAGAAGGACCAAGTTTCCCTCTGAGAAAATGTGAGGCTGGACATTTTTATCGTATTACACCTCTATACGTCTCTTATGTGCTTCGTTGGCCAATTGCGCTTTACGACATGTTTCATCATGATGGATGAGGTTAAGAAGACGTGCTTCTTCTTCTGAGGTTTCAGGTAACAAGTCAATCACGAGTTTTAACGATGGTATTTCACATTGGATTGGTAAGATAGCTTCCAAACCATACACCAATTAAAAAGGAGTAAAGCCAGTTGCGTTTCTCATTGAGGTTCGATACGCCCACAAGGCGGAGTACACGATCAAATGCAAATTTATTTTACGAACTCCTATCATTTTTTGAAGCATACATTTAAGAATTTTGTTGATAGATTCAACTTGTCGATTTGATTTTGGCTAATAAGGAGTAGAATTATCATGTGACAATCCTAACTTGGCAATCAATTCAACCATCATGTGATTGCGAAAATCCTTCCCATGATCTGTAACTATAGCTTGTGGGACCCCAAACCATACAATAACATGATTAAAGAAAAATAATGCAGTTGTCTGTCCTGTGTTGTTGAATGTAGGCATCGCTTCAGTCCATTTGGTAAAATAGTCAACTGCGACAATAATATAACCGTGCCCCTGGACGAACGAGGGTCAAAGGTCATGAAGTAAATACCCCATTTCGAAAATGGTCCCACAGAGACAACAGGATGCATTAGCGCTGGTGGTTTGTGGATTTTACGATAAAAAATCTGGCATGCATGACAACTTCTGACCGCGAGGATGCAATCTCGAAAAATAGTAGGCCAAAAGTAACTGGCACGGAGTATCTTCTGCGTGGTAGCATATCCAGATAAATGTCCACCACAAGCCCCAACATGACAATCATTTAATACTTTTTTGGCCTCCTCATGAGTAAGGCACCTCCTTAAAATGGTATCGACACCACGACGATAAAGTGTATCGCCAACGATCAGATAATATTTGGCTTGGTATCGAATACATCTCTTGTTCAGAGCGATAGGTATCAGGTCGAAAAGCTTGCGTTTGGAGATAAATGATGAAATCCCCATACCAAGGATCGGATGATTCGATCAGAAATAGAGACTTGTCAGGAATTGATGGTTCCAACGTGGTTGCAGTACTATCAGAGGGAAGGTCACAGAGAAGCTCAGTCATAACTAAAGATTTCTTTAACTTGGATTTGATGAATTCCAAATAAAATTCCTACAAAATGACAATCCATTTTGAATATGTGCCCCCCAGCAATTGACGTGATAAGATATAAGTCATGAGGTTGCAATCTGAAACTATAGTGGTTTTTCAGAGCAGGATATAATGGCGAAATCTTTGGACAGCTTGAACAGCTGCCAAGGAAAAATTTTCTATGTATGAGTACTTAACTTCCGTATCATTGAGATTACGACTCAAATAATAGATCGAATTTTCAATTCCATTTTTTACTTGGACCAATACCATAGCAATGGTCGTTTCAGCCACAACTATATATAGGAAATAATCATTTTGATAATTAGGGGGATACATTAATGATGCTCGGACAAGAGTGTCCTTGACAGCATCAAAATAAGCTTGTGCAACTTGGTCCCAATGGAAGTGAACCCATTTTTTCAATAGTCGAGTAAATCCTTTATCCATTTTGGCATAGTTTAGAATGAACCTTCTTAGGAAGTTAGCCTTTCCTTGAAGTTTCTGTATCTGATGTAAGTTTGACAGTGCAGGCAAATCAAGAATGGCCTAAACCTTCAATTGGTCGATTCGAATTCCTTCTTTTGAGACTACGAATCCAAGCAAACCACCAGAACTAACACAAAACACACATTTGTGTGGATTGAGGCATATTTTTTAGTGTCGGCACCGTAAGAAAATGGCTCTCAAGTGCAACGGGTGATCAGTCTGATTTCGTGAATGCGCTGGTAAATCATCTAGATACGGTTGAACAATGTGCTTGATGTCATTGAAAGCATAGTCCATTGCTCTCTGAAAAGTTTCCCCAACGTTCTTTAAACCAAACGATAGTTTCCTATAAGCGAATGTGCCCCAGGGATAGATTATTTTTGCCTTATGTTGATCGTCTGGGTGAATATTGATTTGATTTTAGCGGGAAAATCCATCCATGAATGAAAATATTCCACATCCATCACAATCGTCAATAATCTGGTTGATAAAGGAGGATAGTTGTCTTTTGGAAAAGCAAGATTGACATCTCGATAATCGATGCACACTCTAATGGTTCCCTGTTTTTTCATGACAATAATGATATTGGAAACCCACTCAGTTAGCTGAATAGGGTATATGAAACCGGCATGCAAAAGTTTTTCAACTTCTGTTTTGATGGCAGTGGCTTTCTTCGGATGAACAGGACAAAGCCATTGACGCACCAGTTTGACATCAGGATACATATTAATAGTGTGTTCAACAATACTAGTATCTATGCCTGGCATTTCCTCCTAAGACCAAGAAAATACATCACGGAATTCATGAAAGAGAGATCGATATGATTCGAGTTCTGATGGAGAACAAGATACACTGACATGAATATTTTCTACAACGTGAGGTTTGGTTGAAATATCGATAGGAATGGTTTCTTCAATATTTGATAGATTTCGCTCGAAATTGATTACATTAATTGGTAAATAATTTGAAAAGAAATTTTTTACGGATGGGTGATATAGTTCACTAAGATAATTTTCTTCATAATCAGCAAGATGGGAACAATGATGATAATCTTCCCATGGTTATTTTCACATCATGGCTTCCAAAATATTCTCATCTGTCAAGAACATTGAGGAAAATGGATCAGATGGAGTACCAAAATCTAAGGAACGATCATCCCAAACACTCGGCGACGTTGATTTCGGATTTTCCGCCCAAGCCAGATAGATTGATTGCTATGTCAGCTCAATAAGGCTGGGCGGTAAAAAATCATCCAACGTAGAAATTTCAGAATCACCTGTACTCTCCCTTAAACTAGATAGAGTGGAAGAGATCATGTAGCAGGTCTCTATACTTGCAATTTCTGCCGACGTCACATGTGGCGGTAATGCAAAGGTTCCCATTAAAGTGGAATCCTTTAAGAGTCCTACACCAATGTTCTAAATTTCTAGTTGGGGTATGTGAATGAATGGAATGCTTCCAGTTACCTGTGAAGCAGAGGCAAAGAAGGATAGCTGATTAATGACTTTAATAGTACCTTTATGTGGAAAGGAAATCATTCTAAGATATGGAGAAACAATTGCAGTCATCACATATACCCATGGCCTTCCAAGTAAAATATTATAGTCAAGGGGTCTGTCAACAACCTCAACATCAATATTCACTATTTTTTCCCCTAGTTCAACATGCAGGTTATTGATAATACCACAAGGTTTATATGTACATCCATCAAATGCCTTCAACATCGTTGATGATTGTGATAAGCACGACGAGCCAAGTGACTTCCAACAATTTAGAGACATAATGCATGTAGATGCTCCCTCATCAATAATAGTGTGATGAACAAGCTGATTGAGAACATTTACCTGTATGGAGAATGCTAATTCTACTGATAGTTGCGGCACATAGCCCGTATGATTAAAGACGACAAGATTAGAATCAGTCAGATCAATTCCACCAATAGCTGATAATAAAGCCTACTTTTGGGAGGGACAATTTTGTAATACCTCAAGAGCAAACATAGCTGAAGGGTATTGAGCCAAATCTTCAACTATATTATAATTTTTTGCAGCTCTTGCTTGAGGATTATATGTCGATTTGTGAATTACTCCCTTTGGTGGCTTGATTTTAATTCAGGAATAACAGTAGGCAGTACTGATTCCATAGACGGATTCATTGTCAAGGTAGTAGGTTGATCAGTGGTCTAACTACCATAATCTTTATTACGCGTTGACACCAAAATATCTATTGAAGGTTTTGTGACAAATAACATTAACACTTGGGAACTAGAAGTTGGATCCGTAGAAACCATATTTGTGTCCGGATTTGGAAATGGGTCTGTCAACACAGTTGACGCATGGGAAGTCTTGATGATTTTTGAGACTTCAGCGTGGTGAGGACAATCCCTAACAAAGTGTTCATCATGACAGATTATGCATGGATAACGAGGTTTCCAAGGTCCAGACAGTTGATCAAATGATCTTTCCTACGGGTTATAAGTTTGTTTTTCTTAGATTTCCCCTTTTTCTTACTTTCGGGTTGCTTGTCACTTTTGCCTTTATCAAATGACACGACGTTAATTTCGAAAGCAGGAGCAAGATCAGATGTTGTAGTGTGATGTGTGCTTGCAGTTCCAATCAAGCCGTCTCTGGCATGAGAGTCCTTTAATTGAGGAGGAACAGTAAAATTAGATCTCGGCGCATTAGGAAATTTTTCATAGAGCGTTCCAGATTGAGTATAAATCAAGTCTAAATATTGGGTACGAGTGATAACTTACTCTTCTGTAATGACGCCATCCTTAACCACATCCTCAATTATAGATGGTAATAGGGACTTAATGAACCATTCAGCAGGGCGCTGATCTGGAACAAAGGTCTTAACCATTCGACGTCGACGAAGCCACTCATGAATATGATCAGAGATGTGAGTAGCATTAGTCTGTTTGAAATTGTTCAAGAGTTCCATTCCAGTTTCATATCTGATGGGTAACTAGAAATGAGTCAAAAATACAGTAGCTAGAGCAGTGAAATTATCAAAAGAAGCTCTAGGTAATTCAATGTACCATTTTGCAGTCGGACCTGTGAGCGTACGCTGGAAAAGACGTAGTCGAATAGAATCATCATTCAGGGAGTTTGATGAACACCATAAATGATAAGTCATAACATGAGTCGACGGATCTTCTCCAGGGTTTCCATTGAACTTAGGAATATCCGAGGGTAATTTGTGAGGTATCACTAGCCATCAAGGAGCATAGTTAATTAGATCATTAGTTAGCCGATTTAAATCTGGTAACTCTAAAGTTGTAACAAAGGGCAACTGTCGATTAAGATCAGGTTGAGCATAGCCAGGGTAAGATGGAATTGCTTGAGAAATAGGCCTTTGAGCACCAGCATAAGGAATTTGCTGCTGGTAACCCAGATAGGGGTTGTTTTGGAATGTAAACGCTTGAGGATTCTGTTGACCAAAACCTGGATATGATACTTGTTTAAATGAAGTTTGAGGCATTTGCACCTGTGGCTACCAAGGGGTCTGTCCTCCAATGTTATAACCCAAATTAGGATAACCTGGATTCGGTTGATAGGTATAACTAGGTTGCGGTTGTGACATCCCATAAAATGGTAAACCAGCTTGTGAATAGATGATTTCGAATACAGGTTGTTGTAAATTAACCGAAGGATTTGGAGTCTGTGGACCCAAAATCTGATGATATTGAGTTGAAGGACCTGTTTGATAAGGTTGTACAACATTTTGATTTTGTAACAGGGGTAAAGTTGTATTGACAAGTGGTAATGATGTGGGTGTAACAGGTTGAACTGGTTGATATGATTGTATAATCGTTTGTGGTTGGATAGGCAAAGTGGGCTGCCATTGACAAACATTCATTTCAACATTAGGTTAACCAAAAAGTGACGGAGTACTGTCATATTGGGTGACCAAAGGTTGCCCCCCAGCATGAGGAGGATAATAAGATGGAAAATATTTCTCTCCAAATGCTGGGAGTCCGGTTGATATGGCACTTGAAGGAATAGAGCCAGAAGGACCGGCTTGATATTGCCCTGAAGATGTGTATAATGAATCAAGTTGTTCAGTATTTACTATAGGATTACCAATTAAAATACCAGATGATGACATTGGTAAAGTCCATGGATTTGAAGATGCACCAAAGAAAATTACATATAATGATTTGTAACCTGATGGGACCAAAGGGACACCATGAAAATATGACTCTGGTGAAGTTGTAAACATCGACGAGGTAGCTAGGTCAGGAGTTGATGTAATTGGAACAGATGGCCCAACCTAAGATGTTGGTTCAGACATGGTTACTTGACCAAATGTATACCCTTTTGAATCGACGGGAGTTTGAAAAGAAACAGGATCAACAAAAGCAGATGGTGTTGATTGAGGAAAAGACTCGTACAAGTAAAGGTCCTCCCCTAAATGGGTTGGAGTTAAAGGTGTTTCATCTTGTGGGATTTCTTCAATCGCAATTAAACTAGGTGGAAGTATTTCACTGTTAGGCCCAAAGTATATTTCGGGTGGTTGACTGTGTGATATGGGAGATTCAATAGCTACAGAAATTTGTGGGATGATTAAGGTAGGAACAACTTCCGATTGTACGACTTCAGGATTCAGATGTTCTAGCAAAGAAGAGACAGGATCTGGATCAATTTCTGGTTGAACAACATCGGGTCCAGGAGGTATGGTCTCACTGATTGGATGGATCGTGACCATGGGTAGCTGTGAAGACTTTGTTTTGACAACAGTAGACGAACCGGTATGTGTAGAAACAACTTGAGCTAACTCTGGTTTATAGAAAGATGATTTTTCACCAAAGGTATGAATTGTACTTGATTCGGCAGATCTTGATCGCCTTTGCCTACCAAAAGTAACTTCTGGTGGTAAAGGTGGTTTTAACGCTAGTCTACGCAAACGACGGGGGAAAGGATTTTGTTCTTCCACGATTACTGATTTATTTTAACCAAAAACAAATAAACAAAATAAAAGGGTAATGCTAGGCAAAAGGGTTTACCAAGAAACTGTGAACTGCATAATACCTCTTGGTGAACCAAGAAGTACGGGCAGGCAATCTCCCCAAATGTTGTGTTAGGTTTATCACAATTTACAAGGTGGCCGACTCAGTTCACTATGGATGATAGCACCTAAAATTTTTCCTCCCAAATATACCCGAAGGTACGTGGAGGCCCAAGTCCGTGTTAGCACTGTCTAATGCGAAACCGCACAATGAGAGCACCCCTTTATACTTATCGTACTGTAACACCGACTGATATACCCGAAAGTACATGGACGAGCTACGATATACTTATGTACCTGGAGTAAGGTATCACACTCGGAATGTATCGCAGACAATTTAATGACAACTACAATGTTTTACAACGTCGGAACACGTCTCTAACCTAGACCTTCTAAACGTTATCGTTACAGTTCCAATGCTTTGTTAGGTAAATTGAGATTAATTTTATGTTGATATTGCTTAGAAATTTGCCTTTCAAAGGTTCATCGCGATGATTTATTGGAAAATTCCTAAAATGCAACTAAGAATGATAAGCAATCTTTCACTTTTAGTTTTTCAATGAAAATCCTAGCTACTAGAGGGAAAGAGCAATCAATTTGCGAGCAAACAAATCAAAGAACACAAACTAAATGTAGATTTCCTAATTGTTCCTTTTGCAAAACACACAAACCACTACATGCAAATGCAGATTTTTCTTTTCAATTCCTTTAGTGTTATGAATGCAGAAAAGAAACTAAGTGCACTAAATCAACAAAAAACAAATGCCTTTTACTTTTGAAAAATGAGGAATACAGACAACAATTTCTCTTTTGAAGGAAAAATGAGGAATAAAACAACAATTTCTCCTATCAGAAAACGAAGAATTTATGACAATTTCCTTTTTCAAAAGCAAATGGATATAATGTGACAGTAAAAATACATTGAAATTAACTTGCCAATGATAAAGAAAAATGCTTTAAACAAACATTGAACAATTTTTCTTTCAAAGTAGGAAGAGGTAGATGAATTCACTGGTCAATATGAGGCTCAGGATTTTCAAAACACATCAGCAAACAAACTGAAACAAAATCCAAAGACAAATTCAAGGGAATTTGGATGGTTTCAGGGGGCAACGCAGTCTCTAAAGAGAGACAGTGTTTTGCAACGTAGGCCTGAAAGGGAGACAGTGCTATGAAAAACACTGTGTCATGTCCAAGAGTGTGTTCGGCATAGTGTCAAAGGAAAAACACAGTTGTTTAACACACTTCTTTTGCAAATTTGGATCTTAAAAAGCCTAATATTTGTGAGTAACAACTACTGGGTGAATAAACAAAGAAAATTAGAGGCTAAAACACCTAGGATAAAGAGTAATCTCCCTAGCAGAGTCACCAATTTGTTATGCAGAATTATGAATTACTGATAAATCATTCTTCCCTAAATAGGTGCTAATCTAGAACAACAGGTCAAAGACTATACGACTACTTTTCCTAACTAAGAACAGACACACAGAATGGATTAGAGGCTTACTTGGAATCCAAGCACTTCCAAATGTTTCCTTCTGTCGCTTTCATTGTAGCTTCAAATTCCAGCCGGCTGTGCAAAATATTTCCTGCAAGAATGAACACTAAACAACAGAAGATATCAATAATAAAGATGTCTATTCAAGTTAGTTTGCTAAATCAGTAAAGCATAAACCATATACATCAACTAGGATCTTACAATATGGAAAATCAAAGCCAATATAGATGCATATAGGGAAAAGTAAGCTATATTCTTTATTAATGATAGAAGGGGAGGTTACAACCAAATGACTGATTTAGTGTCACCATCTCTAGAAGCATCCCAGCCTCATCACAATTCAGATATCTCCAACAAACTGTCACTTAAATCAATCTCCTCAATTGAAATTCCACCAGCATTTCTCTACACAAATTCTTCCTTACCAAGCACTCAGATCTGTGCTCAATTTATCGAGTAGCTGAGTTAGTTTTACAATCAATGACTTTCCAATAATAGGCAAGACATGTTCCCAATATTGTAGATGTCAAATGGACACTTGGATTTGAAGCTTGACACATGTGAACTCTTCTAGAAGGCACTAGCCAAGTGGAGATTCCGGAACAATGAGGATTTTGCTCCCAATGTGACCAACACACCCTTAGATGTCGAGAAGTGCTTTGTAGAGTAGCCTTGCATAGGGCTACCTGCATATGCAACACACTTAGTCCCTTTAGAGGCAGTGTTGGTGAGCTCTCATATGATATATTATAAACTTCAAACTTTGGAAACCTTTGCAGATGAAATTATTTGATTGATTTTTCTTGTTCTTTTTCTTAGGGCATGTAGCAATTGAAATGTTAGGGGATGATAGACCCTATACATTGGTCCTGAGATGATTCCCAGTTAACCAGGTCATTGGGAATGATGCCCAAATTGACCTATAACAGGTTTTGCAGGGCTAATCATTAGGGTTATGTTGGAGATGGAGGAAGAGTTAATTGACTACTCTGAAGATCCCTTAGTGGGAAGTTTATTTTTATTGAAAGAATTTGTTACGCTTGAAAATTACATTATTCACTTTGCATTATACTTGTTCTACTTTGTTCAAGAAGGGCTCTTTTTAAATTTCCCAAATAGACTAAGGTGTTAGAAATGACCAAGGCCCTAAGTTTCAAACTAGCATATGACCGTAGCCTTTTAGATATTGTAATGATCATAGTCTTTTCATCAACTCCTTTAATTCAATACATAACTCCTCAATGCATACCAACTTCTTATTGTTCGCATTAATCGTTTTTCTGATTATTCCATAGGCCTCATCTTATCACCAAATGTATTTTCTTTTCTAACGGTGTACAATTATTATCTTTAATATTTACCTTTAGATATTTTCCTAGTTTATTACTTGCTATTCTTAACAAATTAGGACTATTCACAACTCCTTATAGGTCATTGCTTTGGCCCTTACCAATCATGTTGCACATATTTTTAAGAAAATTCTTCTTGATAGAGACACCCTTTTACTTCCTCATACCATATACTCCTAATATCCCATGTTTACTTTAATTTGAAAAACATATTATAAAACTGGCTTTGTTTTCTCGCCTCTAGCCATCATGGTTTCCTTTCCCCCTTTCTTAATACATAAATTTATTACACTTGGAAATGTCGTTACTATTCCCCAACTTGGCTAAGACCTTATAAATAAATTCAATAAAGTGGATATCAAAAGTAATCTACTTATCATTTCATGTTTTAAGGCATTACGGGATAGAATTTCCTAATCATATTCCATGATGTCCATAATCCATGCATATAGCTAGTCACCTAAAGAAAACTTTATAATGTGACTCTCCCATTAGAGGGAGAAACTATTATAGATGTTGCTATGCACGTAAATCTATTCTCCAATTGATCAATTTTATTATAGATTCACTCTTTAAACTAATGTCATTGACTTCTTATATTGATTTGTGAAGCTTCCACTCACTCGCCTCTAGTGCAATTTTTGTTGATCTCATTCTTCTAAGTTGATCACGATAACTAACATTCATTATCATCATTAGACGTTTGTAATTTCTTTCTTTTCTTGTCCTCCCTAGGTAACTATATCAATTATATTATGGTAACATTGGAGATCAGACTTAGAAATTTTCCCATGTCTCTTTGTACTCCTTGGAGATCTTATTCTAATAGCGTGTTCACTACCTTACAGGGTGGTTTCTTACCGTCTTAACATATGTTTCATCCATTTTATTTTGTTTTGATGTGTACCTTTAGTGAACTATACTTGTACCCTCAAGTTTATTACTCATGATTTCTCCCAACATTTCTTGAATAGTTAGTGTCTTCTTTCATCCTTTAATTTACCTCAAACTAGCTTACTCTTTTGTGTGGTTGTAGCTCCACATCTAATGGTCTTGCCATAATGTCCATAGTTATGCTTTCAATACCATTCTTCCTTTCTTCAAGAGTTAACTTCTTTGGAGCAACTCCGCCAACTAATATTTATATGTCTAAAATAATTACCATAAATCAACTTATATAGTGTCATAATGTCTCTAATTTCTTTTTCCTAAACCACATTGTTTTCCTTTCCATGAAATGCTATGTTGCCATATTATTTTGTTTTGGACATCGATATACCCTTATGGTTGTAAATGGCTAATTATCTATCTTAACAATGACATAATGGTTTAATCTCAAAATGTCCAATTTAGTGAATATTCAACTATATGAATTTAAACCTTCACTCTACTCCTTAAATCACTTACACATATACTTGGATAGAAATTAAAGTATTTAACATAGGAAATCGGTATAAAGGATATTTGTATAAATTCATATCATCAATGGTTATAGTTATCAGCTAGTAAGATATATATATGGAAAGCTCAACGTCACTTGAAGAATGGGATGTTTCAATTGCATAAAAATAATTAGGATGATTTCCATTCTAATGTTCAAAAGTTACTGAAAATTTGAATGTCTAAAGTGATGTTAATGTGCTCATTTTAATATAATAATTTGAAGGTACTTCAAACTTTTCTTGCACGATATACAAAATCTTAAACTTTATTGTGGAAAAATTTGTAGCTAATATCCATGAGTTATCTCAACTCCTTTATCAGATGGAATGTAAAGTAAAAGTAATGGAATAGGAATCAAGTGGGATTGAGCTTGATATATGTCTTCAACACATACATTAGCATTAAATATCCCATCTCTTCTAATAAAATGTGTCATCCTAGGGTTCATAGCTTTCAAATATCAAATTATATAAAATTTCATTTTATTATTGTTAAAAGCTTCAATTTCTTCAAAAAGTTGTAAACCACTTTTCTTGTCATTGAATACTATATAACACTGAATAATTTGGGTAAATTATCAAGGATGACTCGAAGTAATACCCCTCAGGTTATATTAGGATTGTTGCTATATTTATGAAAATAAGGTGGTGATATCCAAGAACCAACACAAGATCTAAGGAAATAGTTAGAAACTAAGTTATTCCCCATTGTGATCATCCATCCTAGTACTTTCAACCTAGTCTAACTAACCCCTAGATTAACTGTATTCCTTAACACTTAAAACCTATGGACTGAAGTTCTCTTGAAGACATTTCTACCTGTATGAAATCGTTTTGCTTGCGGTTGCCAACCCATATCTATTTAATGCATATGACGAAATGAAACTATCAATAGCATCAGTAAATAATATTTTGATTTTTATGATGTTAATAGTACATGAGGACTTCACTACATTGAACTGATGTTCTGTACTTTCCTCGAACAACTCCCAGGGAACATTTTCCGATGTGAGATGCAATTTCTTTTCTAAATTTCCCCACCAAATCACAGCACTTTCTTTTAGCTAAAATAGCAATCTTTGTTTTAGAGGTGGAAAATATTCTCTCAGCGTAAAACATCTTGTCATTCCTTCCAACCATGTTGTAGTACGTTCTCCAACTCACTTTCCTAGAAGTTCTAATATGGCGCTGAAAGAGGTTATTTAACATTCTAATTCTAATTAATTAGGTGACCAGATGTTCATTTACCAATAACTACTGAAAATATAATATCTTTAATATTTTAATATAATTGTCATGATATCTTCTCAAAACATAATAACTTCTACCCTCAAAAGGGGTATCCATGGTGGAACATTACAATACTATTATTCTTGATGGTTTTCTTTTCTATGGTTTTCTTGCTAATATTTTATTATATTTTATTATTAATTTATTTATAATTTTATATATTTCTCTGGTTATCTTTGTTATCATATTTCTTTCTTTACTTTTTCATTAATTTTTCACTTGATGACATTTTCTTTTGGATTATCTTCTAAGCTGAATATATATATATATATATATAATATTACTTATTTATATTTTATTTGCTACACTAATTCATTCATTTTTATATCCCTTCACATAATTAATTATGTGCTTATTTATTATTCATTTATTGTTGTTGATCCATATTTAATTAATTAATTCTTATTTTTGTTGTATCTATTATTATTATTATTATTATTATTTTATATAACTAGCGTTTGAGGTTGTACCCGTACCCGAAACTCTCAAACGTTTTGGCACTTTGTGCAAATTAGAGATGAAACATCATAATGGTTGTCATTAGGTCTTTATACTTATAAGTACCCAATAATATCCTTAATCAATTAAACATGTCTCTTGTATGTGTCATAAGATTTACAACATCATGTATTTAATTTATATATCCAAATATTTAAATTGTTTATTATCTTCTTTTGGATTATCTTTTAAGCTTAATGTTTATATATATATATATATATATATATTACTTATTTATATTTTATTTTCTACACTTTTTCATTCATTTTTATATCCCTTCACATAATTAATTATGTACTTATTTATTATTCATTTATTGTTGTTGCTCCATCTTTATATATTTTATTCTTATTTTTGTTGTATCTATTTTTATTTTATTTTTTATATAACTGACGTTTGAGGTTGTACCCGTACCTAAAACTCTCAAACGTTTTGGCACTTTGTGCAAATTAGAGATGTAACATCATAATGGTTGTCTTTAGGTCTTTATACTTATAAGTACCCAATAATATCCTTAATCAATTAAACATATCTCTTGTATGTGTCATAAGGTTTATAACATCATGTATTTAATTTATATATCCAAATATTTAAATTGTTTATTAATTGTTGTTTCAAAAATAATTTTAGGTTGATGCTATTCAACTAATATATGGAAATATACATAACATAATGGAATGTCATATGAACCAATAATTATATATTATTAATAAAAATATATCAAATTAGGTTGAATTATTTCTCAAAATGCCTAGATATATATATATATATATATATATATATATATATATATATCCGGAAATTTAAGATGCGAAAATCATTTTTCTATTTATAGAAAATCATTAGCGCACGCAGGGTGTCTCCTCATGGCATCTTATCTCTAATTTGCAACCCACCATTTCGGGAATTCTTCCCTAAAATCTGTCCACCTATTCCTTTCAGAGGTCTCTGCACATAATTGGGACTCTCTCAAGTCTTACGACTATTCTCCATTGAGCCCACGAAGAAGAATTAACATAGTTTCCTCGATAATTAATCTCTTGGATGTGTGCCTGAACAAGCTCGGATTTGGGGGTCGAGCAACTTCGAGGAGCAGCAGTGTTGTTGATACAGAGTGGGCTCTAATTCAAAATACTATGTCTTGGACCCCATACAGCAGCCCAGATCAAGTTAATTACTTGACATATCTGGTCGCATATGTGCATAGGTGTTTAACAGAATGCTTGAAGGAATGGATAATGGACAGGGCCATTACGCTAACCCTGAACCAACATTTGGAGGAGATTCAAATCATCATAATAAGATTTGATTGCCTCTGAAAGCTCTAAAACACCAGATTTCTGTGCGCATTCTAGAACATAATCGACGCTCACTTGTTCTTAGTCCACGTCGTCAGGCGACACGACGCCAGGGCATCACAAATTTCTTTACAAGGCTAGCAGATAACAAGAAATTCAACAGCTCTCGTCGGTCACTACGATACCGCTGTAACAACTCCATATCCGCTTGACCATCATAATTACATACACTGCCAGTAATTCAAACAGTATAGAATCCTAAATAGAATTCCAAATTTTCTCTAAATTTTGAGATATCTTTGACATAACTCGTAACGCAACTGTGCATGATATTAAAGCTAAATTCCAGGGATAGAACAGATGTTTCAATGATGTCGCAAGATTCAATGAAAATCCCTTAAATAAAAGTATGGTCTAGGGTTTGAAATATGGTGTGTTTCTCCATGTTTCACACCAGTGTTCAATTGACTTGCTTTATTAGTTGATACCCATTAAAAACCGTTGTGCCCAATCTAAAATGAATTAAAAATCAATCAAGACTGCTCGAATATTTCATGAACTCAATCTAGCAATCAATGGCCATTTCAGTCGAGTTTCTATCGGTCATCTAACTTGACTTTATAATTCGTTCAACTGGCTTCACTATCTAAGCTGCGAAATTCCAATACCAAACTGACGCGATTATTTGTTGCATTCGACCCTACCCAGGTGCCAGAGACGTTGTGCTTTCAAAGTGTCATACACAGTGTAATGCCCCTGAAACATCGTTGTTGTCGACAAATTCCACACTAATAATATTTCAAGACACTACGGTGGTTGGACTAACCACTGCAAGTTGTACATAACCAGTGGAAAAATTAAATTATATGATTCTTTAGCTCAAAATTATCAGTCCAGAGAATTACAAAAATGATTAAACAAAGGGCCTCAGGTCCTACAAAGTTTGAAACTTGGCTATAATTTAGTTTAATCAGCAGATGCCTATGCATATTTACAGAAATCAGTTATAGTGCTAAGACCTATAAGATCCCAAGGGTTTGAAAACTAGCTCTGATACCATGTGTAAAGACCTTAGCTTTTTGAATTTAACAATCATTAACAAAATTGATGCTACACAATCTAGAGTGGGATTTTTAAAGCAGAATATATATATATATATATATATATATATATATATATATATATATATCAATTCACTATTTTCCTAATACTTTACTCTGGAACCGTGTTTGGTGTTTGAAGTTGTTCCAGACCATGGTTCCCCGCTCCTATTACCAAACCGTCATTTTTCATTTTCCTCCCCAAACTCTATCTCGAGGTCAACCTTCTAGTCTCCACATCTAGAAGACAAGTCTTCTCCCCCCCGTGCTCAAAACTCTAATAACAATAGAGATCACTACGACTCGTTAGACCTCCTCGCTTCTCATGTCTCCCATAGTTAGAACCTCTGGCTTCAGCATCCAGCCGCTTTCCCACCTCACTGACCCATGCCCATCAAGTTCCTCACCCCCCCCCCCCACCCCGCCCTCCCCACCCCTTCTCCTCTTATGCATAAATATCTTGGATTTCTAAAATATCTTAGATTTATTAAAATATTATTATTTAATAAATATCTTAGATTTCTAAAATATCTTATATTTATTAAAATATTATTTAATAAATATATTGTATTTATTAAAATATTATTATTTAATAAATATCTTGGATTTATAAAATATCTTAGATTTATTAAAATATTATTCTTTAATAAATATCTTGGATTTATTAAATATCTTAGATTTATTAAAATACTATTATTTAATAAATATCTTGAATTTAAAATATCATCATTTATTTGCATAAGTCAATGCTTTTACTTTCCTTTGCATTAGTTTATATTATGATAATGGTAGGTATAATTTTTACTTTACAATACATTCATTATATTCTGGTGAGTTATGTATTTACTCAATACTTTCAATAGTTCACTCATTACTCTATACTGAGATTTTTTTATAATTGATTAGTGCATGTACTAGTGCAGTACACGTGATACATGCATATGCAGCTATCATATCCAGGTCTCATATGCATGCTAATATTTCTATGTTCCATATAATTCGAGTTGGGTCATTACAATTCAAAGGGGGGTGGTAACTCCATGTGCCTAGGGGAGTCTCTTAATGGCTAATCCAAGTCCCCAACATTAGCTGGCTGGTTAGCCAGAGGATGATTGTCATGGCCTCACTTCCCTCCCCCACGACATGGGAAACCTCATTGATTCAACATGGGAACTTCAATCCAAAGACTGGAAACTTTCAAAACAAAACAAATAGACTCCACAAACTATACCAATCTCCTGATACACTATAGCTCAACCTTTCCAAGTTGTGCATGGCCTACTAGCCTAACCAAACTCGTCAATAACTTGAGGGAGGGAATAGTCAGCTCGATTCAAAACTTCCAAACAACACAAAGGACATCAACACATGCTAGAGCAACCTGAAAAACTAAGGGAACCCCACTTTGATTCGTAACACTACTAGCCACTACGAACATAGGGGATGGAGACCTGTAGTTGGCATATAGTGACCAACAAACATTCCAAAAATCCCACACGACATGAAAAATTACAGTATAATTCCCCGAATTTTTCCAAACTAAATAAAATTTGTAAACAAAACCCATGGAGTACTCTGCCACATTAGATGGGAGAAAAATCCACCCACCACCCCAATTCAAATATATGAAGATGAGAAAATACCCCCCACTGACACACTTCAATAAGAGACAAAAGAGAAAAAGCCACCCATCACCACAATCCAACAAGATACATAGTAATTTATGGTCCCTCGCCATAGGGGCAAGAGGCTATGTGGTTGACCACCCTGGTGTAAAATTAACCCCTATAGAACAAACAAACCATAATTTTATATTTATAGAATTCAAACAATTAGAAATTACTTACTAGCACTCGTAAACCCTTATTGTGCCATCCTGCTCAACATTAAACTCCAATTCTAAGCGCAATTCCTTTCCATGAATTCCACTGGTGTCAACCTTCCCTACAAAAGCCCATACGAAACTAGACAAAGGTCTTGGGTCCCAAGTAATAGGGTTGCTTTTACGATTAACCTGTTAGTTTTTGTAGCATCGGATATGTTCTAGCCACGAGATTTGGTAGAGAGGCTAGAATACGTGTATTCTCCAAAACCCAAAAATCGTTTCTGGAAATTTCGCCTAGAGATGACTTAATTAGATTAATTATTAAGTTTTTAAATATTTCCTAAGTCTAGGGAATATGATTAATTAATCAAAATTAATTAATTCAAGGCGTGAATGTTCTAGATAATCACATGGATCGATTTGTAGTTAATCCTAACCATTGATTAAGATCTAATCGTGGTTGTTGAAGTCTCAACGAAGGATTATAAGAAGAATACGATGGGGCTTCAAGAAATCACTTGAGCATTCCAATTTTACTGGGAATCGATTTCCAGAGTAGCAGTTGTGTGTTGTTGGAAGTGATTCAGTGAGATCGAAGTAGTGAGAGAGGGGCAGAGACAATGAAGCCGAAGGAATATTTCCAATTTCGGCAAGTGCATTTTCAGAGAGGCAGAAGTGCCACAGAGAGGCTGATGCAGAGCTAGTGCAGTAGCCTCTAGAGGGAATTTCATTTTTTTTGCTGGGGAGAAATCGATATTTAGTGCCAGAAGCAAGACAGAGGTTCCAAAGGACAAGAGGATCATTTTCCCAGACAGCAGCTGACGAGACAGCTTGAGGTGACATAGTTTCGTGCTGAGTGACGCAGTGACTGTGTTAGGGTGACGTAGAGACTACACAGAGGTAGTTTGGCTGAATCCATTTTGAGTAGAGGTCGGTGATCGGATTCGCGTGTGGAGTGAGGAAATTCCTCACTAGATTTTTCTTTCCAATATTTCTTTGTAGGATTTCTAGTTTTGGGCATCCAGTTGTACTCAAATTATTTCACTATTTCTTAATAGTAAAAACCTCAGTTGTTGCACCAGTTTTCCCAAGTTGGGTTTTTCCAGGATATTGGTCCAAAAATAACCGTGTTATTTTATATGTGTGCTATTTTTTCTTCCAATTTTATTTCTTCTGCGGTATTTTATTTGTGCAGATTGTAGTGTGGATGATTCAATATTTATTGTAGCAAACAGTAAATAAGTTAAGAATTAATTTAACAATTAGGAGAATTATTTGCAATTGTTGCAATAGGATTCTGGGTTAACCGAATTTTCACATGGTACCAGAGTGCAGATGATTAGTTGGAGAGCTCAGTAGCATAAAAGGGAGTTTCATTGCTCGGTGAGGGAAATAGTTCGCAACCCTAGAGGGAAACATAGTCACCTCAGCGAAGAGGTTGTATTTCTTGTGGAAAATTTTTTTTTCTGAGAGAGAGACCGAAGAACTTGATTTCTCCAGATCAAGGAATTCTAAAGGCAAAGGGAGGAACCAATATTTTCTTGCAAAGCAAATATCTAGTTAGATGCAGTAGTTTTGCAGCAGTTTTCTAGAGAAAAAATAACGTCAGGTGGAAGAAAAGAACACCGAGGGAAAATTTTCCACAAGGAACTTCTACTCTCAAGATGTTTTATTTCCCTTGTTGATTAGCAGTCGTTGTGAGCATATATTATCACTACAGAAGGGAGTGAAAAGAGCCTAGCAGCAACTAAGCAGAAGGGAAGAGGATATTTTTTACTTTGTTAAGATGGCCACAACTAGGCTTCGATATGAAGACAAGTTGGATGGAGCTTCCAACTATGTGATCTTGAAGAAAAGGATTTTCTTCCTTCTAGATGAGTATAATCTCAAGGAATATATCGATAATGTGGTGGCAATCCCAACGGATGGGTATTATCTTAAGTAGTACAAGAAGGAGATGGTGAAGGCAAAGAGATTGACCCTTAATGAAGTTTTGGATCATGTTGTGTCACACATAGTGGCCTGGGGAACAACCAAAGAGATGTGGGATACACTTTCCATGCTATACCAAGAATCTTTCGAGCATCGAAAGATGTACTTGGAGGAGAAGATGATATTCACCAAGATGTAGAAAGGGGATCGCATAGACACCTCCAGGATTCAGGAGATCTGAGATGGACTTGTAGTTGTTGGAGCAATGCCTCAAGCCACAAAGCTAGTGCGAGTATCTCTCAACAATATCTTAGAAGAGTGGAAGGTATTTGTCCAAATTATTATAGGTAGAGAGACCATGCCAAGGTGGGACAGGATTCAGGAAGACTTGCAACAGGAGGAGTTGAGGCAAGACTTGGTGAAGAGCTCCATTAGTGGTAGCAGCAGTAGTGGGTCGAAGCATGTGATGGAGGAGGAGAATGTGGCCCTCGCATCAAAGGGTCCTGGTCAGGGACATGAGGAGCATAGTAAGAAGAAGAAGGACCTTTTGAAGGTAAAGTGCTTCAAGTGTGGTGAGATCGGTCACTACAACACCCAATGTCCTCTCAGGAATAAGGATAAGGAGGAGAAGCAGGACTAGGCGGCAACTCATTCTGAGATTGATAGGTTGTGCTGTAGAATGTAACTAGGTTCACTCTTCATAATGACATGTAATTATTGTAAATGATGTAATGAACAAAATAACTTGTTATTGGCTTGCTTCATCGGTTTCATGAGAAAGGTATTTTTGTTTTAAATTTAATGTCATGTATGACCCTTCTTGGGCATATGAAGAATGTACCTAAGCTTACAATTTTTCTAGAAGCCCTCCAATAGAAAAGAACAATAATCCTCTTCTTGATGTCAGCCTCATAATATATTCAAATATCAGGTCGGCTCACATATGGAGACACACCCATTCATGATGATCATGTCGGCTCAAATGTAGGATCAAACTACTATATAAATGAGCCTATACCCCTCGCAGTTTACACATATCATTTTGTTGATGTATGAGTTTTTACTATGGGTATTACAGTGTTGTAGTTTGGATGGAGCCACATAATCTCCTTGGCATATCTTTGTGGTTTCGATGATGAGAACTGTGAGATAATTTCATATCTCCATAGAGAGGCATCACATAAATGCAGATCGATGATCATAGTAAGAATTTCGCCCTATATCATAGATTGGATAAGTTCTTGATGCTGTGAAAATAAGCTGATGGTCATTGTCAAGTGTTTTCACAGTAAATTACCTTGGTGCTACCAGGCGCAGTGCTTGGTGGTGCAGTCATGTTGTGATGATCAGTGATGTTCATGGTGCAGCTCGGTGCTAGTGACAGTATGAAGGTATGATGTGCAATTTGGTAAGGCCACAGTTCAGGGTATACCACAATGTTTAGATGCTGCTATAGTGGGAATGTTTTGGTGCCATGCAAGAGAATATCTTAGAATAAGGAAGATCAAAGAATCAAGGAAGAAGGATGATTGTGTCTTGGTCTGGGAGTGGCAAAATAGGTCAAGGGTCATGGTCTTGGTATTCATCAATTGGAATCTCTATAAGAAGAATTGGGTGTGGGTTTTCCTCTCAACGAGTGAGAGGTTTTGGCCCTGGCTCATAGCCTACATGTTGCGTCTATTTTTTATCTTATGTTTATGCATTGGTTATTGTTTTGATGAAGAAGATCACTAATAATAAAGAAGAAGAACATACTAATCTAAATAAGTGAAAACACTCACAAATAGTAACTAATCTAAGAGAAATCTCCTAATTCTAATGCCCTAGATTTCTTAACATGGTATCAGAGCTAAGGTGACAGTTAATGAAGGGAATATAATCTAAGAGACACTCAAGTATTATATCACAGACAAGTGTTCATATGTTAACTCATCTCAAAGGAACACACTCAATATTAGTGGAATGTCAAGATCATAGTGCAGATTGAAGCATAGAACCTAGGAAAATTTTTGACACCATAGTGACATCTCCTCACTATTTCGGCACTATATCACAATAATTTTTTCTTGGTGTAGTTCGGTTGTCTTACAACATAGATTATAGTGACTTAATAATTTGATGAAGTGATGACATACTTAGTAATATTATAATATCTGTGCTCAAATATTATAGTGGTACAGTAGCTCTAATGCTATCACGTTGTATCAATCATATAACAACTTGGTGCTATAAAAAGGTCTAGGATTCGATGCAGTAATGATGATTAGGTACCATAAGGTCAAGGTGGATCTACATTGAAGAATATCATCAATCAAATAAAGGTAACTAAGATTCAGCATCAACAATTGGACCCTCTAGTCATCTCATCAAGTTAAAGGTGAAAGATAGCACAAATTTTAGACATCCAAAAGAAGCATTTCAGATCTACACTCATTCACCTCCAAGCAAGTCTAAGTATCTTGAAGGAAATAAGGCATTGTCATCTTCAAAATATCTAAGGCAAGCTCCCTATCATTGCAGCAAGGATTTCATCCTTATCCTTGAAGAAGAACATCCGAGAAAGAATCAATACATCTTCTTTAACCACCATCAAAGTGATCAAGCTAAATATTTCATCTTCACTTGTCAAGTAAGTATCTTTAATTATATAACCATATTTGGTAAAATGACTTGGTTTTTGCAGGGATATACATAAGCTAGTTGGGTCACCAAGATTCCTTGTATGAAGAGGATAGTCGCAACCCTCGAAGAAAGTAAAATCATGAAAATTCTTTGAAGGTCAAGATTTATTTGAATACAAGGAAAGGGATAAAAGGGCTCAAACGATTCTTATTAAATCAGTCAAAGTCCTTATATACCTATATAATAGGGTTGGATACATCAATAGAATATATGATAAGATGAAAGAACTATTCTATGCAATAAATAAGGTTATGTCACTTAGACCTGATTTACACAAAATTGAAGGT
Organism: Pinus albicaulis; assembly: GCA_034641835.2. Lineage (NCBI taxonomy): Eukaryota > Viridiplantae > Streptophyta > Pinopsida > Pinales > Pinaceae > Pinus > Pinus albicaulis. The sequence continues at coordinate 417,063,157 of CM076579.1, read as the reverse complement.
ATCAAAGAATGAAGGGATATCTTCATAAGATCTCACTATGAGATCTGGAAGAGATGATAATATGGACAAGGTAAAAAATGTACATGAGACAAGAAAGTTACCTCATTGAACTTGGGGTTTCTATGTTGGATAGAAAATGACAAATCAAGGGAAAAAGTGTTGAAGGATAAAATACTCGAACATTTGCATAAGGAAAAGGGAATTTTAAGAAATGTGGAAGAATTATGGACATTAGAGGAAAGATGGTCCTAAAGGGAATATATCAAAAGGAGAAATCAAGGAAGCTCATACCACTGGAAAGGATGGAGGAATTTGAAGAAAATAAGTTCAGGGAAAGATTCAGTAAGAGATCATTACTATGGTTAAGACAGTCTCTCTCACAAAAGGCCTTTTCATGGCAACTAAATCGTGTATAGGATATGACTACAATAAATAATAAGAAACGATGCGACATCATGAAAGCATTAGAATTAAGATCTCATGACATCATCATGGGGATCATGAAGGTTAGACAAAACAATCCATGAAAGTCAAATATGAAGGATACAACTCTTGGGAACCTCATTGGAAACTGAAGGAAAGAAAGAAGATATCCAAGGTAAGCCTCATCAAACATCAAGATAAAAATGAAACATCTACCGGATAGGGATATGCAAGATCCTCAAGATTATTTTATGGATCGTCATCGAAGGGTTCACTAATCTAGAGAGGAAACAAGTGTTTCATCAAGAAATCCATCTTGTGGAATTCATGGGTGATGGTACGATGACATAAAGGAGATCAAGGGATTGGAGATATTATCAATCAAGGAAGCTGTTGAAAGAAGCCTAGATGACTTGAAGGTAAATGAGGTATGTATCCTTATTTAAATATTATAATGTCATGTGTATGGTTGCAGGTAACATTGGTCACTACTTATATCTGAGAAGTATTTTCAAAGGAAAAGGATCTCTTTCTTTGAAAGGATTTAGGAAGGCATAGGTCACACTAGGTGAAATCAAAGTAGTATGTCCTCATATGTAGTATGAGGTGGTTGAATACAATTAAGGAAATCTGATTGGAAGCTCCTGGGAAAGGACTGTGTGAAGAAAGGAAGGAAGAGATCATAAGATATGCAACCATGATAAAGGCAACCAACGTCCAAGAAGACCAAGAAGACTTGACTAGGAAATTTCCTGGAAAGACATGAAGAACCTGATGAAAGTTTGAAAAAGATGGAGACCCGTGACAATGAATATTTTTGGGATATGTGTCACCATGTATGCAGGATGCTGATACCTACAAGAATATGCCATTATGAAAGACCATCGCAAAGGTAATTTTGATTTAAGTGTTCATTTCTTCTTTTCAACAATATTTGGATGGGCTTATGCAGGGTTTCCAAAGGGAAGTGTATGTCTTCCACCATTGATAACCATATAGTATGATGAAATATCCTTGGAAGAAAAATGGTATAAAAATGGAAGCTTGACATGAATCTAGGCTAGATGAGAAGACTGATGGATCACTCTCTGATGGAATAAGAACATAACTCATGGATGAAAGTGAAAGATGGTTTGTGCCCCATGAATAGATCCCAAAAGATGAAGACTCGTGTACAAAGAAGCTAATGGAATCGAAGGAAGGAGTTCTTCAAAGCAATTTTTTATCTCCACCTGAGGATTTTTCATACATTCCTTTATGGAATGCATTGGTCATCCCTGGTTAAGAGGGATCTTGGGTACATTCCTTTATGGAATGCATTGGTCATCCCTAGCTAAGAGGGAGTGACAGTTTTGGTTCTCTATCTCATGTGTCATGCACTAGACCAGGACTAACAGTAGTAAGTCTTAGTGAAGGCCAAAGGAGAGATAAATACATTATTCTCATCTTCACCTGGGAAGGAAAAATGGAGGATTGGGTAATCATTTTGCATATGATACTCTTTGAGAATGAGATAGGGAATTCAATACAAGAGTATTCAAGGACCAATATTCTTTGAGGATTAGCTACCCAAGATAAGAATATTCCAATAGAAGGTCATACTTTGTGAACACTCAGGTGGGGTATGTACCTTGAGAGAGGATAATGATGACTAGAAATTATTAGTCTCACCAACATTGTGCTTTGATCTTGAGGAGAGATAGATTTTTTAGTTAAGGCCTTAGTATGTGATAATGATGGTTGATATGATGCTATACAGAAGGGTTACCAATATGATTCTTCTTATGAGAAATTATTCAGATTGAGAATGACCAAGTATCATTATGAATACCTCCCTAGTTAAGAGGGAGTGTTGTAGAATGTAACTAGGTTCGATCTTCATAATGACATGTAATTATTGTAAATGATGTGATGAAGAAAATAATTTATTATTGACTTGCTTCATGGGTTTCATGAGCAGGGGATTTTTGTTCTAAATTTAATTTCATGTATGACCCTTATTTGTCATATGAAGAATGTACCTAATCCTACAAGTTGTTAAGAATCCTTCCAATAGACAAGAACAATCATCCTCTTCTTGATGCCAACCTCAGAATATACTCAACTATCATGTCATTTCACAGATGGAGACACACCCCTTCATGATGATCATATCGGCTCAAATGTAGGATCAAACTACTATATAAAGGAGCCTATACCCCTTGCAGTTTACACAAATGAGTTTATTGATGTCTGAGTTTTTCAAATCAGTATTACAGTGTTGCAGTTTGGATGGAGCCACGGAATATCCTCGGCCTGTCTCTGTGTTTTTTGTGATGAGAATAGTGAGATAATTTTGTACATACACAGAGAGGCATCACAAAAATGTGGATGGGTGATCACAGTAAAAATTTCAAATTATATCACAGTTTCGATAAGGTCTCGGTGTTGTGCAAATAAGGTTATGCTTAGTGTCAAGTGTTTTCATACTGAATGACCTCAGTGCTACTACGTGCAATGATCGGTGGCGTAGTCATGTTACGACGATCAGTGATGCTCATGGTTCAACTCGATACTAGTGACAATATGAAGGTATGTTTTTCAATTTGGTAAGGCCATATTTTGGGATATACCACAATGTTTATATGTTGCTACAGTGGGCATGTTTTGGTTCCATGCAAGAGAAGATCGAAGAATCAAGGAAGAAGGATGATTGTTTCTTGGTTTGGGAGTGGCAAAATAGGTCAAAGGTCATGGTATTGGTATTCGTTAAATGAAATCTCTATAAGAAGAATTTGGTGTGGGTTTCCTCTCAAAGGGTGAGAGGTTTTGGCCCTGGCTCATAGCCTACATGATATGTCTCTTGTCTATCTTATGTTCATGCATTGGTTATTGTTTTGATGGAGAACACTAATAATCAAGAAGAAGAACATCCTAATCTAAAGAAGTAAAAACACTCACAAATAGTAACTAATCTAAGAGAAATCTCATAATGCTAATGCCCTATATTTCTCAACAGGTTGTCCTCTAGGCCAGAGGAATACTTTTCCATGATTGTTGATGTACCTCTAGGAGTGAGGTGGGGTGATCTGGAGTTGTAGCCCGAGAGAGCTACAAATGTGCAGGGTCCTTGAGGAGTCCACCTCATGTATCAAGGCCTAGCTATGAAGGCCCGCAATATTCAATAGCAGGATCGACCAGTGGCAGTTGGTGCATTCAGATGCCAGAGTGACAATTGCAAACAGTGAAAATTTTAAGGATGGAAATTTATTTTAAAGTTTAGAAACCTTGGCGAATCTCTCTAGTACATAATATGCAATTTTAAAAATGTTTGGCAATGCTTTTGGAAAATTACTCAAATGTATAATAATTTTATATAGTTTCTACATAAAATTTTGGCAATTTTTAAGGTAAAATGAATTGATACTATAAAATTTGGGTGAATAATTTTTAGAAAAAATGAAAATTAACGAATCTTTTTTTTGGAAAAGGCATTGAAAATTAGCCCACTTGCGAATATTAGCCCCTAAAATTTTCCATGGTTTCAGACTAGTAGCAGAGTTGGCAGCAGTGTAGGTGGCACAGTGCAGAGTTAGCAGCAATGCAGAGTCTCTAGTGACAGTGTGGTAGCTAGTAGCAGTCAAAACTCGGGTGACATATGCATCATACTAAACATATTTGGTTCAATATTTAGGATTCTTTTCAGCTGTAGATGTTGTAGTTGCAGCAATAGCAGATGAGAGGGAGTTGTATTGCAAATGCAGCATTGGAAACAATTCAGCAGGGTCAGCAACAATACAAATGTAGCTCATATTAGTGTTGCATAGTGGTTTGTGGGAAACAACAACCAGAAATTAGCAGCATGACAGGAGATTGTGCAGAGATTGAGTGTTGCTACGAGGAGGGTAGTAGTACTAGAACACATTCCTCACTAAGAGGGAGTGTTAGTTTTTGTAGCATCGGATGTGTTCTAGCCATGAGATTTGGTAGAGATGCTAGAAGACATGTATTCTCCAAAACCCGGAAATCATTTATGGAAATTCCTCCTAGAGACGAATTAATTATATTAATTAGTTAGTTTTTTAATATTTCCTAAGTCTAAACTAGGGAATATGTTTAATTGATCAGAATTAATTAATTCAAGCCGTGAATGTTTTAGATAATCACATGGATCGATTTATAGTTAATCCTAGCCATCAATTAATATCTAATCGTGGTCATTGAAGTCTCAACAGAGGATTACAAGAAGCAGTCGATGGGACTTAGAGAAATCACTTGAGCATTTTGATTTTACTGGGAAATCAATTTCCATAGGTGGCAGTCGTGTGTTGTTGGAAGTGATTAAGTGAGATTGAGGAAGTGAGAGAGGGGCAGAGGCAGTGAAGTGAGAGGAATATTTCTAGTTCTGGTGAGTGCATTTGTAGAGAGGCTGATGCAAAGGCAGCGCAATAGCCTCTAGAGGAAATTTATTTTTTTGTTGAGGAGGTTAAAGGCCAGAAGCTGGGTAAAGGTTCCAAAGGCCATGAAGATCATTTTCCCAGATGTCATCTAACGAGACAAATTGAGGTGACGTATTTCCGAGCTGAGTGACACAGTGACTGCACTAGGGTGACGAAGAGACTGCGAAGAGGCAATTTGGACAACTCCATTTCGGGCAAAGGTTAATGATCGGATACTCTTGTGGAGTGAGGAAATTCCTCACTAGATTTTTTTTGCCAATATTTGTCTGTAGGATTTCCAGTTTTGGGCGTCCAGTTGTACTCATATTATTTCACTATTGCATAATAATAAAGCCCTCAGTCGTTGCACTGATTTTCCCAAGTTGGGTTTTTTTGGGGACATTGGTCCAAAAATAACGGTGTTATTTTATGTGTGCTAGTTTTTTCTTTCGACATTCATTTCTTTCGCAATATTTTATTTGTTTCGATTGCAATGTGATTGATTCAGTATTTACTGCAGAAAACAATAAATAAATTGTTAAGAAATAATTTAACAATTAGGAGAATTATTTCCAGTCGATGCAATAGGATTCAAGGTTTATCGAAATTTCACATAACCTTGCACCTTCAACACGTGCATAAGAACCCACACACTAAGTATCCCCACTAAAAAGAGAGCCAATAGGGCACTCGGGAAGGACCCCCTGCAAATCACACATATGTAATTCCTCCAGTATACCTTTCTATCATCTCACAGGTCCAAAAAATACCCACAACCAACATAACCCACAACCATATAATCATAATAGCCTCGTGATTGTTTTGGTGCAGATTCCCTACCATGTCTTGTCAACCAACTTCTGCATGGGATAATAATTAAAGCTCTTGGCTTGATTCATTGTAACAATGTTCGTTACCCCAGCGGGAAATATATATTTTATTTTTTAATTAATAATAAATCATTATAATTTTTTAAAAACATTATTAATTTATTTTTTAAATAATAATTTCAAAAAATTATCTTAAATTTTAATTAATGATGAATAGTTATAATAATGAATAATTATAAGTAAATTGTCTTTTTCACTATTTTAATTAATATTAAATGGTTTTTAATTTTTAGTTATTATTTTTTATAAAATATATTATAAATACATATTTAATTAATAAATAAAATTATATTAATAAAATATTAAACCAAATTACTATTAACATTAGTATCATTTAATATTATAATAAAATATTCAATCATCATTAATATATATGGGTGAAACAATGAAGATGTGTTACACTTTTGGGCCAAATGTGGGAATGAAATTTCAAGTTTTTCCTCTTTTATAGAATTGAAGTTCTCAAAATTCATATAAGCACTGTGAATTTTGATTTGGAATGAAAAACAAATTGTGGAGAATTACGTTGTTGTGCAAATTTTCACACATCTTAAGAGGCATGTGTGTGTTTGAATAACATAACTTAGTCTAAAATGTGTCATTTTAATGGAATGTGTTCTAGCCATGAGATTTGATAGAGAGACTAGAATACATGTATTCTCAAAAACCAAAAATCATTTATGGAAATTCTGCCTAGGGATGACTTAATTAGATTAATTAGTCAATTTTTTAATATTTCCTAAGTCTAAACTAGGGAATATGATTAATTAATCAGAATTAATTAATTCAAGGCGTGAATGTTCTAGATAATCACATGGATCGATTTCTAGTTAATCCTAGCCATCGATTAAGATCTAATCATGGTTTTTGAAGTCTCAATGGAGGATTATAAGAGGAAATCGATGGGGCTTATAAAAATCACTTGAGAATTTCGATTTTACTGGGAAATCAATTTCCATAGTGGCAGTGGTGTGTTGCTGGAAGTTATTCAGTGAGATCGAGGAAGTGAGAGAGAGGCAGAGGAAGTGAAGTGGGAGGAATATTTCTAGTTCTGGTGAGTGCATTTGCAGAGAGGTTGACGCAGAGGCAGCGTAGTAGCCACTAGAGGAAATTTCATTTTTTTGCCAGGGAGAAACCAAGATTCAGGGCCAGAAGCTGTGTAAAGGTTCTAGAGTCCAAGACTGTTTTGGTGCGGGCTCCCTACCATGTCTCATCAACCAACTTCCGCGTGGGATAAGAATTAAAGCTCTTGGCTTGAGCCACTTTAACAACGTTTGTCACCCCCAACGAGAAATATATATTTTATTTTTTAATTAATAACAAATCATTATAATTTTTTAGATACATTATTAATTAATATTTTTAGCAATAATTTCAAATTTGTATCTTAAATTTTAATTAATGATGAATAGTTATAATAATGAATAATTATAAGTAAATTGTCTTTTTTCACTATTTTAATTAATATTAAATGGTTTTTAATTTTTAATTTTTATAAAATATATTATAAATATATATTTAATTAATTAATTATATTATATTAATAAAATATTAAATCAATTTACTATTAACATTAGTATCATTTATAATATTATAATAAAATATTCAAACATCATTAATATATATGGGTGAAATAATGAAGATGTGTTACACTTTTGGGCCAAATGGGGGAATGAAATTTCTATTTTTCCTCTTTTATAGAATTGAAGCTCTCAAAATTCATATAAGCACTTTGAATTTTGATTTGGAATAAAGAAGAAATTGTGGAGAATTATGTTGTTGTCCTAATGATATTTTTTGCAAAAATATTTAGTGTCATATAATATGTCAATTTTCCATTAAATGAAATGCTTGTCCTTGCAAATTTTCACACATCCTAAGAGGTATGTGTGTGTTCGCATAACATAACTTAGTCTAAAATTTGTAATTTTAATCGAATGTGTTCTAGCCATCAGATTTGATAGAGAAGCTAGAATACATGTATTCACTAAAACCCATAAATCATTTATGGAAATTCTGCCTAGAGATGACTTAATTAGATTAATTAGTTAGTTTTTTAATATTTCCTAAGTCTAAACTAGCGAATATGATTAATTAATCAAAATTAATTAATTCAAGGCGTGAATGTTCTAGATAATCACATGGATCGATTTCTAGTTAATCCTAGCCATAGATTAAGATCTAATCGTGGTTGTTGAAGTCTTAACGGAGGATTATAAGAAGAATTCGATGGGCTTATAGAAATCACTTGAGCATTTCGATTTTACTGGGAAATCGATTTCCATAATGGTAGTCGTGTGTTGCTGGAAGTGATTCATTGAGATCGAGGAAGTGAGAGAGGGGCAGAGGCAGGGAAGCAGGAGGAATATTTCCAGTTCTAGTGAGTGCATTTGTAGAGAGGCTGACGTAGAGGTAGCACAATAGCCACTAGAGGAAATTTCATTTTTTTGCTGGGGAGAAATCGAGATTCAGGGCCGTAAGCCGGGTTAAGGTTCTAGAGGCCAAGACGATCATTTTCCCAGACATCAGTTGACGAGACAACTTGAGGCGATGCATTTCTGAGCTGAGTGACACAGTGACTATGTTAGGGTGATGCAGAGATTTAGTGGAGGCAGCTTGGACAACTCCATTTTGAGCAGAGGTCAGTGATTGGATTCTCCTGTGGAGTGAGGAAATTCCTCACTAGATTTTTTTTGCCAATATTTCTCTGTATAATTTCAGTTGTACTCCTATTATTTCATTGTTGCTTAATAATAAAACCCTCATATGCTGCACCAATTTTCCCAAGTTGGGTTTTTCCGGGGACATTGGTCCAAAAAATAACGGTGTTATTTTATGTGTGCTAGCTTTTTATTCCAACATTTATTTCTTCTGCAATATTTTATTTGTTTAGATTTTAGTGTGATTGATTCAGTATTTACTGTAGAAAGTAGTAAATAAATTGTTAAGAATTAATTTAACAATTAGGAGAATTATTTCCAGTCACTGCAATAGGATTTGAGGTTTACCGAATTTTTACATAACCTAGCACCTTCAACACGCGCATAAGAACCCACATACTAAGTATCCCCACTGAAAAGAGAGTCGATAGGGCACTCGGGAACGACCCCCTACAAATCACACATATGTAATTCCTCCATTAGACCTTGCTCTCATCTCACATGTCCCAAAAACACCCAAAACTGACATAACCCACAACCATATAATCATAAGAGCCTCGTGACTGTTTTGGTGTGGGTTCCCTACCATGTATCATCAACCAACTTCCGCATGGGATAAGCATTAAAGCTCTTGGCTTGAGCCATTGTAACAACTTTCTTCACCCCCAACGGGAAATATATATTTTATTTTTTAATTAATAATAAATCATTATAATTTTTTTTAAAACATTATTAATTACTTTTTTAAACAATAATTTCAATTTTTAATCTTAAATTCTAATTAATGATTAATAGTTATAATAATGAATAATTATAAGTAAATTGTCTTTTGAACTATTTTAATTACTATTAAATGGTTTTTAATTTTTAATTTTTAATTTTTATAACCCTGATGGAAAAATCGTCAAGAAGCATGCCTAGGGGTTAGAAAATGGGACAAATAACCAAGAAATTTTTTATGGATTATTACGAGTCATATTATCTAGAAGCTTACATGTCACAAGTATCAGAATCTTAAGGGATTCTCATAATCATCCAACACCTATGTAAACAAACTTGGACTAAGCACAAACACCTATAAAATCTAATGAAAATAGTACATAGTATTTTGGAAGACATTTTGGGGAGACAATACTTCCATGTCCTCAAAAGCCAAAACAATGAAATTGATTAATGTGCTAATAAAGCCTTTGAACTCCAAGTTGGAAAATAACATCTAAATGGAGACCTAAGATGGAATCTCTCGTAATTCTAATGAATTCTTAAGTGATAATGAAGAAGATTAGAGTCCTTATAATCATAACAAAAATTCCTATGGGAACACCCAACAATATAATTATTAAGGATTAAGGAATGTTCATGGAAAATGAATAGGACAAAATGGGGGGAGGGGGGGGGGGGTGTGGCGCTCGACAACTGTCGTGGCACCCCACACTTGCTAGATACATGCACAAATATTCCTATATCAACCTCACTGGAACCACATGTTGTGGAGGATGCATAACAACCTCATGCGGGCTTCGTTGGGGGAGAAACCACGTGCGTTCATATTTGGGGATATATATTGAGGAAAAAAAGACATAACATATTGGGGGATATATAGGGGGTAAAGGGTTTTTATATTGGTAGGCATAAAATATTGAACTCAAAGTTAATGAAGAAATATAAAGGGGTGTAAAAATGTTAACGAAAAAATGGATACCTAATATCTAGTGAAAGTAGGATTTTTTTTTTTTTAATTGGGAAGGTGTATTAGGTTCGCACTAGTAGGCACTTAAATAATGTGATTTTTAAAAGTATTTTCCAATATGTAGTCAAATAAGGGTATTGTTTAGTATTCCATGAACACGTGTGATATGTCAAAGATTCATTGAGTGAAGCCCCCGTGAGTAACCTCACCTCAAGCCTCACACACATGGTGTTAATCACATCTCCGACATATGCATTAGTGAAGAAGCATGGTTGCTCCTGATGAAGTCGATGAAATGCACGTGGGATAAAAGTCGACAAAATACATGTAGGATAAGGACATAGTGAAATATGTTGAGAAAGTCACCAACCTACTCGGTTTATCTTATAATTATGGAATCTCACCACATTTTGATACACAGAGTGCTATGCCAGATAATATGGAAAGTGTCATGGCTTGTCGTTGGCCTATTAGGTAATTTCTCCATCACAATCAATTTCCTTTTTCTTTTCTCTGCGTAAGATAAAGGTAGTGCCCCTAGTCTAGAAGCGAAAGTGTTGATGACAATAAGTGCAGAAGGGAGGTAGACAACCATGAACAAACATTTTATGTTTTGAGATGGATTTAAAAGGGGGGTAGGCCATCAAGATGGTGGGAAAAAGTCGAGAGAGTCTCCTTGGTATTGAGAATTTGTTAGGGCAGAGTTTATTTCAATTCTCTTACTTAATAACTACTTGTGTTATACTTGTTATGATTCTATTACTTAGATCTTATATTCATTAGCTTATTATGCCTTTCATCAAGTCAATTATCAAAACACAAGAGACACAGAATTTTGGCTCTTCAAGACAGGGCCAAAACCTTTCCCTCTTGGAGAGGAAAAACCGAAAGTAATTCTTCTTCTATATCTTCAATTTACAATTACCAGGACCATGACACAGATTTTTTGACACTAGTATGCCTCCAAGACCCTTGTCACTTCTCTTCTCGACTTCTCTAACTGATCTCTCCTTTATGAACTACTTTTCACTGTACTGCATTGACACCTAGAGAATCTTAGTCTCTAGCCTTTGATAAGATGCTTCCTTCCTTCTGAACTCTAACAGTCTCCTACTTCAATCTCCTTCTAGCACCCCCCTACACTTCCAACCAACCCTAGACCGAATTGTGTATGCACATGAGGCAACCTTTGGTCTTCACTGTAGTTACAGTGATAGAGGTGCAGACTTAGTCCAAAATAGAGATAGACTTCTTTGCAGATCCACACATACCATATAGACATTACTCCTTGTTGTATCACCCTTATTCTTCATGTTGTAGCATCATCATCCTTCACGTTGTAGCACCCTTGTTCATTCAGTCTTGTAATATGCATTGAGATCACACTTTAATCCTTGTTGTAGCATCTCTCGGTCTCTTGAGCTATGCGAGGATTTTATGACAGAGATGTCATCCTTGCAACCCAACCCAATCACGATACCATTTCCTAAGATCCCTTGTCTCCTCGCACTATATTACAGACTCTTTTCTCCATGCTAAACTTTAATCCTTAACCTCACATAATATTTGAGAGCTAATACAGATTTCTTGGATTGATATGAGGCCGCAGTCCTGGTTATATATATCGGCTATCTTTCCTATTCTGGGCCGACATGTTTTCTAGTGTGTAAGATGACTTCACCATGGGGTATTTACAACATATTTGAGCCAACATTCATGGAGCATATTGACAAGGTCTTGGAGCATATTTTACATCTACAAATTTGTCCTTTACAAGTGTAAAAATACTTCATATGCATGACTCTAAATTGTATATTTATGAAAATATGAAAAATCCCTATAAGACATCAAGAAGAAGTATTTGACCTATAATAAAAACTTCCTTGCTCATGAAACCCATGAGGAAATCAATACAAAATACATTTTATTATCTTTGTCTTCTTCATTAAATATATTCATAATTACTAGTCATTATGAAGACCGAACCTAGTAACACTTTCCAACACTCCCTTTTAACTAGGGAGGTATTCATAATGGTACATGGTCACTTTCAATCTGAAGAATCTCATAAGAATAATTTTATTGGTAATCCATCTGTTATAGAATCATATTAACTAGCATTGTTACAGTGCAAGGCCTTGACTAACAATTCCATCTCTCCACGAGACCATGAGCTACAATTCCGGTGAGACCAATGATTATATACACCTTCATCATTGTCTCCAAGGTACATACTCCACCTAGGTGTTCACTGAGTATGACCTCTTAAGGACTATTCTTATTGGGATAGCTAATCCTTAAAGAATATCCACCCTTTCACGACTAAAATTTCCATAGATATCATAATACATCCCAAAAGAGTATTAGATGCCAGATAATTAACCAATCCTGCATTCTTCTTCCAAAATTATGTGTTTGTCTCTCCCTCTTCACTAGGGAGAACATATTCCACAGAGGAATAAAAAGAATGTACCGAAGCTTTCTTCTTCAATTAGGAATCACAAAGTTTCTTACAAGTACAAAATATATTATCAAGATCCCTCTTAATTAGGGATCTGCAATAGAAATGATGAAAAAATCCAACTGCTCATGAAGAAATCCTTCAATTGATGTCATGAATTGAGAAGCCTTCAACTTTTGGATCTCTTCATATGGCACCAATCATCCCTTACTTTCATCCATGAGTCATGTTTCATAATGTCATCAATCAATATTCTCATATGGTCTAGCTTCATGTCATGTTTTTGTTCTTCAGAACATATTTCTTTTAAGGATATTTCATCCTACCATATGGTTATCAATTGTCGAAGACATACACGTCCCTTTCGCAGCCCTGCATAAGCTCATCAGATATTGATTAATTATAAATATGAACTTTTAAATCAAAAGTTACCTTACTGATGATATTCCACCATGACATCTTCTTGTAGGCATCGACATCCTTTTTTTACAGATTGATACATCTCCTAAATATATGTATTTTCAAGGGTCTCCATCTTTTCCAAAATTATATGAGAGTCTACATATATTCGAAGGGGATCTCCTATTCAAATCTTCTTGGTTTCCTTGGATGTTGACTGCTTCTTTCCATGGTTGTACTTCTCATGATCTCTTCCTCCACACAATCCTTTTTCATTCCTAACAACTTCCACTGAGCAGTTCCTTGATAATGTTCAATCACCTGATATTCCATATGAGAACATATTATGTTGATTTCATCTAGTGCAGATCATGCCTTTTGGCAACCTGTGCATTAGAAGAGTTTCTACTTTCTACTTTGATCATACTTCTAAAGATAGAAGTATTCTACCTACAACCATATGACATGAATTCATAGCATCCAATGTAAACATCTATAAATATAAATGTACCTCATCCTTTCTCCTTTTGAGTTACCTTACAATAGGTTTCCTTATAATGAAGAGTTTCATTCCGTTGACCTACTTCATTGATATGTCATCATATCCTATTCCCAAAATTTTGCAAGTTATAATTCTCGAAGAACCCTTTTGATTTATTTCTAACCAGTGAATCCAAAGAGGATTCCATTAGAAAATTTCAAAACCTATTTTCTTATTCATTATTGAATGATGACCTTTGATCTAGATGACTTCCTTCTATAAATGTTATTTTCAATGAGGTTCCCAAGAGCCACTTATAACATAGATGCCATATATGTATTACAGACATCCTCCTACAACGAGTGCTCCTCCTTCAATGCCTCCATCATGATGCCAATCCTGGAGTGATGCATTTATATAATATACCATGCTTCCTAACATATTATTTTAAAATCGACAGAAACCTCTTAAAGAGGAAGATGATCTCTATCATAGTTGATATCTTTCACTTTTGCTTTCTTAGATTTCTTTTTCATCGGACTCTTTCCTTTCTTTGATGACATGGGATTCTTCCCTTTTCCTCTTGTCCTTATTAGATTTGGGACAATCCTTTCTATAGTGCCCAAGTTCATTATATACATAGCATTGTAACTTATCCAAGTTTCTCCTTTTCTTCTAAGGACCAAACTTTCCAAAACTTCACTTTCTTCTTGACCTGTTAGCATAGGCTTGATTCTCTTCATTTGATCCTATATCAACTTTATCTTTTAACCTCGTCACTTTTATCTTGCATAGAGACCATAGATCCTGGAATGGTGTTACTTCTTTCTTCCCATATATATTTGAAGTGATATTTCGCCATTCCTCCGGTAGAGCATTCAGTACCACTATAGTCATCTCTCTATCAAAAATTACTCATCCCAATTCTGTGAATAGCTCCACTAATTTGTCATATATTTCTTTTGAAGATTATAATTTTGATACATAGGAGATGAGAGAGTGCTTTATGGATTTTGTAAGAATCCTTTGGGCCCTTATGTCTCCTTCATGTATTTGGCAGGAATTCATTCTTAATAAGATTAAGATCTATCATTTTCTTCCATGTAAGAAAGTTTGAAACCCCAAAAATTTTATTGCTTTCTTTGCAAAAATACATTTTGACAGATTTAGATGAATTCATAAAGATACTTACTTGAATAGATGCTTACCTTCTACTAGATTCCTTGTTGTTGATGATGTAGATAGCAGCAGGAGCTCCCTCTTATATTGGCTTCATTAAGAGAGGTGAAAAGAGTTAGATCACCTTTAATCCTTGATGATGATGATGATGATCAAGGATGGATTGATGATATCTTCAGCAAAATGATTATTTGGCTTCAATCAAGAGATAGCTTTAGATTCCTTGAAAATGTCACTTTCTTGATCTTGCCTTTCCTCTTGTGTGAGTTCTTTGAGTAAGGTCTTTGATCCCTTTGAAATGACTTGAGGGATTCTCCAATTTCTGCAAATTATTCCTTCTTGAATGAGAGAAGATCTTCCTAGATCTGAAGATTGATTCTTCAATGTATATCCCTGAATTTTACTTTGATGCCTTATAGAAAAATAATCCTTGATATTCTTGGTACTTGAGTGTACTCTTGTCAAATAGCCCTTTCTAACACCTTAGCTTTGATACCATGTTGAGAATTTGGTAGGGCAAAGTTTAATTCAATTATCTTACTTGATAATTTCTTGTGTTATTCTTGTTATTCTTCTATTACGTAGATCTTATATTCATTAGCTTATTATGTCTTTCATCAAGTCAATTATCAAAACACAAGAGACACAGAATTTTGGCTCTTCAAGCCAGGGCCAAAACCTCTACCTCTTGGAGAAGAAAACCTGAAAGTAATTCTTCTTCTAGATCTTCAATTGACAAGTACCATGACCATGACACAGATCCTTGACACCAGTATGCCTCCAAGACCCTTGTCACTACTCTTCTCAGCTTCTTTAGCCGATCTCTTATTTCTGCATTTCTTTACATCATACTGCACTGTCACTTAGAGAATCTCGGTATCTAGCCTTTGATAAGATTCTTTGTCCCTTTTGACCTCTAACAGTCTCCTACTTAGGTCTCCTTCCAACACCCTCTACACTTCCAAGCAGCCCTAGACGGAACTATGTATGCACATGAGGCAACCTTCGGTCCTCACTGTAATTACAGTGATAGAGGTGTAGACTTCGTCCGAAACAAAGATAGACTTATTTGACTCAACACATACTATATAGACTTTAATCCTTTTTGTATCACCCTTATTCTTCACGTCATAGCATCCTCATCCTTCATGTTGTAGTACCCTTCTTCATTCAGTCCTGTAATACACACTGAGATCACACTTTAATCCTTGTTGTGCTAGGTCTCGGTCTCCTTAGCTATGTGAGGAATTTATGACAAATATGTCATCCTTGTAACCCAACCCAATCACGATACCATTTACTGAGATTCCTTGTCTCCTCGCATTGTATTACAGACTCTTTTCTCCGCACTGAACTTTAGTCCTTAACCTCGCATAATATTTCAAAGCTTATCTGAATTTCTTGTATTGATATGAGGCCGCAGTCCATGTTATATATAGGTACTATCTTTCTTATTCTAGGCCGACATGTCTTCCTATGTGTAGGCCGACTTCACCAAGGGGTATTTACAACATATTTGAGCCGACCTTCATGGAGCATATTGACAAGGCCTTGGAGCATATTTTACAGCAACAAATTTGTCCTTTAGAAGTGTAACAATACTTCATATACATGACTCTAAATTATATATTTATGGCAAGATGACAAATCCCTAAAAGACATCAAGAAGAAGCCTTTGACCAATAACAAAAACTTCCTTGCTCATGAAACCCGTGAGGCAAGAATTACAAAATAAATTTTATTATCTTTGTTTTTTTCATTACATAAATTCATAATTACTAGTCATTATGAAGATCAAACCTAGTTACACTTTCCAACACTTGGGTGTTTCATTAGAGCTCTGTATCAAATAGGCCTTGAGCCACTTCACAAAAAAGAGAATATTTTCATGGCTCAGGAAACCCAACAATTGCGAAGGTGGCTGCCAATAACAACTGAAAGGGAGAGGACAAATTGACACTAGGTGAAAGAGAAAACCTGAGAGCTTTAGCAAACAAACAATGCCCTAAATAAATATAACTCTGCCATCAAAACCAAGTGCACAAATTGTAAATGTTAGGAGAAAGGAACAAAATTACTTGAAAAAATGGATGTTATGGAATTGGATGTGATGGTAATAAATATGAAGCAACAAGAGAAAATGTCAACAACAATTAATCTCCTGGAGGAAATACAAGATTTAAAAGGAAAGTAGGAATGCCAAATGGAAGAAACCAAAGTCTCATGTCAGCAAATTATTACTTTTCAGGAGAACATTTATGTTATGTATCTAAGTCAAAAGGAAACTAGTGCTGCTAGTCAGAGAGATGAAGGATTAATCCCATACCTCAACCAATCTTTGGAAGAGGAAAGTATTAATTTTAATTGATGTATGCATGTTGTGAATTTTTTTTTGTTAGGAAGATTTTGCAGGATGCACTCCTGCAAACATATAGAGCATTTTGAATCATTTAGTCCCTCAAATGTATTATGACTTATTGTACAATGAGATAAAATGTTAGCTAATTAGATGAACAAATGTATAAACCTCATGAGTATTTGTTGTGACCAAATCATATTAATTTTGGTTATATATATATATATATATTACCAAAAATCAAATATTATTTAAAAATATATATTTATAAATACAAATTATGATAATTAAATATTGAATTAAATGATTATAAATAACAAAATATTCATATTAATATTACCTTCCATGGGAGCTCAAGAGAAAGGCAAGGCACCTATCCAAATTGTTATTTCAAGGCACCTATCCTAATTGTTGTTTTAGACTCGAGTTTGACCTTTTATGTTTATGCTTTTTGCCCGTTTGGTTGTATCTCATAAGAAGTTTATCTCATATCTCTAATTATAGTGTTTGTGTATTCTCATTTCTAAGACATCTTTAACCTAAAAAAAGATTTTGTTTGTTATGGTGAGATATTCTTAACAAGAAACTTACATGGATAAATTGTTGTTTTCCACATGATAGAACATTCAGGAAGAAAAAATATTGAAATAGATTTACAAATTTTCAAATGATTCACTCTATTTATTATTGAATGATATATAATTTAATAATAAATATATTTATTAAAAAACTAATTTTTTATTTTAAATTATTATTAAATATTTTTTAATCAAATATATTTAGAAATATTCTAAAATTTCATTTCTTTTACAAATATTCAAAAATATTATTTCATACCCAATAAAAAAAATAATTTTTTTATTTTTAAATTATAAATTTTTATTTTTTATTTTAATTTTCAAATTATAATTTTAAATTTTTAAATTATTGTTTGATATTTTTTTTTATTAAATATAATTTTTAAAAAATTATATTTATATTCTAAAATTTCATCTCATTTACCAATATGAAGATCTTAATATATACTTTTAACAAATAATAAATTATCATTTAGATTATTATTAATTTATATAATAAGTAGATTATTATTAATTTATATAATAAGTAATAAACATAGTGTTTAACAAAACATATTTACAAATATTTATATTTATAAATTAATTAACATATAAATGATTAATTAATCTATTTAAAATTAGATAAATGAAAAAAAAAACACAAACTTTCTATTCAATTTTATTTTTCCTCGTTAATTTATTATAACTTAATTTAAAGCTAAAATCAGAAATTTAATTTTGCTAATATCATTTAGTGAAAAAGCTCACTACTAAAATTATATTAAATTAATGCTCACTACCAAATTTTATATATATATATATATTTCATTAATTCAAAATCATATTATATCATTTTTTCAAAAATGCTAAAGTCTCACTCCGATTGGATTTGTTGTATAGCAAATACAAATAGAAAGATTGGGATAGCAACAAAAAAAAACTATATGCCCACATATCAATGGCCCACAAGGCTTAAAACTGTGTTGAAGACAAAATATAACCAATCCTCTTCATCATTCCTATGCGATGTTAAGATCCAGAGTTGCATCGTCACCCTCACCATGATGGTGGAAAGCATCATGCATATACGACTCCATATGTCCCATACGCTCCTCAAAGAAATCCATTCTGGCCTAAAGGCTCTTCTAGCCACTGCAAAGGGAATCCTGGATGTCGATGATATGACATTGGTTATGTTAGATGTCATTAAGAAAAATTATCACCTCATTGCGATCACCATCATGATGTTGGGCTTGTTGGTCAATTCATGCATGAATGACCTAAATCCAAGCTTCCAAGTAGTCAAAGGGTGGTGGTAACTCCACGCGCCTAGGGGAGTCTCTTAATGGCTGATCCAAGTCCCCGAAATTGGTTGGTTGGTCAGCTGGAGGACGATTGTCGTGGCCTCACTTCCCTCCCCCACGACGCAGCCAACCTCATTGATGCAACATGGGAACTTCAATCCACAGACTGGAAAATTTCAAAACAAAAAAAATAGACTCCACAAACTATACAAATCTCCTAATACGCTATAACTCAACCTTTCCTGGTCGCGGATGGCCTACTAGCCTAACCAAACTCGTCAATAACTTGAGGGAGGGAATAGTCGGGAAATTCCAAACTTCCAAACAACACAAAGGACATCAACACATGCTAGAGCAACCCAAAAAACTAAGGGAACCCCACTTTTATTCTTAACACTACTAGCCGCTACAAACATAGGGAATGGAGACCAACAGTTGGCATATAGTGACCAATAAACATTCCCAAAATCCCACATGACATGAAAAATTACAGTATAATTCCTCGAACTTTTCCAAACTAAATAAAATTTGTAAACAAAACCCACTGAGGACTTTGCCACATTAAATGGGAGAAAAATCCACCCACCACTCCAATTCAAACAGATGAAGATGATAAAATACCACCCACTGACACACTTCAATAAAAGACAATAGAGAAAAAGCCACCCACCACCACAATCCAGCAAGATACATAGTAATTTTTGGTCCCTCCCCATAGGGACAAGAGGTTGTGTTCTTGACCACCCTGGTGTAAAATTAACCCCTATAGAACCAAAAAACCATAACTTGATGTTTATAGAATTTGAACAATTAGAAATTACCTACTAGTGCTCGAAAACCCTTATTCATCCATCCTGCTTAACGCTAAACTCCAATTGCGTGATGCCTTTTCATGGATTCCACTGGTGTCAACCTACCCTACAAAAGCCCATACGAAACTAAACAAAGATCTTGGGTCCCAAGTAACAAGGTTGCTTCGAGTATTAACCTGTTAGTTTTTGTAGCATCAAATATGTTCTAGCCACGAGATTTGGTAGAGAGGCTACAATACATGTATTCTCCAAAACCCAAAAATCGTTTCTGGAAATTTCGCCTAGAGAGGACTTAATTAGATTAATTAGTAATTTTTTAAATATTTCCTAAGTCTAAATTTAGGGAATATGATTAATTAATCAAAATTAATTAATTCAAGGCGTGAATGTTCTAGATAATCACATGGATCGATTTCTCGTTAATCCTAACCATCGATTAAGATCTAATTGTGGTCATTGAAGTCTCAACGAATGATTATAAGAAGAAGTCAATGGGGCTTGAAGAAATCACTTGAGCATTTCAATTTTACTGGGAAATCGATTTCCAGAGTAGTAGTTTTGTGTTGTTGGAAGTGATTCAGTGAGATCAAAGAAGTGAGAGAGGGGCAGAGACAGTGAAGCTGAAGGAATATTTCCATTTTTGGCGAGTACATTTGCAGAGAGGCAGAAGTGCCATAGAGAGGCTGATGCAGAGGTAGTGTGGTAGCCTCTAGAGGAAATTTCATTTTTTTGCTAGGGAGAAACTGAGATTTAGTGCTAGAAGCTGGGCAAAGGTTCCAAAGGACAAGAGGATCATTTCCCCAGACAACAGCTGACAAGACAACTTGAGGTGACACAGTTACATGTTGAGTGACATAGTGACTGTGTTAGGGTGATGCAGAGACTGCACAGAGGCAGATTGGATGAATCCATTTTGAGTAGAGGTCAGTGATCAGATTCGCCTGTAGGATTTCCAATTTTGGGCATCCAATTGTACTCAGATTATTTCACTATTTCTTAATAATAAAACCCTCAACTGTTGCACCGGTTTTCCCAAGTAGGGTTTTGACGAGGACATTGGTCTAAAAATAACAGTGTTATTTTATATGTGCGCTAGCTTTTATTCCAATTTTATTTCTTCTGTGGTATTTTATTTGTGCATATTGTAGTGTATTTGATTCAATATTTATTGTAGCAAACAGTAAATAAGTTAAGAATTAATTTAACAATTAGGATAATTATTTGTAGTTGTTCCAATAGGATTTGGGGTTTACTGAATTTTCACATGGTATAAGAGAGCAAATGATCAGTTGGAGAGCTCAGTAGCAAAAAAGGGAGTTTTGTTGCTCGGTGAGGGAAACAGTTCAAAACTCTAGAGGGAAACATAGTCACCTCAGCGAAGAGGTTGTATTTCTTGAGGAAAATTTGTTTTTTTCTGAGAGAGAGACTGAAAAACTTGATTTCTCTAGATCGAGGAATTCCAGAGGCAAAGGGAGGAACCAATATTTTCTTGCAAAGCAGATATCTAGTTGGATGTAGTAGTTTTCTAACAGTTTGTTAGAGAAAAAAATAACGTCGAGTGGAAGAAAATCACACACTGAGGGAATTTTTTCCACAGGAAACTTCTACTCTTAAGATGTTTGATTTCCCTTGCTGATTAGCAGTCTTTGTGAGCAGAGATTCTCACTGCAGAAGGGAGTGCAAAGAGCCTAGAAGCAACTAAGAAAAAGGGAAGAGGAGATTTTTTACATTATTAAGATGGCCACAACTAGGCTTCGAGATCAAGACAAGTTGGATGGAGCTTCCAACTATGTGATCTAGAAGACAAGGATTTCCTTCCTTCTAGATGAGTATGATCTCAAGGAATATATCAATAATGCGGTGGTAGTCCCCACGGATGGAGATCATCTTAAGCAGTACAAGAAGGATATGGTGAAGACAAATAAATTGGTCCTTAATGGAGTTTGGGATCATGTTGTGTCACACATAGCGGCCCAATGAACGACCAAATAGATGTGGGATACACTTTCCATGCTATACCAGGAATATTTCGAGCAACAAAATATGTAATTGGAGGAGAAGCTGATATGCACTAATATGCCCCCCAATCGGGGTGCCACGTTGCCATGAATGGACATAGGTCAGTGCCACTAGGAGACGCGCACCTGACCGTCCACCATAACTAGTAATTGAAACCTTTGCAGAAGGTTGAAGAAGGTACGCGTTCACATGCTCAACCATTATGGAAGCCTGCGGAAAAGAAGGATGCCAGCAAATCATGTCAGGAAGGGGTTGGAAATAGAGACTGCAAGCAGAGTTAAAACAGGAAAGGGAGCCTCAGAGAGGTAAGGTTCTCAGCAAGCGATCCCCAGAGCAATTCGAGGAAACGGAGGTAGAGTTATGGCAACGTCGGGTAATTTGGTATGTTATGGCTATTTCCACCTCTCTCTGTCAATTTCTTGTTCTTGTCATCAGTTATGAAGGCAACATCAAATTGGAAGATGGTCGTAATGCCATGCAAGAAGTTCTTCACTCCTATAACAAATTTTCTTTCCAGTATGAAATATTCTTTAGTTTTTTCTGTTACAATGTTAATGAAGGGTCTCTAGTTATTGAACCATGTTTTAGAAGCTCGCCCTTAATCCTCAAGGCAGCTCAATGAAGTCTATGGTTTTGTGGTGAAACCCAGTTAAAACCCTGTAGGTGTTTACATTACAGAGCAGGGCCAACTCATGGTCTCAACCCTCACAGTCTGTGTCCTCAATTGACCTCCCCACTTCCCTATGAGCTCCACATGCACATTCTATGGAACCCTCCTCTGTGGGAGATTTATCCCACGATTCGAGGTCCTTATACCATCAGAAATGAAGCTTCCTGTTAAACTTACAAGTAGGCTTGCATGCTCAGTGATGACAACCTCTAAACCCATAATCGCCCCTCTCAACAAAATTCTCTGTTGTGTAGTGTCAGGATTCCCTACCTTCAGTTTCTATGTTCAAAAAGCCTTAGTAGCAACTAATTTCAATTGTTGCAAAGATATTTTAAATGTATCTGTCTTTTACATTTTTACCACTCATGATGTTGGTTGCTCTGCAACATCTAAGGATCCACCCGTATATCAGGGTGTAGTGGGCTCCACCAAAATTCACCCAAAAATTGTTATTGATTTTATGTTGCCATATACAGGCCTATTCCATAGTATTATAGGGATAATATAAGAGTCGTCGGGGTCTGTTCATCAGACCAAATCAATGGAAAAAGGACAATATGGTAAACGCAAGGGAACCAAAAAAGGGAAACAGAAGCAACCAATTCAAAATGAGGTACCTAGTAAGCGCAGAAGGAAAACTAATAAAGAAGTTATGGAAAATATCTTCAATCTTTATGAAGCTGGAAACCCAACTCAGATCCGCAATACCATTCAAGGCTAGGAAAGAGAGGGTAACCACAAAGATGAAGATATCAAACAACAGGAGGCCACCATGGACTTCCTCTTTGACCCGGGGAATACAAGAGGAAGGTTATCCCTTTTCCATCAATCTGTCAACACCTAATGGAAGCTCAAATGTGTTTTGGCAAAGGCCATGACTAGCATGCAAGAAACGGAAGGAAACCCAAATATGGTTTCAGAATTGTAGCAAATCAAACAGGAAATCTGAGAAATTGCCATGTCTCAGTATCATGTTGTGGCAAGAATTGGGAGAATTGAAAGACAACTACAAGCAATGCATCAAGTAGAGATGTCGGGTTCTACTAAAAAAGACCCGGCTCCTATTGACTCTTCTAATGGGTGACTTGCTTTTATTAGCTTTTAATGATTTTTGCGGCAAGTTTCTACAGCCTTTGGCTAAACTATAACTTTTATGGACATAGTAAAGTAGATATAGCGGCAAGTAGAAGGAAAAAAACAATTTCAATACTGGCTGGCTTTTAATTCACTCAGGTGGCCAACAAGCCCGGTTTCATTCGGGCAGGTTGAGGCCACTACATGCATCAATATATTTATAGCAATTTGCTTTTTTGATATATAGAAAATGGTAAGGCTCTGCGAAATTAACAAAAAAAAAAACATATGCACCAAGATGCAGAAAGGGGAGCGCATAGACCCATTTCTTACCAGGATTCAGGAGATCTGAGATGAGCTTGCAGTTGTTGGAGCAGTGCCTCAAGTCACAGAGCTAGTGCGAGTATCTCTCAATAGTCTCTCAGAAGAGTGGCAGGTATTTTTCCAAAGTTATTTAGGCAGAGAGACCTTGCCAAGGTGGGACAGGATTTAGGAAGACTTGCAACAAGAAGAGTTGAGGCGAGACTTGGTGAAGAGCTCCATTAGTGGTAGCAGCAGAAGTGGATCGAAGCATGTGATGGAGGAGGAGAATGTGGCCCCCTCATAAAAGAGTCCCAGTCAGGGACAAGAGGAGCAGAGGAAGAAGAAGAAGGAACTTTAGAAGGTCAAGTGCTTCAGGTATCGTCAGATCGGTCACTACAACACCCAATGTCCTCTCAGGAAGAAGGATAAGGAGGAGAAGCAGGACTAGGCAGAAACTCATTCTGAGATCGATACACTGTGTTGTAGAATATAACTAGGTTTGTTCTTCATAATGACATGTAATTATTGTAAATGAAGTAATGAACAAAATAACTTATTATTGGCTTGCTTCATCGGTTTCATGAGCAAGGTATTTTTGTTTTAAATTTAATGTCATGTATGACCCTTCTTGGGCATATGAAGAATGTACCTAATTTTACAAGTTGTCTAGAAGCCCTCTAATAGAAAAGAACAATCATCCTCTTCTTGATGTCAGCCTCATAATATATTAAAATATCATGTCGGCTCACATATGGAGACACACCCCTTCATGATGATCATGTCGGCTCAAATGTAGGATCAAACTAATATATAAAGGAGCCTATACCCCTTGTAGTTTACACATATCAGTTCATTGATGTATGAGTTTCTCCGATGGGTATTACAGTGTTGTAGTTTAGATGGAGCCACATAATCTCCTTGGCATATCTTTTTGGTTTCAGATATGAGAACTGTGAGATAATTTCAGACCTCCATAGAGAGGCATCACATAAATGCAGATCGATGATCACAGTAAGAATTTTTCTCTATATCACAGATTGGATAAGTTCTTGGTGTTGTGCAAATAAGGTGATGCTTGGTGTCAAGTGTTCTCATAGTAAATTACCTTGGTGCTACTAGGCACAGTGCTTGTTGGTGCAGTCATGTTGTGATGATTAGTGAAGCTCATGGTGCAGCTCAGTGCTAGTGACAGTATGAAGGTACGATGTGAAATTTGGTAAGGCCACAGTTCAAGATATACCAAAATGTGTAGACACTGCTATAGTGGGCATGTTTTGGCGCCATGCAAGAGAAGATCGAAGAATAAAGGAAGAAGGATGATTGTGTCTTGGTCTAGGAGTGGAAAAATAGGTCAAGGGTCATGGTCTTGGTATTCGTTAATTGGAATCTCTATAAGAAGAATTTGGTGTGGGTTTTCCTGTCAAAGAGTGAGAGGTTTTGGCCCTGTCTCATAACATATATGTTGTGTCTCTTGTCTATCTTATTTTTATGCATTGGTTGTTGTTTTGATGAATAGTACCAATAATAATCAAGAAGAAGAACATCCTAATCTAAAGAAGTAAAAACACCCACAAATAGTAACTAATCTAAGAGAAATCTAATAATGCTAATGCCCCAAATTTCTTAACATGGTATCAGAGCTAAGGTGACAATCAATGAAGAGAATATAATCTAAGAGACACTCAAGGATTATATCAAAGTCAATTTTTTAGATGTTAATTAATCTCAAATTAACACACTCAATATCGGTGGAATCTCAAGATCATAGTGCAGATTGAAGAATAGAACCTGGGCAAAGTTTTGACACCACAGTGACATCTCCTCACTGTTTCAGAACTACATCACAATAAAGTTTTCTTGGTGTAGTTTGGTATTCTTACAACATAGATTACAGTGACGTAATAGCTCGATGAAGTGATGACATACTTAGTAATATGATAATTTTTTTGCTCAAATATTATAGTGGTACAATAGCTCTAATGCTATCACGTTGTCTCAATTATATGACAGCTTGGTGCTATAAAAAGGTTCAGGTGGATCTACATTGAAGAATATCATCAATCAAGTAAAGGTAACTAAGAGTCAGCATCAATAAAGAATTGGACCCTCTAGTCATGTCATCAAGTTAAAGGTGAAAGATAGCACAAAGTTTAGACATCCAAAAAAATCATTTAAGATCTACACTCATTCAACTCCAAGCAAGTCTAAGTATCTTGAAGGCGAGAAGGAATTTTCATCTTAAAAATATCTAAGGTAAGCTCCCTATCATTGCAACAAGGATTTCATCCTTATCCTTGAAGAAGAACATCCAAGGAAGCATCAATACATATTCTTTAACCACCATCAAAGTGATCAAGTTGAATATTTCATCTTCACTTGTCAAGTAAGTATCTTTAATTATATAATAAAATTTGGTAAAATGACTTAATTTTTACAGGGATATATATAAGCTAGTTGGGTCACTAAGATTCCTTGCATGAAGAGGATAGTCACAACCCTCGAATAAAGTAAAGTCATGAAAAGTCTCTGAAGGTCAAGATTTATTTGAATACATGGAAAGGATAGAAGGGCTCAAAGGATTCTTATTAAATCAATCAAAGTCCTTACATCCCTATATAACAGGATTGGAGACATCAAGAGAATATATGATAAGTTGAAAGAACTATTCTATGCAATAAATAAGGTCATGTCGCTTAGACCTAATTTACCCAAAATTGAAGGTATCAAAGAATGAAGGGATATATTCATAAGATCTAACTGTGAGATCTGGAAGAGATGATAAGATGGAAAAGGTAAAAAATGTCCATGAGACAAGAAAGTTACCTCAATGAGCTTGCGGTTTCTATGTTGGATAGAAAAAGACAAATCAAGGGGAAAAGTGTTGAAGGATAAAATACTCAAACATTTGTAGAAGGAAAAGAGAATTTTAGGAAATTTGGAAGAATTATGGAAATTAGAGGAAATATGGTACTAAAGGGACTATATCAAAAGGAGAAATCAAGGAATCTCATACCACTAGAAAGGATGGAGGAATTTGAAGAAAATAAGTTCAAGGAAAGAGGCAGTAAGAGATCATTACTATGGTTAAGATAGTCTCTCTCACGAAAGGTCTTTTCATGGCTCCTAAATCTTGTAAATGATATCACTACAATAATTAATAAGAAGTGGTGTGACATAATGAAAGCATTAGAAACAAGATCTCGTGACATTATCATGGGGATCATGAAGGTTAGACAAAATAATCCATGACAGTCAAATATGAAGGATACAACTCTTCGTAACCTCATTGAAAATTGAAGGAAAGAAAGAAGTCATCTAGGGTAAGGCTCATCATACATCAAGATAAAAATGAAACATCTATTGGATATGGATATGCACAATCCTTAATATTATTTGATGAAATCCTCATCAGAGGGTTCACTAATCTAGAGAGGAAGTGAGTGTTTCATCATGAACTCCATCTTGTGGAATTCATGAGTGATGGTACAATGACATAAAGGAGATCAAGGGATTGAAGATATTCTCAATCAAGGAAGTTGCTGAAAGAAACCTAGATGACTTGAAGGTAAATGAGGTATGTATCCTTGTATTTAAATATTATAATTTCATGTCATATGGTTGCAGGTAAAATTGATCACTACTTCTATCCTGTGAAGTATTTTCAAAGGAAAAATATATCCTTCTTTGAAAGGATGTAGGAAGGCATAGGTCACACTAGGTGTAATACGTCCTCATATGTAGTATGAGGTGGTTGAATACAATTAATGAACTCTGATTGGAAGCTCTTGGGAAAGGAGAGTGTGAAGAAAGGAAGGAAGATATCATAAGATATGCAACCATGATATAGGCAATCAACATCCAAGAAGACCAAGAAGACTTGACTAGGAAATCAGCCGGAAATATATGAAGAATCTGATAGGAGTCTGAAAGAGATGGAGAACCTTGACAATGAATATCTTTGGGAGATGTGTCAACATGTATGCATGATTTTGATACCTACAGGAAGATGCCATGATGAAAGATCATCACAAAGGTAATTTTCATTTAAGTGTTCATTTTCTATTTTGAACAATATCTGGATGGGCTTATCCAAGGTTTCCAAAGGGAAGTGTATGTCTTCCACCGTTGATAACCATATAGTATGATGAAAGATCCTTGGAAGAAAATTGGTATAAAAATGGAAGTTTAACATGAATCTAGGCCAGATGAGAAGATTGATGGATCATTCTCTGATGGAATGACAACATAATTCATGGATGAAAGTGACAGATGGTTTATGCCTTATGAATAGATCCCAAAAGATGAAGACTCATGTACGAAGAAGTTAATGAATCAAAGGAAGGAGTTATTCAAAGCAGTTGGTTATCTCCACCTGAGGAGTTTGTGTACATTCCTTTATGGAATTCATTGGTCATCCCTGGTTAAGAGGGTACTTGGGTACATTCCTTTATGGAATGCATTGGTCATCCCTGGTTAAGAGGGAGTGACAGTTTTGGTTCTCTATCGCATGTGTCATGCACTAGACCAAGACTAACAGTCGTAAGTCTTAGTGAAGGCAATGAGGAGAGATAAGAACATCATTCTGGTCTTAACCTAGGAAGACAAAATGGAGGATTGGGTTATCATTTGGTATCTGGTACTCTTTCAGAATGAGATATGGAATTCAAGACAAGAGTATTCATGGACCGATATTCTTTTAGGATTAGCTACCCAAGATAAGAATATTACAACAGAAGGTCATACTTTGTGAACACCTTGGTGGGGTATGTACCTTGAGAGATGATAATGATGACTAGAAATCATTAGTCTGGCCAATATTGTGCTCTGATCTTGTGGAGAGATAGAGTTTTTAATCAAAGCCTTGGTATGTGACAATGATGGTTGATATGATGATGCACATATGGGTTACCAATCTGATTCTTCTTATGAGAAATTCTTCAGATTGAGAATGACCAAGTATCATTATGAATACCTCCCTAGTTAAGAGAGAGTGTTATAGAATGTAACTAGGTTCAGTCTTCATAATGACATGTAATTATTGTAAATGATGTGATGAAGAAATAATTTATTATTGGCTTGCTTCATGGGTTTCATGAGTAATGGATTTTTGTTTTAAATTTAATTTCATGTATGACCCTTATTTGGCATATGAAGAATGTACTTAAGTCTACAAGTTGTCTAGAAGCCCTCCAATAGACAAGAACAACCATCCTCTTCTTGATATCGACCTTAGAATATACTCAACTATCATGTCAACTCACATATGGAGACACACCCCTTCATGATGATCATGTCGGCTCAAATGTAGGATCAAAATACTATATAAAGGAGCCTGTACCCCTCGCAGTTTACACAAATGAGTTCATTGATGTCTAATTTTTTCATATGGGTATTATAGTGTTGCAGTTCGGATGGAGCCACAGAATCTCCTCGGCCTGTCTCTGTGGTTTTGGTGATGAGAACAGTGAGATAATTGTGTACATCCACAGAGAGGTATCACAAAAATCCGGATGGATGATCACAGTAATAATTTCGATCTAGAGCACAGTTTCAATAAGGTATCGGTGTTGTGAAAATAAGGTGACGCTCAGTGTCAAGTGTTTTCATAGTAAATGACCTCGGTGCTACTAGATGCAGTGCTCGGTGGTGAAGTCATGTTGCGACAATCAGTGATGCTCATGGTGCAGCTTGGTGCTAATGACAGTATGAAGGTATGTTGTGCAATTTGGTAAGGCCACAATTTGGGATATACCACAATGTTTATATGCTGCTATAGTGGGTGTGTTTTGGTGCCATGCAGGAGAAGATCAAAGAATAAGGAAGATCGAAGAATCAAGGAAGAAGGATGATTGTTTCTTGGTCTGGGAGTGACAAAATAGGTCAAAGTTCATGGTATTGGTATTCGTTAAATGAAATCTCTATAAGGAGAATTTGGTGTGGGTTTCCTCTCAAAGGGTGAGAGGTTTTGGCCTTGGCTCATAGCCTACATGATATGTATCTTATCTATCTTATGTTCATGCATTGGTTATTGTTTTGATGGAGAACACTAATAATCAAGAAGAAGAACATCCTAATCTAAAGAACTAAAACACTCACAAACAATAACTAATCTAAGAGAAATATCATAATTCTAATGCCCTATATTTCTCAATAGGTTGTCCTCCAGGCTAGAGGAATACTTCGCCATGATTGTTGATGTACCTCTAGGAGTGAGGTGGTGTGATTTGGAGTTGTAGCCTGAGAGAGCTACAAATGGGTAGAGTGTTGAGGAGTCCACCTCTTGTATCAATACCTAGCTATGAAGGCCCACAATATTCAGTATCAGGATGGACCAGTGGCAATTGGTGCATTCAGATGCCAGAGTGACAGTTGCAGACTAGTAGCAGAGTTGGCAGTAGTGCAGGTGGCACAGTGCAGAGTCAGCAACAACGCAGAGTCTCCAGTGATAGTGCGGTAGCTAGTAACAATTAGAACTCGGGTGAAATATGCATCATACTAAACATAGTTGGTTCAATATTTAGGATGATTTTCAGTTGTAGATGTTGCAATTGCAGCAGTAGCAGATGAGAGGGAGTTGTAGTGTAAATGCAGTGTTGGAAATAATTCAGCAAGGTCACCAAAAATATAGATGTAGCTCATATTAGTGTTGGGTAGTAGCTGGTGGGAAAAAAAAACCAAACATTATCAGCATGATAGGAGATTGTGCAGAGATAGAGTGTTGCTACGAGGAGGGTAGTAGTACTAGAACACATTCCTCGCTAAGAGGGAGTGTTAGTTTTTTAGCATTGGATGTGTTCTAGCCACGAGATTTGGTAGAGATGCTAGAAGACATGTACTCTCCAAAACCTAGAAATCATTTATGGAAATTCCTCCTAGAGATGAATTAATTAGATTAATTAGTTAGTTTTTTAATATTTCCTAATATGATTAATTAATCAGAATTAATTAATTCAATCCATGAATGTTTTAGATAATCACATGCATCGATTTCTAGTTAATCCTAGCCATTGATTAATATCTAAGTGTGGTCGTTGAAGTCTCAATAGAGGATTAAAAGAATAATTTGATGGGGCTTAGAGAAATCACTTGAGCATTTCAATTTTACTAGGAAATCGATTTCCATAGTGGTAGTTGTGTGTTGCTAGAAGTGATTCAATGAGATCGAGGAAGTGAGAGAAGGGCAGAAGCAGTGAAGCAGGAGGAATATTTCCAGTTCTGGTGAGCGCATTGCAGAGAGGCTGACGTAGAGGCAGCGCAGTAGCCTCTAGAGGAAATTTCATTTTTTTGTTGGGGAGAAACCAAGATTCAGGGCCAAAAGCTGGGTAAAGGTTCAAGAGGCCAGGACGATCATTTTCCCATACATCATCTAACGAGACAACTTGAGGTGACGCAACACCGAGCTGAGTGACACAGTGACTGCACTGTGTGACGCAGAGACTGTGCAGAGGCAATTTGGACAACTCCATTTCAAGTAAAGGTCAGTGATCGGATTCTCCTGTGGAGCGAGGAAATTCCTCACTAGATTTTGTTTGCCAACATTTGTATGTAGGATTACTGGTTTTGGGCATCCAATTGTACTCATATTATTTCATTGTTGCATAATAATAAAACCCTCAGTTGTTGCACCGATTTTCCCAAGTTGGGTTTTTTCGAGGACATTGGTCTAAAAATAATGGTGTTATTTTATGTGTGTTAGATTTTTCTTCCAACATTTATTTCTTTAACAATATTTTACTTGTTTAGATTGAAATGTGATTGATTCAGTATTTACTGTAGAAAACAATAAATAAATTGTTAAGAATTAATTTAACAAATAGGAAAATTATTTCCAGTCGATACAATAGGATTCAAGGTTTACCGAATTTTCACATAACCTTGCTCCTTCAACACATGCATAAGAACCCACACACTGAGTATCCCCACTGAAAAGAGAGCCAATAGGGCACTTGAGAATGACCCCTTGTAAATCACACATATGTAATTTCTCTAGTAGACCTTTCTCTCATCTCACACGTCCAAAAAATACCCACAATTGACGTAACCCACAACCATATAATCATAAGAGCCTCCTGATTGTTTTGGTGTGAGTTCCCTACCATGTCGCATCAACCAACTTCCGCATGGGATAAGAATTGAAGCTTTTGGATTGAGCCATTGTAACAACGTTCGTCACCCGAGCGGGAAATATGTATTTATTTTTTAATTAATAATAAATCATTATAATTTTTTAAAAACATTATTAATTAATTTTTATAGAATAATTTCAAAACTTTATCTTAAATTTTAATTAATGACGAATAGTTATAATAATGAATAATTATAAGTAAATTGTCTTTTTCACTATTTTAATTAATATTAAATGGTTTTTAATTTTTATAAAATATATTATAAATACATATTTAATTAATAAATAAAAATTATATTAATAAAATATTAAACAAATTACTATTAACATTAGTATCATTTAATATTATAATAAAATATTCAATCATTATGGGTTTCATGAGTAATGGATTTTTATTTTAAATTTGATGTCATGTATGACCCTTATTTGGCATATGAAGAATGTACCTAAGTCTACAAGTTGTCTAGAAGCCCTCCAATAGACAAGAACAATCATCCTCTTCTTGATATTGACCTAAGAATATACTCAACTATCATGTCAGCTCGCATATGGAGACACACCCCTTCATGATGATCATGTGGGCTCAGATGTAGGATCAAAATACCATATAAAGGAGTCTATACCCGTCGCAGTTTACACAAATGAGTTCATTGATGTCTGATTTTTTCAGATGGGTATTACAGTGCTGCAGTTCGGATGGAGCCACGGAATCTCCTTGGCCTGTCTCTATGGTTTTGGTGATGAGAACAGTTAGATA
Organism: Pinus albicaulis; assembly: GCA_034641835.2. Taxonomy (NCBI): domain Eukaryota; kingdom Viridiplantae; phylum Streptophyta; class Pinopsida; order Pinales; family Pinaceae; genus Pinus; species Pinus albicaulis. Next base: position 417,030,579 of record CM076579.1, on the reverse strand, counting down.
ATTTTGTACATCCACAGAGAGGCATCACAAAAATCCAGATGGATGATCACAGTAATAATTTCGATCTATATCACAATTTCAATAAGGTATCGGTGTTGTGCAAATAAGGTGATGCTCACTGTCAAGTGTTTTCATAGTAAATGACTTAGGTGCTACTAGGTGTAGTGCTCGTTGGGGCAGTCATGTTGTGACAATCAGTGATGCTCATGGTGCAACTCGGTGTTAGTGACAATATGAAGATATGTTGTGCAATTTGGTAAGGCCACTGTTGGGATATACCACAATGTTTATATGCTGCTACAGTGAGTGTGTTTTGGTGCCATGCGCGAGAAGATCGAATAACAAGGAAGATCGAAGAATCAAGGAAGAAGGATGATTGTTTCTTGGTCTGGGAGTCGAAAAATAGGTCAAAGGTCATGGTATTGGTATTCGTTAAATGAAATCTCTATAAGAATAATTTAGTGTGGGTTTCCTCTCAAAGGGTGAGAGGTTTTGGCCCTGGCTCATAGCCTACATGATATGTCTCTTGTCTATCTTATGTTCATGCATTGGTTATTGTTTTGATGGAGAACGCTAATAATCAAGAAGAAGAACATCTTAATCTAAAGAAGTAAAAACACTCAGAAACAGTAACTAATCTACGAGAAATCTCATAATTCTAATGCCCTATATTTCTCAACAAGTTGTCCTTCAGGCTAGAGGAATACTTTGCCATGATCATTGATGTACCTTTAGGAGTGAGGTGGGGTGATTTGGAGTTGTAGCCCGAGAGAGCTACAAATGGGCAGAGTGCTAAGGAGTCCACCTCTTGTATCAGTACCTATCTACGAAGGCCCACAATATTTAGTATCAGGATGGACTAGTGGCAGTTGGTGAATTCAGATGCCAGAGTGACAGTTGCAGACTAGTAGCAGAGTTGGCAGCAATGCAGGTGGCACAATGCAGAGTCAGCAGCAACGCAGAGTCTCAAGTGACAGTGCGGTAGCTAGTAGCATTCAAAACTCGGGTGACATATGCATCATACTAAACATAGTTGGTTCAATATTTAGGATGTTCTTCAACTGTTGCAGCAGTAGCATATGAGAGAGAGATGTAGTGTAAATGCAGTGTTGGAAACAATTCAGTAGGGTCACCAAAAATACAAATGTAGCTCATATTAGTGTTGGGTAGTGGTTGGTGGGAAAAAAAACCAGACATTATCAGCATGACAAGAGATTTTGCAGAGATAGAGTGTTGCTATGAGGGGGGTAGTAGTACTAGAACACATTCCTCGATAATAGGGAGTGTTAGTTTTTGTAGTATCGGATGTTTCTAGCCACGAGATTTGGTAGATATGCTAGAAGACATGTACTCTCCAAAACCCATAAATAATTTATGGAAATTCCTCCTAGAGATGAATTAATTAGATTAATTAGTTAGTTTTTTAATATTGCCTAAGTCTAAACTAGGGAATATGATTAATTAATCAGAATTAATTAATTCAAGCCGTGAATGTTTTAGATAATCACATGCATCGATTTCTAGTTAATCATAGCCATTTATTAATATCTAAGCATGGTCGTTGAAGTCTCAACAGAGGACTAAAAGAATAATTTGACGAGGCTTAGAGAAATCACTTGAGCATTTCGATTTTACTGGGAAATCGATTTCCATAGTGGCAGTCATGTGTTGCTAGAAGTGACTCAGTGAGATTGAGGAAGTGAGAGAGGGCCAGAGGCAGTGAAGCGGGAGTAATATTTCCATTTCTGGTGAGTGCATTTGCAGAGAGGCTGACGCAGAGGTTGCGTGGTAGCCTCTAGAGGAAATTTCATTTTTTTGTTGGGGAGAAACCAAGATTCAAGGCCAAAAGCTGGGTAAAGGTAAAAGAGGCCAGGACGATCATTTTCCCAGACATCATCTGACTAGACAACTTCAGGTGACTGAATACCGATTTGAGTGACACAGTGACTGCACTAGTTTGATGCAGAGACTGCATAGAGGCAATTTGGACAACTCCATTTCGAGCAGAGGTCGGTGATCAGATTCTCCTGTGGAGAGAGGAAATTCCACACTAGATTTTTTTGCCAACATTTGTATGTAGGATTACCGGTTTTGGGCATCCACTTGTACTCATATTATTTCACTATTGCATAATAATAAAACCCTCAGTTGTTGCACCGATTTTCCCAAGTTGGGTTTTTTCGGGGACATTGGTCCAAAAATAACGATGTTATTTTATGTGTGTTAGATTTTTCTTCCAACATTTATTTCTTTAACAATATTTTATTTTTTTAGATTGAAATGTTATTGATTCAGTATTTCCTGTAGAAAACAATAAATAAATTGTTAAGAATTAATTTAACAATTAGGAGAATTATTTCCAGTCGATGCAATAGGATTCAAGGTTTACCGAATTTTCACATAACCTTGCACCTTCAACACATGCATAAGAACCCACACACTGAGTATCCCCATTGAAAAGAGATCCAATAGGTCACTCGGGAACGACCCCCTGCAAATCACACATATGTGATTTCTCTAGTAGAACTTTCTCTCATCTCACAAGTCCAAAAAATACCCACAACTGACGTAACCCACAACCATATAATCATGAGCCTCGTGACTGTTTTGGTGTAGGTTCCCTACCATGTCTCGTCAACCAACTTTCACATGGGATAAGAATTAAAGCTTTTGGATTGAGCCATTGTAACAACATTCGTCACCCCAGCAAGAAATATGTATTTATTTTTTAATTAATAATAAATCATTATAATTTTTTAAAAACATTATTAATTAATTTTTATATAATAATTTCAAATTTTTATCTTAAATTTTAATTAATGATGAATAGTTATAATAATGAATAATTATAAGTAAATTGTCTTTTTCACTATTTTAATTGATATTAAATGGTTTTTAATTTTTAATTTTTAATTTTTATAAAATATATTATAAATACATATTTAACTAATAAATAAAAATTATATTAATAAAATATTAAACAAATTACTAGCAACATTAATATCATTTAATATTATAATAAAATATTCAGTCATCATTAATATATATGGGTGAAATAATGAAGACGTGTTACACTTTTGGGCTAAATGTGGGCTAAATGTGGGAATGAAATTTCAAGTTTTTCCTCTTTTATAGAATTCTCTCAAAATTCATATAAGCACCGTGAATTTTGATTTGGAATAAAAAAACAAATTGTGGAGAATTATGTTGTTTTCCTAATGATATTTTTTGCAAAAATATTCAGTTTTCGTATAATATGTCAAATTTTCATTAAATGGAATGCTTGTCCTTGCAAATTTTCACATATCTTAAGAGGTATGTTTGTGTTCGCATAGCATAACTTGGTCTAAAATTTGTAATTTTAATCAAATATGGTCTAGCCATGAGATTTGATAGAGAGGCTAGAATACATGTATTCTTCAAAACCCAGAAATCATTTATGGAAATTCTACCTAGGGATGACTTAATTAGATTAATTAGTCATTTTTTAAATATTTCCTAAGTCTAAACTAGGGAATATGATTGATTAAACATAATTAATTAATTCAAGGCGTGAATGTTCTAGATAATCACATGGATTGATGTATAATTAATCCTAGCCATCGATTAAGATCTAATCGTGGTTCTTGAAGTCTCAACGGAGGATTATAATAAGAATTCGATGGGGCTTAGAGAAATCACTTGAGCATTTCGATTTTACTAGGAAATCGATTTCCATAGTGGCAGTCGTGTGTTGCTGGAAGTGATTCAGTGAGATTGAGGAAGTGAGAGAGGCAAAGGCAGTGAAGCGAGAGGAATATTTTCAGTTTTGGTGAGTGCATTTGCAGAGAGCTTGACGCAGAGGCAGTGAAGTAGCCACTAGAGGAAATTTCATTTTTTTGTTGGGGTGGAACAAAGATTTAGGGCCAGAAGCTGTGTAAAGGTTCTAGAGTCCAAGACAATCATTTTCCCAGACATCAGCTAACAAGACAACTTGAGGTGATGCAATTCGGAGCTGAGTGACACAGTGATTGTGTTAGGGTGACGCAGAGACTACGCAGAGGCAGTTTGGACAACTCCATTTCGAGCAGAGGTCAGCAATTAGATTCTCCTGTGGAGTGAAGAAATTCCTCACCAGATTTTTTTTGCCAATATTTCTCCTTAGGATTTCCAATTGTACTCATATTATTTCAATGCTGCTTAATAATAAAACCCTCAGATGTTGCACCAGTTTTCCTAAGTTGGGTTTTTCTGGGGACATTGGTCCAAAAATAATGGTGTTATTTTATGTGTGATAGCTTTTTATTCCAACATTTATTTCTTCCAGGATGTTTTATTTTTTTAGATTGTAGTGTGATTTGTTATCACTCTAGTAATTTCTTAAGTTGTGGGATTTTATTTTTTAGTCTAAGAAAACTAGAGGTAACCACAAACCTACTTCAAATCCTAGGATCTAGCCTTCCTAGAATTCAGAGAGGGCTCTCTCTTTAAGATTTGTCTTTGTTTTTTATTTATGTTTTTAGGCTAGTTATGATAGAACAATTGGTTTTGTTTTTAAATTTTTTGGTGGGAAAAAATCACTTAGAAGTAAACTAGAGAGAAATCTACTTTTCCATTGGGCTATGGAGTCTAAATCTAGCTAGCAGCACTAGAAGTGAAGGCCAAAAAGGTACAAATGCATTCAGGACAAGATAGATAACCCTTAGAGATTTGGAAAAGTGTTTTTTGGTGAAATGGTATGATCAGGATTAAGGGCTATGAAGGATCCTTTGATCCAGAAAATTGAAGAAGAAGGCAAGGGTCAAACGGGAGTAGGAGCAATTAAGAATTCCTAAAATCGGAAATCAACAGAAAACATTAAAATGGTAACTAGTTAAAAACAGGGAGTATAAGACTAGCCTGTAGTAATATTCCTAGTTACTCATTAAGATAGAACAAACATATAATTAATTGCATGAAACTCAAGAGAGAAAACAATGACAAGAAGAAAGTACTTCACTCATCAGCTTATCACAGGGATCCTGAATTATGATTCCAGTTTAGCTTTGTCCAATCTGCTACTTCGAAATCAACACATAATAGCCTCCAATGCTTCAACAAAAAAGTCTATAGTAAAGTCTAGCAATTTTATTCCACACTGGATACTTCAAATGTTGAAGTATTTATACAAAATGTAGTTACAAATATCCTAGGAGACATCTAGGAATATCTTTAGGAAATAGAAAATATCTTTACAAAATAAGAGGGACAACTGCTTAACAAATTAGCAAGCTGTCCTCTTATCCAAAATAAATAGAACTTCTTTATCTAATCAAGGAGCCTTTGAGTGATTAGTTGTCCTGCTTTTCCAGCTGCTAGAAAATATCTTCATTTGAGTTGCCTTAATTGATACTCTTTCATCTTATACTCTTTAATGCTGCTCTTTAACTCTGATACACTTTTGACTGATATTTCCACTGTTTTACTGCTGTAAAAAATATTTCTTTCTGCAGTAAAAAATCAGCAAACTGTTCTTTTTCTTCACTATTTCTTCTTAACTGTTTTCAAGGTAATTTCTTCACTGTTTTACCTCTACTTTTCACATTAAATATGTAAATGCTTGCCATTGTTCTTCACTGGGAATTTTGACATTCTTCAGTTTTCTAAAGTTCTCATCTCCCTCCGTGTATTTAGCAAAATTGGGTTTGAACGCAAAAAATATGTTTGATCTCATGTTGCAGAAAGAACAAATCTTCAAAGTGTTGAAGGAGGACTTTACCTGTAGGAGTGCCTTGTGGCAATGGTTTGTTGACTTGCTCCTTGGAAAATTCCCTGATTTTGTTAACATAATCTTTTTGGGGCATTAGTTTTTCATTGAATACATCAATATCTGGCAAGCCCTTCTGTCTCAAATTTGTATATTTCACCATAAACTTTGTTATGCAATGTTCATTATTTCACCATAAACATTGTTAGTGGCTTTAAAACTTCCAAGGCTTGTGTTGTAAATATGTGTCCTGTTGTCTCTGCATTAATGACTATATCTATCAATGTATTTTCCATCCATTCTTCTTGATTGGAAAATTTCTCAATTTCTGGCTTGGGCTCATGTATGAAGGGTGTAAGTTTACATTTTACCCTTAAATTGCTCAGGATCCCTTGAGGATCATAGTTCCATGGAAAACTTTGTTGAAATTTGAATTCTACTAATCTCTTTGAGATCTCTTTTTCTGCCTCTCTGTTATTTATGATGAAAGGACCAATCTGATTCTTCAACTTGAATTGAGTCTTTTTCCTTGCAGCTAAGAAGTTGATAGAGTCAGAATTAAGAATCTGTCTTAAATATTCCAATGCAAAAAATCTCATGTTCATGTATTTTGGCAACTTATAAGGTAATAAGTTGGATCCAAAAATTCTTATCTCTGTATGCTTTTCATAAAGAAACCAGTCTCCCATTTTAGTCTGTTCTGATAGTTGTAAGATCCTCTTCATTTCTTCATTGACCCTGGGATGCTTTGCTTTGGACAAAATGCTCATTGTTGGATGGGGGAAAATATCTGAGAAATCTGTATAAGTGAATTCACTATTCTCTTTCCTTAGCAAGGAAGTCCAGAAGACAATAGATAAAGGCTTACCCTCTAATTCCATCTTCTGTAATGCAATTGGAAAATTATCAGCTTGGAAGAATAAAAACAAATGAAACAAGTAGGAAGAGTATCTGAAAACACCCTCAGTGGGTAGTTTGGTAATATGATGATGAATATTGTCTGCTATGAAACTGGCATAATCAAAAATGAGTGCTGGAGGTTGGCCTGGAGAGAAGGTGGATAGAAAGCCAAGAATGGATTCATCAACGAATCCATCTATAAAGTATCCTAGTATAAAAGATAACATTGAAATAATATGCCTAGACCCTTCAGGAAATTTGGCAGTGGAATAAGGAGGGTTCAACTTAGGAATGTCAACATGGGAAGGCAAAACGTCTTGAAATATCATAAACTTCTTTGGGAAATCCAGGCTTAAGTACAACTGGGTTAAAAATTCAATAGAAAGGGGGACTAATTGAGGATCAGACTGTAATTGCAGCATTTGATTTATGGACTCTGATGTAATAGTAAAAAGGATTTCTCTGTCTGCATTAACAATGGCCCTTTGGTTTGGTTCATAATGCTTTTGACACTGTCTAACAAGGTCTTGTCCAGGGTGGGTCAATGGAACTACATATTGGGGCAAATGAGTCTCCCAAATAGGCATTTCATCTTTGTCTAAGTACTTACCATAGCACAAATTATGTATTTCTAAAAGGTTAAATTCTACCACAGGGTCAACAATCTTGTAGTCCATATCAGTTAATGGAAGGGTTTGTTCAACATCTACAGGTGGCTAGAGGGGATTTACTGATACATTGGATTTAGCAGTGAGGGATGGAGTAGCTTTAACATCTTTAGGGGTTACAGATTTAGGATGTTTGGATCCTCCAGGCTTGGTTGGTTTAGAACCTCCAGGTTTAGCTGTGATCTGCTTTTTAGTCATTTTGGACTAACCACTGCAAGCTTAAACTGTTTGCAGGAGTGAATTTTTTTTATCAGAGGATATAAACTGGAATAAGACAGAAAACGAGGGTTTTCTAAATAGATTGGTTGCAAAAAGGGGTTTTTAGGATATCTGAAAGATTTAAACCCTTTTCTGTATGTGAAATTAATCTTCAGAGGTCACAATTTGAGGAAATTGGCTAAACAAGTGCTTCTTTCGGACTCGGAAATTTCTGGGAAAAATTGGCCAGGGTTTGGCCTCTTTTTCGGGCTTTTTAGGTAATTTCTTTGGTCAAAACCCTTAATTGAAAACCTGGTTATGTGATTATGGGTCTAAACTTTTGAAATTGCAGGTTTTGATTGGTCGAAAAATACTTTTGAACGCAGGTATTTGGTTATTTGAAGGGTTCTGAGGAAATCGCGGTTGAATTTGAAGTCTGGTCCGGATTGCTGGTGTAGTCAACTAGCTTTAATGGTCTTCAATGGGAAGTCTATGGTCAATTTTGACTTGCTTTGGGTGTAAGTCAATAATTTTGATCAAAAGGGTTTTTTCACAGTCGAATAGAGCACTTTTACAGTTCAGAACACACAAATAATCATAAGAAATGTTATAACAAAAGGTTTTAACTTTGATTTTTGTTTATCGTAGATGCATTAAATGCATGTCCTATCAAAAGGCGGGAGCGGTTTGGATTTTCAAATGTGAAACCAGAAGCAGTTTTCACGTTAGGTTTAGGCGGTAAGTTATTTTTACCCAAACGAATGCGATCCAACAGAATATTGACACGTCGCGGGGGGGCGGAATTGAAAAAACCACCCATTTCGCACTCGATTGGTGTTGGAACGAGTGTTTGATTTTTCTGCGCGATATTGATTTTGCGCCATTAGATCTTGCGATCCGGAGCGAAGGGTGAGGATTTGTTTGAAAGCTGCGGGCAATCAAAGGTGGGACTGGGGAAAATTATGTATGCGGGATGGAATATAAGCATAGTTTGAATATATTATGGGTTTATATAAAGCGTGAGGCTTTACATAATGTGACGGAAATAATATATGGGAGGGATTAAAGTTGCACCTTGGGTTATTTTTTATATAAGGCGTGAGGCTTTATATAACAAGGATAAATATGAAAAGGGTAAGGTTTTATGTTTTGCAATGTTTAACCTTAGCCTTAGGTTTAAAAAAGGTGACTTTGCTTGCTTAGAGGCGGATAGGTGCGGGCATTTTTCAAAGCTTTTTTCAACCTTTATAAAGTGATAAAACATCTTTCCTGACTTAGGCTAAAATGATATGAGCAGGGTAAATGTACTTTATTGCAAGATACATAGGATAAGCTTGGAAAGCCACATTTTGAATATGTATTTTATTATATAGTTTTTAGACTTGTGGAAAGGTATAATAACCATAGGGGGTGGGATATTTAAATAAAGTTAGTTTTAGACCAAAGGGGATATTATTTGGGTTTTGAATTTAGCATGTGCATATTAACTTTGGTCTAAAAACTTTATAATAGTGGGTTTTAGGGGGTATTTTAGATAAAGGGAATTATATAGATAGGATAAGGTATTTTTAGCGAATTAATAAAGTAAGTTAGAAGTTAATATGACAAGGGGAAAATGAATACACAAAAATACACTAAATGACCAAGTAGATTGAATAAATAAAAGCATAGCTTATTATTTTATCATTTCACCAATTTACTTAGGATAGAGTGTTTTTTGAGGGTTTTTGTATTTTTATGAATAAAGGAAGTTAATTAAATGGAATTTTAAGTTCATTAAGTAAGAAGGATTCTTTACTTATGAAGATGACTTAAATGTATGAATAAGGGATAAATAATGGTAAAGGGGATTTTATCATAAGAATTCAACATTTTCCACTATCCAATCATCAAGCCTTGGGTCTGGTCCCAACAGAAGTCAGAGAAATGCTCTGAGCCTCTTTGACTGGAAGTATAGAATACCGAATACCTACAGGGGAAGGGAAATTAGTGATTTTTTCTCGGTGATGAATATTTACATGCTTTTTCCCACTTCTTTCTACCTACGCAACATTATTCTAACATTTTTTCTTCCTTTTAGCACGTGCATTTAAGCTTGCTACCTTGAAACATTTTATTCTTTTGAAAGCATAAAACTATCTAATTCTACCTTATTTCATCTTAGGGCTCAGATTAAACTAATGAGCTCCTCATTATTCTCTAACTATCTACAGATTTGTCAAGATTAAACTGTCTGACAAAACTTTATTCACTATTTAAAACATGGAAATTGAAAACATGACAAGTCAAGTTTAGACAGTTTAACTCATCATGGATTATGGCATTGATTGACACTCTGCCATAATCATTTGCAAAAAGTTAAAGTAGTGGCATTTGGACTTGCACACTTTCATGTTTTATTTTCATCTTTTTTTTCTTTTGGGGCTTAAATTTTTTTTAAGTCCTTTGATATTTCTTTTAGGACCTTTTACCCTCTTTTTGAATTTTTTTTTATTTTTTTATTTTTTTTATTTTTTTCAAAATATGGGAAAACAACTTGTAGAAAGCAAGGTATGTACATGTTTTACAAGACTATCAAGAGTCAATTCAAAATTATGAATCCTATATTTATAGGACCCTAACAGCGGCTTCACATGGGGATGGCATTTCCTGGTGAAATGTCAAGAACTCTAAGACTAGTAGCCTTCAATTTTGACCATGATGATCCAGTAATTGTCTTTTGTTTTCTACAAAAACTCATATTTATGATATTTTACTCTTCAAAGCTTAGGGCCTTCTCTCCGGGCTTCAACTTTGGAAAGAAAACATCCAATCCAATATAAACTTCAATGGATATTTACAATGATGTAAAAAGTAACTGGGACTAACTATTGGTTAACTCAGAAGAATAGTAGTGTTTGAGCATTCTACCATTAACTGGTCCTTCTTGAATATTTTTTCCATCCAAATCTTTGATGAAGAAAGAATTTTTACCCCTATATCCATAAATTACATACGGCCCTTTCCATAGAAAGTCAAACTTTCCATGCTTACCTTTGTCCTCTCTCTTGGAATCCCACTTTAACACTTGATCTCCAATGTAAAAGTCATCTTCTTTACTTATTTTATCAAAAAATTTCTTGATTTATCATGAATGACTTGGGATTTCTCATAGACTTCTTCCCTTGTTTGTTGTATATGTATAGTTTGATTTATCCTCCTTTGTATATCATTGATTTCTACTTGTGATTCTTGAATGATCTTCATTAATAGAACACCTAAGGATGATGGAAAAACTACATCCATCCCATAAACAATTTTATAAGGGGAAGTGCCAATTGACTTTTTAGTGGTAATTCTATTTGCCCATAAGGCATAGACTAGCTTTTTATTCCAGGTCTTTTTGTTACCTTCAAGTAATTTTTTAATAATATTTACAAGGCTTTTGTCTGAAGATTCAGCTAGGCCATTACCCTGAGGGTAATAAGTAGTAGAGTGGCCTAGGGTAATATGATACTTGTGACAAAAGGCAATCATTTTCTTAGATTTAAATGCTATTGTGTTATCAGTAATTATTTTCTGAGGGCATCCAAATCTAGATAAAAGGTTGTTTTCTATGAAAGAGATAATGACTGTATCAGTGGCTTGTCTGGTAGGAATGGCTTCAATCCATTTAGTAAAGTAATATGTGGCAGTCAAAATCCACTTATGTTGGCCAGAGGATGGAGGGTGAATTTCTCCAATGAAGTCTAAACCCCATTGTTGAAATGACATCTCAGTTGAAATTGGCTTTAAGGGTAAAGGTAACAATTTCCTTTTTCCTTCAAAAATTTGACATTTTTGACATGAAGTAACAAATTTCTTAACATCAGCAAATAGGGTAGGCCAGTAAAAACTAGCTCTAAGGATCTTATCTGCAATACTTTTACAGTATAAATGCCCTCCACAGTCACCTGCATGAAATTCTTCAAGAATTTTTTCAGCTTCTGCTTTCAGTAAACAAATTAGTAATATCCCACTATGTTCTTTCAAAAAAGCACATTATCTAAAATACAAAATCTCATTGCTTTAAATCTAAGAAATCTGTCTTTTGTCCTTGATAATCCAGGAGGAGCTTGTAAGTTTGTAAGTACAAAGATAATATATGAATACCAAGGTGAATCTAGAAAGGCTTCACTGATCATTGGAGTCGCCATCTCTTCCTGGTCATCAATTTGAGCAATAAAATTTATGTCTAATGCATTGCAGTTGGATTCATCCATCAATCTGGCTAATTCTTGTCCTTTAATGAGTTTTGTTGGTTTAATTTCTATGTAATATTCTAGGATAGTGGCAATCCACTTACCTCTTCTTCCATCAGGGCCATCCTGAGTAAGAATGTACTTAACTACTGAATTAGGGACATAGGAAATTATGTGGGAATAGAGAATGTAAAATATGAAATCTTTTATAGCTTTAACCAAGGCTAAGGCTTGTTTCTCCATTATGTTATATTTCAGAGATGCATCTCTAAGAGTATTACTGAAAAAATATATAGGCTATTCAAAACCTTGATCATTCTTCCGTAGTAAAACTGCAGCAATGGTATGTTATGATGCAAAAGAAAAAATTATAAAGTCTTTCTTGAAATTTGGACTGATTAAGACTGGTGTTTTAGTTAAAGCCTGTTTTATGGAATCAAATGATTCCTTGGATTCAACTGTCCATTTTAAATTTGAGTCTCTTTTTAGCATATTGTTCAATTCTCTAATGATTTCAGCTAATTTTGAAATAAATCTTCTCAAAAAGTTAATTTTACCTAAGAAATCTTGTAATTCTTTGATATTTCTAGGTGGATGAATGTTCAAAATTGCTTCTATCCTAGCAGGATCAATTCTAATTCCTTCTTTTGAAATGATATGTCCTAGTAACTTACCTTCCTCTAGTCCAAAGAGAGTTTTCTTGGGATTTAAAGAGATGCCAAATTTCCTACATTTAATAAAGACCTGTCTCAAATGATCCAAGTGTTCATTATTTGTTTTGGAAAACACAGTAATGTCATCTAGATAAATTACCAATAATTCATGAATCTCCTTAGCAAAGGCTATATCCATAGCTCTCTGAAAGGTTGCTCCTGCATTCATCAGACCAGAGGGCATTTTCACATACATGAAAGTACCCCAAGGAGTGGTAAAAGTTGTTTTAGCCTGATCTTCCTTTTGGACTAGGATCTGGTTGTATCCTGAAAAACCATCTAACAAATAAATTCTAGAGGAACCAACTACCCTTTGTAATATATGATTCATCTTTGGTAAAGGGTAATTATCCTTTAAATACACTTTGTTAAGACTTCTAAAATCGACACACAACCTAATTTCACCTGTTTTATTTCTTGTTGGTACTAGGTTTGAAACCCAATCAGAATATCTGATTGGTGCAATGATTTGAGCATCATACATGTGTTTTACTTCCTTGTCTATCAAAGGTAATAGAACAGGATTAATTCTCCTCAATTTTTGTTTGAATGGCTTATGATTATCTTTTATGGGAATTTTGTGTTGGATTATGTTTGTGTCATAAGCTTTAAGATCTTCAATACTCCAAGCAAACACATCTTGATATTCCTTTAAAAGATCAATTTATTGTTCCTTTTCTTGTTGAGGTAAAGATTTAGACAGTTTAATAATTTTTGGTTTTAATTATGTCCTAGTGTTACATTCCTCAATTTCAGACCTAACTGGTTCCATTTTTGGATTTTTAGGTACATCATTGGAATCAAAAAGGTCTTCCAAAGGGGTTAAACCTTTAGGCAAAAAATTATATTTTAAATCTGGCATGTCAATTTCTTCTTCAATGATTTTCTCAACATCTATATTCTCTAAGTTATTTATATCATATTGAGTAAATACAGTTGGTTTGTTAAATTTATGTACATCTATGTTATCTATTTCACAATCAAAATCTGAATGTATATTACAATCTGTATCTATCTTACAATTTTGAAATTCTTCCTCATTATTCAAAAAATGGTAAATCTGTTCATCCTGAGAGAAAATCTACCAGTACTTGAGGTTATCTGGGATAATTGGTCTATGTTCAACCTCAGCAGTATACCTACGAGTTGGTTGGAATGGTAAGTTACAAGTACTAGCAAAAGTTGCTAGACAATGTGCTTGAATGTTTTATTTTTTGGTTATAGAAGGAAACTTGCATTCCAATAAATCATCAGTTAAATCAATTGTTGTATCTATGTATCTGGCTAGTCTAGGATTATAAACAGAATAATCTCCATTTATTTTCTTTATGATTAATTCTGAATCTCCCATGATTAGTATTATTTTTCCTCCTAAGTTTCTATTGATCTGGAGGCCTAGAATAAGTGCCTCATACTTTGCCATGTTGTTGGTACATTTGAAGTTGAGTCTGAAGGCATGTCCTTCTGAATGATTAGTTTCCATATTTGTAATCCATACTCCTACTCCTGCTCCTGATTTGTTTATAGAGCCATCAAAGTCTAAGTGCCAATGGGACTCATGAAATATGTTGTCATTGTTTGGTTTTGGCTTTTTGTCAATCAGTTTAGTTTGGATTTCATTGTTATTAGAGTTACACAAAATAAAAGAGTCAAGGTCAGTTGGTGTAGAATAAATGGGGTAATTTATGGATCTCTCAGCACTATTGACCATGAATTTCATTAAAGTTTCCCTATATAGCTTTTTGGGTTGACCAAACACTGATATTGTAGCATGGCTCATGTCCAATTGTAGAGATCCCTGCAACTTTGCTCCCCATGAGCGAGAAAGAAGCATACCATACTTTGGTGAGATGTCAGCTACTACAATGTCCATTACCATACTCTTACCAGGGTACTAAACTAAATTCACACATAAGTCTTTAATTAATCCTAAGCACTTAACTTTGCTAGAGTCAAATGAAAACAAATCCTTATAAGGCCTGGTTATTTCTAGATTAAGACTTTCCATGATGGCTTTGGGCATTAAATTACGGAAAGCTCCTGAATCTAACATAACGTTGTGTAAAATATGATCATAGATGGTAAGACTAATATAGAAAGGAGGTACTGATCCATCTGGATGCTTTCCATTCACATCAAGGCCAAAAATCAACTCAAGTTGATCATCACTCATATTCAAAGTTTCAATTATAGTTGAATTGTATAAGTCATTTTTAACCAATTTTGTTAAAGGAATAGGTATTTTTAACTTAACAATTTCAGTCTAAATATTGAATGAGGATTGAGATTTACTAATTCGAACTAATTCATCTTTAATAATTGTAACCTGAGTTGGTTTTTCTTGATTTTCAACAGTTGTATTTTTATCTTCAATTGCCTTGACATTCTCTATCTGAGTTTCTTGAGTTTTGTTGCTTTTAATTTTCTTTTCAGGGGTTGTTTGTGTGGTAGCAAAAATTTTATCAAACATAGAATTATCAGCAGGTGTTATGGAATTATCTGTTTTAGGATTTGCTGATTTAGAATCAGAAGAAATCTCTTTAGGATTAGAATTTGTTGTTTTTACTGAATCAGAGGCTTTAGGAATATTAGCTTTTTGTGCATCTTTGGAATATTGAGCTAGTTCATTAGTAATATTAACAATTTTCGGACTTGTTGATTTTTTAAGACTAGAAGGATTGGAATTTTGCTTACTTTCCCTTGGGAGAATTTGCAAAAATTTTGTTTTTGGGGCTTCTACATTTTTCTTATTTTGATTTTGGGAATTTTTTTTAGTAGAAGATTCATTATTTTTCTTGTTTCTAAGGTTATACTGACTGTGAATTTCATTAATAGCAAATTCATAACCTTGTTTGTAGTCAAAGGATTCACTGGAGTATAATTTGAGTTGTTGAAGCTCAAATAGTTCTAGATCTTCCTGAGTGAGGAAAATGGTGTTGTTTTCATCTATTCCCATTAGATAATTGATGTCATCCTCATCTTCATCATTATTTTGAGAACTTTTAACATAGTTCTCCTGAAATGGGGGCCTAATGTTTTGGTCTGGGGTAGCTTCTTTAGCTTTTCCAGGGTTATTATTTTTTTGAAATTGGGATTTCTGATCTGAGGTCGATTATCCCATTGAGGCTTTCTATCTAAATTATCTAATCTTTTTACCACCCTTTCCAAAGTTTTAGCAACGAAATCTAATTTAACATCTGAGTTTGAACTTTCTTCTTTAATTGTAACTCTTCTTTCATTTCTAAGTCTGGCCTTCAGAGCTAAAATGCTGATTTCTACACTAACAACATCTAATTTCATTTTTTCTAAAGTTTGGACATCTCTTTCTCTTAATTGATAGGCTATATCTGTATCAAATCCATCAAGGAATTTGAGCAGAATAGAGTAAGGTGTAGGTTTAAGAGCTGTAGGAATAGAATTATAGACACTGTTATACCTAGTCCAATAGTCTTGGACAGACTCAGTAGGAGATCTTTTCAAAGCATCAAACTCAGACAAAATTTGAAGGGGGTTCTTTTTCTTTTCCCATTTATTTAAAAATATTCTATGAAATGCAGCTAAATCAGCTACACTACCTGCAGCTAAATTTTTGAACCATTTTTTAACTTCTCCTGTCAAACTTTGGGCAAATAACCTCATTTGAACATCTGACTCATCAATCTCATAAATTTCATAGTAATATGTCATTTTAGTTACATGTTGTTGAGCAGTATATTCTGAAAGGCCATCAAATAGTGGTACATTTTTTTGGTAATCTTGAGGCATACCATGGAGGTTTTGGGGTAAAACAAGGGGAGCATACCTAGCAGCCATGGCTTGAAGCTTTGCTGAGCTGGGAGGTATAACAGTAATGATAGGGGTAGTGCTGGATATGGTAGCTCATGAATTAACAACTGTAGTTGAAGAGCTAGGAAATGAAGATGGTATGTAAATGGAATTGCTAGGAAATATATATGTGGTGCTTATAAAATCTAAATGCAAAGTAGTGGATGCAGTGGATTGAGTGGATGAAGGAAATAATATCCTAGGCTGCAAAGGCAACTTAGGAATGAAATGGTCTATAGATGAACTTGCAGAAGTATCTATAAATGAAGTAACAGCATATAAAGATGAATCTGTTGTAGGTATTATTGTTGTGTGCAATTGAGAAACTAGAGGTTTTATGTAAGACAACAAATGAGCTAATTCAATAGCTTCATTAATATATTTAATCAATGAAACATTAATTTTTTCAACTGTATTTTGATATTCAGCTTTATTTGACTTTTTTCCTACTAAAATATTTTTTTGTTTTGCATTCAAAAATGAAAGGAAAACAGGATCTATAACAGTATTTTTCAAATCAGTTTCAGATTTAGTTTTAAACAATGAATATTCAAACTTCAGATCAAAATCAATATCATTTAAACTCACTAACTCTTTGGGTAAAGAATTGGATTTTCTTAATGGTACTTCAGTTTCTAAATTGACAATTTGTTTTTTTGTTTTTCCAATATGTTCTGGGTTATCTACTATAACTGCAAGGTTAGGTTCCAGGTTAGTCCTAGTATAGTAGGTTTTCCTTGAAGCCAAAATAACTGTTTTGAATACCCACAACCTATAAAAAATAATCTTAAAGTAAAAATATAATTTAAAGATCTTCCTTTAAGACTATATTTAAGGCTAGAGATTGGTTAGTTCCCCAGTACGGTCACCAGTATGTTATCACTCTAGTAATTTCTTAAGTTGTGGGATTTGAGTTTTTAGTCTAAGAAAACTAGATGTAACCATAAACCTACTTCAGATCCTAGGATCTAGCCTTCCTAGAATTCAGAGAGGGCTCTCTCTTTAAGATTTGTCTTTGTTTTTTATTTATGTTTTCAGGCTAGTTATGATAGAACAATTGGTTTTGTTTTTAAAGGTTTTGGTGGGAAAAAATCATTTAGAGGTAAACTAGAGAGAAATATACTTGTCCATTGAGCTATGGAGTCTAAATCTAGCTAGCAGCACTAGAAGTCAAGGCTAAAAAGGTACAAATGTATTCAGGGCAAGATAGATAACCCTAAGAGATTTGGAAAAGTGTTTTTTGGTGAAATGGTATGATCAGGATAAAGGGATATGAAGGATCCTTTGATCCAGAAATTGAAAAAGAAGGCAGGGGTCAAACGAGAGTAGGAGCAATTAAGAATTCCTAACACCGGATATTAGCAGAAAACATTAAAATGGTAACTAGTTAAAAACAGGGAGTATAAGACTAGCCGGTAGTAATATTCCTAGTTACTCATTAAGATAGAACAAACATATAATGAATTTCATGAAACTCAAGAAAGAAAATAATGACAAGAAGAAAGTACTTCACTCATCATCTTATCACAGGGATCCTAAATTATGATGCCAGTTTAGCTTTGTCCAGTCCACTACTTCGAAATCAACACATAATAGGCTCCAATGTTTCAACAAAAAAGTGTATAGTAAAGTATAGCAATTTTATTCCACACTGAATACTTCAAATGTTGAAGTATTTATACAAAATGTAGTTACAAATATCCTAGGAGACATCTAGTAATATCTTTAGGAAATAGAAAATATCTTTACAAAATAAGAGGGACAGCTGCTTAACAAATTAGCAAGCTATCCTCTTATCCAAAATAAATAGAACTTCTTTATCTAATCAAGGAGCCTTTGAGTGATTAGATGTCCTTCTTTGATGGCTGCCAGAAAATATCTTCATTTGAGTTGCCTTAACTGATACACTTTCATCTGATACTCTTTAACGCTGCTCTTTAACTCTTATACACTTTTGACTGATATTTCCACTGTTTTACTATTGTAAAAAAATATTTCTTTTTCTAGTAAAAAATCAGCAGACTGTTCTTTTTCTTCACTGTTTCTTCTTGACTGTTTTCAAGGTAATTTCTTCACTGTTTTACCTCTACTTTTCACATTAAATCTCTAAATGCTTGCCACTTTTCTTCACTGGGAATTTTGACATTCTTCAGTTTTCTAAAGTTCTCATCTGCCTCTGTTTATTTAGCAAAAATAGGTTTGAACACAAAAAGATGTTTGATCTCATGTTGCAGAAAGAACAAATCTTCAAAGTGTTGAAGGAGGAATTTACCTGTAGGAGTGCCTTGTGGCAATGGTTTGCTAACTTTCTCCTTGGAAAATTCCCTGATTTTGTTATCATAATCTTTTTGGGGCATTAGTTTTTCATTGAAGACATGAATATCTAGCAACCCCTTCTGTCTCAAATTTGTATATTTCACCATAAACTTTGTTATGGAAATGTTCATTGTTTCACACTTCTCTTCTAGGTAGTTCATCAAATTTTTCTTTGTTACTACCTTTTTAATCTACAAAATGGTCTCTTTTCTATCCAATATCTGTAACTCTTCCAATTCTGCTATGTTCTTGCTATTCAGGAATGTGATGAGTTTTAAAGCCTGAGCTAGCTTATCAGTTAACTCATCCTTGGTCTTCTGAATCTCTTCCTGAGCTGCTAACAATAAGTCTCTCTGCTCATATATAACCTGAATTTAAGACCATTGAGTGTGAATGGCCTCAATTATGTTTGTCCATAGATGATTCTTGACAAATGAAATTTGTTCAGTGAATGTTAGCTCTTTCTACAAGCCCTTGATTTTCTCTCCAAGTCTAATTTCCTTCTACTCATGGGTTTTAGCATTTATTTGAGCTAACTTATTTGTGGCTTCAAGGTTTTCAATTACCTTCTTTAGGCTATTGATCTCATTAGTTTTCAAGGACATTTCCTCCATAGCCTTCACAATTTTACCTGCTCCATCTGTTTATTGGACTTGTGTTGTAGAAGAATCTGTGTTTGAAGTAGTAGTTCAACTCACTGGCAGTGCAGTTGCCAGTGGTTCCTTTGGTGTTAGGATTTCTCCTAATGTGGATGCCACTACTATTGTAATCACTGGTATCACTGAAGGAATAATAGGAGTGTCAGTCTCTTTCACAGTTTATTTCTCTTGGACAAGCTGGTCCATTTGAGATTCCATTTCTTTGATTTGAGCAGTTAGTTTGAGGATGAGCTTCATCATCTCTTCTTTTTCACTTTTCTCTTGAAGAATTTCTTTAGTCTGTGGATGCTCACTTTGAGGAAGCTTAAGCTGTTTCCTCAAAGCTACAATATCATCATTCTTTTTCTTGATCAAAAATTTAGCTACCTGCACATTTGAGGGATCGTATCCCACCTGTAAGATCAAATCCTCCAAGGCTTTAATCCTTAGGTCTTTAGCATACAAAGAGCCTTTGTCTAGATTAATTTGATCTTGCATGTTAATAATAGTATTCTACAACTTGGTAGCACTCATTGCCTTTGTCACCACTGTTGAATACAACATTTCAGAGCTATGCCTGTGGAATTCAATTTGGTCTAGCTCATGAACATTTTCAGTATCTACTTCAAACTCCACCTTTTTATAATCTGCCACTATCTTTGGTGTTGAAGTAGTTGGTTGCAGAAATGACATAATAATTTTGTTTGTAGAATAGTCAAAGGCTGTCAGTAGCCTATTCTGATTCCCTAGTTTTTGCTTGAGGAATTGAGAATATATCTTTGATTTAATTTCCTCATTTTTCTGCTTTATCTGCTTATATTTTTCTTTTATATCTAGGTATTTTTCCTCAGCTGTCTGTGAGGAAGAAGCATCCATATTTTGTTTCTTAATCATCTGAGTATCATTTTTACCTATTGTTTTATCTTTTCAATCTCCGCAAGAGTTTCCTTGATTATCACTGTGGCTTCATCATTATTTACCTCTGGCTCATTTGTATCCTCAACATCAATTACCTTTTCTTTCCCTATGGAACTGAATTTAAGTATTTTATTGTAAATTAATTTGAATTTTGTTTCTATAGTTGTTTCAGCTGTATATGTTCCTTCTTCTCTGCTTCTTTTAGCTGAAGTCTCTAGTGGCTTTATAACTTCCAAGGCTTGTGTTGTAACTATTTGTCCTGCTATCTCTGCATTAATGACTGTATCTATCAATGTGTTTTCCATCCATTCTTCTTGATTGGAAAATTTCTCAATTTATGGCTTGGGCCCATGTATGAAGGGTGTAAGTTTACATTTTACCCTTAAATTTCTCAGGATCCCTTGAGGATCATAGTTCCATGGAAAACTTTGTTGAAATTTGAATTCTACTAGTCTCTTTGAGATCTCTTTTTCTGCCTCTCTGTTATTTATGATGAAAGGACCAATCTGATTCTTCAACTTGAATTGAGTCTTTTTCCTTGCAGCTAAGAAGTTGATAGAGTCGGAATTAAGAATCTTTCTAAGAATCTGTCTTAAATATTCCAATGCAAAAACTCTCATATTCATGTATTTTGGCAACTTATAAGGTAATAAGTTGGATCCAAAAATTATTATCTATGTATGCTTTTCATAAAGAAACCAGTCTCCCATTTTAGTTTGTTCTGATAGTTGTAGGATCCTCTTCATTTCTTCATTGACCCTGGGCTGCTTTGCTTTGTACAAAATGCTCATTGCTGGATGGAGGAAAAGATCTGAGAAATCTGTATAAGTGAATTCATTATTCTCTTTCCTTAGCAAGGAAGTCTAGAAGACAATAGATAAAGGCTTACCCTCTAATTCCATCTTCAGACACGATATTAACTGCAATATCACTTTTAAGAATAAAAACAAATGAAACATAAAGAGATTCGAAACACTTCGTAATAGTTTGAATATGATGAGCATATTATTCACTATGAACCAAGAATCAAAATACTATGTTAGAGTTGGACTGAGAGGGGGTGGATAGAGCCAAGAAATGGATTCATCAACAAATCCATCCTCTGTGAAACCAAATAAGATAGTATAACATTGCCAGGGCCAATATGCCTAGACCCTTTAGGAATAAGGGTGGAATAAGAGGGGTTCAACTTAGGACAACATGGGAAGGAAAAAGTCTTGAAATATCATAAACTTTGGAATCAGCTGCTAACCGGGTTAAAATCTAATATAGTGGGGTCCAATTGGAGGACTATAAGATTGGTGATTGATTTATGGACTCAAGTGTAATAGGAAAGATTTTCCGTTTGCATTAACAATGGCCCTTTGGTTTGGTTCATAATGCTTTTGACACTGTCTAACAAGGTCTTGTCCAGGGTGGGTCAATGGAACTACATATTGGGGCAAATGAGTCTCCCAAATAGAAATTTCATCTTTGTCTAAGTACTTATCATAGCACCAATTATGTATTTCTAAAAGGTTGAATTCTACCACAGGGTCAACAATCTTGTAGTCCATATCAGTTAATGGAAGGGTTTCTTCAGTAGCTACAAGTGGCTAGAGGGGATTTACTGATACATTGGATTTGAAGAAGATATGAGAAATAATACCTTTAGGGTTATGATTAAGATGTTCATTCACTAATAGATTGTCAGTAAAGTGGCTTAGATATTCTAGCTTCAACCTTTTAGAGAGAATAATTTGCATTTCGTACAATTTGAGGAAATTGGCTAAACAAGTGCTTCTTTCGAGCTCAAAAATTTCTGGGAAAAATTGGCCAGGGTTTGGCCTCTTTTTCGGGCTTTTTAGGTAATTTCTTTGGTCAAAACCCTTAATTGAAAACCTGAATCTGTGATTATGGGTCTAAACTTTTGAAATTGCAGGTTTTGATTGGTCGAAAAATACCTTTGAACGCAGGTATTTGGTTACTTGAAGGGTTCTAAGGAAATCACAGTTGAATTTGAAGTCTGGTCCAGATTACTGGTGATTTGACTGGCTTTAATGGTCTTTAATGGGGAGTATATGGTCAATTTTGACTTTCTCTAGGTATAAGTCGATAATTTTGATCAAAAGGGTTTTTTCACAGTCGAATGGAGCTCTTTTACAGTTCAGAACACACAAATAATCATAAGAAATGTTATAACAAAAGGTTTTAACTTTGATTTTTGTTTATTGTAGATGCATTAAATGCATGTCCTATCAAAAGGCGGGAGCGGTTTGGATTTTCAAATGTGAAACCGGTAGCAGTTTTCGCGATGAGTTCAGGGAGTAAGCTATTTTTTCCCAAACGAACGCGATCCAACAGAATATTGACACGTCGTGGGGGCGGAATTGAAAAAACCACCCATTTCGCGCTCGATTGGTGTTGGAATGGTCGTTTGATTTTTCTGCACGATATTGATTTTGCTCCGTTAGATCTTGCAATTGGGAGCGAAGGGTGAGGATTTGTTTGAAAGCTGTGGGCAATCAAAGGTGAGACCGGGGCAAATTATGTATGCAGGGTGGAATATAAGCATAGTTTGAATATATTATGGGTTTATATAAAGTGTGAGGCTTTACATAATGTGACGGAAATAATATATGGACCGGATTAAAGTTGCACCTTGGGTTATTTTTTATATAAGGCGTGGGGCTTTATATAACAAGGATAAATATGAAAAAGGTAAGGTTTTATGTTTTGCAATGTTTAACCCTAGCCTTAGGTTTAAAAAAGGTGACTTTGCTTGCTTAGAGGCGGATAGGTGAGGGCATTTTTCAAAGCTTTTTTCAACATTTATAAAGTGATAAAATATCTTTCCTGACTTAGGCTAAAATGATATGAGCGGGGTAAATGTACTTTATTGCAAGATACATAGGATAAGCTTGGAAAGCCACATTTTGAATATGTATTTTATTATATAGTTTTTAGACTTGTGAAAGGGTCTAATAACCATAGGGGGCAGGGTATTTAAATAAAGTTAGTTTTAGACCAAAGGGGATATTATTTGGGTTTTGAATTTAGCATGTGCATATTAACTTTGGTCTAAAAACTTTATAATAGTGGGTTTTAGGGGGTATTTTAGATAAAGGGAATTATATAGATAGGATAAGGTACTTTTAGGGAATTAATAAAGTAAGTTAGAAGTTAATATGACAAGGCGAAAATGAATACACAAAAATACACTAAATGACCAAGTAGATTGAATAAATAAAAGCATAGCTTATTATTTCATCATTTCACCAATTTACTTAGGATAGAGTGTTTTTTGAGGGTTTTTTTATTTTTATGAATGAAGTTAATTAAATGGGATTTTAAGTTCATTAAGTAAGAAGGATTCTTTACTTATGAAGATGACTTAAATGTATGAATGAGGGATAAATAATGGTAAAGGGGATTTTATCATAAAATTCAACATTTTCCACTATCTAGTCATCAAGCCTTGGGTCCGATCCCAACAGAAGTCAGAGAAATGCTCTGAGCCTCTTTGACTGGAAGTATAGAATACTGAATACCTACAGGGGAAGGGAAATTGGTGATTTTTTCCCAGTGATGAATATTTACATGATTTTTCCCACTTCTTTCTACCTACCCAACATTATTCTAACATTTTTTCTTCCTTTTAGCAGGTGCATTTAAGCTTGCTACCTTGAAACATTTTATTCTTTTGGAAGCTTAAAACTATCTAATTCTATCTTATTTCATCCGAGGGCTCAGATTAAACTAATGAGCTCCTCATTATTCTCTACCTATCTACAGATTTGTCAAGATTAAACTGTCTGACAAAACTTTATTCACTATCTAAAACATGGAAATTGAAAACATGACAAGTCAAGTTTAGACAGTTTAACTCATCATGGATTATGGCATTTATTGACACTCTGTCATAATAATTTGCAAAAAGTAAAAGTAGTGGCATTTGGACTTGCACACTTTCATGTTTTATTTTTATCCTTTTTTCTTTTGGGGTTTAAATTTTTTTTAAGTCCTTTGATCTTTCTTTTAGGACTTTTTACCCTCTTTTTGATTTTTTGATTTTTTGATTTTTTTCAAAATATGGGAAAACAACTTGCAGAAAGCAAGGTATGTACATATTTTACAAGACTATCAAGATTCAATTCAAAATTATGAATCCTATATTTATAGGACCCTAACATGATTGATTCAATATTTACTATAGAAAGCACTAAATAAATTGTTAAGAATTAATTTAACAATTAGGAGAATTATTTCTAGTCGCTGCAATAGGATTTGAGGTTTACCAAATTTTTACATAACCTTGCACCTTCAACACGTGCATAAGAACCCACACACTGAGTATCCCCACTGAAAAGAGAGCCGACAGGGCACTCGAGAACAACCCCCTGCCAATCACACATATGTGATTCCTCCATGACCTTGCTCTTATCTCACAGGTCCAAAAAACACCCAAAACTAACATAACACACAACCATATAATCATAAGAGCCTCCTGACTATTTTGGTGTGGGTTGCCTAACATGTCTCATCAACCAACTTCCACATGGGACAAGCATTAAAGCTCTTGGCTTGAGCCATTGTAACAACGTTCGTCATCCCCAATGAGAAATACATATTTTATTTTTTAATTAATAATAAATCATTATAATTTTTTAAAAACATTATTAATTCATTTTTTAAACAATAATTTCAAATTTTTATCTTAAATTTTAATTAATGATGAATAGTTATAATAATGAATAATTATAAGTAAATTGTCTTTTTTCACTATTTTAATTAATATTAAATGGATATCATTTTTTTGGGATTCAACTGCGTTAAGAAGGTCATCCAACTATGACCATTTCCATGAGAGGTAGTTGTAACTGACTAATTTCTCATGATTTCTGAATAATCCACTTAGCACTCATTGCATCGGGTGATGCTCACATAATCAAATGGATCAATTTCTAGTTAATCCTAGCCATCAATTAATATCTAATCGTGGTTGTTGAAGTCTCAAAGGAGGATTCTAAGAAGAATTCGATGGGGCTTATAGAAATCACTTGAGAATTTCGATTTTACTAGGAAATTGATTTCCATAGTGGCAGTCGTGTATTGCTGGAAGTGATTCATTGAGATTGAGGAAGTGAGAGAGGGGCAGAGGCAAGGAAACAGGAGGAATATCTCCAGTTCTCGAGAGTGCATTTGCAGAGAGGCTAACATAGAGGCAACGCAATAGCCACTAGAGGAAATTTCATTTTTTTGCTAGGGAGAAACCGAGATTCAGGGCCAAAAGCTGGGTTAAGGTTCCAGAGGCCAGGACGATCATTTTCCCAAACATCAACTGACCAGACAAATTGAGGCGATGCAGTTCCGAGCTTAGTGACACTGTGACTATGTTATGGTGACACAAAGACTTCACAGAGGCAGTTTGGACAACTCCATTTTGAGCAGAGGTCAGTGATTGGGTTCTCCTGTGGAGTGAGGAAATTCCTCACTAAATTTTTTTTGCCAATATTTCTCTGTAGGATTTCCACTTGTACTCATATTATTTCATTACTGCTTAATAATAAAACCCTAAGATGCTGCACCGGTTTTCCCAAGTTGGGTTTTTTCGGGGACATTGGTCCAAAAATAACAGTGGTATTTTATGTGTGCTAACTTTTTATTCCAACATTTATTTCTTCTGCAATATTTTATTTGTTTAGATTGCAGTGTGATTGATTCAGTATTTACTGTAGAAAGCAGTAAATAAATTGTTAAGAATTAATTTAACAATTAGGAGAATTATTTCTAGTCGCTGCAATAGGATTCAAGGTTTACCGAATTTTTACATAACCTTGCACCTTCAACACGCGCATAAGAACCCACACACTAAGTATCCCCACTAAAAAGAGAGACGATAGGGCACTCGAGAACGACCCCCTGCAAATCACACATATGCAATTCCTCCATTAGACCTTGCTCTCATCTCACATGTTTCGAAAACACCCAAAACCGACATAACCCACAACCATATAATCATAAGAGCCTCGTGACTATTTTGGTGTGGGTTCCCTACCATGTCTCATCAACGAACTTTCACATGGGATAAGCATTAAAGCTTTTGGCTTGAGCCATTGTAACAACTTTCATCACCCCCAACGAGAAATATATATTTTATTTTTTAATTAATAATAAATCATTATAATGTTTTAAAAACATTATTAATCAATTTTTTAAACAATAATTTCAAATTTTTATATTAAATTTTAATTAATGATGAATAGTTATAATAATGAATAATTATATGCAAATTGTCTTTTTCACTATTTTAATTAATATTAAATGGTTTTTAATTTATAATTTGTATTTTTTATAAAATATATTACAAATACATATTTAATTAATAAATAAATATTATATTAATAAAATATTAAACCAGATTACTATTAAAATTAATTTCATTTATAATATTATAATAAAATATTTAATCATCATTAATATATATGGGTGAAAGAATAAAGATGTGTTATACTTTTGGGCCAAATGTGGGAATGAAATTTCAAGTTTTTCCTCTTTTATAGAATTGAAGCTCTCACTTCATATAAGCACTGTGAATTTTGATTTGGAATAAAAAAACAAATTGTGGAGAATTATGTTTTTGTCCTAGTGATACTTTTTGTAAAGATATTTAGTGTTGTATAATATGTCATTTTTGCATTAAATGAAATGCTTGCCCTTGAAAACTTTCACACATCTTAAGAGGTATGTGTGTCTTTGTATAAACTTAGTCTAAAATGTGTAATTTTAATCAGATGTGCTCTAGCCATGAGATTTGATAGAGAGGGTAGAATATATGTATTCTCCAAAACCCATAAATCATTTATGGAAATTCTGCCTAGAGACGACTTAATTAGATTAATTAGTCAGTTTTTTAATATTTCCTAAGTCTAAACTAGGGAATATGATTAATTAATCAGAATTAATTAATTCGAGGCGTGAATGTTCTAGATATTCACGTGGATCAATTTCTAGTTAATCCTAGCCATCTATTAAGATCTAATCATGGTCGTTGAAGTCTCAAAGGAGGATTATAAGAAGAAATTGATGGGGCTTAGAGAAATCACTTGAGCATTTCGATTTTACTGGGAAATCAATTTCCATAGTGGCAGTCGTGTGTTATTGGAAGTGATTCAGTGAGATCGAGGAAGTGAGAGAGGAGAAAAATCAGTGAAGCGAGATGAATATTTCCAGTTCCAGTGAGTGCATTTGCATATAGGCTGATGCAGAGGCAGTGCAATAGCCTCTAGAGGAAATTTCATTTTTTTGCTAGGGGGAAATCTAGATTTAGGGCCAAAAGCTCGGTAAAGGTTCCAGAGGCCATGACAGTCATTTTCTTAGACATCAGATGATGAGACAACTTGAGGTGATTCAGTTCCGATCTAAGTGACACAATGACTGCACTAGAGTGACGTGCAGACTATGCAAAGGCAATTTGGACAACTCCATTTCAAGCAGAGGTTAGTGATCAGATTCTCCCGTGGAGTGAGGAAATTCCTCACTATGTTTTTTTGCCAATATTTATCTATAGGATTTCCATTTTTGGGCATCCAGTTGTACTCAAATTATTTCACTACTTATTAATAATAAAAATGATTCAGATTTATGCAGGAACACAACATAATACACATATAACCATAGACAGAGAGATGCAACGGAAATAATGTTGCATTTTATTAAAAAAAATGACTAAATATGCTTTAAAAGAAATGAAAATCTAGGGTGCTGGTAGGCTTATCTCTGAGAAGGGATGTGGCGGTTACGGGCCGTTGAAATGTGTTACATTGAGGCTCGAAGGCCTATTACAGACATAATGGAAATAGATGAGCGGGTGAAGGCATTAATAACGTATCTCTGAGAAGAGATGTGACAGCTCCAGGCCCCTCCACCATGTTACAATGAGGCTGGAAGGCCTATTTATTGTTGAGAAATAATTTAGAACCTGAAACGTCCAAAAACCTAACCCTAGAAGATGAAGCGCCAAAACTATGGGTCCCGTTTGTGTAAATTAGCATTTCAACTTCCCGGGGACGTAACTTTGGCATCTTATCTTCGTTTGACGCACTCAATAGCTTGTTAGAAAGATCTATCTGAGGATTACAACTTTTTATGTGAGAAAAATAAATCCATGGACCCATGTTGCTCTCATTTTTCCCAAAAAAACGTCATTTACGGCCTCAAAACGGCTCCGGAAGTTCAGGACCCGAAAAACTGTTAAATATAGTAAGCTGTGTTGCAACTTGAAAATGGAAATAAATGATGGTGGGGGTTCAAATGGAATAGGTGGGTAGCCACCAATATCCACCTAGATCATCAAGGCCCCAAAATGACTCCGGGAGTGTAGGACCCGAAAACCTGCTAAAAATAGTAAGTTGCTGGAAGTGAAGAACTGAAAGAGTTGATGGTGTCGGTCTAAATGGAATAGGTGGGGGGCCATCGATATCCATCTGGATCATTCCTCCCTCCTTAGGAAGCAATGGTCCCCATTGCGTTAAGTTCCTCCATGGGGGGGCAAGTTCTACTGAACTTGGTATTGGATTTGTCAAGGATGTTGCAGACGTGTTGGCGGACGCGCTGGATGTAGATGTGTCACTGGTGGGCAGTCGTTGAAGGATCTGGGAAAATTTATCCATCATCGCATTCCTCTGTTTCTCGAGGGCCTCCCCGAGCAAGATTTTGATAGGATCTTCTGCTCCCTCGTCTTTCTTTCCTTTCGCCATGGAGGGTCGTCAGGGTTTGCGAGGCTAGTCTTGTAATGCTTCAACCAGATCGAGCTCGAACTCCTTATTCCCTGACTGCATTGGTGACATGCAAAGAAAAACAAAGAAAGAGCAGACCCGCTATGATACCACTGATTTGGATTTACACAAGAATGCAACAGAATACACATATAACCATAAAGACAGAGATGCAGCGGAAATAATGCTACCTTTTATTAAAAAAAGTTACTAAAATATGCTTCTAGACATAATGTAAATAAATAGCTAGGGCACTGGTAGGCTTATCTATGAGAAGGTATGTGGTGGCTAAAAGCCTTTGAACTGTGTTACAAAACAAATGACTGAAACATGCTTACAAGAATAATGGAATGAGCAGGCGAGGGCACTAGTAGTGTATCCCTTAGAAGAGTTGTGATGGCTACAAGCCTCTCCACTATGTTACAATGAGGCTCGAAGGCCTATTTATTGTTGAGAAATAATTTAGAACCTGAAACGTCCAAAAACCTAACCCTAGGAGATGAAGCGCCAAAACTGTGGGTCCCTTTGGGTAAATTGGTGTTTCAACTTCGAGGGGACGTAACTTTGGCATCTGATCTTTGTTTGACATGCTCAATAGCTCATTAGAAATATCTATCTGAGGATTACAACTTTTGATGTGAGTAACATCGGTCCATGAACCCATGTTGCTCCTGGTTTTCCCAAAAAAACATCATTTAAGGCCTCAAAACGACTCCGGAAGTTCAAGAGCCAAAAAAATGTTAAATAAGTTGTGTTGCAACTTGAAAATGGAAAGAACTAATGGTAGGGGTTCAAATGGAATAGGTGGGTGGCCACCAATATCCACCTGGATCATCAAGGTCCCAAAACGGCTCTGGGAGTGTAGAACCCGAAAACCTGCTAAAAATAGTAAGCTGCTAGAAGTGAGGAACTGAAATATTTGATGGTGTGGGTCCAAATTGAATAGGTAGGTGGCCACCCATATCCACCTAGGTCAAAAACCCTCAGTTGTTGCACCGGTTTTCCCAAGTTGGGTTTTTCCAGGGACATTGATCCAAAAATAACGATGTTATTTTATGTGCGCTAACTTTTTCTTCAAGTGTTTATTTTTTCTGTAGTGTTTTATTTGTTTATATTGTAATGTGATTGATTCAGTATTTACTGTAGAAAATAATAAATAAATTGTTAAGAATTAATTTAACAATTAGGAAAATTATTTCAAGTTGTTGCAATAGGATTCGAGGTTTACCGAATTTTCACATAACCCTGCACCTTCAACACACACATAAGAACCCACACATTAAGTATCCCCGCTGAAAATAGAGCTGATAGGGCACTCGGGAACGACCCCCTACAAATCGCACATATGAAATTCCTCCATTGGACCTTCCTCTCATCTCACAGGTTCAAAAAACACCCAAAACCAACATAACCCACAACCATATAATCATAAGATCCTTGTGATTGTTTTGGTACGGGTTCCCTACCATGTCTCATCAACCAACTTCTGAATGGGATAAGCATTAAAGCTCTTGGCTTGAGCCATTTTAACAACATTTGTCACCCCTAGTGGGAAATATATATTTTATTTTTTAATATAATCATTATAATTTTTTAAAACACTATTAATTAATTTTTTAAACAATAATTTCAAAGTTTTATCTTAAACTTTAATTAATGATGTATAGTTATAATAATGAATAATTATAATTAAATTGTATTTTTCACTATTTTAATTAATATTAAATAGTTTTTAATTTTTAATTTATTTTTTATAAAATATATTATAAATACATATTTAATTAATAAATAAAAATTATATTAATAAAATATTAAACCAAATTACTATTAAAATTAGTATCATTTATAATATTATATTAAAATATTCTCTCATCATTAATATATATGGGTGAAATCATGAAGATGCGTTACACTTTTGGGCCAAATGTGGGAATGAAATTTCAAATTTTTCCTCTTTTATAGAATTGAAGCTCTCAAAATTCATATAAGCACTGTGAATTTTGATTTGGAATAAAAAAACAAATTGTGGAGAATTATGTTGTTGTCCTAATGATATTTTTTGAAAAAATATTTAGTGTTGTATAATATGTCAAATTTCCATTAAATGAAATGCTTGTCCTTGCAAATTTTCACACATCTTAAGAGGTATGTGTGTGTTCACGTAACATGATTTAGTCTATATATATAATTGTCGGTTAGGTGTGTGTTATATTCTTTCCACAACTAGTCCCACGCTTTGTATGTTGTGTTAGGAATAGTGGAGGGGAGTGGAAGCTCCCCCTATAGGGGGGTTTTCAAGGGCGCGGAAGCCCCCCTACACAAAGTCTGGGGCAATACCCCGAGGATTTTTTTTATGTGGACCTAATAATAGTTGGGTGGACCCAAGGATGGGGGCAAACCCAAAGATGGTGGGAAGACCTACCCATGGTTTTGTGCATAGGTTTTTCACATGGTTTTGCGCATTATGGTTTTCTTCCCATGGTATTTTGTAGATCCAGTCAAGGGAACTACAATTATGTTCTAATCTAGGGTTAATAGATTGGGGTTTATGAATGTTTCGACATGTATATATATATATATATATTGTAAAATTGAAAGGAAAATAATGAAAAAGAAATCTAGTAGTCTTAATTTTTGGATCCAGAGGAAAATACTTGTGTATATTAGTTTCATGTTCTCGCCATTGTATATTTTATGTTTTAAGAATTCATTTGCAGGTAATTCTTGTATAGGGTTAAAACCTACATTGTCAAAGTATTTTAAATTTTTTTAAATATAGAGGAGAGAGAGTGGGAAAGGCGAGTAAGAGAGAGGGGGGGAACACAAATATGGGGAGAGGGAGAGGAGGAGAGAGTCTCCGAGAAAGAGAGGGAGTTTGAGAGATGGAGTTGGAGGAAAATATAGGGAAGGAAGAAGTTCATGACATATAGAGAGATAAAGGTGGAGAGAGAGAGGGAGTGTGCATGTTTGGGGTGGAGATAGAAAGACAAAGAAAGAGAGATGGAGAGAAGGGAGAGAGAGAATGAGAGATGGAGGGATGTAGTCAACAGAGTTCCAGGACGAAGCTTGAGAGAGAGAGAGATATATATATAGAGAGAGAGTGAGTTAGTTAGTGAATAGGGGGAGAGAAAGAGGGAGGTGTGAGAGAAAGGAATAGAGAGAGGACTTGAGAAGGAGGGAGAGAGAGGGAGGTAAGAAGAAAGACATATAGAGAGAGAGAAAAGTGGAGAGAGAGAGATGGAGTGGCAAGGGATATGGAGAGAGAGAGATAGATAGAGAGGGGAGAGGAGAGTAGGAGGGTAGAGAGATATAAGGAGAGACAGAGGGAGAGAAGGGGAAGAGAGAGAGAGAGAGAGGGAGAGGTAGAGGGAGGGAGACATAGATAGATATGGAGAAACAATGTGTATGTTTGTGGGGTGATATTGAAAGATGAAGAAGGAAAAACAAAGGGAGATAGAGATATAGATGGAATGGGGAGAGAGGGAAGAAGAGATATATAGAGGGATGGAGGGAGAGATAGATAGGTATGAAGAGAGAGAGAGCATGTGCACTTGGGGGGGTGAGATAGAGAGGCAACGAAGGAGAGATGGTGGGAGATATCGATATAGATGGAGGGGGGAGAGAAAGGGAAGAAAATTATTGCATTAGATGCATTGATTTCAGTGTAGAAATGCTTATTTCTAATCCTATTTGATTTTTTACATTAGATGCATTGATTTATGTGTAGATGTTGATTTTCAATTCTATTTTATTACTTGCATTAGATTCATTAATTTCATTAAATATGTTAATTTATAATATTTTTTCATTGAGCTTGCATTAGGTGCATTGATTTCAATGTAGAAGTTTATTCCTAATCCTAGTTGATTGTTACAACTAGATGCATTGATTTCAAGGTAGATGTATATTTCTAATCTTATTTGATTTCTTGCAACATTAGAAACATTTATTTTAGTGTAGATGCTGATTTCTAATCCTATTTGGTTTTTTGCATTAGATGCATTGATTTCAGTGTAGATGTTGATTTCTCATCCTATTTGATTGCTTGCATCAGATGTATTGATTTCAGTGAAGATGTTGATTTCTAATTTGATGTAACTAGATATATGGTGTACATTAATTTCAAGGTAATTAATTTCCAATTTGATATAACTAGATATATGGTGTACATTAATTTGAAGGTGATTTGTGCATTGATTTCAGTGTAAGCACAATAAAATTATTGACGACATGCATTATGACTAAGGTTTTGTAGATAACCTCAAACAAAATAAAATCGAATAAAACATGTATTTGTGACTTTTACATCTCCACATTTTAAAATTGAATATATAACTTATTTTCAATCATATTTGAGTTTTTTAAAATTGAATAAAACTTATTTCCATCATAAGGAATTGATTGAAATACTTGGATATCTACTTGTAAATTTAGGAAAGTTGATAACATTATATAGAATTATAGAAATGTTGTCATACATTGTTTTTTAACCTATATATTAAATTTCAATATGGTTGACTTATATCATGTTATGATTAAGCTCTTGTACATAATCTCAAAATAAATAATGTTGAATAGAACCTATTTGTTGTTTACATGACATCTTTCATTAAAATTGAATAAAATTGATTTCAATCCTTTTTGTGTTTTTTAATTTAACCTTGAGAAAAGAAATTGATTGAAATACTTTAAAAAGTTGTCCATGCAATAGTATATGGGTGGGTCACAAATATTTTCACACACACACACACATATAAATTTAATTCAAAACATTTATTTTTAAAATTGAATTGTAATAGCATACATGTTGATTGCACTAAAGAAATTTTCTACAAGCCAATATATATATATATATATATATATATATATATATATATATATAATTCAAATAGTTTATTTTTAAAATTGAATTGTAATATCATACATGTTGATTGCACTAAAAGACACTTTCTACAAGCCAATATGAAGCATGATTGAAATTATTTCCATGTTCAATATTAAATTGATACATGATATTTTAGTTCATTTTAAGTATCAAAGTGACTTGCATCCTAACTTAAGATGTAATTATTTTCTTAGTCTATGAAATTGGAAATCAAAATTGAATATATATTTTACTAATAAAAGTTATAGTATATAGAAAATTATTAAATTGGAAAAATAATTTTAACATATACATAAACTTAAAAAATTATGAGCATCCATAAACAAGATTAATACAATTCCATAAACTGAAATAGTGAATACATGTATCAATAAACTATCCATATGAAAACATATACAAATTACAAATATCACATCAACATCCATACACTGAAATAATAAGCATCCATAAACTAAAATAATGTCCATGATGTACATCCTTAAACTATGCATGTATGAAATTATACGAAGTCTATATCACACATGTGAATGTGCCTTATGAAATGAGCCTGAAAATATGCAAACTATGACACTATAAGTACCACTAGAACTCCTATGTGAGTTTTGCCACATAAATTAAGTGTCCATAATAAGATGGTACTGCAATATATCACATTCAAATTAAAACTAATTAGATCATTATTTGTACAAAATAAACAATATGTAAATAAATGATTTTGAACCACATTTTTAATTACATATACATGAATCTACTAACCTCAGTCGAGTCCAAATGAAATTCAGATAGGATGGGGGTTTGACATGAATTTGGGTTTGGTGCTCCTCTGCCTGTGGCTCAATGATTGGGGCCTGCATCAATGGATTCTAAACCCATCATCCAACTCATATATCCACATAAAAATGACATCAACAACACTCCACATATGGGCCTATGTACACAATGGAAAAGATAAATTATAATTAGTCTACAAATTAATTAGCATGTATATGTAACTTAAAAAATAAAATGTTGAAATTTTAGGAATGAAAAATTTTACCTCAACTATTGGTCCATGTGGTTGTACATAGTGACTCTCCACATTAGTTAACATATAAGGTGGAGGTGGAGGTGGAGGAGAATACATGGAAACATGCTCTGGTTAAGGATGGCCTAGCTAATCAACTACCCCTTGGATGACCTCATAAGCTCATCCATGTAGCTGGTATGTGTTTACATGTTATCATGAAATTATTAATATAAATATAATCTAATAAGAAATAGAAATTTCAATATAAATAATTATGCATTATTTTCCAATAAGAGTCAAAAGTTTCGAATATATATGTACCTGGTACGTGTCATAGGTACACTCCAAGTATCATGAATGACATCATCATACAATACATATATATATTTCAAAGATGGTCAAACGGTAAACTCGTGAGAAATGCATCATCATATAAGGGCACTGGCAAGTCACAAGAAAATGGTGGTGCTCTCCTAATCTCTCCATCCAATGCAACACACGCAATGGCCAATGACATCTGCATGTCATCTGCAATAGTCTCCCTAGTCTTATCACCGAGTTGCAATAAATCCTCTAGCTCTCTTGGTAATACCAAGCTCCGATACGGTAGTGGACATAATCTCGAAGGTGGTGGTACATGCCCAAGGTCCCTACGAGCCCCCTTGTGCTCATAGGTATGTCCTAAGTCGGGTCCATAATAATGATATTTGGTATTAGTGTAAACCAGCCTCATATGTAACACAAACTCTGAATATAAATGTTGAGGAAAATAAATGGCTACTTGGTCATGGTGGGGGAACTGGCCCCAAGCTCCAATGAATATATCATACAAAAAAGGGGATGCATCAACATTCCTAAAATATTTCAGTGGAATTAGACCTCTATGTCTAGCAGGGAAATTGAAAGGGATGTCGAACAACTCCCAAAGAAAATCAATGTCCTTGGTGGCCTCTTTCACCACATCCCAAGTATTTGGGCCTCTAACCTCATGCCTCCTAATCCTCTATATGGATTGTAATATGTGACTATGTGTTTGACCTTTGGTATGTCTCAGCCAAACTATTGATGTTATACAACATCAAAGACAATGCAATATGAGTCGTTGAATTGGCAAGGATCTTATTTATCTATGTTTTGATATGTTTATGACGGGTCGTAACATCCTCTAATGTGATATGAGTTGTAGCATCATCCCACAGAGGGATCGATGCTGCACTCTGATCCTCAACTTCGACCGACTAAGGGCCTATAAATTATAAACATAATTTAACATATATAATTAACAAAATAGAAGCATAATAACATATACATCAAATTCAAACACATCAATTGAAGGCAATTTAAAAATTAAATACAATTTCAAGACATAAACACATAAACTTTAAAGAGGATTTAAAAATGCAAGATGTGTACCTGAAATACGCAAATAAGGTCCACTATATGTAGCATGGTCATCAAAAGAGACAAAAACACTGCCTCTGACACTCCGACTGGCATCAGAGGTAGGATCTATGAGGGGAACATGAACTCTCGTTGGGCTATGTGATCTATCACAAGCTCAGCCAAGTATAACAGAACCTCTCGCACTACGATGGCCTGCAGTTGGGGTGCGTATATGGGATGCCTCAACATAATACATATAATACATAAAAACTAATCTGATAAAAAAATGTTGACAAAAAAAAACATTTCTAAACTCAAACAAAATAGTCTAGCCTGAAGCCCTAAACTTTAGAGTCCATTTTTTAATCATTTATCGACTAAAGTATTGAGTTTCATGTAAACACAATAAAAAGAAGTGATCAAATATATCTTCACACTTTTTCTCGTTTTTAAATAATGCATTTTATTCATAACGCATAAATATATAAATATATATGTAAAAAATTGAAATGAATCTATTTATAAAACTAATAAAATTTCATGCCAACCAAATACTACAATAGACTTTAAGTTCTTAATGTTTGACTTTGACACATGACATGTACTAGGTGCAAGTACATGAAGACGTTGTTTCTTGTACAACACACTACATAATGAAACAATATGGTAAATAACTATGCTATGTTAAATGTTATAGTTTTGCACAATACATGTTACACCATATATATATGTGTGTGTGTGTTTGTTTTATGTCAAATAACTTTATGTTATGAACTATCTAATATATATATATATATATATATATTTATAATCAAATTAAATATATATAATTATATTTAAATTATTATATTGTGTCATAGTTATGAAATAGTTATAGTTATGTTACACGTTATGATATATGTGTGTGTTATGCTAAATAATTTTAAAGTTCTATTTTATAACTTTATGTTATGAAATGAAACTAAATCGTCTCTAGTTCATGAAGGCTTCTCTTTGGTTGAAATGAACTTAATCCATACTTATCTTCCTTTTGAAGCTAAGTATATGAAGGACAACCTCAAATATTTAAGTTTTCACATCAAGCCGAATTCATGTAAAAAACTTGAAGCATGTGGTTGCTGGCCAAAATAGAAAACCGAATTAAACATTGGAGCTACAAATGGCTCTCGATAGTTGGAAGACTGATTCTGATTAAATCCATTCTAATTGCAATCTTGGTCTATTAGCTTTCCCTTACTTGGGTTCGCAAAGGAATCTTTGCCCAGACCAGGAAAATATGTGGTCAGTTTTTATGGGGCGGTGCAAAGGAAGAAGCAGTACTGCCATGGGTGGCATAGGACAAGATCGATCTCCCAAAAGAGTGGGGAGGATGGGGAATTAAGGACCTCCCTCTATTTTCAAAATCACTTGATGTAAAATCGGGGTGGCACATCTTATCTATGTTTAATATATGAACGATGGTAGTGAAAAGAAAATATATTGACCTCGTGCCACTGGAGGAATGGATTTGCAGGATAGACACGATGATGATGAGGTGGTTACCATCTGCTATGACCAATGCGGTCTATCGGACCTAAAGAGAGGAGAAAGAATCTAAGTTTGATTCTTCAAAATCTTGTTTCTATGGTCAAAGAGAAGGGAAATAAGTGCTCCAAGATCGCTATAGGTGGGCAGCGACTAGCTTAATACATTAAGAAGATTGGAAGTGTGGGAGATGTTATGGAATTGAGAGCAAATGGGAATTTGTAAATATTTTTTTAATAAAGATAATTACAATTGGTTTGGTTATAATGATTGTCAATTTTTTGGAGTTTTATGACAACTAGCTATAAAAACATACAAATTGCAATTGGAAATTTCATAATAATATTATATAATCATATTAATATTAATTTTTTATAATGTGGTCGATAAACGCTGATAGGCATATATCAACCACATTTATTAATAATGATTATTATTAATAATTATAATTATAATCAATTTATTAACAATAATCAATTAATTAATTATACTTTTAAATAATTATAATTAAAAATGTATTAATTAATAATATTTAATTATTAATACTTAACAATTATTAATTATTATTCATAAAATTATAATTATTATAAACAATTATTAATAATTAGTAATTATTATTCATAAAAAGATAATTATTATAAACCTTGATGATATAAACCAATTAATTGTTAATAGTAATAATTGATATTAATTGTTAAGTATAAAATTATTAATAATTAATTATTATTATTATTTATTATTAATTAATAAAATATATTTATAATTATTAATTACAATTATAATTATTTAAAATTATAAAATTAATTGTTAATATCACTATAGTTTTATCTAAGACTTTTGTGATCCATAATGTAGATGAATGTCTTTCGGATTAATCCCATCATTAGGATTTGGTGACATTTTGAACCAACTAATGTGGTTCATCCTCAGGACCTGGTTTGAAACGACACCAAATCCTAATAATGTGATTAATCCGAAAGACATTCATCTATATCACTATAGTTCATAACATCACTTCATTTTGTTTATAATATTTATCATTTATAAATAATAATTACAAATTATAAATAATTGTGAAGTATTAATAATTATTAATAATTAATTATTTTTTTATTTTTAATTATGATTATAATTGTTAGTTATAATTATAATTATTAATTATTAATAATAATTAATACTTGATATTAATGGTTCAATATTAATAATTAATTATTATTCATAAATAAATTTGTAAGTTTAATTATTAATTACAAGTACAATTATTTAAAATTATAATTAATAAATTATCATTAATAAATTGATTATAATTATAATTATAATTAAAAATGTATTAATTAATACAATTATTAAATCATAGTTATTATTGCTAATTAATTAATAATAATAATTAGTATTATTATTAATATTTATGTATTTTTTATAAATTATTATTATTATTATTATTATTTGTGAAAATAAGATAGTTTTATTAACAAAAAGAGACGAGTAATTACATCCATGGAGAGTTGGTGCGAGCAAAATGCTTCAGCATCCAAACCCAGAAAGATTTAAACATGCTTAACCTTTGGAATTGTTGGTGTATGCATTTGTACATTGCTAAACAGGTCAAAACAAAGACTGAAACCCCCAGAATTTTGTGTAATGAAGATTTTCCGAAGGGACAAAATGTTGTTACAAAAATTGAGGGATGATGTAGCCTCATACTGGTGACCTGACTTGCCTCGGTTGAACTGAGGGCCCTCGTGGGCCGAGAAACATGAACACAGTAATTATAGTTGTAGATAATGGGAGGGTAGAATAATCCCATGCAAAAAACCTGAGAGGAGTTAGTGACATGGAATATGACTAAGGTGTATCCTCTGCCGAAATGACTTTAAGGCTTATAGGCCACTCTGGGACGTTGTTGTCATTGATATCGTCCTGGACAGACCAGCTGGTTGTGGCACCCGCTGCTTCTCCCTTGAAGATTGGCATGGCTTCGGTGCTGGCCATCCTTTTCCTCAGCAGAGCATAATGCGGTGAATCTATAGTTACAAAATGTCAACGATGGACCGCTCCCACATAGAGCGTAAATTTTTCAGTGAGAGCATCAATATTTTTTTCCAAAGCGTTGTTGCATTCCTGGTGAGCCTACATAGCCAAACCCAACATTGTTTTGGTTTTCCAGTGAAACTCAATTGCTCGGCTGAAGAGATTCTCCATTTCCCTTGTCAGGACAAGGTTTGGAATCTAGCCAAAATATTCGTCGACCTCTTCCGTTGCAATGCACTGGCGAAACATCCTAGTATGGTTCTCCAAGTTGGCGACACTTTCGTGGGTACCTTGATTGACTGCAATTTCGTAATTCCGAGTAACTTGCCTCGCTGCAGGCTTCGCCCTAGTGGGAGTCATACTCAAGGAAGACCAATGAGAGGAGTGAGTTCCATGGCCTCAGCCTCAACCTCTCCCCTACTGAGCAGAGGAACTAGCGCAACGTGTTGTCATACTGAGAGGGGAGTTAGGGTGACCTGGAGAAGGGTTGCAGGGCGTAAAAAGGAAGAATGGAAGATGGCAAAAAGGAAGGAAGTGGGTAGAGGCATGGAGGAGCAAAGAAAAAAGGGGATCTCAGCAGGAACACAGCTACAGAGTGAGGGGATTAAGTAGAGGAACATGTATACATAGTCGCAAGTTGGGGAGGTTGGGTGAATTGACAGGGAGTGGGGAATAATGATCGCGTGAACTTTCCATTGAGGTGTTCGTACTCCCTCTAAGAAGATATGGCTTGACTATGACTGAAATCATAATTAATTTCTTGGCAGGTGGCCTTGTTCATCTGTTTATTGTCTAGTTTGTCCAGGAAATCATTTCCCATGTTTGAAGCACACTCATCCTTTAGTGTGCCCTAACCGAGCTCTTCCCACGGCAGCGAGAGGAGCCTTTGGGAGTATTACACCCCATCATTTTCCAGCTTGTCAGCCAACTGGTTACATATGCATCTAACAGCTTGGAAGGTCACTTTGTTGGCATGTTCAATGTGAACATTAATCCTATTTAGAGTTTTGTTGAGCCTCGAGCGATCGGATACTTGTGTTGCACTTTTGCCATTTTGAAGTTTCCTCCAAGCTTGAGTAGCGATATAAATTATTATTATTATTATTAATTTATTTAATAATAATAATAATAATTATTATTATTATTATTATTATTATTATTAATTTATTTTTAATAATGATAATTATTATTATTATTTATTTAAATAAATATTTATTATTTATTTATTTATTAGTAATTATTAATTATTATTATTATTATTATTTAATTACTAAAAATAAATATTTATTATTTATTTATTATTAATTACTAATTATTATTATTTATTAATTAATAATTATTGTAATAGTTTTTTTTGTATTATTTTATTATTATATACATGGGGTTAAATTTGACAGGGGCCCTATCCATCATAGAATTTTTTATGATGGTTTTATTTTTAAACGACCCTTCATATCACTTTTAATATTTCATTTTACCAGCTACATCTAACTTAAAAGAAAAAAACACAATGTATACGTACAAATATTGAAGCAAATGAAATTAAACTTTGAAGAGATTAGGGTGAAAAACAATGTGCCATTGCTAAAAATAAATTTCCAAAGTTTCATTTTTAATTAAAGTTATTTGTCATAAAATTTAACATTTTAGTTTAAATTTCAATAAGATTTTGCTAAAATGATGTTTAACATGTGGATATTAGATATTGTCAATAAAGGTCTTCAAATGAAAGTAAAGCCCATTTGAACTAACTGAAGTTAAGATGAAGCCTTTCATATAGAAGAGTATGCTACTCCTGAGGCTCAGTTGAAATTCCATGGGGGAGGGAAAAGAAATTGGAATATAAAGACTCTCACTAAGCTATAACTCACTCACATAAAGAAAAAAAACTATTTTTATAAACAATCTTGAAACTCGCGCAATCTATAATGTCAATTGCCCTATTATCTTTAAATCTCTAGCTTAATGGGGAAATGAATTATTTACCACTCCTAACAATATTTTAAAATAAAATGTATAACATAAAAAACATACCCACTTTTAAAGCCTCATCTAGGAATGTATAACATAAAAAACATACCCACTTGTGAAGCACCATCTAGGCTTACAAAATGTGACCAACATAATTCCATTTTAACTTTGGATCCACCAAGTCTGAAAGGGTTCAAATTTCTTTTCACTGAGTGAAAAGAGGTTTGTGTCACAAGATATTTTATATATATTTGATATCTCTCTCTGCGCTTGGTAGATCCTGAGTTAAGATGGTTCTAAGCTGGTTTAATATTACCGTTTAAATATATTATGTTCCACACGAATACCATAGGTCTATACCATTGGTTCTCATAACATGTGTCAACACCATGGGTGAATGCCATGAAATTATTTTTGTTTTAATGGTTTTTTTTTATCATGTAAAAATGTTTTCACATAGTGTGATTTTTATTTTTAGGGATAATAATCACATTACATTATATTACAACCAACCTAGATACATCTTGAGATGCAAACCTGTTTCCTTTTCTTGAGATGGAAACCCACTCTCAAAAGTGAACCTGTTTCCTTCACTCTTTCCGGGAATAACAAATAGCACCAAACCTATAATAATGCGAAATTTTAAAAGTTTCTCAATACGGGTGGAATCGAACCTAAGTGGCTCAATTTTGAAACCTCCTGTGGGTTGTATGCCTAATAGGTTGTAAAATTCTAGAAAGCACTACAATCAATTAAGTTGTTTGCTACCCCAGTCTAATGAAAGATCTAGAAATACCTGTAGAGGTATGTAGAAGAGACGAATGACTACAAGGGCCAAGGAAACAATGCCTTCTTGCTTTCTTTTCCTATGCGCCTCCCCAAGGAAGCATCTTGTGAATATGAAATCCCAGAATAGAAACCAATCATATTACTAGTGAAGTATCTTCATTATTCACAGCTAAATAATAAATAATAAATATCCTACCACGAGTGAGTTGAGGAGGCCCCTTCCTCAAGCTAATTCCCTATGGCTCAACTTTTAGTAGCCTAGCCACTATGGATATGATGTGAGATAAAAATTTTGAGTGAGAATTCAGACATATCCTCACCACTTGATAACCATTGAATGCAAACTTAATGAGTTGACATTGAGTGACAAGCTCGCTAGGCG
Organism: Pinus albicaulis; assembly: GCA_034641835.2. NCBI lineage: Eukaryota > Viridiplantae > Streptophyta > Pinopsida > Pinales > Pinaceae > Pinus > Pinus albicaulis. The sequence continues at coordinate 416,987,731 of CM076579.1, read as the reverse complement.
AGCAAATATCCTCATGGGATTTGTTTCTTTCCCTAATGTATGAAATTCTTCGATTGATGTTTGCAGAACCTGAAAAAATATGTCGTTCATATCAATGGGAGGTGTGAGGATCCCCTATGTCCTTTACATGCACTTATGTAAACCATTATGGACGTGTGTGATGCAGGAGCAAGTGTGTTTCCATGTCCAACTTCCATGTGGCCCGGTGAGAGGCATCAACCCACTCCTCATTATCTTACAATTCGAGAACCCCATCCAAGGCCTTTCTTACCATCTTTTAACTCTCACATGGGGAGCTAAATTCATTTTTTAATCAAACTTATACAAATTTTTATTTGGACCAAATCATATGTTTTCCACGCCAAATAAAAATCTTATTTCCATTGTTTTGAATATCTTTGTTTAATAAAATATCAAGGAAAAAGCCTCTAAAATGTGTTGTTATCTCTACATTTATGTTTGTGCCAATGTGTCATTATAGTATTCAAGTTTATTCACATTTGAGTCCATATGGAATTATTTGTGCCCTACTTGTTTCTAGTCTGGCAATCATGTTTCCATTCTACATGGTGGGATAGATATTTGTAGCTACCATAATGTCATTTTTCTTGGTCTTTGGCATATGGTTAATTGCTTTAACCACTAAATCTTTACATTTTAGTTTTATGTTTTACATTCGAACACATCCTTAATGTTAATGTTACTATTAAATAATGGCATATTTGTATGTTGATATTATGCCAAAGCACTAATCAACACATTTTTTCTTACACATCAATAGCCCCCTTTAATTCATTAGTTCTAAATTTAATAAAGAATATTTATGACATATAGACTAATTTTGATTTATCTCTTCATGTGTTTTCAATTTGAAGAAATAATCCACCTAGACAACCCTCCATATTAGAAAAATTCTTCCAAAATTCCCCTTATCTATACATTTTCTTAATGTAATATGTTTTAATCAATACATCCTCATCTTTATCATAGACATCACTTTATTCATCAACATGGATACTATGGCCATCCTCACTCTTTTCATCTGCTTCACATTATATTTATGGGACAAAAAAATCTTACCATTTTTTCAATATGGTTGGTGGAAACAAATGTGAAATACTTTCAACATCTTGATCTTGATGATGTGCAAACAAGCTTAAAGAGGACTCCATGGGAATTATGACCTCTAGGAAATCAAATTTGCATAATAAAACTAATGAAGTGTAAAATGATTTTCGTTAATGAGCATTGGCATAAACGATCGAGAGTGGGAATTATAATTCCCATAAAAAAACCAAAGAATAGTGCCATAGAAGATTACAATGTTGAAGTTGAGAGTGATCTGAAGAAGCTTTAGGAAATTGTTCAATATCAACAAGAATCCTTCAAGAAAAAGAAATACCTATGCTCCAAAATACACATATGCCAATATGGAGTTCCATCACAAAATGCACAAGGACAAAGGTGGCAAAAGGGGCTATCAAGAGAACTAAATGTGTTGAATTTGGAAAGAGCAAACATATATGTTTTAAAAGGCCAACAACTATTGATGATCAATGTAAGCGCATTAGGAAGAGAGTGGTGTTAGCATATAAATATGGAATAAAAAATCAATGGCATTAAGTTGCATGAATGAATTTAAGCTTCAAGCAAATCAAGTACATCTACTCCAAACTACACATGTGTAAAGATAACATGCCATCATAAAATGCACATGGAGATAGGTCGCAAAAAGGTGTACTTTCATAAATATCAAGAGAACCAAACATGTTGAAGATGAAAGATCAAATGTAGATGTTGCAAAAGGCCAAAATTGTTGACGATCAATGTAAGTCTTCTAGGAAGAGAGTGGTTCTAGCGTACAAAATAAGAAGCAAACACCAAATGTGCCAAGATGGATTAATGCATTGAAGTTTAAGAGGACAAGATGCAAATATTAACAAAATTTATTCAAATAGAAAATGTTGCTAGTGTAAAAAGCTAATTGAAATGCTTCATGAAAGGGAATAAAAGACGGATAGCATAAAAAATTATCTAATGGAAAATTTTATTAAATTCAAGATGAGGGTGATTAGAGTATGCACTTGAAAAGTAACCCTAAACTCTAAGTACCCAAATATTAAAAACACAAAAGCTCCTATAAAAAATTGCAAATTTTGATTACATTTATCTACAAACAAGTATTGCTAGAAATATGAACGAATAACCCATAGTAGGGAACTTTCAATACTACATCTTTATTTTATTCATTAAATGAATAAAATTACATTGTTATAGCTCAAAACTTAATCATGCTAATCATCTTAGTATTGTGACATGGGTTTTGTTTATAGATTAAGCAACAAAAGGAAGATACATTTCATATGGACATTTAATGATGTACCATAGGTGATGGTGTCAAAATTGAACATTAAACTCCTGGGTGAGTGCACCCTCATGCATGGATAATGCCACTGGGAATAGTGTGTCCAACTAAAGAATACTAAGTAACTGCATGCATGCACTAACCCTATGAAGAAAAGACGAATCAATGTGTGGCCTTCCTTGGTATTTATTCCCCTCTTATAGTAGATAAACCTCATCATATAAAAGATCTATGCCTTTCCTTAAATATAAAATAAGAGTTTAACTAATGGTTTAATTAATATACCGACCTATCTACATAATGATGCTCCTCCCAAAGAAAACTAGTGTTGACCTCAACCTTAGTGTTGTGCACGGATATCAAACATGGATCTAATACACCCAAGTATAGTCTATCATGATTGTTGCACCATGAAGGAGAACCGACTATTAAGAAAACAATATAAAATAGAAGATCTTGTGCTAGCTTGCATCAAACCATTGTCCAATAACACCTTTTTAGAGGGAGAAATTATCATGCTTAAGTTACATTCCTCGAATTTGTTTTTCCAAGCCCCCATATTTGTCACTTTCTTTGCTTTACATAACGTGTTTAGCAAGCTTCATCGATTATCATGTAATAATGAGATAACCCATTTTTGTGATGAGAAATTTATCACTTCATCAAGGTGGGGATGTTCATAGAGAGTTCCTTTTACTTTAATAAGTGTGATATGCATGGATACTCTCGATGACAAGTGGCTATATAAGAAGGGGTAAATCTCAAGCTATAATTTGGATTTTTCTTGCTTTACATCCCTTATCATTTTTTAAAATTTTAACACTTAGCTTATGCTCATTATTTTTCTTATAGCTCCATCAATCTCAAGTATATACAAACCTTTTTTCTTATAAGACAAGATCAATAATGAACCAACACGAGCAACTAAAAACAAACAATCAAATGATGGGAAAACAAATTAGGGGAATGTTAACAAATGTTAAGTATGGATAACATGAATGTTAGCATCATCAAAGCGTCCTATTTGTGTCCCTCCTAGACAGTGAAAGAAAGGCCTCAAGGAAGGTCACCTTGGACTAGGTGCAAGTGATAATCACCAAAGTGAGGCAAGGGAACAAGTATACAATCTATATTGGTTTATCATCTATACAAATTGTGATCTATACAAGAATGAACTTTAAACACATAATGAAAGAAATTAAATAAAAAAATGGTTAAGTACCTCATAGTACATGACCCACCTTGATTGAACAAGCAAGCTATATGTATGAATGTACTGACTAGATGGTGGATGAGAGTTATTTGAAGCTATCTATTTTTATATCATAGTAGGGTTGTTGGCTAACAAACTTCATCATAGGATAAAAAAAATATCCCAAGGTTACCAAAACTTGTGGGTGGGTAATAGTGCTCATGTTCTCCTAAAGTGTAGTTTGAAAGGCACTAAGAAATATGGTAACTATGTATGAACTAATGTTTCTTGTCATCCTAAAATGCATTGAGATCCCCTCAAGGAACATGGGTGTTGCATATGTTCTATGATGGTGTTGTTGCAAGAATATGTTCATTAAAAGAATATGGTATAAACATTGTTTCCTATTGTTGGGTGCATGGTGCAGCAAAGTATGCATCATCTAATGAACCAATATACATCTTCTTGTGCCTTGCACTACTAGACATACCTATACAAGTTGAAAATTGTTTTCCTAACAAAGATACTCTCGCATGCCTTGATACGTACAAGTGAGAAACAATATAAACCTTGCTTCTTATCATTAGGTTCACTATTGTCGTATGCTTGACCTGCAGAAAATATCAAAAGTGTGAAATATTCTAGAGATACCACAAAAAATAACACAATGAGATGATAACAATGGAATTATTTTGTTAATATCTGCAACAATATTGTTCACATGCCTCTTCAAGGGGGCAACCTCCAATAGAGTAGAGCTCAATTACACAACAAAACAAAAGACTTTCCTTACTATATTCAACAATATATAGTTTCATGAGAGCCCAAACCCCTAACTACTAGTGGTCCTTTACGTAATGTGGGTTAACCACTTTATTTATTAGCTATGGCCTATTATAACCAATTGTGGTAATGTGGGTCAACCACTTACAATACTCATTGGATTTATTTATTAAACTAACTAATTATGAGTATTACTGGGCTCCTTGGGCTTTTTACATTAATAAAGGGGTTAGGGTTAGAACCTAACATACCCTCCCCCTTCAAAAACAGTGTTTTTCTCAAGGTTGGAGCTGCAGAAATTTTTGGAGAATAGTTGGTGGTTCCGATGTTGCATCTTCTAGTAGGGTATATTTTCGCTAGATGAGGAATTCCTTGATAGTGTGGCTCTTAATATGTTGTTCCCATGGATCTGGGATTTGTTTTAGTCGGAGCCAAATAAAACCTTCCTCGTCCAATTCAGGAAGTATAGTCTAGACCTTGCACTCGTGCGCCACCACTTTCTTGAGGCAAGAGACATGGAAGATAGATTTTGAATTGGTCGGGAGGGCCAATTTGTAGGCGACAAAGCCAATATGCTGAATCACTTTATAAGACCCATAAAATTTGGGAGTTAATTTTTGGAATCCCTTTTCTTTGAAATATGTTTGCTTATAAGGCTAGAGTCAAAGTAACACTTGTTCACCTACTCAAAAATATATTTCTTAGAGATTTTGGTCAGCCTGTTGCTTCATCCGATTTTTCACTTGATGGAGATTATCCTTCAGAAGAGTGAGAGTGGAGACTTGGTTCAACGATGGTTGACCATGTCAGTAGGATGAACGTGAATGGTTTAGCCATGTGCCAACAACAGGCAAACAATACTAAATATATAATTTCTTTTATATTTTATTATCATCATCTTCCAAGATGCTATGCCTCACCACTACTTGATCGCTGAAAGAAACTAAAATGAAAGCTATAGACTCGTATCTCGATGTATGTTGACAAGTGGGTAACATGAAAATTTTTAAACTGATATATTTTTCCCCTGGTAGAGAGGCCTAGGCCCATGCCCAAATAATTCGATGTCTTGGGTGCATTCATTATCGAATAGCATGAATTGTGGGTGCGAGTTGTTTGATCCTGTTAATTATGGGTTTATTCACTTGTTCATTTATGGTTGTGCTAGTTTGATGTCAAAGAAAAGGCCATAGTTTCTGACACCTAGGACAGGCTCTTTCGCAATATCGAATATCGAGCGAGGTGTGAAGATTGTTCACACCAGTTATCCAAGAGCAAAACAATGCTATGAAACAAGTTAGGAACATATCGAAAATAAATAAATGAGGAACCGATCAAAAAGAACTAAATGCAAAGGAAAGGAAGTACATAAATATATCGCTTTCTTTTGCAAGATTAATAGTTTAAAACACAACACGAAAATTGTTAAAATAGAGAAAATACTAAGAAGATTGATTAGAAACAATCAAGCACCTGTAACATCGTTATCCAAAAATAATTAATTATTACTTATTTTATTTTATGTTTATTAATAGTAATTTATGATACATACAAAAATAAGATAGATCTAGACTGATTATTAATAAGTATTTTTTCATATTTCATAAATATTTATCATAACAAAAATTAAATAAATAAAAATCTATAAAATAATGAAAACATTAAATTATTAAATTATTATACACATTGATAAAAAAATATAAGTAATTAAAACTTTTATAACAAAAAAATATATAAATAGAAAATTTTGTTTTTATAAAGATTCTTTGCATATGTACTTTTATGGAAGTCTAATGGTATAAAGTATCTATCTGTTTTAACTAGCTCAAAGAAGAAAATTAATATAGCCAAGATTAGAACGAACTCTCATGAGCTCCATAGTGAAACAGGTTGTTGGACAGTTCCTAAAACACCATGGATGGAAAGGATCTACCATCTCTGTGAGAATATGAACATCGAGGATGAAAATCACTTCCTCTTAGAGTGCCCAGCGTACAACCACATTAGAGCTCAATTTCATAATCTTTGTTGCAATACTGACCTTCCTAGCCTTTTAAGATGTCAAAATTATAGTGAGCTCGGGAGGCTTCTCTCCAAGCTTTTTGAGCATAGGAATAAAATCTTAAATCAAACTAAATAATACTTTTTTTTAAGTCTTATAGACCAAAGATTAGTCTCAGTGAACGTTAACTACCATCATCATCACCAAATCATAGTAAATAATTTAAACATTACATATAAGCTCAGTGCCGCAAGTTGCAATATGCGCACAAAAGTTACGATCGTTTCTATGTTAATTCTTGAAATCCTTTCTAGCTTAATTTTTCTTTACCATACACAGAATTGAGCATTATGGAGGCTATCCTTAAAGTCACAGTTTTACTGGTCGTGGATCTGTTTCCAAATTTATTTTTATTTGATTTACAGTAAACCACTTCTACCTGCAAAACTATGCATAATTCGATATTTAGAGTTAGAATATCTATTCGCATAAACCATATATATAGTTCAATTTCAAGTTTTTAAACTGGAAGGGACTTGTAGATTAATGATGTTCACCTCATAGTACATATTAATCATAAAATATTTTATCTTGCCGCACAGACATGCTGAGGTATAATATAAGGCAGTAGAGATCGCCACAGATTGAAATTGAGCATATTTGCTTTTTAATTTTATTCTGTAAGTCAAAACAAATTCTAACGAAAACTCGAATGAAATACCAAGACCTCGAAAAAAAGCAATTAATAAAATTTATTGGAAAAATATTTATTATTAATTAAAATTTAAAATAAAAATAATAGTTTTATTAATAAAAGCCTAATTAATAATTTAATATATATAATAATTTATTATTAAGTAAAAAATAAAATCCAAATTTGAAAAAAATTAGTAATGTTTATTTTTTTTATACCGTTATTCCTTAAAAAAATATTTAAAATTTCAACTTTTTAACTATGAAAAAATCTAATACTACTTTTTTTTTAAATATTATTAGGGGTAGGAAAGGATTTTTTAATAGTATTATATAATATTATATATAATTAATATTTGTAAATATTTTTTAAATAAAAATAATTAAAATTAGATATAATGTTGTTAATTGTTTTGAGTTTTATAATTCTATGTGTAAACACAAATGAGTTAGAATCTGATATTTATGATAATATTATATAATCATATTAATATTAAATTTATTTAATTTTTTAATTAAAGTATTCTCATCATTTTCCCAATAACCATCTATTTTATTTTTTAAGTTATCTATTTTATTTTCTATGTAATATGAAGTTGAAAATACAAAAATACAATCCTTCATTCACTTAGAAATTGTAAATATTACACATCAAATTCTAATCCAAAATAACAAAATAAGATATATATTTTAGATAAAAATGTCTTTGGATTAATCACATTATTAGGATTTGGTCGACATTTACATTATTAGGATTAGGTCGACGTTTCGAACCAGCTAATGTGGTTCATCTCATCCTCAAGACAAGGTGGAGAAACAAATCGATCTTGATGAATAAATAGTAGAGATGCATCATTGCCCGAAAATAGCCATTGAAAGTTAGTTAGAAATTAAAAATTTTAATAATAAATTAATAATTAAATAAACAATTTTATTAAAGAGGATTAAGAAATTTTTATTTTAACAAAAATAAATAAAGTAACTAGCCATTAGTTAGTTAAGAATTAAAATTTTAATGATAAATTAATTAAATAAAACATGGTTAAGAAATTTTAAAATAATAATAAGGAGAAGGGAGGGGTAAAATTTTATAAAAGAATTAGTTAGTTAGGAATTAAAATTTTTAATGATAAATTAAATAATTAAATAAATTAAAAAGGTTAAGAGAATTATATAAATAAATAGGGAGGGGCAAAAATTAATTTTAATTAATAAATAAAGATATAATGAGGAAAATAAAAATAGTAAAGTAAATGAAGTAAAATGAAATAAATTAATAATTAGTTAATAAAATTAAATAAATAAATAAATAATTTAAAAATAATAATAATAATAATAATTAATTAATTAATAATTACTAAATTGACAAATTAAGAATATAAAAATATATATATATATATATATATAAATGAACAAAAATACAAAACAAAACAAAATTATCAGGTCAGAGCTGGGATCCAACTCTTACTTAATTTCCAACCATCATGTCGGTTGAGATTCTTGGCATGTCATTCAATTTTGATTGCTTCCCTTAATTAAGTAAGAGTTGGTTCCAAGCTCTGACCTGGTAATTTTGTTTTGTTTTGTATTTTCGTTCATTTTTATATATATTTTTATATTCTTAATTTGCAAATTTAGTAATTATTATGATTATTATGATTTTTTTTAATTATTTATTTATTTATTTATTTAATTTCATTAACTAATTATTAAATTATTTCATTTTACTTCATTTTTATTTATTTACTTTACTATTTTTATTTTCCTCATTATATCTTTATTTATTAATTAAAATTATTTTTTTGCCCCTCCCTATTTATTTATATAATTCTCTTAACCTTTTTAATTTATTTAATTAATTAATTTATCATGAAGAAATCTTTCGGTAATAATCACATTATCATGAACAAAGTCGACGCATTTTGAACCAACCAGTGTGGTTCATCATCAGGACTAGGTGAGAGATCAGATCAACCATTGAGTTTAAATAGATGTAGGAGGGGCAAAGAAAACCACCAAAATAACAACTAAATTTGACTATGAAATCCAAAACGGTTAGTTGTAATAATTTAATGATTAAAAATCAGAACGGCTAGTTTGAAACTTAAAATTAATATTCAAAAAAAAAAAAATTCTATTAATTTAATTATTTAATTACAAAATGAAATGGCTACTTTGAATATTCAAATTAATATTTTAATTATAAATAAAAATTATTATAATATATAACAAATTTAATTTATCATTTAAAATTTTAATTCCTAACTAACTAATTCTTTTATAAAAAATTTACCCCTCCCTTCTCTTTATTATTATTTTAAAATTTCTTAACCATGTTTTATTTAAGTACTTTATCATTAAAATTTTAATTCTTAACTAACTAATGGCTAGTTACTTTATTTATTTTTATTAAAATAAAAAATTTCTAACTAACTTTCAATGGCTATTTTCGGGCAATGATGCATCTCTACTATTTATTCATCAAGATCGATTTGTTTCCCCACCTTGTCCTGAGGATGAACCACATTAGCTGGTTCGAAACGTCAACCAAATCCTAATAATGTGATTAATCCGAAAGACATTTTTATCTACATTATGGATCACAAAAGTCTTAGATCGAAGATATATATTAAATGAAGAAATTTTGATCATCACCACAAACATATGAACAAGATGCAAGCATCAAATATTGCTAAAAGGACTAGGCATACAATTGAAACCATTCCAAAAAAATATTGCAAACTAACATGTAGAAAAAAATTATGCATCAAATTTAACATTGCAAATTCACATATAAAAAAACATCATGCATCAAATTTTGATCATTACAAAAGCATAAAAATAACATAAGAACCAAGGGAATACACACATCAAAGCATATTTAAATATGTCATACACATTTATTGAAGAAAAAAAAAATCCAAACAACAAACATTAATACACATTAAATTTTGATCATCCCACAAAATTATTAGAATTCACACATGAAAAACATTACACATCACAAACATTATTTAAATGTTAAGCATTTCTAAAATAAATTCACATTTCAAAACACAAATCATGTCCTACACATTCATTGTAAATACACAAACATAATCATGAAGCCAGAAGCAAAAAAAAAAAAAAAAAATCATTCTTATACACAAAAATTAATACACATCAACAAATAAGAGTGCAAACTCGCACATTATAAAGTACAAGTCAACATGTCATACATACTCACTCTATCCAAACATATTAATAAAACCAAGACAACATTCTTATACACAATCATGAATAGACTTCATACATTCATCCACACAAACATACATTCATATACATAATCATAAATACACTTCAAATTTTGATCATCACAAGAATATTGCAAATTCACACGCATCAAAATTTAAGTCAAAAAACATAAACATACAAAAATTGTTCAAAGAAATTTATATACATACATGATAACAAAAAATTGTGCAAACTCACACATTCTAGAAAACACATCAAATTTTGATCACTACAAACTCACACATTCTAAAATACAAATCAACATGTCATGCATACTTATTCTAAAGATCCAAATACATTTATAAAACCAAGAAAACATTCTTATACACAATCATGAATACACATCTCACATCCATATACATAATCATGAATACACATCAAATTTTAATCAACACCCAAAAATATTGCAAATTCACGGACATCAAATTTTAATCAACACCCAAGAATATTGCAAATTCACAGACATCAAATTTTGATCACCACATAAAAATATTGTGAATTCACACACATCAAATTTTCAATCAAAAATCACAAACACACAAAACATTACACAATCATATAAATGAAACATAAACAATAAACACTCATATAAACAATCGTAAATGCACATCTAAGTGTTGCAAAATAAAACACATACAAACATTTGAAAACATATATTAACACATCAATTTGATTATTATACAAGCAAAAATGGTAAAGCACAAACATTCAAACATAATCTAACCACCAAATATTGCTAGAGCGAGATCACACACATTTCAAAATATAAATAAATATATCATACACATTCATTTTAAATATATAAACATATTAATTAAAATCAATCCATTATTGATATATCCAATCACAAAAAAAAAAATCCAAAAATATCAATAATAATAATAATAATAAAACGTTTAAAATGTCTATTATTTTGATTAAATAAAATGTAAAATTCAAAATGTTTAAAGCATTCTTACAATAATTATTAATTTGATTTAAACATAAATTTCTAATTATAAATAAAAAATTTGTGGTGTTGTATTATTTAATATAATTAAATTTATAAATAACTATTAATTTGATTTAAAACATAAATTTCTAATTATAAATCAAAAAATTGTGGTGATGCATTATTTAGTATTATCAAATTTATAACTATTAGACTAAAATAATTCTAGTTTTAGAAATAGGAAAAAAAAAGAAGCAAAGAGACAAAGAGAGTGTGTGTGCAAAGATGCCCTTCAGGATAGTCATGGTCCATCCATTAAGAGTTAAGAGCACTAAGAAGGGGCTTTTAGCCCTTTCAATCAAAATAATATTTTTTTATTATGAATTTTTCAATAATTACATGATAAAGAATAAAATAACTAAACCACATAACTAAATGTTCATGTCATAATACTTTCATGTCTTTTGTCGTATACACGTCTATATGATTGATATGTCATGTTTATGTATGTATTTTTTTTGTCCTCTGCAAAAACAAAAAAACATATATTAAAAGTTAGTGGCCATCCATATTTTCTATATAATGTAACAAAAAATTGCATAAATTAAACTCAAATTTGAGTGAGTGACCAACATAATTTAATGACAATAAGTTTCATCATGCATAAACTTCAGTTAAGACATATATTTCATAATGAAAGCCATAATTGGAGCATGTACTTAAAATAAACTGAAAATAAGCATAACCACTTGTATAAGAAAACAATAAATATTATTTAAGTGAAATAATACATTAAAACATGTCAAGTCCTGCTAGCACAACCGATTGAGGATGGGCCTTGCCAGCAGGAGAACCCAGGATCAAACCTCACGGGGGGTGGTTGTGCCATGTGCCAGGAGGAGGAGACATGCTAAAAAATCCAGTCATCTTAAGGGCGGGTGTGGCCTAGGCCGAGTGGGATCCCCAGGTGACTTTGACAGCTTAGATGCCCCTGGGTCGCAACTCCTCAAGCCACAGGTCAATCCTGGAGGATCACAGACAACTTGACAAACAAAAAGAAGAAATAACACATTAAAACATCAAAACATTAAAAAAATCACATATTCCAAGAACATTGTATCATTGTAATGCTTATAATGAAGATTTAATAAAACTATGAACATTGATAATATGGATAGAGAGAAAATCAATAAAGCTCAAGATAATTGTGCCTCACTTGTGTGCGTGTGTGGGTGTGTGTGTGAAGAGAGAGTGCGTGCGTGTGCATGAAGAGAGTGTGTGCGCACACGCACATGAGAGAGATCATTTGTTTTAATCACTAACCTTTGTTTTATTTTCTCATAACTTGTGATCATTGTAGATAATGAATGCAAATATTGAAAATTGAAAGCACATAAGAAACTGAAGGTTAATGTCATGAATCTCTCAATCCAATTAGGAAATGTTTAGGTTACCTAGTATAATGATCTTGTTGAATTCATTGATAAGAGATTACATTACAACAAATCAAAGTGAAAGAAATCTCAATAATAATGACATTGAAGGTCATTGCATGAAGAAGATTGTTAAATGTAGACGTGGAAACATAGCAAACAAAGCAAATATTCTTAAAAAATGTAATCACTGAGAAAAAGGGTTACAATTATTCTTTGAAAAAATGGATTGTGAACCATTCATACAAAAACTCAATAGGTAATGGCTACATGGTTGGGTTTCCTCTACCATTTATCTCAAATAATAAGCGTAAAGATTCGCATACTTCATCTCACCATGAATAACATGATTATCAACTACTTGTTTTACAATCTAATTATCAAAATACACTACAATTGACTCTTGAAATAAAATTGGAACTCAAACGTTAGGTTTCAATCCACACAACCTCTATGTTAACATTAACTACACCTTAATAATTGACTTTTGTGGTTAATAGGGAAATATTGTTTTGTTTCTTATAATACCACGCTATAGGTCCATATCCAATCATGGAAGTGTAAAATTTACACCCTATGATCAAATATCAAGAGGAAATTGAAGTTGTTAGGATTTTGTAGATATTGAAGTTGTTAGGATTTTGTATTCTACAGTATCATTGTTTGTAGTGGAATATGCAAAAATGATGTTAATTTCATGGAGAGAAGATTCTAGACATGACTTCTTTAATTTTGGGATCATAGTCATTGGTGTTCATGAGGATCATGGAATTACTTGTGGAAACTTTCATAATGATAATTTTAGTGTAGTTGTTGATATGATTAAGGACTCAATATTATTCTTTGGTTAAGTTCGATTTGGAAGGTTTTTCTAATCAAAGGATACAATTTCAATCTTAGTGGATTCCTCAACATCACTAGTGGGAAGGAATCAAACGACACACTCAATTTTATTAAAAATATCTTCATAACAAATATGTCAAGAAACTGTGTTATAATTCAAGTTGTTTTCTAAAAGGTTATAGGTGACACTACCAAAATAAAAGGTTGAGATATTAACAACATGAGGGGAGTTAGGTTTGTAAATGTAGTGAGAAAATGGAAAGGTCATTGATAAAGTCAAGTTGGGTAATTTTTCTAGGCGGGTAAAAACAAATTAAGAGGTCTAACATAAAGGAAGTTCAAGATCACATGAAGGGTCTTGTCAAAACAACATTGTTATTCAAAAAAACAAGATTAGAAAGGGAATGATGTTGGGTTGTGTCAATTCCAATGATCATTTGGACATCCGGTCTCCTTTGGGTGAAGAGGTTAAGGTAAGGGCTTTAATTCTCATGGAAGATTTCAACATTGCATACTTGATGCTTTTATCTTCTAGATCTATGTTTATGAGTAAATGTATGCAATTATATAGAAAAAATGAAACATATCACATGGAACTTCTTGTTGATATTTGTAGTTTGGGAGGCACTTCAAACCCTAGGCTAGAGAGTTGTGGAGGAATTGGCTTCATAATGTCACTTGTGGGCTAAGAACCCAAGCTTGTGGTTTTGTACCCAAAGGTGTGGGGCCAAAACCATGAGGAGGTTTGAACACTTGGCACTTGGATAATGTAGGGCATTCTTAAAGGAGAAAGGAGCCCCTCATAGCACCAAGAGATGCCTTGTAGCAATGGAGATATTAATTTTTGAATGTTTTGTGCAGGTGATTTTGTCGCAAGATCAAGTTGGTCGTAGTATAAGGTGCCCCTCTTAATGGGTTGGACATCACCCTAAGAGAAGGTATAAATAGAAGATGTCAGTGTCTCATTTTAATACATCCAAACAACAATCATCAAAGTCAAATCACCTCTGAGGCAACCAAGCTCTAGGAGTCCAAACGAAGGGAGATTAAGGTTTGTTTTGGGATGATTTATCACAGGTGTTTAGGCCGAGTTTAAGCAAGGATAAGCCAGTGAGGAAGAGGAAGTTTTGTGCCAAGAATTATGGTTGGTTCTCTTCATGACATAGGTCTGAATTCTTTGTAGTATTCCCTAGTGATAGCCACAAACCTATAAATGACTTTTGGAGAGGCTGAAAGGATAAACAGGAAGGCGGGAAGGTGTCACAAAGGTCAGCAAAGGAGGCAGACTTGTAGAGGAAGGCTAGCTGCAAAATATTAAGGAGATTTGAGGTCGGGTTTGGGACTGTAATCCTAGTTATAGTCAGCCCTAGTAGCAAGCCGAAAATCTCATATTTATGCACAGAAGTCGAGGTCAAAAAAGGAAGAAGTATTCTAAGGAACAAGGTATGTTTTCCCTTTTTGAATTAATGTTTTGTTAGTGGATGGGAGGTCCTAGTTTAGGACAAAATTTGGGACAGTCAAAAGAATAGTTTGTAGGAGGGTTGTAGTGACTTGTTCCGAGCCCTAAGTAAAACCCCTTGAAGGACTAAGAGGACTGTTAGAAGAGGTAGATTTGAAGAAGCTTAGGAGCTATTTGACTAGCCCAAGTTCATTGTTGGTGATAGGTGGAAGCCTTCCATGCCCTAAGTGCGTCTTCATCGAGCAACACAGGAAGGCACTAGTGGGAAGAAGTCCCAAAGAGTTGTGTCCTTGAAGGACTAAGGAGCAACTAGTGGGAAAGAAGTAGAAAGGAGTTGAGGAGCAGCAATGGGCAGTCTAGAGTTGTTCACAAACAGAGTTGTGAACAACTCACAAGAAGACCCTATGTGTTGATGCATTGATGTACGAATGGTTAGCTAGAGGGAAAATTGGATTCATGTTCAGTGGCCTAAAGGATTTAGTTCATTGATAGAGGTAGTTGGTGTTGCTACAGATCGAGAGCCAAAGGACTGGATAGACATGTTCAAGATACAACCAAGAGGAGTTGAGAGAGTGCACTACGTCAGCGAGATGGTCAATGCATCTTATTCGGGAAATTTGGTTGTCATAGTTGTTGACACCAAGCCTCAGTTGTATTCTTGTATCAGTAGATGTATGAGGGTCAATATCCCTAGTACAAGAGCCCTAGACAGTTGTATTATAGTTTGTTAATATAACGAATTTTGGTTATCATAAAATTGTAAAAACTTGTATATTTGTGCACGTGTTGATTTATTGTTGTTTATATTCCATTGTGAAAAATAATCGGTTGTGCTATTTGGATTGGTAGTGTCAGTCATCCTAAGACCCTAACCTAGATTTCTAATACAGTGGGAAAACAACACTTCCAATGCATACATAAAAGGCTTGCCTAAAAAACTTGGCAACAATTAACAACTACACCAAGATATTAATTAAGCATATGTGTACTTGGCTATTTGTTTCAGGAAATAACTCCCTAGAGGTCGTTGGGTCAAAACCTCCACAGATCAGGGCATGCTATTCAAGAAGGACTCACACAACCACACTTGTACGCTAAAAACTAGATATTATCGATTGTAGAACTCACCCGTAGATCCTACGTTTGATGTAGATCCCGTGGGGTCCAAACCCCCAGCAACCCTCCTTCCTCTTCAACCTGAAAATCAAGGAGAAACGTGCACGGAAATCTAGTTGTACAGCATATATCTTTCCTAAATGTCAGTGTAATCCATGTGAAACATCATGTAAACAATAATAAATGCTTAATTAACAATCTTTTCACATATGCAAGCAGATATTAACACGTGAATTCGGGAAAAAGATGGTTCTTCTTCATTACGAACAGCATGTACAATAATAGAAAGGTGGAGAGATCACTTGAATCCTTCCACGATCTTCGAACAAACCGTTGTCCGGATCCGTCCCGCCCTTGCCTCGCTAGGATTCTTTCAAGACTTGTGCACACGAGATGACATATAAGCTGATGAACATCTCTAGGAAACAAGGGTTTCCTGTAAAAATCTGGGAAGTGCAGGAGGCACGGGAAATCAGACTTGAATTGGGCTCCAACAGAGTATAATGTCTATAATTTTTTCTCTCTCCCTTAGGCCATGCATATGAGGGGCTTTTATACTCCCTCAAAGTAGTTTCAATCAGTTGAAAACAGTTGGCCACAGGTTGGGGTGGTTGAATTACCGGAATAACCATCAACCTAGCCTCGAAAATAGGGATTTTTATATATTTTTTAATGATTTTAATGGCATACGCGGAAAAGTATCTATGGACTCGCGTATACACGCGGAAAAGTCTGGGCATACCCGCGTATGGGATTTTAAACATTGTTTTTTATGAACTTTTATTCAAGTCTGTGGTAATGGGTGTCCAAGGCCAAAGAGACAATCATGAATCACATGAGGGTGAAAAATGATGCTATAACATATGTCCCCTAATATATGAGGTCAGAAGGGGTACATGATGGCCGAAATGTATTACGTGCATAGAAAGAACTTCGCGAGGACAAGAGAGGACTTCACCAGATTTCAACTTGCCAAAAACCAATGAAAGAAAACAGAGAGTCAGCTCATGTCTGAAGCGGGCATACCCATGCTCAGTCAAAAATATATCCATATAGAAAGTACAGAATAGATCTAGAATGTATCCAAGTATAGTTGAACTGAAAGTACATAATGAATCATCTAAGCAGGGCCCGGAAGTACAAGTCGGAATGAATGTCCAAGTATCACATATATCAAACTGATCAATAGTACTGAAAATGGATGTCTGATCACAAAAGTAACTGAATCTCCAGGTACCAAATCATAAGGGGTGGAACACATGGTACAATCACGCAACTCGGGAGCCAACATATAGGATTTTGTTGTACTGACACTGCAACATATAAGGATGGACAGCATCACTGGCAGAAACTGTATGGACTGTCAAAAGTGAACCGAAAGATGCTGATGCAACCCGAGGTCTTCACCAATCACTATGGCACAATTCTACACAATGGGAATAAATGAGCTGAAGTCGACCATGTGAGAAATCGTTTGATTACCGGTCAATGATGTATACCGTTAACAAACGCGAGACAACCCACCAATAATGAAAATGAGTGTCAAGGTGCCCCAGTACAATCTAACAAGTGCGAATAAATTAGTTGAAGTCGAACACTTGGAAGAATCTACCAATCAGGAGGCAATGATGAATCCCCACTATCGATAGCGAAGAGTCTGCCACTAATGACTGCAAACCCTAAGGTACTGACAAAAGACTCTAGACCTTATTCCCAGAGCAATGAGTCGGAGTCGATGGGAAAAGATCTGCTGGAAGGAAGGCATTAAGGCATCACACATCAATCCAGCGCGAGTGTAACCCGCAAGCCAAGATTTAGAAGGAATCGGATGAAGCAGAGTGGCGGAACCAAACCGAAGTACGTTTCCGACATGCACAAGATGAAGCTAGCGCACGGAAGAAACCCTCTGAACCAACCAATAATGGAAGCTGACACAAAGGCGAGATATCCACCGATAGGGTCAAATGGAAATCAAGGTACTGCACGAATCCCAAGTGTGATAATGTATGCTGACGTCGAACACAAGGAAAACCACTCAGTCAAAGACCCATAATGATGATCAAATGTTGAGCACAAGGTCACCTATCAATGATGGAAATAGGGCCAGGGTGCGGCTCTAGGTTTACTCTCAGAGCAATATGTCATAGTCGATGAGAGACAAACCCACCAGCAAGAAGTCAATGGAGACCTTCTCAAACCAGCACGAGCAGAAGACCAAAACATCTGATGTGATAGAACAAGATACTGATAAGACCAGAATGTCGATAAATAACTCACCAAGAGAGCCACCCAATGGCCGACTCTCGTTAAAATTCCCTTGAACAAAAGCACAACTCGTGATGACCATGGAAGTAAAAAATGACACTGTATAAGTCTGTTATGCAGGAGGCAAAAACAAACTCTCCATATGATTGGAAGAGATAACCAACTGGGGGAGGACTGACCAGTGAAACAAGGCAAAAGCTGAACCTAGGTCAAAAACTAACACCATCCCAAATGAAGGAAATATAAAACTGTATGTGCTTTGTTCAAGGGCGACAAATTGATACTGTACTGCCATCAAATTATGAAGTAATATCCCGTTCCTGCTCTTTTTTTCATATTTGATTTTTTTGTCTTTTTCATATAATAAGCCTGAAAAAGAATAAAAGAATGCTATGGTACAATGGATAGAACGAGTATCAAGAAACAGATGCACTAGTTCCTGGGATAGGAACGATCCTATGCTCAATGCAAGGTGGCGAAAACTGGTAAGCGATACTCAAAGGAATGTTCCATCCATGGGTAAAAAGGGTTTCAAGTCGCGATAGCTAAGTGCATGCAATGGTTAACTTGTACAGACAGTCAAGGTCAAAAGATGGCTTAAACATCGAGTCCAAATGAAGCTGGCTAAAGGCCAGGATAAACAAGTAGCCAATATGCAATGCAGCAGTACAACTCAACGACACCAGGGAGCCTCTAGGGTAATAGCCAGAAAAATGATAGTGAAGAAGAAGAAGAATGAAGCTTCAACACATAAGTCATGGTGGGACTAAAGTGGACTCCCGAGCCTACATAAAACGCAGCATGGGCAACAAGTGCTAGCAAGGAACTAACTAGGAAGCCCATGTAAAGGAAGGCTCTACCACCAAGTCATGATTAAATAATCAGCGAGTGAAATGGGTGAAATACTCATGACCTGATGGGATCGACCCTATGGCAAGTGATCAGAATGGAGGCTAGTACGCAAAATGCAACGGAAAGTGGATTTCCTAACCTATATGCCAGTGAAGATCATATACCTGCCATGACAGGTCAACAGTCATGGATCAAAAACAGGAAAAATCTCAACTTCATCAAAATGTACCTGAGAATATACCAATCTGGGCACTTACAAGCATCCGGGTTATGCAGCTTAAGATAGATTGAAAAAATAAGCATAACAATTTTTTTCAAAAATTTTCAATTTTTGGGCATAAATACACATGTTACCTCATATTTGGTTCATTGTTACTTGCTGATTTGGGAAAAAGAGCTCTGGAGAAAAACCCTCTTTTGTCAAAACAGGAGCAATCAGCCGTCAAACTTCGCCGAATCAGTCAGGTAAGCTCTTAATCTGTCATTATTATCAATTTTGTCCATTATTAGAGTTAAAATTTGGAAATTTCACCGTAGAAATATTTGTTTTAATTTAGGGCTCTGCGCATATGTGGGTTTGTATGGACCAAGCCGCGTATATACGCGACTGTGTACAAGGTAAGTCGCGTATGCGCAACCCGTAATGTAAAAAACATATCTAACGAACAAATTAATGAATTTTTTCAGGATGACCATTTCTTGGAGAGAACGTGAGCATAGTGCAATTGATAATGAAGTAATGCAAGATCAACAGTCGCTCAATGTCCTCCGAAATTGTGGATTGCTCAAATTTTTCAAAATGCCAAATATGAAAAGTAATGTTCCGTTGCTTGAAATGCTTGTAAATTATTGGGAACCGGAGGAAGATTGCTTCATAATAGATCAAATGTCGATACACATAGAGGTAGAAGACATCTACTTCATTACTGGACTCTCCCGGAGGGGAGACCCAGTAGATTTGCACGGTAAGCCTTTGGGAGGGCTTACAGTGGATGACTATGTCCACGTCTACTGTGTAGAGGGGTCCAAGAAATTAGGGACTCAGATTGCTATAAAATATTTAAGAGAGCTGCACATGAAGATTGTCCTGTTTACCATCGGAAGGGTAGCAAGATTTGCTTCCTTGCACCAGGCATCCAGGATGCAGATGAGCATAGCAGTAGAATGCCTAGTTCACCTATATGATTGGTGCACAGCTCTACTAATGAACATGAAGCAACAACTGACCTCTATCCGGAAAGCTAAAACAAATCATTTCGGGTACGGAACCATTTTGACGACATTCTTCTTTGAGAAGATTCCTGGGCTTCGACCCAAAGTGATCTCCTCAATCAACAGCCCAAGAGACCCAAGAATTGCCCGATGGGCTGACCTGATGAAGAGACTAGGAGGGAGTGAAGTTCCCCGAACCACTTGGGACGATGAGTTCTTCCAATGGTGGGGAGAACAAATCATCGCCGTGGAGGATTACCCTTATGCCGGGATGGATTTCCGCGGTGATCCAGACCTCATCCTTCCACCTGGCGCGGCATGGGGCACAATCGGTAAGATTGCAATTTTTAAATTATGTGATTTTTTGATGATTTTTTCAATATATGTGAAAAAAGTGAAAACAAAACATGTTTTTGATTGGATTCACAATGACTTACAATATTATGATGACCATGACACAGATATTGGACCAATCCGTCCTGAGGGCTACCCACGGCATAAGCGCCGCAGAGGCGAGACAGATGCTGAAGATCCAGGCAGGACCCTCCATGCCATTCAGAGGAACTTGGAGGGTTTAACTCGCCAAGTGCCTATGGCGACTGTGGAAGATCTACCTGAGGTTATCCATAGACGGGTAGTAGGAGTACCACGTGACTGGGTACGGTTATTCCGCCGTGTCGCTACTGCAATCGTGTTCTATAGGAACACGAATTTTGGGCAGGGACCACAGGAGTAGATAGACATGATTACCGGATGACTGTATATTTTTGATATTGAACATGATCGGGCATAAGCCCTAATTTTGTATGACTTTATGGATCCAAATTTTGTATAGTTTTTGAACACTCTGATGGTATATATACAGCGATTTATGATGTGATGTGACAAATGTGTAAAAAATGCATGATGTTTCTGATGATTAAATTTTAATGTGTGGAATGATTAATATGCCAATCAATTGCTTGATTAGCTAATGAGTCTGCCATCCAATTGTCTGCTCGAGGAATATGAATGAATGTTAGAAATTGAAATGATCTTTGTAACAAACGTACCCTCAAAAACAACCAGAGTAAAAATGGATCTCGAACCCGATAAGTATTGTTCAACTGTGACACCACCAGCTGGGAGTCCAAGAAAACTACCAACGAATCAACACCCAAAGACATTGCCTCCGAGAGTAGATAAATAACTGCAGTGTACTCTGCTATATTATTGGAAGCAGGACCAATGCAGACTCCTCTTGATACTAACAGCTGACCGGATGGATGATGAAGTACCCAAGCCGCGGAAGCCAAGTTCCGGGTGTGTCTACTAGCACCATCGGCGAAACCATAATGACTCATGACATTCGACACAACCTGCCAAAGCAGATCAAAAACATCACCATCACATCAAAGACCTAAAAACCAGACATGTACAAAAATAAAAACTACTATATACAAAAGCAAACTGCCAGGCCGAAGCCTAAGCATAATACCTTTTCAAATAGAGCCCATTTCTGGGCTTCGCCAACTCATTTCCTTCAAAATCAACCAAGGCATATGCTCCTTTTTTAAGGACTTTTTTAACGATAAAGGGGCCATACCACATAGACTTAAACTTTTCTGCGCCCAGGGCATCCTTCTCTTGGGCATAGACCAAAACGAGGTCGCCTTCCGAAAAAACCCTAGGTTTGACCGCCTTATCATACTGAACTTTGACTTGTTTCTTATGCGCCTCATTCATCGTGGCGGCATCGCGACGCTGCTCATCAAGATGTTCCAAATGAAGGAGACGTTCTTCAAGACTAGAAGTGTTAGGAAGAAGCTCAACAACTAACTTAAGAGAAGGAATCTCACATTCAATGGGAAATATGGATTCCAGCCCGTAAACTAGTTGAAACGGAGTAGAGCCAGTTGTAGTTTTCACTGACGTCCTGTATGCCCAAAGTGCAGGATACAGCATGATATGCTAGTTGGATCGAGCTTTATTAATTATCCTTTGAAGAATGGTCCTCAAGGATTTGTTCACAGCTTCCACTTGCCCATTGGCCTGAGGATAATACGGAGATGAATGCTCCTGCCGGAAACCTAATTTTAGAGCCAACTCAACCATTATGCTATTCTGAAAATGACTGCCATGATCAGTGACAATCTCTTTAGGAATACCAAAACGAGCAATAACCTGGTTGAAAAGAAAAAGAGATGCTGTCTCACCATCATTCCCAAAAGTAGGCATAGCCTCGACCCACTTCGTAAAGTAGTCTACTGCTACAATAATGTACTTGTGACCTTTAGCCAAAGGCGGGTTACAAGTAGTATAATCAATACCCCACTTTGTAAAGGGACCAACAGTAATGACTGGAAAAAGCGGAGCTGGATGAGCGCGCATTTTTCGAGTATAGACTTGACACGGATGACACTTTTTGACCGACTCCATACAATCTTTGAAAATTGAAGGCCAAAAGTATCCAGCACGCAAAAAAATTTGGGCTGTAGTAAGCCCAGATAAATGACCACCACAATCTCCACTGTGGCAGTCATTCAGTACAACCTCAACTTCTTCAAGAGTTAAGCAATGCCTCAGGATTGAATCAACCCCTCGACGGTATAAAGCATCACCAATAATCAAGTAATTTTTAGCCAAGTGACGCAACTTACGGCGCTCATCTTTCAAAAAAGTAGAGGGAAACTTCGTAGTATGAAGATACACAATGATATCTCCATACCAAGGATCCTGTGGAGAGATGAGAAACAATTGTTCATCCAGGAAGGATTCATCATAAACTATCTCTTCTCCACAGGGCAACTCAGAGATTAATTCCGTGAAAACTAACGATTTCTTGGACTTGGCAGACATAAACTCAAGATCAAATTCCTGCAAAATCACAATCCATCTATTGTACTTGCCCCCAATCACTCTCCTACTAAGAACAAACTGAAATGGATTGGCTGCTGCCAAAACCTAAGTTTTTCGTAGAAGAATATAATGTCTGAGTCACTGTACAACATGAACAGCTGCTAAAGCTAGCTTCTCTATCGGAGTATACTGAAGTTCAGGTCCTACCAAGCCTCGACTAAGATAGTATATAACATGCTCTACCAGAGCATCGTCCTCCTGAACCAGACCCATACCAATGGTAGATTCTGCTGCTACCAGATACAAAAGGAAATCCCTGCTATAATCAGGTGGACTCAATAAAGGAGCAGAGGTCAATGCTTTTTTCAAAGCATCGAATGAGCGTTGAGTGAAGTCATCCCAAAAGAATGGAACTCCCTTCTTCAACAATCTCATAAATCCTTTGGTAACTTCAGCATAATTTACGATAAATCTCCGAAGAAAATTAGCCTTTCCTTGTAGACTTTGAAGTTGACGAATAGATGACGGGGGAGGCAACTGAAGTATTGCCTCAACCTTGAAGGGATCTACCCTAATCCCTTCCCTAGACACAATGAATCCCAATAACCGACCGGATGTGACCGTGAAAACACACTTGTTCGGATTCAACCCAATCTTATAGAAATGACATCGTTCAAATACTTGACGGAGGTGAGCAGGATGATCAATTCTCTTTCAAGAACGAGCAGCTAAATCATCCAAATACACCTTGATATTATGTTTGATGTCGTGGAAGGCATATGACATGGCCCGCTGAAAGGTAGCCCCAGCATTTTTAAGACCAAAAGGCATCTTCTTGTAAGAAAAAGTACCCCAGGGACAAATAAAGGCAGTCTTATGCTGATCTTCAGGACGGATAGTAATCTGATTATATCCGGAAAAACCGTCCATGAAGGAGAAAATCTCATTACCGACACACTCATCGATAATCTGATCTATAAATGGTGTGGGGTAATTATCTTTCGGACATGCTTTATTAAGGTCTCTGAAATCAATGCAAACTCGAATTGTTCCTTGTTTTTTATCTACGGGAATAAGATTCGAAATCCACTCTGTCAAAGGAACAGGGAAAATAAATCCCGCCTTACGCAGCTTCTCCACCTCGGCTTTGATAGCTGCAGCCTTCCTAGGATTGACCGGACGAAGCTTTTGCCTCACAGGCTTAGCATTTTCGTAAGTCTTGATCTCATGCTCGTAAATAGATGGATCTATACCAGGCATTTCCTCATAAGACCAAGCGAATACATCCCTAAACTCTTTAAAGAGATCGGTGTAAATCTGAATCTCTTCAGGGGAACATTCAGCTCCGATGAAGACATTCTCTATAACATTGGGATTCCTGGAAAATGTTCACCGGAATAGTTGGAGAAATCACAGCCATGCTCCCTTCAGCATATACCTGTGTTGGTGCTAAAGGGTTCAGGACTGGGTGAACAGGACCAGGAGACAGAGGACTTGGAAAACTTGATTCAACGTCACTCAAATCAGGTAAAAAGTAAGACCGATGATGCAAATCATCCCATGGTCTATCTATACCAGTCATAGCTTCCAAGATGGCCTCTTCAGATGGAAGAGTGGTATCAAGGCAATCCTGGGCAGAAGAAGAACTAAGTGTCCAAGCCGGAGCCACATCGCCATCCAATTCCTCCGGAGAAAGAGGAGCTGGAATGGACTCTGCAGAGTCAACAATAGATTGATAAGCAATCTCAGCTGCAGACATCAGAAATGCCATTCCACCCACTTGACCTTCCGCTAATGTGGAGGTAGGGGAAGGTAAGGTCCAAGGGTCCGAAAAATAATGAGTTCTGAAGAACTCTCTTCGAAGAGGAGCCCTGGAGGATGAAATTGCATTTATATGAACCGTAGGAGGTGGAATATCAAAAGTACCCATCAAAGAATAATATATTCCAACCCCTAAATTCTCAATAGGTGACTTGGCATTATCCAACTTTGGAATTGTTGAGTCAGTAGATGCATTCGGGTCTACAGGAGAATAGTCCAGTTGATCCACCGTAACAATCCTCCCTTCGTGAGGGAAACAAATAATCCGAAATAATGAGGATGCAATGGCATCCATCTCATAAATCCAGTTTCGCCCCAACAGAAGGTTGTAGTCCAAGCTTGCATCAACTATCTCAACCTCTATATTTACAGTTTTTCCCCCAACACAGATGGGAAAAGCTGGGACAATACCATGCGGTCTGTGAGAATGACCATCAAATGCAGTCAGAAGAGTAGCAAATGGAACAACTGCGGGAGATCCAATTCCCTTCCAACATGCGAGAGACATCACACATGTGGAAGCACCCTCATCAACGACCATTCGAAAGATATTGAATTTCCGAAACGACGATTTGATATGAAAATCCATATGATGGGGGAGTCTCTTTTTAAAATTAGACATATCAAATGTAATCACAAGAGAGTTCTTTGGATCTACAGCCCCAATAGCAGTGAGCAGAGCACTGCGCTGAGCTGGACAAGACTGGAGCACCTCAAAAGCCGACATGGCACAAGGACTCTGCACCAGATCTTCCACAATAGAGTAGTTCTGTGCAGCCCTGGAATTTGGATTGATCGTCGTACGCTTAGTAGATGCTTTTGGCATCCGAGGTATAGGCTCAACAGTAGGCCTCGTAATATGAAGCGGCTCAGTACCATTGGGAGCACCCTTGGCTTTCGAAGACTCATCTTCGCCATAATCACGGGATCTCTTAGCGATATCCGCGTGAGCACTCATCATGTATATGTTTGACAGATTTTCCCCTTCCTGGGTGCCCCCAGAGGAAGCTCCAGTATTTTGATTTGCGCCAACAACTAGTTGTTGCCCTTGGGGAAAAGGGTTTGTCAGCACAGCCTGGGAACTGGTAGAACCCTGCTGAGCTAACAAGCATTGCGCATCCTGAATTTTAGGGCGAAGGTGAGTAAGATGGTCTCCAGCACATAACTTGCATGGAAACTTCACTTTATTTTTATCCTTTGGACCCTCACCAACATGCTCGTTGGATTTATTTGCATTACCCTTCTCATTCTTGCCCTTTTTCTTATTATTATTCCGTCCCTTCTTCTTCCCTTCGGATTGTTGATTTTCTTTAGGGTTGGAAGTCTGAACGGCATTTACCGACAAAGATTGAGAAGGCGATGACTCAGCAGGCACAGCCTGACCAGAAGGAGCAGATTGTATAGACAACTGCTGCAATTGACTAAGCAGGTTAGCTGCACCACTATTGATCGACCCAATAAGTCCATCACCATGAGGACCAGGTTTAGTCTTGGATATGTCTAATTTGGAGTGAGGAGCATTAGGCAAATATTTATGAAGGACACCAGACTGAGAATATATCAATTCAAGCTGTTGGGCCCTAAAAATAGCCTGCTCCTCAGAAAATACCCTGGACAGGGATACATCCTTAGAAATATCTAACTGCAGAGATTTCAAAAACCATTCCAAGAGGAATTCACCCGGAATATAAGCTTTAATGAGTCTTTTCCTTCTCCGCCATTCTTGAATATGGTCAGAAATGTGGGTTGCATCGTCCTGCTTAAAATTAGCTAGGAGTTCAGTCCCAGCATCATAACGGACAGGCAACTGGAAATGATTTAGAAATATAGTAGCCAGATCTCCAAAAGTAGCAAAACTGCCCCCAGCTAACTCAATGTACCACTTCGCAGCATTTCCAGTCAAGGTGCGTTGAAACAATCTCAACCTAATCGAATCCTCGATCAGGGAGTTAGATGAACACTGATATGATCAGTCGGGTCCTCTCCATTCTTGCCTTCAAACTTTGGAATGTCTGAAGGTAGTTTGATAGGAACCAAAGGCCACCCCGGACTATATCGGATTGGATCATTCGTCAATTTTGACAAATCTGGCAAGTTCAACGTTGCCAGAAAAGGTAAACGAGGAGGAGCCTGAGGATTCCATCTTTGGTGAGATGGATTCCCAACATTTTGAAAAGAATAACCTGGATTTGATGAGGCACCAAGTTGCCAGAAAGAACTCGTAGAAAATGTTGGGCCAAAGGACCCAGCATTTGGAGAAGGACCCCCTCCCAACGTAGAGTTACCAAAGACCGGACCAGTTCCCCCCTCCCGAAGTAGTAAATGAAGAGGATACCCCCTGATAGGGGTTCCAAGCGTTAGAAAGAGGGGAAAAAGTCTAATAAGCACTCGACGAAGGGAAAAAAACATTCCATTGTTGACTAGCGAGAAACTGATTCCCTGCTCCCACTGCTGTAAATATAGGGTTCCAACCAGTAAAGGTAGTCGAACTCTGACCTCCAGACCATGGATTAAAACTCTGAGTCTGAGAAGTAAAAGGAAAAGACCCTAAGGAAGGATTTGAACTAGGAATATGCCCACTTCCGAAGGGGAACCCTTGAAAAGAAGCTGACCCACTAGCCATGGAGGACATGGGTGCAGACGCAGTTGCAACAGCGGAAAAGGAAAACGAAGGAATCCCACTAGTGGGCATTCCAAAACAAAAGGGACCAGATTAAGAAGCTTGTGCTTGGGTGAAGCCAGAGCCAAACACAGCAGTACTAGAAGCAATCGAAGATATAGCAATTGTGCCTCCTCCTTCTACAACCGAAGCCGCGTTCCCAGTCGTGGCCATCGAAAGGTATGAATGAGATGGATAAGGACTTTCTGGTCTTTCTGACTCAAGTCTGATGTACTCAACAACAAACGGAGAATCAGAAGGAAGAGGAGATGGAAGTGACTCAGGAGACTGAGGTACTTCCTCTACTTCTACTTCTTCTCCTGCTTCTCTTGGAAATAATACTCTCGAGGTGAGCGGAGTGCTCCTCTCGGAGTCAACACCAGAACCAACTACAACACCTTCAAGCCCTAGCGGAGGATCTCTCTCCGCTGCGTCAGATACCACTAGGTGATATTCACCTGCTATATTACTCCTACGCCTTCTTGAAGAAGGCTCTACACTTTCGGGAGATAACCCCCGAACTCTCCTCGATCGATGAGGCGCTTGATCAGCCACTTTAACAAATTAATTAGACTCAAAAAAGTATAAAGCTAAGCAAGCTAGGAGCAAAGAGCACTCACTACAAAAATCCCTAAGATGAAATCAAGCAAGTAGCCTTCGGGTATTTCCGCTTCGGGTGATTAGGACCGGACACCAAAATACGAGAAAGCGAAAAATAGGACCTCCCGAAAGTAGTCTGGGATAATTAGGCCCAAGCCTACTAACGAAGGTAACATAAACAGTTACGCCGACCTCCTAACAACAGCCTTTGCCGGTGCAAGTACCCAAGCTTCGCCGGGGCACCCTCCAGAAGTACTGCTGGAATTGATACGACGTCTACCTCAGGTACCACGGGTATTCCCCCTCGCAATCACCTGTGTCGAGCCTAGGAATGGCAACTAAGGGCACCAATCCGTGTCAGCAACCAGGCGGAACGGTCTTAAGGCAAGATCCAGTAAATTAGAGAGGGGGTATCTCTCGTCTCAACCTTCACTTCCCCTCGCGCTTGACTCTCTGGAGGAGAGCTTTCCCGGTCCACCTAACAGTGTTGGATTTTGCTCATTTAATAAACTTCTATGTTTTAGTTTGAGCGGCCTTGGAGAGTTAACTCTCCACTCACCTAATCCAAGGCCCTACAACCTAGCTAGTTGATGTATGACACTTAATAAAAAACTTGCTAGTTGTTTTTAAATTATTGCGCTTATTTTAGTTGGCTGTTATATTAAGTCAAGGGAATATGGAAATGAAACTCGTGATGTTTTATGACGCAGAAAAGAAATTAATGAAAACCAAACTACATGCAGATGCAGTAATTGCCTTTCGATGAAAAGAAATTTCTACACAGGTTCTACGAGACTATTTTTTCTTTTCAGATATCAAACTTCACACTCGCAAATTTTTTGAAAAAGACTACAAATGTTCAAGTGCACCTAATGCAAATTACTAAGAGCATGCCAATTCTAAGATGCAAAATTTAACAAAGCAAAGAGAAATTTCCAAGAATCCCTCAGTTCTATCACTTTTCCGGTTGTCCACAAAGCTAGTTCCCAAATCAGAAACTCTCAATTCTATCACTAAAATATGCTCGAAATAAGAGAAAGAAACCAATGAAAATTCCCTTCCCAAATCAAGTCAGAAACCGAAGGTAAGAAATCTCAACAAGGCTTCAAAAGATGAAAAGAAACCAAAACAAAAATGCAAAATGAAAGCAAATAGCAAAACAAAATGTTTTTGTGCTTTTGAATTTTATAAAAAGAAGACTTCAAAGAGACCAAGAAAACTATCCAATTACCAAGCCAAACAATCTCTGAATTTCAAGCAAAACTTCAAGAACAATGCTCCAAATATTATAGTGCCACTTAGTAGCAAGATTTATACGAGCAAAAGGAAGACAAGAAACTCAGTAACTCAGCCCAGAAGAATAGCACAATCTTGCAGCAAACAAAACTTCAAAGACCCAAAAATGACTCTTCAAAAAATTGCAACAAGACCTAGTCAAATGAAATCAAGAAAACCAACCAAAGAGCAGGCAAAAATTAAAGTGCAAAGCAAAACATAAAGTTAGGAAAGAGTATACGAGCAGAAGCTCTCTGTCCTGATTAAGCAGAACAACCAACCAAGAATCTCCAGAAAGAGATCTTGGTACTCAAACCAGAAATGCAAGCACTAAAAAAACAAGATTTGCCAAATGAGATAGTCTTCAACCAAACAAGAGAGAAAAAGACCAATAACCACTTTCAACACAATCCAGAGACTCAAAGGACACTGCAAGAACAGGTCACCACAGGCATACAAGACCAAAAAGTCAAAAAATCAAAAATTTCAAAATTTGCCCAGGCATACGCTACTCAGCAGTTTTGCAACAGGCGTGCATACGCGACTGTGGCAAAGGAAACCCGCGTATACGCGACTTCCTTTGACAGAAACTGCGTGTATACGCAACTGTGTGTAGGAAAACTCGCGTATGGAAAGGTAAATAATGAAAAATAAAAATATCAAGCCTGGCTAAAGAACCAGGTCTTTAGTCTGACTGAGAAAAAAAAACTAACTGGACTGGAAATAATGATTAAAACTGTCGGAAACCTTTAAAACAGCTGAAACCACCCAACAGGGGAATTACAAGAATGTGATCCCCAGCGGAGTCGCCAGTTCTGTTTCAGGAAATAACTCCCTAGAGGTCACTGGGTCAAAACCTCCACAGATCAGGGCATGCTATTCAAGAAGGACTCACACAACCACACTTGTACGCTAAAAACTAGATATTATCGATTGTATAACTCACCCGTAGATCCTACGTTTGATGTAGATCCCACGGGGTCCAAACCCCCAGCAACCCTCCTTCCTCTTCAACCTGAAAATCAAGGAGAAACGTGCACGGAAATCTAGTTGTATAGCATATATCTTTCCTAAATGTCAGTGTAATCCATGTGAAACATCATGTAAACAATAATAAATGCTTAATTAACAATCTTTTCACATATGCAAGTAGATATTAACACGTGAATTCGGGAACAAGATGGTTCTTCTTCATTACGAACAACATGTACAATAAGAGAAAGGTGGAGAGATCACCTGAATCCTTCCACGATCTTCGAACAGACCGTTGTCCGGATCCGTCCCGCCCTTGCATCGCTAGGATTCTTTCAAGACTTGTGCACACGAGATGACATATAAGTTGATGAACATCTCCAGGAAACAAGGGTTTCCTGTAAAAATCTGGGAATTGCAGGAGGCACAGGAAATCAGACTTGAATCGGGCTCCAACAGAGTATAATGTCCATAATTTTTTCTCTCTCCCTTAGGCCATGCATATGAGGGGCTTTTATACTCCCTCAAAGTAGTTTCAATCAGTTGAAAACAGTTGGCCACGGGCTGGGGTGGTTGAATCACTGGAATAACCATCAACCTAGCCTAGAAAATAGGGATTTTTATATATTTTTTAATGATTTTAATGGCATACGTGGAAAAGTATCTATGGACTCGCGTATACACGCGGAAAAGTCCGGGCATACCGCGTATGGGATTTTAAACACTGTTTTTTATGAACTTTTATTCAAGTCTGTGGGAATGGGTGTCCAAGGCCAAAGAGACAATCATGAATCACATGAGGGTGAAAAATGATGCTATAACACTATTGCTCCTAACTATGGCTCCTAATTGATTAAACTCATTTGGCCATAAATGACTACCTCTCTACCTAATGAGGACCAAAGAACGGTGAGACAAGGTTGTTTGGTTTAATGCACGGGGTTAAGTAAGAACAGTGAACATCTCTCATTATGAAATCATGAAATGGTAAGAGGGTAAGAGTTTATTCTAGATTTTGCACTGTTTATTCACAACACACTGGGAATGGGGATATTGCGAATAACATTCCAAATCTTACCATGAATCCTAGAATCATTTTGCGTCATATACAACAACAAAAAAATGACACTTTAGGACTTGAATCGTTGGGTTGAACTTTATTTGTTATCCATATCTCGATTGTACTTTCTGGTTATGGGAGAACCTAGCGACACAGTCAATGTTCTAGTTATTGAAGATCCTAGATACAAAGACAGCGATCAACGGTTTACTTTATTGCCTAACCTTCAGATAAGCCGAATCGGATTAAGGTTAAAATCGAGTTTACGAAGAACCTTGAGCTCTTAGATATTGCGTGAATATCAAAATTTTGAACGAAAACCTGGTTGATTTCGTGTAACACTACAATCTACATTCCAGATTCACAGTTCCATTAATAACGAAACATTGGGCCCATGCAGCAATGGTTGAGTTGTTATAAATTCGCTTATGCCCAGAATATGTACAACTCATTCTGCCATACTCTCCCTGGTTTATAGACCAGTTGTTCTAATGAAGAAGCTCTGTTTTTTTCCTTCTGTATAAAAAGACCAGCTGTTCTAATAACGAGACTACTCACCATTAGCGTTGTTGGGTTTTCGCTAAGAAATAGAACAGATATTAATCTTCTGTGCTGTAATGACATTGAAGGATTTGATTATAATGGCACTCAGAATTGTGAATTCTCTACTATTTTTGGCGTTTATTTTTTTTCCAGAAGGAAAAAAACACAGTTATATTAAAATATAAACAGTACATCAACCAATACATTACATTCGGTGTTGTTGACACATCAAGGAAGACGTCGATTAATCAGAGACAGTAAACTATCCGAACATCATCCCTTTTAAGAAAGAAAAGAGGCCTACAGCCACCCAGGCATGAATAGTTAACAGGATGGCTTAATAACAAAAGTATTTCCACAACAATTTAAATTTCAGAGAACTTCACATTTCGAGGCAGATTCATGCCATTCTATACATCCCATATAAAACCAAATTACTTCGCATGAAAACCAAAAGGAAGTTATATTTTAAAAAACAAAAAATGCCTCGCTTGAGGCCAATCCCATATCGAAGAAGCCTCGCTTGACAATCATATGCTGAGAGAAAAAAATCAGGCTCGCTTGGAGGAGAATCCCGCCAAATTGATTCAAAGAAATGGCAACAGGCTCAATTGCTGATCAAGACTAATATTATGGGATCGGGATCTCATTGTTCCAGATATGAATCCCATCTCTATATTGTATAACCTGCAAAACCCCAAAGTTAGAGTTAATATCTTTTTTAGATAGACCATCGGCTCTTGTGTTGTTTTCTCTGTAAATATGATATAATGGTGGCTTGTCCAAACGTTGCCACAGATTTTGAGTCCTCCTAAGCCAGCCCTGTAAACATGGAGTGGCAAGATTGAGTTTGCCAGATATACAGCCAATAATCAGCCTGGAATCTCCATAGATGCTAACGTCCTTTAGATTTAGATTGATCGCAGCAAGAAGGCCACCCCATAAAGCCATCAATTCCGCCTTGATGTTGGTGCCAGTGCCCCCATTCCAAAAAATATGGATTCTTTCCTTTTGAGAAATTTTTATGGAATCGTCCCTCCAGACAAGCCTCATCAAAAAAGATGGCAGGAAGAAAAATCTTATGATGTCTCAAACAATGGGAGCAATCCTTGATACCAATCACAGCTGGCTCCCTTTCCTCAATCCATTGCATAATAGCAGCATGAATGGAATGAATCCCAAATGGTCTATCCTCAGAAAGGAGCCTATTCCGAGCAAGCTAGACTTCCCATATAAAAAAGAAGGGGAGAGATTGAAATTTACCAAACAATTTATCCCACATCAAAGCCGTATTGATGAAGTCCACCGGTGTCCAACTAGGCTCCATATAAAACTGGCTGAAAAGCTTCCAAAGTGAGCCTACGATGGGGCAATGAAAAAATATATGATCTATAGATTCCTCCTGAAGACAACAAATAGCACATCTGCTCGGCCCAATTTGATCCCTACTGATCAAAGAGTCCCATGTGAGGATCTTTTTTTTCCACACAAGCCACCCGAATAAAACAATCTTAGTGGGAATTTTCCGATGCCAGAAAGGCCAGAAAACCCCAGAGAGATGCTCCTCATATAATTTAAAGTTGATATGGTCATATATTTCCTTAACTATCAAGGAGTTCCCATTTTTAGCCCCATCCCATACAATACAATCCCCTCCAGGGGAGTAACAGATCTCGGTCGCCCTGATGGCATCCGAGAAAGAGCCCCAGTCCTTCGCATCAATACCATAAAGGCCCAACTGTTCAGCTGTTTTGATAATTGGGGCATGATGTGGCCAGCAGGCAATAGTTTGTGAGAAAAATAGGATGTCCCGATGAGCGAGACGGTGTAGAAGCTGAGGGGATATCTGAGACTCCCCAAGCAATCCGAAAATGCGATCATAACCCAAGGATATGCGCTGTCCATCTCCAAATAGCCAAGCTAATCGGTCTGCCATACAGACCATCACTTTCTTGAAACTCAGCCAGACCGCCGACATAGCACGAGGGAAAGATAATACATGGCTGTATATACCAAGAAGGTTATCACCTGATATATATTTGCATTTGATAATATCCGACCAAATACCCGAACCAGATATAGCTCTCCATAGGGACTTCATCAGCAGCGCTTTGTTGAAGACCCGAGTGTTTAGAATGCCCCAACCATCATGCTGTTTGGGCCGCATTAGTAAATCCAACCTGCATAAATGATATTTTTCCCCATAGCAACGCCACCCCATAAGAATTGGGTAAGAGTCTAATTAATAGTGGCAACAATATGATCGGGAATGTAAAATAAATGCCCCTAGTAGACCAAAAGCTAAGAGAGAAGAGCCTAAATCATTATTAACCATCTGCCCATTGATAACCATCTATGTGTCCACTTGTTGATTTTACTTATGAATTTGTCCACCAGCCACATCCAGTGCCTATTCTTATAACCACATGGTTTAATATTATAACCTAGATATAAAAATCCCTCACTTGTCTTCTTAGAGCTAATCCCGAGAAAATTAGTAGTGAAAGATATCTCATTCACATCACCATATTCAGAAAGGAGAAAAGACTTGCCTTGGTTGATAATGAGCCCAGAAGCATATCCAAAACAGGTGAACATATAGTGTATAGAACCAATGATTCCTATTAATCCCTCCAAATAAAAGAAAGTCGTCCACAAAGAGAGAGTGTGTTATACTTACAGTCTCAGAAAAGGAGAAACCGGATATAAATACAACCCGCAAAGCCAAATACATGAGATTGTTGAACCCATCCATCACCAAAATGAAGATGAGCGGGGACAGAGCACATCCCTGCCTCAGACCCTGTCAAACTTCAAAAAATGGGGTTGGCTTACCATTTATAATCACCGCATAGCGAACTGTGGATATGCAGGCCATAATCCATCGAATGAACGCAATAGGGAGTCCAACTTTGAGTAAGACAAGACAGATATAAGACCAGTGGACACAGTCATATGCCTTGAATAAATCAATCTTCATAATAAGAGCTTCCTTTTTACCTACATGCATTGAGTGCATAACCTCCTGTGCAATAGCAATAGCATCATGAATAAACTGCCCCCGCAGAAACCCATATTGCTCCTTTGAAATGTACTTCGATAGAGTGTCTTTTAATCTATTAGCAATGATCTTGGAAGAGATTTTGTATATCAGATTACATAGAGAAATCAGTCTAAAATCCTCGAAGGCCTTTGGCTCAGAGGTTTTTGGAATGAGTGCAATAAAGGTGGAATTCATGTTAGATGGAATGTGTCCCTCCACCCTTCCCTACTCCACAATCTCAGTGATCTCAGGGCCCATAATGTCAAAGAAAAATAGATAAAATTCTGTCGGCCAACCATCCGGCCCTGGACATTTGTCATGAGCAAACGATTTTAAAACCTGTTCCACTTCCTCAATGGAGATTTTAGAATTAATAGAGTTGATGGCCTCCTCATCGAACATTCTCGGAATGTGCTGAAGAACCCACGTCTGACAATCACCGTCAATCTTCGAATCCGCTTGGAAGAAGGTCGAGAAATGTAAAAATGCCTCCTGTTGAATCTCTGCAGTGGTGACAGCAAAACTTCCATCCGTCCTTTGAATGCGCCAAATGGCATTCCTGTTCTTTCGGTCATTTGCACTTTTATGAAAGAACTTAGTGTTAAGATCACCCTCTTTGAGCCAAGTAATTGTACTTTTTAACTTCCATTTCAATTTTTCAATTTTGAGGGTCTCAGTCCTTCTCTTCTGCAGAGATTCCATAACTTTGTATGTCGCTTCATTAGGAGCGTTTTTAACAAAGTCCAAATAAATACCTCTGAGTCTATCAAAAATCATCTCAAGTTCAACCTTAAGAATCTGTTTCTTCTTAACCTCCCATTCTTTGGAGAATCTTTTAATCCTTTGTAACTTGGAATGAAAACGGTCCCATCCCGAACATCCATCCGACCCAGCACCTTCCTTCCAAACATCTTTGATGAGCCGGCAATACTCAGGATCCTCCAACCAGGCCCTATTGAATTTATATGGCACCCCCGTGCTTCGTTCTCCCACACTCCATGAGAAGAGAATAGGCATGTGATCCGATATATCCGACACCAGAACCAAAGATCTTGGAAGTCCAACTGAATTAATTAGAGCATCCACCACCATAGCTTTTTCAAGACGTTTACCAATAAACGCCTCATCAGCTCTTCTATTTGTCCAAGTAGGAATAAGAGGAAGCCGACGAATATCCATGAGGCCCGATTTGACAAATATATCTCCAATCTGTCTAGCCAGGGGGTCAAGTCTAGCTTTGGATCCCCATGATTCATCAGCCTATAATGTAGAGTTAAAATCCCCCATGACAATCAAATTCTCCATAGATAATATCTCGGACCTGTATAAACGAGCCCAAAAGGAATTTCTATACTTGCATGGAGCATATAAGTTAACAATATTAAAAACCCCTCCGAATCCTCTAATGTTACCCGTGAGTAAAATTCCCCCAAAAAAACTATATGCTCGAAAATTTTCCCTCGAAGGATTCCATAGAGCAATAAGTCCCCCAGCATGCTCCAATGCATCGATAGTCGTCGCATGCCACCTGGGCTTGATACACAGAAAAGATTTGATAGCTTTATCTCTGTGACAGAGCGTTTCTTAACACAAAATAATAGAAGGGTCCGCATTATAGATTAACTCTTTTAGGCAGTGATGTTTGGGGGCATCGCTATCCCCCTCAAGTTCATAGAAAAAATATGGGTCATCGGTAACCATCCAAAGGGTTGCTTGCTCTAAGCGCCCTGAGATCTACCCCAAGATCCTCTGAAGCAGATATGGGGACATCTGTGAGGTCCAGAAGTTCATCTCTAAAGAGAGATTTTGTTTTGATCCTGCCTCTAAAGTGCCTAGACTCGGATTTAGTCCTCTTCCTAACAGTGATGTTACTATCCAATGAAGGAGAAATGGTAATATCGGCCTCCTGTGGGACTTTATCAAATACAGTAAGAGCAGCAAGGTCAATATTCCGGTTGCCCAAAAGTGAGTCGAGAGTCGATGTCACTTCCCACAGAGTTCCTAGGAGAATCAGATAGAATCAGAGGTTCATGGGTTGGAGACTGAGTAGATGCCCATTCCAAAGGGGGCATGGACAGAGATGCACGAGAGGGAGCACTAGACACAGACACAGGGACAGAACAAGATGCCCCGCCGACAAGTCACAGGGGCGGCGAAAAGGAGGAGGATCAACAGATCTCATCGAGATAGTGGAAGGATTAGGCTCATCCCCAACAATATCAATAGAAAGATCAGGATTATATACCCCACATCCCCACACTGCCCAGACCCCAATGGATTATCCGGATGTAAAACTCCAGCAATGATAGGAGCAGTCCTATCACTGAGCGCACCGGCAGATACATAGACATCATCATCAGAAGAGGAAGGGTTGGATTTATCTGAACGAAGCTCGCCAAGTGATCCATTGGACGCGTGAATTTGTCCCAAAGCCGCATGACCGGCCACACCCCTCGGGTTGATTCGTAGCCGCATTTGGCAGTTCTCCCTCAAAAGACTGGTCCTATGATAGATGAGGCATCGAAACGGAATTCCTCAATAGTCAATTTGTTGACGGTGTCCCCATTGATCCCATACCAAGTCCACGTCCCCCGGCAGGCCACCTGCAAAGCAAACCTCCACCAGGAGCCATGCAATTCTCTTGTCACAGGAACCAACTATACTCAGGTCAATATATTTTGTATTTCCAATAGAATCGCCAATGGCCCTCAGGGCTTCAATGTCCAGAATTCAAGTGGAAGTCCAGGGACCTACATTGGTGCAAAAGAGCCTGTCGGTCGGATTCTACAACGCCAAGTGTTCATAAGCATAATCGATCGTGCGTGGACTCATTTATTCGAGACTATTTCAGAATCCGAGTCTGGTCTGTGTCATTCAGGGTGAAGAGGGAGAAGAGAAAATCAGATTGTGGGAAGAAATGTTTTAACATTCGTGGGCGCAACTCTGTTTGGACCATTTTATAATTTAAAACAAATCGAGGGGCTCCAATATGCATTGAAGAAAAAGAAAAACGACAAATAGGAAGGGGATTAGCCTGCATTTCAAGAGATATGTTAAAATCATTCTGGGGAGAAGATTATAAGCAAACAAAATGAGACGGAATGAATGAACAATGTGCCTGCAGTAGATGTTAGAGTACTTGGAAAGATTTGAAAAGTTTAAAATGCCCTTAATTTTAAAGTTCAATAAATTCCATATGACGGATTGAAAGGTTTCATAGACCTTGATTTGTTACATCTCGTTCTTTGGAAATGCTGTATATATCAGGTTATAAATCATGATATATGTACACCGAAATTTCAGCATCTAAGGGCCAAAGAGCTGTGAGACAGGGTTGGGTAACAGTGTCCAAAAATAAATATCGAGCTGGATATGGGATCCTAAAGCTATCAAGGCAGTCATGCACACAAAATTTCTGGGCATCGTTCAACTCCTAAAATTTACTCTTACAATATGCTCTTAAAAGGGAATATGTTTGGTTTAATGCATAGCGTTAGAGGAGCAACAGTGAACATCAACCATGGAAATAATCTTCCATTGCTCTCACTGTGGTCTTATGATATAATCAAGAACACATCTAAAGCCCCTGAAGGTAATGCCAATCCTGATCAAGGAGAAGGGATTGTAGTTCTTTCCAAAATATAATGATGTTTCAACTGTTCCAAAATGACATCGTTGTGGCAACAACAGTGAAGATAACAAAGATGAAGAAGAAACAGCCTTAGAGCAAGATGTCTTGACATGCCATGAAGACAATGCTGGCTCCATTAAATAATCTGAACCTGGCAGATTGGAAATGAATGAGGTCAAACCCTTAGGTTCAGTCCACAGTTCTGGCATTATTTAAACATTTCTTATACGGCTGGATGACAATCACATAAATAAGGGACAAGGGCAGCTGCGAATTTCAGAACCTGTAAGGTGACTATGACTGAAAGGAAGTCAAATCTGCTCTTGGAAAGAAAATATTATAGATCCTTTCTTTTCTTGTTACCGTAAAAAAGATTTTGATCAGTGCCCTAAAGTAAAAGAAGAACTAGGGTTATTTTGATTTGACAATAAGCGAGTCCACCAGCTACCTTAATTCTCAAAAGGGTGATAATAAATGAGTCCAACAGCAGCCTTAATTCTCAAAAGGTTGAACATAACAAAACTTTAGATGCATATGATGGAGACCATGAACACATTCTTGGACACAAAGGGGTATTTTGAAGCAAACATAGAGGAAAAATCTATCATGACTGTTGAAGATCTTTGTGGTCAAGTATAAAATACTTTTTCCTTTATCGTGATGATTTTTCTGATCTTTTGTGACTGCTGGCAGCCTTAGTTTGCATTCAATAGATCTGGACAACAACGAATGTCAAAAGGTTGAACATAACAAAACTGTTAATGCATATGATGGAGACCATGAACACATACTTGGACACAAGGGGTATTTTGAAGCAAACATAGAGGAAAAATTTATCATGACTGTTGAAGATCTTTGTGGTCAAGTATAAAATACGTTTCCCTTTATCATGATGATTTTTCTGATTTTTTGTGACTGCTGGCAGCCTTAGTTTGCATTCAATAGACCTGGACAACAACGAATGTCAAAATGTAAACGAAAAGGCAGAGGAAAGCCAGATTCATGACAGAATTAGAGCTCTGTGACGTTGGTGTTGGATTAAAAGGCAGTGAAGGGACATCAAAGTTTTCTGGGCAGCTTCTTTTGATTCACATAGAATCAGATGACAATCTCTCCAATGCCTATGTTATAATCAATGTTTCACCAGAGTTGCTATCCTTCCATACTGAAAGCCCTGTAGATAAAAGGAAAAGAGGAAATGTAACCTCTGGTAGAAAGAGCTTGACAATGGACTGTGTTTTGTTGCCAGAAAGTGTATTTTTCCTTTCAGAAAAGCCATACTTTTCTCTTGAAGATCATCTGGACAATGTCTTGAACCTTTCATGGTCCAAAACTCGGTGTTTCCTTTTATCATTGATAGACAAGACAGCCAGATTGTGAAAAATGTCAAACAAGAAATTATGCAAGGAATGTAAACACTTGGCACTTGACTATTGGGTTAAATGGCCTCACTTTTGATCCTGGTGGTGGCAATTATGTCCATAGTGAATTTATGGTCAGAGAAATAATGAGGATCACATAACTGGTGCAAATTTGTCTTTAATCATTTTTGTATGTAATCTTGAGTTCTGGAAGAATTGGTCATGCGGTACAGGTACTGTTAGTCAGTGGGTTGTTATGTGAAATTTATTTGACATTCAAGAATTTTTTATCCTGGCACTACTCCACTCAAAAGAAATGGTGTCTAGTTAGTGTATGAAGAATTCATGAATGTCATAATAGTGAAGAAGGTCGTGGCTTTCCTTATATCTCTGTTTATCCAGATCATAAGTTACCTACTATCATAAATGAAAAAACAATGAAACTGATATCTCTGTTTTTGTAGATCGTAAGTTACCTCACCAATCACCAATAACTAGTCTTATGGCTACTTGAGATTTTAGTATATACAACTTACATATAACCCTATCGTAATCCATAGTGCTATAACATAACAAATACCTAGTACAATCTACCATAGGGACTAATGCCTCAGAAGAACTAGGGTTTCATTTTGGGCACTATCAAACATTAAAGATTAAACAAATTTTTGGGGACAATTGTAAATATGGATCTTATGGTCTACTTTACATAAATGGCAGACAGACATTGTTTAGCTGGTTTCATTGTACTAATTTATTTCCAATGCTAGTAAAACTAACATTTCAAAAAGCATGTATGCCGTGAAAAAATACAATAATTTCATGCCACTATATTCCTATAAAGTTTTCTATACTACCAAAAATAAACTTGATCAATCCTCAATTAACACATAATTTCTGACTATTCAGCAATAGAGATGATTGTGAAAACAAACATGAGTCAGATTATAGGCATTTAATTTGATTTTAGTTTTGAGATGACAAAGCGTCCAATGACTTAGGGTACTCTCTAAATCACTACACCATAAGGGAGAGCTAATGATAAAAGGCCATTGATTCTGCCCCTCTGGAAACTCCATGAGAAGAAAGAGCTACCTCACAAACATTATGGTGAAGCAGTAATTCAAGTCTAGAACATCATTACATATGGATTTGTTAAATATATAAAAGGCCGTTGATTCTTCCCCTGGAAACTCCATGGGAAGAAAGAGCTACCTCACAAACATTATGGTGAAGCAGTAATTCGAGTCTAGAACATCATTACATATGGATTTGTTAAATTGATAATTAAAATCTCCAAAAACCTAAAGGGCTTAAGAGATGAGTTGTTCGTGTTTATTTTCAAATGAGTTAAAATGGTTTAATTCCCAGAAAATCCCTAAACATCTACAGTGTCAAAGAAGACAAAGAAATAAAAATAAACGGCCAGGCATAAATTCATTTGAACAGGAGGGGGACGTACCAATTTAGAATCAATGTGTCGGTCAATTGCACCTCTCCCTGACCCGGGGCCTCAACTCACTTGCATATCTCGAAAGCGTGTGGAAATGCTATTACAAGCGTGCTCCCACACCTCAACAGTAGGCGCATATGACCTGTTGAACCGGGTGGGCCAACGTATATGATCAGCACAGTGTGGGGCGCAGTTCCGAATTTTGGGTGAAATGCGGTGAGCAGGGACATACATTTGGTCACCTCATCGCGCACTTCCATCCACGAACAGTGCACCTTTGGTCTGAAACTCTGAAAATGAAAGCAGGAACAAAAGCAAGATTGGGGTGGCTAACCCCTTCATTTCACCTTATAATTTGCCGTCTATTTCAACCCATCTTTACTACTGCTCCCCATCTTTAGACTCCTATTAAATGACAGAATTAGCTGTCTCCGCATCATAAGTAACAATGAATCGAAATGCACTGTAACATCAATAAATGAAAAAAAGAATGAATTCTATATCTCTGTTTCTGCAGATCATAAGTTACCTACTATCATAAATGAAAAAATAATGAAACTGATATCTCTGTTTTTGTAGATGGTAAGCTACCTACTGTCATAAACATATAAATATAACATTATACCTGCGTACCTATATTTTGGAGCCAACCAGCTCTGTGCTTTGTTCTGTAATATTTTTCACTGCACCCAAAACCTCTTCCTCAATCTCTCTCTTCCTTTTTGTATTTTCTCATTCTATGGCATATACACTTCCTCTGCAGCCATTTTTTCAAAGAGAAAACCCTCATATCAACTGCATGATCCACTTCCTCATATCGACTGCATGATCGTCCTCTTTCAAGTGATTTTAAGACAGGGAAAGTGAGTCTTGACGTCTACTTTCTGATAAAAATAAAACAGGAACCCAAATCTCACCATGGAACATGAGGTGGATGGTAGCCTTCCTTTCCTTGATGTTCTTATCTCTAGAAATGATGATGGTTCTTTCTCCCATCAAGTTTTTCGAAAGAAAACTCATACTGAGCAGTATCTTCATGCTAGCTCCCACCATTTCCCTGCTCAAAAATTAAGCGTCCTTAGCACCCTAGCCACAAGGGCGTTGAGAATCTCTGATGAGTCTCACCTTGAGGGAGAAAAGACCCATCTGTTGAATGTCTTTTGTAATAATGGTTATAGTATGTCGCAGGGCCTCAAGGCTTTCCTCAAAGCAGAGAAAGGTCTTGTTAATAAAAATAAAAAAGAACCTAGTGAATGGTATGGCAGTGTCAGCCTTCCGTTCATCTAGGGTACCACTGATAAGATTGCTAAAATCCTTAAAAAGCATAAGGTTTCCTCTTATTTCAAGCCCCTTAATACTATTCGTAGTTCTCTTAAATCGGTTAAAGATCCGATTGACCCCAGGGATGGAAAAGGTGTCTACATCATTCCCTGTTCCTGTGGGACTCCTTACATTGGTGAGACGGGTCGGTCCATTAATCAAAGGATCTGTGAGCATGCGGCTGATATCAAGCATAGAAGATCTCGCTCATCCGCCTTAGCCGAGCATGCAGAAAAGACTAACCATCATGTTTGCATAGAAGATGCTAAGGTCATTGCTAGAATCGACCATTTCCATCATCGTAAGTTGAGAGAGGCTATTGAAATTGAAAAAAGGCCCGTTAATCTCAATAGAGATGACGGTTGGAATATCAGCAGATGCTGGATTCCTGCCTTATATTCTTGATTTTTATTATTATTATTTTTATTTATTTATTTATTTAGTTATTTTTTACTTTATTTATTTGATTAAATAATAATAATAATAATAATAATAGCCCACGAGGCGTAGAACAGTCGGTGAAGGGGTGCGCTGTTAAGGCACTCCGTTCTGCAAGGTCACCGGTTCGAAACCCGTGGGTGTAGGATTAGTCTTAACTTAGAAAAAAAAAAAAATAATAATAATAATAATAATAAATAAATAAATAATAATAAATAATAATAAATAAATAAATAAATAAAAATAAATAAATAAATAAATAAATAATAATAATAATAAATTAATTAATTAATTAAATAAATAAAAATAGAAATAATAATAATATTAATTATTTAATTAATAAAATCTTTTTATTTATTTTCATTATTTATTAATTTATATTTTTGTTTTTATTTATTTGTTGTATGTTATTTTTATTTATTTATTTAATTATTTTATTTATTTATTTATTCTTTCTGACTCTTTGTTT
This sequence comes from Pinus albicaulis, assembly GCA_034641835.2. Lineage (NCBI taxonomy): Eukaryota > Viridiplantae > Streptophyta > Pinopsida > Pinales > Pinaceae > Pinus > Pinus albicaulis. Next base: position 416,943,829 of record CM076579.1, on the reverse strand, counting down.
GACTATTTGATGATGGTGTGTTATAATAAGAATTAATTATATTTATTAATTAATAATAATAATTAATTATTATATAATTTAATCGAAATTTACATAAATTTACACCAAGATTTGTTAAATTACTTACCATTATATTAATATATTAAAGGTTTTATAATAAATAAATTAAAATAATAATAATAATAATAATAATAAATAAAATTAATAAAATTAAATAAATAAATAAATAATGGAATATTTAATTTTTCAAAGTCAAACTAGCCGTTATCCTAACGGCTAGTTGAATCATTTCTACATCTATTTATACTTAATGACTGGATCTGATCTCTCACATAGTCCTGATGATGAACCACACTGGTTGGTTCGAAACGCGTCGACCTCGTTCTTTTGCATGTGATTACTACCGAAAGAATTTCTACAAACCCAAATCTCGTTTACTGGCTAATTTAATTTTGATCTATAATTTATTTAGAGATAGAAAAAAATAAATAAAAGGAGTAGAAAGACACTGAAAATAGATTTACCAGGATGAGTGCAATTCATCTCACCTTCATATTGGTGTCTGAGATGTCATTTTAATTTATAATTAAAAATATATATATATAAATAAAGAAATAGATGGTAACAAAGAGATTCGACATAAATTTATCAGAATCTGAGGAGGATGACAGTACCCAATTTCGATGTCAGCGTTGTCATTGAAAGCTTGTCGGTGTTGTTGATTCGAAAATTGATGTGCTGCTTGTATCCTCTGCCTCTCAGTGCCATTACAGACAACACACACCAAACACATGGCGTGGAGACTAGACCAAACTCGACTCGATTCGACTCAAACTTAGAACACACAGCATGGGGTTCCATACAAACAAACAAACCAGACGACACCAGAACGCAGCAGCCCTGAGAGGAGGAGAAAGGGAATGTACAATGCAGAGGAAATACAAACTCGCCTTGATTTCAAACAGTTGATTCTGTGTGAATTCCTCCATTTTATAGCACTATCCAAAAGCACTCCCCGTTAGATCAATTCCTGCTTATTGTAGCACTACCCAAAAGCACTCCCCAAAAGCACTACTCGTTGATGTTGATCTCTCTGACAACCTGTTGATCTTTGGATTAACGGATGGGATTGTATCATGTAAAAAGATTCCTCATCCAGTGGAGAAGGATGCAGTGTATAATATTTCGGTTATCCTGTGTTGGGATTAACGGTTGGAATTGTATCATGTAAAATGATTCCTCATCTAATGGAGGAGGATGTAGTGTGTCATAGTTCGGTTATCCTGTGTTTGGGTTAACGGATTGGATTGTCTTATGTAAAAAGATTCCTCGTCCAATGGAGAAGGAAGCAATTTGTGATAGTTTTGTGGGATGTTATTTTTTTTTTAATAGAGAAAGGATGTTATGGGTCATAATTCTGTTATGCTAAGTGATGTTATTCTAGATGTAGAAAGATGTAGAGTGTCATTGAGTAGAGAAAATGTAAGGATATTTCAACATATTGATAGGATTGTATCATGTAAAAAGATTCTTTATCCAATGGAGAAGGAAGCAGAGTGTCATAGTTCTATGGGATGTTATTTTTATGGAGAAAGGATGTTATGGGTCATAATTCTATTATGCTAAGTGATGTTAACCTAGATGTAGAAGGATGTAGAGTGTTATTGAGTAGAGAGAATGTAAAAATATTTCAACATATTTATAAGATTGTATCATGAAGAAAAAGAAAATCATCATCCAATGAGAAGGAAACAGCCTGTCATAGTTTTGTCAGATGTTATTTTTTATGGAGAAAAGGTGTTATGGGTCATAATTCTGTTATGCTCAGTGATGTTATCCTAGATGTAGAATGATGTAGAGTGTCATTGAGTAGAGAGAATGTAAGGATATTTCAACATATTGATAGGATGATGTTGAGGACTCATGCTCATGCATAAGGATAATATCATTTTGGAAATCACCACATAAATGTCTTGGAAATCACCATATAAGTGCAATCACAATAGAGGGAGAGATAAGTCAAAATATGGGTTTTGGAGGCATTCTAGATAATTGGATCAAAGAGTTTCCCATAGGTGTGGAATGCATGGTGAACGACATCAAATTAGTAACACCATTAAGATGATGAGAAAGGTCATGGGGTAGATCATAGATTCATAAACAATTGATCATTAAGTGAAGGACTAGAAAAAGTAAATTGGGACTTAAGAGAATGTGGTAGTGATAAATGGCTTACAAAGATAAGAGATATGGCATGACATTGAGGCCAAAAAATCCCATGGATGGTAAGCAAAGGACACAAGACCAAAAATGATTAGAGTTCGAAAGTTTTAGAGAGTTAAATGAGGAAATGTAAGAAAACTTCCAGAAATCTACTAGATCAAAAAGTGGATGAAGTGGAAGTGAAATGCTAATCCTCACATTAAGATTGTCCCGAAAACATCAAGGATGTAGTGTGTTTGATTAGAGACTCCTATTAGAGGATGAAGATAGGGGGAGCATTGCAACAATAAATGCATGGATGGGGAACAACCAATGAGGTAGTGATGAAGATAAAGAGATACAAGGAAGAAGATGGAGCATTTTGAGCAGTTGTAGAATGAGACGGAAAAATCAAGGAAGCAAATAACCATGATTCACTTTTACATGCAAGGAATGTTAAATAATATAAGGTGCAAAGAGATAGAGATTGGAAAACTCAATAATGGGGAATAACCTTAGAGCCGTTGCAAGCTACCATGGGATTTAACTTAGCATTGTAGAGTCATGGTAGTGGTGGTTGGAGCCAATAGTTAATGTAGAAGCTTAGGAGATAATTAGAACTTAATAAGATTCAGGGGGTTAAGTTTAAAGGATGAGTGTTTGACTTGTATATTTGGTATTTATATTGTTGTAAATGACTATGTGTTTATATGTATGCTTATGAGTGTCTTGAGTAATAGGAAAGTGAAAATAATCCTCTAGTGTGTAATATGAGTAATTTGGTTACCATGTTAACCTTTGAATGTAGTTATATTGTTAAAATAAGAGTCCTTGAGCCCCATGGTTGAAAATTTGTTTTAAAGGCCAACAAGTAGCACTCTAAGAGAAACATTGATGCCTTAAAGGTTCTGAAGGTGAGTTATAGGAAGCGATGTTAGTATGAGAGTTTGTTCATTGTTAATTAAGTTGCCATGAGTTTTGTCTCTGCCATGGTCCACTGCATCCATTGTTGTCAAAGTTGGTAACAACTTTTGGACAAGGAAGGTAATAACTTGAGGAATGGGATGTAGAAAGAGGAGAGTGTTTCCCAAAGAATGAATATGAAGAAGGTGATAGAAAAATGAAGAAGGCGATGGAGATCACAAAATAGTGAAAAGCTACAAGAAAAGAAAAGGAAAAAGTGAAAATATTATTGAGCGAGTGAAGTCTCTCAAAGGGAAGAGAAGCTTATTTGGATCAGATAATGGCCTACTGGGGAGACATTGTAGAAGTGAGTGATAGATCTAATACAAACTCTATTGGGTGGATGTTGTGAAGGCCACCTTGTTTAGTAAAAATGTTTTGTAAAAGTGATTATTTTGGAAGAGGATGAGTATAAGAAGAGAGGAAAAAGCTAAAAATAAGGAATTGTAGTGGCAATGAGGTGAGGATGTGGTACTTAAGCATAAGGATGTTCTTTTCAATTAAACTTAGGACTTTGATGCAGGGGCATTGGAGGTACTTTGACAAGCCAGAGTTTCAAAGCCCTAAGGATTGTACAAGCATGCAAACCAAGGGTGGATTGTCCAGAGTTTGAGACAAATGATAAGTATGGGAGGATAGTCGATACATAGCTAAAACAATGGTGAATTTGCAAAGGGAGCAACAATAGCTACAAAGCAAGAATTCTTGAAGTATATCAGGATTGAGAATACAAGGATACTTCAACATATTGAAATGATGCTCATATGGGGGGCACATTGTGGATAAAAGTACCTTGGAGGTTACCACATATGCACAAAAGCATTGCAACAAGATAATACAAAGTGTGGGTTGTGAGAGGCATGGGGCATTGATGGACTGAATAGAGTCGAAGAGATGTAGAATGTGTCATCAATGGCAATAAAGTAGAGGCATTGTTGAGATTATTAGAATGGGAACAAGGTAGACTATATGTCAATGGTCATTAACTGAAGTATCATTGAGGTAGATTGGGACATAATAGAATATGTTAGTAGTAAGAGGTTTACAAATATAGGATATATGGATGGAATATGAAAAGAAGAAAAAGGAAAATGATGAAAAATAATTAAAGGGTACATGGTAGAAAAGGATTGAAATTTGAGACCATTAGAGAGTTTATGGATCAAGTATATGTAAACTTCCCAAAATCCTAACCACAAGGATGAGATGGAAGTGAAGCATTAAAATCTCAGTCGAAGATGATGGTCTAGATAATTGGGGTTGACATAGTTCAATTAGAAAATGTCATTGAATGGTGGAGAGAGACTGAGCATTGTAAGAGTAGGCACATGTATGAGGGGAAATCGACAAGGAAAATACATAGATGAAGAGATATCAGGGAGAAGATGGTGTGCTTTCCATAGTTTCCTATCTCCAACTTTTAGTGTCACACAATACATTTGGGCACATGTCATAGCATTAACATTAGCGTTAAATAACACATATTCGTATGTTGATATTATCGTGAAACCCCACTCAACACAAGTTTTGTGACATATTAATAGTCTCTCCTCAATTCATAAGTTCTATCTTTTACAAAGAAGAATAATAACATATAGATTATTTGCTACTTCATTCAACCAATCATCAATTTTTCAAGGCATGCTATAATCCTCATATATCCTCATTTTGAAGGTAAGATTCACCTAGAAAATGTTATATATTAAACAACTCCTTCCAAAGTTCCCCTCAGCTAGAGGCTACCTTGGTAGGCCACCTTTGAAGTAGATTATCATCATCTTTGTTATCAACACTAGTCTCTTCATCAACATAGATATGGTGACAATTGTCACACTTTGTTTCACATGATATTTGGAGGAAAATAAATTTTATTTCTTTCTTACCATTTTTTTTAGAAATAAATGATTTGTGTTTCTTGAAAATAGAGGGTTACATTCTAATTTTGTGAACTCTGGCCTAGCCATCCATTGGGTTCAGTCTCTTCAAAAATGCAAAAGATAATATATTTTCCATAGTTCCTAGAACCAAAATACCTATACTAGTTGCTAGGCCTTTTGGGCCATTTTTAAACCGAAGATTAAAACTCTCAAACATAAAATGTATAAGACAAAGAGACTAAAAGAAAATTAAGTTGAGTTATTTGAATCAATGGCTTCACCAAGAATGGGATCCTCATTGTTTCCCGAGGAACAACCTCATTTAGGAGGGATGTCCATGTGTTTCTTTATACAACCCAACTTGTGGTCCATAGGTGCCATTTGCCGCTGCATTTGATCCAAAGTTAGAAGAATGTCCTCCTTGCTCTTAGTTTTGTCCACCGGAACTCTATCAAGGAGGAACTTGAGGAGCCAATAAATATTAATTGTGTACATGTATTGATTATAATTCCCTCTAGTATGCGCTGCATCTAGAACCCAATCAATTAATTCTACGATCACTTCAATATGTATGAGGGTGCATCTCTCGTTAACCAACTCACTCTTTACCTAAGAAATTTCCTCTTGGACTGGCTGTTGAGTAAGCTCTTTAAACTAAGCCATAGAATTTTTAGCTCTTAATTGATATTGCACACGAGCTCCTTAATGTGGCATAATAGCCTCCCGAAGAGCAATTTGATCCCAATGACAACTTGAGTTTCCCACTAGCCCAGAGTTGATTGCTAAATAAATGTTAATCCTTTGAGTATTGCTACAAATGAGGAGAGCATCCTATACTAGAGGAAGCCAATGATGGTTGACTTGAAATAATATGCCAGTGACCTTGCAATAGTGGGAAACCCCACTCTCAAAAGTGAACTCATTTCCTTCACTCTTACCAGGAATAACAAATAGCTCCAAGCCTATAATAATGAGAAATTTTTAAAGTTTCTCAATAAGGGTGGAATCAAACCTAAGTGGCTTGCTTTTGAAACCTCTTATGGGTTGTACAATTCTAAGAAGCAATATAATCGACTAAGTAAATTCTTTTTTTTTCACTATTTTTAATTAATATTAAATCATTTTTAAAAATATTTTAAATTTATTTATAAAATATATTATAAATACAAATTTAATTAATAAATAAAAATTATATTAATAAAATATTAAGCTAAATTTCTATTAATATTAATTTTAATATATATATATATAAAAGCATACACAAATTAGATTTCAAAATAATATTAATAAATCATATTAATATTAATGTTTTATTGTTAATAGTAATTTGGTTTATTTTTTATAAGTATATTTTTCATTGTGAGTAAAGTCTTTCTGTTAACTTAGTGGATTGTTAACAGACGCTGGATTCTTGCCCTTCATTCCTAATATATATATTTATATTTATTTATTTATTATTTTTTTTTAATAAAAATTACATAACATATAATTATTAATATATAACATATTATTAAAAATAAGATAAATTTATAAAATTCAAACTATAAATATTTATTTATTTTTAAATTTTTTTTTTAATGGATTGATTTATTATTTTAACATTTAATCTATTATTAAATTAAATAAATAAATAGAAATAAAAATAAAACAAAACAAAATATATTAATTATTATTCTAAAAATAAAAATAAAAAATATATATGATAGTAAACATTTAATTTATTCTTCACGGATATATTAAATAATTGTTATTTTATTAAAAATAAATATAAATAAATAAAATTCAAATTATAAACATTTAATTTATTCCTTAAAAAATAAAGAAAATAAAATAAATAAATTATATATTTTTATTTTATTTCATATTTTAGTTAAATTAGTCGTTATTTTACTCACAATTTATGGATCACAGAAAGCTAAATTCCTAATATTTTTCATTTATTAATAAAAATTAAATACATACATTTTACACATTATTATATATATCTATATATATATGAGAAAGGATTATTTACTTATGAATATTTATTATTAATTTATTATTAATTAAAAGTTAAAATAAAAATAATAATTTTATTAATAAAACCTAATTAATAACCTTTAAAAAAATAAATTTTAATAGTTTATTATTAATTAAAAAATAATATCCAAATTTGAAAAAAAATGAATAGTAATGTTTATGTTTTAATACGGTTATTACTTAAAAAATAATTAAAATTTCAACTTTTTAAGAATGAAAAAATCTAATAATATTTTTTAAAAATTATTATTAGGGATGGGAAAGCATTTTTTAATATTATCATTATATATGAAATAATATTTGTAACTTTTTTTAATAACAATAATTAAAATTGGATATAATGTTGTTAACCTTTTTGGAGTTTATATTTATATGTGAAAACACAAATAAGTTAGAATGGGATATTTCATGATAATATAATATAATTAGTGTTTTATTGTTAATAATAATTTCATATATTTTTTATAAATATAATTTTTATTTATTAATAAAAAATAAATGTACTTATAACCAATTTTATTAAAAAGTTTAAAAAATATATTTTGAAAAATCATACAAACATATACTTATAATTATTTTTATTTTTTAATAGTGTCGGGTGCTATTTTGTATTTCAAAAAAGAGAAGGAAAAATTTCTTTGGTTACATAGTAGAGTTTTGTAGAGCAGCTGAGAAAGTAACTACAACAAAATGTTACATCTTCTTTGCTCCTGCAATTCAGAAAGTACTGGAATGTAGAAATGCATATATGCGGACAAACTGTGAGAGCAGAAAGATAAACTTAAAAGACATGCTTTAAGAAGCGGGGCAGAGATCAGTCGATGCTTATATAGTGCCTAGTTGAGGCATCCGTGTTATACTCACCTGCATTTCTCACATTGTTAGAGCTGGAGCTTGGGGCTGAGCGTTTCTCAATCATGTATTTCAGGATCTGAACTGAATCTTCAACATGGGCACACCAGTTGGAGAGGTTGTTAAACTGCTGTTGAAGGGAAGTTACCCTATGGAGGAAAACTTTCACATCTGCTTGTTGCCTTTCATCCAAGATTTTCACGTATGCTTGATGCTTTTCATCGAGAATCTTCTAGTGAGCACGGATCTGCTCCAGCTCAGCTTGCAAGTCCGCACAGTGGAAACATTCCTCACTGTGAGCCATATAGAGGGGAGGAAGAGTAGAAAGGAAGGGACAACAAAAAACACGGAGCAAGAGATGAAGGGAAGCGAGATGCGGGAGGAGGTAAGAGGGGGAAGAGGATATGGCAGGAGCTGTGAAGGGAACGTGGGCCAGGAGGCCAACATGAGAAAAGGAGGGAGAAGCATAGCTATGTGGGCGCAGTAGGAGGAGCGCAGTAGAGAGAGCAAATCGAGGGCGCATAAGGATAGGGAGGGCAAAGGGATAAATAAGATAGCGCGAGGAGGGAGAGACAGGTGGGAGGGAGACCTGAGGGAATAAAATCACGAGGAAGGTATGGGAGGAGATACGAAGGAGTCTACAAGATTTAGGTTCGTCAGGGGAGAGAATGCAAGGATGCTTGGAAATCGACTTTATCCAGATCATGGCAGAGGCATGTAATAAAAATCATTATTGCTAAAGATTTTCCCTGAGGAGCGAGCACAAGCTTTATTTGCAAGAGTGTCTGCATCTTTGTTGTTCTTTCGAAGGATATGGTAGTAGGTGATTCCATCCGTGCCTTTTGAGAGGCTGCATCATCTGCTAATGATTTGATGAAGATCCATATTGCTTATTGGATGATCATGAATCATCATATTGATGATGATGGAGGAATCTCCAAGAACCATTGCGTTAGAGATGTTGAGAGCCTTTAACTGATAAAGGCCTTGGAGGAGGGTGTAGGCTTTCGCTTTATTGTTGGAGAGGGAGCCAAGACCCCATTCAAAGGACATTTTACTTCTGCCATTTTCATATTTGATGATGCCTCCAGCACCTGCAATGCCCGGATTTTATTTAGAAGCACCGTAAAAAAATAGAGTGGGCCTTGCACATCTATCCATCCATTCAACAAATTCTTTGTCATTGAGTCGGATCTTCCAGTTAGAAGCAGTTCGAAGGGGCTGTTGAGATGGGGGCTTATGAGTGTTGAGGTTGATCAAGAGATTGCCAAGGAAGTCCCTTTCCTCTACACGAAGATTGTTGATGTCAATTTTGCTATTGTTCTTGGAGGTTATTGTTTCAAACATTAAGCTCCAAGCTTTGTTGTAGACCTTCCTAAAGGATGGCTCTTTGTTACTGAATATCCTTGTTCCTTGAGAGCCAAATATTCCATATGAGGACGTAGGGAAAAGTGTCCCAGACCCTTCTTGCTAGGTTGCTCTTTTTTTTCCCCATGGGTAGTTTCTCTTCCAGGTTTGGATTGCCTCTGAAATAATGCTAGTCTGGTCCCAATGTGGCTGATAAAAAGGATTTAGATCAATCCAACAACGAGCAAAAAATGGGCACCCTAAGAAGAGATGAGGCGTTGTCTCCTCAGCCTCGAAGCAGTTGGGGCATATGGAAGGGCCAAGCACACCTCTTTTTTTAAGATTTTCTGCAGTGAGGATTTTCCCTTTAAGTAGTGTCCATATGAAGATCTTGATCTTGGGAATAGCTTCCAATTTCCACACTGTCTTCCAAATGGGCCAGATAGGTGAGGGGTAGTTTTCACTGCAGAGATGAGTGTAGGCAACTTTAATGGTGTATGCAACGCCAGAGGGGTCCCAACGAAAGAAATCCATGCCATCTTTTTTCAAAGGAGCAGCGACATTAAGGAGATTTTGAAGGTTGCAGAGATCAGCCTCTAAGTGAGCAGGGACAGTGGGGAAAAGCCAACCGGTCCAGATTTGGGAGTGGTTGTCCCATTTAGAAATGTGACTCAAGAGATTTAGGCCCCGGTTATGGAAATGAGAGAGGATGCGGTGGGTATCAGGTCTATCCAAAAGAGGAGGATGACCCATAATTTTGTCTTTTCCAATGTTGATGTTGTTGCCCCCAATTGGAACTTTGGAAAGGTTTTGGGCTAAGAAAGGAATGGCTTTCTTGCAGAGCGCCCAAATTTTAGAGCAGGGTCTATTAGGGATGTCTTGCTCAAAAAGATGTTGCCGGGAAGAGTTGAGATACTTGGATTCCAAGACTCTCTTCCACCATGCTTGCTTCCCACTGATTAACCTCCAAACAATATTCCCACCAAAAGCATTGTTCAAGAGCTTGGGAGAGTGAATTCCTATCCCTCCATGATTGTAATCTTGCATAACCTATCTCCACTTGACAAGGTTGTATTTTTTCCTCTCATTTTTGCCTCCGTGCCAGAGAAAGTGCCTTAGGATAGCTTCAAATTTGTGATGAATGCTAGCAGGGGCTTAAAGGAGAGTGAATTGATACAGAGGCAGAGAAGAGAGGCTAGATTTGAGGAGACTAATGCGCCCTGCAAAATTTAGCCAAGAGGAGCCCCATTGTTGAACTTTTCTCTTCATTTTGTCTATGAGGATGTCCCAAACTTTAGACTTTAATGGACCAGCACTAACAGGCATTCCCAAGTAAGTGAAGTGGTCCCAATTTAATTTGTAGGGGACCCCAAAAATATGTGCAATGCTGTGAATAGTTTGACTAGTAACATTCCAACCATATATGCAGCTTTTGAAATTTGACCAGACCTTCAAAATGTTGAAATTTGGTACCGGAGGACAGGTGGTTCCCTAAGGCTTTGATCTTTGGCCTAGGGAAAAGTGTCCAAAAGAATTTAATTTTTTCTCCTAAAGTGACTTTATAAAGTTATAAAGTCAAATCTAATTTAAAAGTGACTTTAAGTGATAAAGTTACTAAAGTGACTTTATAAAGTTATAAAGTCAAATCTAATTTAAAAGTGACTTTAAGTGATAAAGTTACTAAAGTCTAATTTTAAAGTGAATTTAATAAAATCAATGTAAAATTAGAAAGGAAAAGTGACTTTGGAAATAAATGACTAAGTGGGTCTTTATTAAAGTGGGGTGAATTAAAAAATAGAAAGTGAGATTTAAATGAGCATTTAATCTTAGCCCTAGATCTCAATCTATTTTAGCCATTGGATTTAGGGATTCCCCAAAAGTCACTTAGGGTTAGGTTAAAGGAGGAAAAGGAGGGAAAAGGTCATTCATTCTTTCATGAGCAGATTGAGAGAAGGAGAGCAAGAGAGCAAGGGAGATTTCTGGGCAGTGAGGAGAAGGAGGCAGCAGCTTGGCACACATTCCAAGACAGGATTTCAGCAAGTCCGTACAGCTAAGTTTGGCACACATCCCAAGGCAGTTTTTGGCACGATTTTCTAGAAGACAGTACAGCAGCCTTTTGGCACTTTTTCCAAGAGGCCGTACAACAGTTTGGCTCAGTTTTCAAGGTAGCAGAAGGCTGTGTTATTTGGCATGAATTTTGAGGCAGGCCGTACAGCAAGTGGCTTTCCTCTTGCACGAAAATCAAGGCAGATTCTGTACAGCAAGGTTTTGCTGTGTTTTTCGGCACGAAAATCGAGATCCGTACAGCAGCATTTATTGTTGTTTGCATAGAAATTGAGGAGGCCATACAACGGCATTTATTGCATATTTTTGGGCACGAAAATCGAGGAGGTTGTACAACATTTATTGTTGTTCTGTTTTTGTTGTTTGCACATTTTCCGAGGCGGTGGTTAAGCACGGAAAACGAGATAAGTTGTAAAGTTTACTTGCTGATTTTTCTTAATATTTCTCTCACTGTAAAAAGCATTTTCCAGAAATAAGAAGGAGCTTTCAAACTGGTTTTCCCTAAGAGTTGTAAGGGGTTTTTCCAGGGTCACCTTGACCAAAAATCACTGTGTTATCATGTGTTGAATGGCTGTTTGTATCTGCTGATTTTTATTTCTGCATTTTCCAGCATTCTGAAAAATTTCCAGAATTTGTGTTTTCAACAAATATTTATTTTCCAGCTTTTTGAATGTAAGGTTATGGGAAAGGGCATTTAACTAATTGGAGAAATAAGGTGAAACTGAAAACCGGGGTGGGAAAAACAAGAAATTTATACACAAAATATAGCATGAATTTATTCAAGATGGATTTGAATCTTTGAGCTATTATATTGGATGCGCCTCCCATTAAGAGAGTGTCATCAGCAAATTGTGAGTGATTCATATTTTTGACACCATTGCCAAATTTGATGCTAGTAATAAGGCCAGCACGCCACATATGATCCAAGGCCCTACTGAAGGATTCTACTGTGAGGATAAAAAGGTAAGGAGAGAGAGGGCATCCCTATTTGAGGCCATGAAATGACTGAAAGGAGGGAGCAGGTCTACCATTAATAAGGGGGGAGACCCAAGGATTGGAGATGCAAGCATTAACGAGGGAGGTAAAATTTGGGTCAAAGCCCATTTTCAGGAGGATAGAGTTAAGATAGGAATGTCTGACCCTATCAAAGGCATTGGCCAAGTCAAGCTTGAGGATAAAGCCTTTTTCCTTGCGAGTGATACTAGAGTGGATAACTTCTTGGACGAGGAGAATTGAATCAGAGATTTGTCTTTGAGAGATAAATCCTCCTTGATTTTTGAAGAGGAGGCTATGGCGAAAATGCTTGAGGCGCATGACAAGGATTTTAGTAATGAGTTTGTAGGAGGAATTGCATAGCGAGATGGGTCTAAAACGAGAGAAGGAGGAGGGGCGGTTTTCTTTGGGGATTAAGGCAAGGAAAGTAGAGTTGGTATAGCCCCAAATTTTCTTCTTCCTTTGGACCCATTGTATCATTTTGACCAGATCCATTTTTATAAGATCTCAATGGTTCTTGTAAAAGCTGATAGAGAACCCATCTGACCCAGGTGCCTTATCTGGGTGCAAGGACCAAATTGCATGCTTGATTTCTTCCTCATCTATCTCTTTATTAAGGGTGTTGTTCATCTCCTCTGTGATCATAGCTGGAATGTGTTGTAATAGATCTGAATAGTCTTCTGACTCTTTTGTTTCAGTTAGAAGAGCTTTGTAGTGCATGGTGGTCGTAGCTTTGATGTAATCTTGGTCTGTCTAAATTTTACCATCTGCGTCTATGATAGAAGAGATGTTGTTTCTAGACTTGTGGACAATTTAGCTTGTTTGTGGAAAAAGGAGGTGTTCTTGTCACCTGATTCACTATAGAATTTGGCGGAAATTCCGACGGCCAAATCGTCGCTATTCCGACACATTCTCGTCGCAGGAGCGATAGTTAGAGAGCGGGAAAACCGTGGTTTACCATACCGTCGCAGTTCCAACACAACTAAAAAGTGTCGCAGTATCGACACTTTTCCGTCGCTTCCAAACAAGCGTCACTCTTCTGACGTCTCCTAATCCGTCGCACTTCCAACCTCTATAAGTTGTCGCACTTCCGACGAAATGTGGTCCGACGTTTTGAACGTCGCTCTTCCGACGTCTGTAAACTGTCACAATTACGACGAAATGTGGTCCAACGTTTTGAACGTCGCTCTTCCGACGTCTGTAAACTGTCACAATTACTACGAAATGTGGTTCCGACGTACGGGACGTCGCTTCTTCCGACGTCTCGTAAATCGTCACAATTACGACGGAATGTGGTCCGACGCTTTGAACGTCACTTCTTCCGACGTTCAGAACCGGCGTCACTCTTCCGCTACAAGACGTTTCATCATAATGAAGGTTCATCTTTTTTAAACAACTTTAAAGAGAAAACGTTGTTTTGAATATATTATATAGCAAAACAGCATATGAAGGCTGTAGATTTCCTCACATCCTCAAGATTTGAACCCAAATATCCATCCGAAAAGTGGAAGTCCCACCCTAGACAATGATAGAAAAATACCCCATGTCACATACAAAGACTTGATATAAAACCCAGTAACGGTCCACATGGAGATTATCGACAAATCTGAGAAAGCATCCAAATATGCCTGAGGCATCTATAAGAAAGTGAAATAGCAGTATGTAGAATAGTAAAACAACAGATAGAGTACCGAGATCCATTGTTCCAAATACAAATTAAAGTACCCAAAATCCTTGAACAGAGAAAAACGCTAATCATGTGAGGAGTGTGATATGTCCCAAATATAAAGACCATGAGACCATATCAATAAACCAGCAACATAGACCAGCATCGCTAGTTTTGAAGGCAGAGTGATAAACATTAATCATTTTTTTTTCACAAGAGAAAAAACGTTGTTTTGAATATATTATATGAAGTAAAACAAAAGTAAAACAGTCCATGAAGTCATTACATTTTCACATCTGAAGATTGGAACCCAAATATCCATCCGGAAATGTGGAAGTCCCACCCCAGACAGTGATAGAAAAATACCCCATGTCACATACAGGGACTTGATATTAAACCCAGTAACGGTCCGCATGGAGATTATCGACAATCCGAGAAAGCATCCAAATATGCCCGAGGCATCTATAAGAAAGTGAAATAGCAGTATGTAGAATAGTAAAGCAACAGATAGAATACCGACGTCCATTGTTCCAAATACAAATTAAAGTACCCATAATCCATGAACAGAGAAAAACGCTAATCATGTGAGGAAGACCATCAGACCATATCAATAAACCAACAACATAGACCAACATCGCTAGTTTTGAAGGTAGAGTGATAAACATTAATCATTTTTTTTCACAAGAGAAAAAACGTTGTTTTTAATATATTATATGAAGTAAAATAGTCCATGAAGTCATTACAACAATATAGAGACAGATGGTCTCGTAGATAAGAAAAATGATAACTGATGTTGTGCTGTTTCCTTCTTTTAAGAATGTGCTGGAGGCAGGCCCTATATCTTGGCTTGCTGCTGTCCTCTTTAGTAATTCTATGTTGATTATTTCATTTCACTGATACTCTTTAACTGCTCTGATACTCTTTGACCTGTGTTCATCCTTTTATCCTTTTTATCATGATATACTGTGGTAAATAGGCAAAAATTTATGTAAGGATAATTTTTTACAAAAGTTCCATCATTTCTTCCCACCATTGAACTTATGGCACTCTGGTCATTTGCAACTCTCTTAGTGTTTCATCAGCCTCAGTATGTCTGAAGTAATCAGGTTGATTTGGGAACAAATGATTTACTTCATGCTCAAGATAAAATAAATTCTCCAATCTGTCATGAAGGTTTTTCCCTGTAGGCAATGCTGCTGTTGATGAACTGGTTGAAGAACTAGCTTGATTATCAGCATATTTGTCCAATTTTTCAACATAACTATCAAGGTCCATTAGCTTATCTTCTGCAACTATAGGACTGGGCAATCCTCTATTTAACAAAATATTCAATCTTTCTCTGAAGGCAATGATTTCTTCTTGCATATCTTAGCACCTTTGTTCTAAATTCTATACCAGAGTTCTTTTAGTAAAAACTTTCTTTATTTCCAGAATTGTTTTGGTCCTGTCCTGAATACCAATTTCTGCAAGTTGATTCTTAGTGTGAGTATTCAAAAAATGTATAAGTCTATTGGCCTCTTCTGGCATATTTCCCAACTCTTGTCTTGATCTCTCAATCTCATCCAGAGCCAATTTAACTAAGTTATTATGTTCATCCATTATCTAAATTGAGGACCAAACATCCTTTATTGATTGAATGATATTATCCCAAAGAATATCATTTATTTCTTTTAAAGGTTTCTCCAATGTGAGATCCTTTTCCAATGCTTTAACTGTTTTTTCTAATTTGTTCACTTCTCTTGTTTTATCAGCAACACTCATTTTTGAAAGATCATATTTATGTTCTAGAGTGGCCAATTGTTCCTTTGTTTTGTGAAGCTCTATGGCCTGAATGTTCATATCTTCCATTGACTTTGTTAATTCATCAATGTTCAAATTTGCAGTGTTGCTCTGTGACAATTCTGCTGGCTGACCTGTTGTTGCTGTACCTGTCACTACTCCTGTTGTAGATACTAGAATATTTACCTGCTTATATTTTAATGCATTCTCAAGCTCCTTTTCAGTTGCAGTAAGTTTCTCATTCAATTTTAAGAGAAAATCCATTAGTTCTTCCTCGAAATTTTGTTTGATGATTTCTGCAGTCTGTGGATGTCTTAAGGCCGGTAACTTTAATTGTTTTCTCAGAGCTGCAATATCATCATCTTTTCTCTTGATCAAAGCTTCAATACCTTTCACATCTTTAGGATTATGACCCAAACCAATGATTATTTCCTCTAAATTTTTTATTCTATTATCCTTAGCCTGGGAGGAGGCTTTTTCAAGCTGCAACTGTGTATTAGTATTATCCAAAGAATCCTGCAAATTATGGGTCATCATTGATTTATCCGTCAGAGTAGAATAAATCATCTCACCTGTTTGCTTATGTAGCTCAATTTGATATAAAGGATGGATATCCTTTACTAAGACTTCAAAATTAGTCCTAACGTAATCTGCAGCTATCTGAGGCTGCCGCACCTTGGGCTTCAAATGTCTCATTAACATCTTACCCTGTTGGATGTCATAAGCTGACATCAATCTTTCTTGATTTTTCGGAGCCATCTTCAAATATTGGTTGTACACTTTAAGTCTAAGTGGATCGTTCCTGGCCTTTATATTGGTGAATGTTCTTTTGATGTCCCAGGCAGTTTTTACTAGAGGTTTGAAAGAAGATATTTCTGCACTTTGTTGCCTCTGTATTCCCTGTTTTTAAAAATTAGTGGATGTCCCACTACCTGTATCTGTTTGCTGACTGTCTTCTCTTCCCTGGCTATCAGGGATTTCCTGAAATGATTCATCTTCTGGAAGGGGAGTTAATTTCTGCCTTTTAACATCTTACTGTTCAGAAGAGCCACCAATAGGAGTAGTTGTTTCAGCCTCTCTCTTTTTTCCCTTTTCTATATTCAGAGGAGTTTGTAAAATAGAAATTTCTGGCTCACTGATCTGAGTAGGAGGAACTTGTCCTTGACCTTGTTCTTTAGAAGTCTCTGGTTGCGCTGTCATTATGAATTTTTCAATTATTTGTATATCAGGCTCCTTTTCTTTTCCTTTCGATTCTACTGCTACTGTACTAATCTCCTGCAAATTTTGTTGTAAAGTCCTGGCTGAAGAAGATCCCTGCACCTGTCCAAAAGAATCTAGGTCAAGTATCTTTTCAAGATCTTTCATTACATTTTCAACATTGACCTGCTCACTATCATTTTCAACCAATGTCCCTTTTGTCCATTCATCCATATTAGCATATTGTTCTATTTCTGGGATTCTTTGATGGATGTATGGTGACAGTTTATTTTTCATTCTTCTATCACAGATTAAGTTGTTTGGATCATAAGGCACCCAGTAGAAACTCTTTTGTAGTCTGAGATAGTCTTCTAAAATCCTTTAGGCTTCCTTTCCAGCTTCCCTAGAGTTACAAATGAAGGGACCTAATTGGCTCTTGATCTTGAGTTGAGCCTTTTTCTTTGCATTGCAAAAATGAATTATATATGAATTATTCATCTGCCTGAAATATTCTAATGCAAAGAGTCTCATTGGGACATACTTGGGCAGTTTGAATGGGCATAATTCACATCCATATATCCTGATCTCTGTGTGGTTTTGATATAGGTACCAGTCACCTATCTTGTAATGCTTTGAGAGCTGAAGGATTTTCTTGATTTCATTGTTAATTCTAGGAGGAGAGACTCCTGTCAACAAGGTAGTTGCAGGATGAAAAAAAAGGTCGACAAACTCATTATAGGAATAAGGAGAATCAAAGGAATTGTGAGTAATGGCAGACCAAAAGATGACTGACCTAGGATTCCCTTTGGCATCAAGTTTCTTAACATAAAAAAGGAAATTTTCTGACTGAAAGTAAATCATGAGATGATATATGACAGAAGAATACTTAAATACTCTCTCATTCTCAAATCTCATGAACTGATCATGGATTTTGTCAGCAATATAAGATGAAAAATCGTACTTGACAGCAGGAGGCTGTCTAGGGGTAAAAATGGATAACAATACTAGGGTTAAGTGATCAACATACTCACTAGTATTGAAGCCCATTATGGAAGATATCATGTCTAAAATAACTCTACCCTCATCAGTAAAGAAAGCATAACCATAAGGGGGAGGGTTTTTAGGTTGATGCTATGGTAACATGAAGGTTTGGCATAGGCGGTTTAACTCTTCATGGGATAACTTAGTAGATTTCTCAAGTAATTCAACCATGGACAGGGGAGTGAGAGCTTGACCGGGTTGGAATTGTAGCATTTCATTTATGGATTGAGCAGTTATTGGGAAAAGGACATTTTGACTTGGGGATAAAACTGCTCGTTGGTTGGGATCATACTTTGCGGAGCAATAATGGATTAACTCAGGAAAAATATGGACTGAGGGGAGAAAGTACATAGGAAGATTTGATTCCCAAAGTCCAAAGATGTGAGAACCATTCAAATAATTGTCTCTGCAGCGGAAAAATATTCGAAGAGGATTCTCACAGAGACGCAAGTCCTTAATTTGAAAATCCATATCGGCTAAAGGCAAATAATCCAAGTCCTTGTGAGGGGCATTGATGGGCACGACATTCAGAGCTACAGGAACTTCCATTTCTGGTTCTTGTGGATTCAGAAATGGAATTTCGAGGTTTTTGTGGAAAAGGGGCACAATTACCAGTTTTGGGAATATAATTGCAGTTCTGGGAACGAAAAATACCAAACTGAACTTCTTTTCAGACCTTAGTGCAGAATTAAAACTAAAACCAGGATTTTTTACAGAGTTTAGCAGGGAATTGGAATAAATACCTGTTTACGGGAAATGAAACGTGTTTAAACAGGCGCTGGTTATGACAGAAGAACCCTGAAATACTCGGCTTCAATTCTCTTCAGCAAGGTAACGGTCAGCAAGCGTTAAAAGTTGGTTTTTGAATTTTGTTGCATGGAAGACTGGCTAGCACACGGAACAATGAAAATGACGCAGACGCAATTTGTTTTATTTACAAAGTCAAAAGGGTGGCGGGGAACAATGAAAATGACCCGAAAAAGATTAGGGCGAATTTGATAAGAAATTCGCATCACAACTCTCCCTCCGTACGCCAGCCAACTTCGGACCCGAAAAAGATTAGGGCGGAATTCATTTGGTTTTCGCGTCACAAAATTGGCCGACGTCAGCAGGCTATTTTGGAACGCGAATTTGGTTTGAATTATGGTTTATCACCGTTTGAAGTCCGGCGGGCTCGACTTAAGAGAACCGGGGTCGTGAACACTGTTCAAATATAAAAATCCCGCTTAATAAAGAGACAAGATTGTTGTGCTTTCGGAACTTGACCCGAGGATTGGACATGAGTTAACAAACAAAAGGAAAGCGGAACCAGACTTGCACCCGTGGTCAAGCCTGTACCAAAACCACGAGCGGAATCACAAAAGCGGGTTACCCATATCGCACCGCTTTTGCGGAGTAGGCGGTATTTCCTATTCGCGAGCGATTCCATAGGGAAAGCGACACGTGGCGAAGTGACCCCCGGAAAACCACCGTTTAACCCGCGCCATCGCACGTTAAAGTCCGACGTTGGAAGCCGAGCGAAATTGCCAAGAGTCGGTGATTTGGAGAAGGGCCATCGGACGGTGGTCGCACGTTGAACTTGCCCGGAGGTTAACTAAGGTGTGCGGAGGATAGCCAGGTACGATACGAGTGTTTGATTGGTTATTGATATATATAGATGGGGCCGGAGTATAATGAAATTGTTTAATTAAACGATTGGCGGATAATTAGCATAAGTCTGGAGCGTGATTTTTGTAAGGCTGGGTGGTGAAATATAGAGCCGAAAGTTCATTACAAGTTATTTATTTAAAAATAAACGTGGAGTATAAATACAAAGTGTTGAAAGTTAAACATTGGTTATAAGGCTTGGAGATAATATAAATTCGGGAATATAAATTAAAGTCCAACCATTGTGGATGGTATTTATTTATCAAATTCTACAAATTTGATAAATAAACCCGAAGAAAGAAAAAGTCAATGAAGACCCAGGCTGGAGGAAAAGAACGGGGTAAACCAGGGGAAAACGCTGACAGAGCGATTGTAGACACACCAACTCTCCTTAGGGGTCCAATTTCAGTTTTGTTGCGTCACACGATGATCTCTCTTCTCTGGCATTTACTTGTATTGAAGATCACTATTCTAGGAATAACGAGTTATTTTCTCCAAAAATAACCCTAGCCAAACATTGACAATGCATCAAGGATATCTTTCTATGCTTCATAAGCACATTTGTTCTACTTCTAAATCATGTCTTGGAAGTGGTTGTTGTGCTGGAAATTATTCACCGGTTGGTTTCATACCAAAGTCTTTTTCACATTTTCAGCATCCAATACATGAAAAAGATAATGGTTTAAAACAACATAAATATTTGAAATTTTGCAAGAATTGTCTGGCACACTTTGAATATGAATTTTGAAGTCAAGTGCATGATGCTGTATAGGATCAAGTGTCATTTTCAATACCAAATGTTTCACAAGAAACTTCTCAACATGCTACCCTGCGGTAAGGATTAAATGACAATATTGCATCAACTATTTCCATAATAAAAGTGCACCTCGGCCATAAGACTAAACAACTACAAATGTTGTAGATCTAACAAGACCACACAATCAAATGTATTCCACAAGGCCAATACTGTATGAAAAATGAAAAGAGGTTTGCAACCAAAAATACCTTAGGCAACTAATTCAATTAGATACACCAAACCATCAGCAAAAAGGAAAACCAGCCTACTTGGCCTCAATATTTTCAACTGGGTCCTCTAATTCAACCAATAAAAAGGCCAAAACCATAGCATTGAGATACATTTCATTACACTGTCAATAACAATAAAATTTGACTCGGCCATAACCCTTTCCTTTTAGACCACTGGGTAACAAATATGTTTCCTTTCACCTTTGAGTTTTCAAATTATGCCTACCAAATCTAAGACATTTAAGAGGGGGAACTAATACAACGTTAAAAAGAAAACCAGAGCACACATCTAAAATAACAACCCTCCATGAAAAATTAAAATAACACATTAAAATTTCATATAAGTGGACAAGGAAAGATCCACCGCGGTGAAGTTTCACGTGCAGGGGACCTTCCTTTAAACATAATTTTTTCTCTGACCTGCAATTTTTTTGTCACTGAGCCATCCTTGTTGAAGTACAACTCCTTTTCCATAGCTCTTGTATTAACTACCTTCTCTCTGTCGCGTAATCTCAGAGTCCCTCTTCTGCTTGAGCGATTAAAGGAAATGGGTGAAAAAGCTGAAAGAGAAGACAATTGTCTGCCATAATTATCAAACATTGCACCCAACTTCTTCCCCTTTCCATTGTTACCCAATGAGGTAGATGTGGAAATTGTTGTCATACTGCCCAAAGCAGAGGCCATCTTCTCTTATTCTGAATATAGAATTACAAGATCTTCATATTAGTATGAACCTTAAAAAACATGACTCCCATTGCTAAAAACCACTTTTAAGTTGTAACAGGCAAACTAAACAACTATCACAACTTTTGGCAACTTCTGGAGCATTAAGAGAGAAACAACCAAAGAGAAATACAACCACAATCCTCATTTTAATGAGACCGGACTATATATTTGCATTAAGATAATAGAAATAAATCACGACTGTATTAAGGCCACAACAAAACAATCTTTAACCAGTGTCTCTCGCAGCCTTCAGGTTGCCATGCTAGAGGTTGCATATTTTTAATTTAAATTCTAGACCTCTCGTGCCCATCTATGAATGCATCCAATGGGATATCTACATCAAATGCTCCTTTATATTCCCAAAAACAAATTCCCTACTACAAGAGCACCAATATTGATGGATCACCCCACACCATCCCACCCACTAGAAACGGTGAAAAAGGAAACCCGAGAAAACTTCTGAAATATCTCAAGATGACTATATGGGTGGTTCTTATGAATCAACCAACCATTCGGAACATGCTCATCAATCCAAACCATGAGTATTATGTGACAATATTCAAGCAGGCACTGAATCGGATTTCTGAAGCTATGTTAGAGAAACCCTAAACTCTCACTGAAAATAGGTGAAATGTGGCACCACTCGGGGATTGACATGTGCCAATTAGTACAAGTGGTAGAAAATTGGCATGCTCTAACAACGAGGTGATGCAGGAATGACATGAGGGAGAAAATATCAGAAAAGCCCCAAATCTAGATAACTAAAGCTCATCACCAACCTGAGATTGACAACTTTACATGATGTAACCTATGAAATCGTAAATGGAGAAATCATAGTAACAATAAAGTAACCTATGTAACAATAAAGTCGGATTCATCCTGGGAGTGGTAATAGGAGAAATCATAGTGAACAACAGGAAACATGCATAGTTGCTTACAATCAAATAGATGAAAAAACACATACAAAAAACCTAGATAATAATCGTGAACAAGCTTAATATTGAATTATGAACTGTAAAAGAACTTACAAAATGTGACATTACGAACCTGGTCAAGCGCACAAGCAAAAATATCCTGGACATGACCCTGGTTGACAAGTTGTATTGCTCATGATGCAAGAGGATTTGTACCTGCACTGCCAAGTCAATCAAAATCCGTCATTATCTATACAATAAATACAAGTAATTGATGTAGTATTTTTTACTCTAAGATGCATTCTTATGATAATGTTAGAACATATGTTGAAAATGTCAAAACATACATGAATAAGCTCCTCTTCATTTCAAGAACAATTTATTGGAGTCGTATGAACTTGGAACAAGCCTCCCACGATCTGAAAGAGTAGCAACTAAGTCAACGGTGACTTTTTTGTTGCTACGCTGGATCGAGGGAGGTTTGCTCCAAGATTAAATCGCTCCAATAAATTATTCTCTACTAAACAGGGCCAACCACGTGAAGGTGGAAGCTCTTATGGCCCCTCCCCCCCCCCCTCACATCACTCTTAATTCCCCAATACCCAATCTATATTTCATTTTTTACTTTCATGAGCATAAAAAAAAATATTCAATAACTAATAAAAAAACAATTCAACAAAAAGTACGCAAGGAAACATTGCAATTAATGCTTGAGATAAAAATAGTATGATAAATGAGTTTTTTATATAACGCAAAAAACGTTCCAAGTATGGTCATTGGTAACGTTTGTCTTATAATAATACAATATTTTACATTATCGAATTTTCTTTTTCTTCTTCCTATTTTTAAAGCTCCTAATTACGTCATCAATATCATCATGCTCTGCTCCTGTTTCGTGCCTTTCGACCCACACTGC
The DNA here is from genome assembly GCA_034641835.2 of Pinus albicaulis. Classification (NCBI taxonomy): domain Eukaryota; kingdom Viridiplantae; phylum Streptophyta; class Pinopsida; order Pinales; family Pinaceae; genus Pinus; species Pinus albicaulis. The sequence continues at coordinate 416,920,600 of CM076579.1, read as the reverse complement.
TGACCTAGTTACGTAGTCACGATGTCTGGTCTCATCCAGTGACGGGGCATCGCCTACAAAAACAGATAATATTAAATTTTAATTGTCAGTTTTTAAATATCATTGAACTAGTTCGGTAATATTAATAAAAAAAAAATTGCAATGAGATTATTTACCTGGTGCACTAGTTGTCGCCGCTGACCTAGTTGCGTTGTCACGATGTCTGGTCTCATCCAGTGACGGGGCATCGCCTACAAAAACAGATAATATTAAATTTTAATTGTCAGTTTTTAAATATCATTGAACTAGTTCGGTAATATTAATAAAAAAAAGTGCAATGAGATTATTTACCTGGTGCACCAGTTGTCGCCGCTGACCTAGTTGCATTGTCACGATGTCTGGTCTCATCCAGTGACGGGGCATCGCCTCCAAAAACAGATAATATTAAATTTTAATTATCAGTTTTTAAATGTCATTGAACTAGTTCGGTAATATTAATAAAAAAAATTGCAATGAGATTATTTACCTGGTGCACCAGTTAGCCATCGCTGACCTAGTTGCGTGATCACGATGTCTGGTCTCATCCGGTGACGGGCATCGCACAAAAAGCAGTCTTAAATTTTAATTGTGATTTTAAATATCATGGAACTAGTTGGGAGCTATTAATAAAAAAAAGTGACAGATTAATACCACCTTTTTTTGAAAATTTTTTAGGTTGACATGGCTAATGATTTCATCGTCACAGTGTAGAATACTATACGGTGGCAGGGCATCGCCTACAAAAGCATAAGACAGTAATATTAATTTAATTATGTTTTTATCATTGAACTATAGTTAGGTAATAATAATAAAAAAAATTTATAATGGAATAACTAACGAAAAGACACCAGTTTATCACCTCACGATACAAATTCATTGATCAACGATGTCTGGTCTCATCCAGTGACGGGGCATTGCCTACAAAAACAGATAATATTAAATTTTAATTGCCAGTTTTTAAATATCATTGAACTATTTCGGTAATAGTAATAAAAAAATTGCAATGATATTATTTACCTGGTGCACCAGTTGTCGCCGCTGACCTAGTTGCGTAGTCACGATGTCTGGTCTCATACAGTGACGGGGCATCGCCTACAAAAACAGATAATATTAAATTTTAATTGTCATTTTTAAAATATCATTGAACTAGTTCGGTAATATTAATAAAAAAAATTGCAATAGAGATTATTTGCAATTGCACCGGTTGTCGGCCATCGACCTAGTTGCGTAGTCACGATGTCTGGTCTCATCCAGTGACGGGCATCGCCTACAAAAACAAATAATATTAAATTTTAATTGTCAGTTTTTAAATATCATTGAACTAGTTCGGTAATATTAATAAAAAAAATTGCAATGAGATTATTTACGTGGTGCACCATTTGTCGTCGGTGACCTAGTTGCGTAGTCACGATGTCTGGTCTCATCCAGTGACGGGGAATCGCCTACAAAAACAGATAATATTAAATTTTAATTGTCAGTTTTTAAATATCATTGAACTAGTTCGGTAATATTAATAAAAAAAAATTACAATGAGATTATTTACCTGGTGCACCGGTTATCGGCGACGACATAGTTGCGTAGTCACGATATTACGGTCTCATCCGATCGACGGGGCATAGCCTACAAAAACGAGATAATATTAAATTTTAATTGTCATTTTTTAAATATCATTGAACTAGTTCGGTAATAATAAAAAAAATTGCAATGAGATTATTTACTTGGTGCACCGGTTGTCGCGTGCACCGGTTGTCGTCGTTGGGACGGTTGCCCTATCTTCCTCTACGGTGGTAAGATCCTCCAAGGGAAACATTCTCTGTCATTTAAACAAAAAAACGTTATAAAGACAACCATCAAGGTATAATTAGAGAAAAAATTATAAGTGGAAATTAATTCGTCACGGCCCTCAACGATAGTAGCATTGTCGCTTTGGTCCCTACTACCAATGATCGGGTTGCACGTGAGGATCATCTACATTTGGCTCTAAAGCTTGGGTTATTTGTGTCGTCGGTAGTGTTATACGATTTAAGCTTGAAAAGTTGTTAGACATTAAATTTATGGACGAAAACAAACATATTGAAAGGTTAACGTTTTACCTTATTAGGCATTCTGGATCTTGGGACTTGCCCCAAGATTCTGCGACGTTCAACTACGGCTTAATAGCCGAAATGGAAAGCGATATTTGTATCTTCCTCTATAGTTTCTGTTCCGAAGTCATCACCCTACATTACATATATTGTGTATTTTTAATGTTATTTGATAGGATTACAAAAACGTTGGAATGCAATACAATTAATTATAAGATGTTTAGCTACTTAATTACAATTCTTGCGGCCAATTTCAAATAGCCGCCCTGGCACACAACTTGTGATGGCCCTTTTTTTCAATCTAGCTTTGGTTGCCTTTGAGGTGTCGAACTGACCTAGCATCAAAATATTAAAGTCGGATATGAACCTGTGTGCTTGCCTATTTCTAGACATAGAGAAAATTAAAGCTATTGAATTAAAGTTGTAATTTACCTTGCGGGTCCGTTGTTATTTTTCCTTCTTTCTTTGCCTTTTCTCTTTTCCGTCATGGATGAGTGCTCTCCACTCACTCTCTGGGCTTGTAAGAGGATGCTCATATCTAGGGTTAAATTGCAATTGCATCCTATAGGTGTCCCTGGTATATTTCAAATATTTGCAGGCTACCCGAGCCACCGCTATTCTGTCAAATGTGCCGACCCCGAAAAGGGCTTCTAGATAATCTAGAAGTTCTTTTTCAGGTTGTAATTCTGGGAATTCCACCTTGTGCGTATGGTTGGGCCAAAAATTACCAGAGCATAGCTCTCCAAAAACCTGTAGAACTCATTGTTTCCTACACGGAAAAAAAAAGGTATTATCATTAATTTAAAAATAAAAATCATGATAAATATGTTTTAGATAAAGTACATGAAATAGTTAAAATATTAAAATTTACGGGAGATGTACGTGCTTTATAGGGACACCTTCATCGTTCACCAACAACGTACCATTAATAGTCCCTCATGGAGCGCTTCGTGTAGCTCCGGGAAACGCAATAATGTAGTTGGCCATATCGGCCTCATCATTGCCAACACGTTCGTGATTTGGGCAGGTGTCTGCTTGGGCGAGGGTGTGTTTCTTGCTGGCACCTAAAAAAGGAGTAGGGTGTACAAGAGGGTTGTTGGGCAATCTCTTGCCCTTGTGTCCCACTACCACCAACACCGGATTGAGCAAATGCCGAAAATGCTACATACAAAAGAACTTTTTGTTAGTTTAGTCAATGTAAAAATTAAAAATCAAACTATCACAATTCATCTCATGCAGAACAAAAAAAATATCATTTTGACTTTTTATTATTACCTAATATGTTTCTAGCTCGGTCATAAGTTGTTTTATCCTCTCTTCTGTTTCATGTGTTTGAGGCGCGTCTATCAAAGTATCAAATTCCGACCTTGCATTTCGTGCCCTTTTTCGCAACAAGAGCGCTGGAGATAGGGATGAAGAAAGCTCTTCCTCATAGAGGGAATCATCAGGCGTACCATGGCTAGGTGTCTGCATATTTGAACAAAATTAATATTATTTCAATTATGTAAATAACTAAAATACCTAAAGATAGATCAATGCTGTCACTTTACATGTTCTTCTGCTGGCCTCTTTCCGCGATCATCCCGTTTCTGGGTTGTTCCTGCACTGCTGTCATCAGTCTGCAACATTGCAATAAAATTATAAATGTAAAATCTTGAAAACAATATCTAACTTAAAAACACAAAATGAAATAATTTCTAATAAGACACCGGACGACAAAGTTAGAGTTTCAAATATGCCTTGCATTGAATTCGATCCACAGGGAAACATGTCATTGCACATTAAGGCACCCAAACAAGAGACGAGTTGACAATGAAGACCTTATTGAACTTCTAGTAAACTTGTTGTGAAGACCTTGAGGACATTTTGGAGCAACATTGTTGAAGCTGATGGTATAGCATTGTTGGAGACGATCTTGAAGGGCCTTGAAGTGAAGCGTTTGGAGCAACTATTGAAAAATCCTTAGAGAATTTAAGTAAGGCACTTTCTATCTTCCATCACCTTTTTTTCTTTCAATATCCTTTAAACGATTTTTTTTATATTTAATGTTTGAAATCACGTTATAATTCCTTGATTATATGTGTTTGGGGACTAAGATCGGAATCACACTAAACCATGAAAACTTAGTAACCCAACGAGATCCATAAAGTAATAATAATCATAATTCCTAATTTCCTATTGTACGATATGATGCAAATTATTCAAACATGAAGCAATGAAGACATGCAATGTGCGACTTTCAAGATTAATGAACCAATACAAGAAGTTAGAAACTACAACTTTGATTCAATACTCTGTGTCCTAACTCCCGGAAAAGGAATCTAGTTTGTAGTACGAACGTACATCGTGTATTATCGGTTCTTAATTGACAACAACTAAAGGTCATCTACATCATCAATTCCTTCCCATTTTGTGTTTTTATGTTATATTCCTTATAAAAGTGTCAAATTTCTCTCAAAGTAAGCAATGAATGAATAAAATAAAAAATAGTTGAGATCTGATTGAGAAATGGTCATTTATTTCTTAAAAGGATCTTCACGATTTCTTTGGTTGTTTTTCATCTCAAGAAACAAGAAATGACCTAAGAAACTATCGATGCTTTGTAATATGAAACACAACGGTGCAATGGCCATTTTCAAACCCAAATGATGTCCATTGAGGACATGGCCTTTATTTGGTTCCTGTTTCATAGGAGTTTCGGGTAGAAATGGAACTTTGTTGTACCATTTCTAGTAGTAAAAAAGGAAAACCTTCTTTTTCCATGGGAAATAATTTACCTTTCATTTTTCAAGATAATCTAAATCACAAAAAATATGAACTATATTGCACACATTCTTGGATAATGTGAAAGTGGAAAAGGAATGCCCTACACAAGTGATGCACACATGTACATTTGAACACTAATAGATTTTTGTAGTTGAAATGCAATGCTTGTTTTCATTTAAATGTAGGGTTTTTAAAGCGAGGGGAGAAATAATGCTAGCAATTTAATAAGCGTTTCTTTGGGAAAAATTTAAATCTTGTATTGGGTGATGAAGATAATAGAGGGTATTGAATCTTAGTTCTTGACATTTGTGTTTAACTTGAATAACTCAAATGATTATAAATATCAATCGATGAGTTCTTTTTTCAAGTATGTCACTCAAAACTCTTGTCTTGGCTTGTTATGATGGCTAGCATTTGCTTGTTTCCCTTTCTTCAGTTCAATGTAAAAAGTATATTAATATATTGGAGCATGAATGATAACTACATTTTTTTTCTCTGCAGTATATCCAACCCCAAGATTATGAAAAGTTTTCTCAAGTGGAGCTACTTGGTTAGGCTGTAGGGTCAACCCTCTATAGGAGGAAGGGCCTGCGGTAAGAACTTACCATTTTCACCCAAGAGGGCGAGGGGACGATGCGTTGCTGAGGGCGAATGCTGTTCTGCAGGAGCTGAGGGCGAATGTTGTTCTGCAGGAGCTGAGGGCGAATGCTGAGGGCGAATGCTGTTCTGCAAGAGCGGAGGGCGAATGCGCGCGTGATATCAGACGTTAATGTAGCACACATGTACATTTGAACACTAATAGATTTTTGTAGTTGAAATGCAATGCTTGTTTTCATTTAAATGTAGGGTTTTTTAAGAAGGGAGAAATAATGGCTGCCAAATTAATAAGCGTTTCTTTGGGAAAAATTTAAATCTTGTATTGGGTGATGAAGATAATAGAGGGTATTGAATCTTGATTCTTGACATCTAGAGAGAACACTATAGCCTAACACAATCCAATGGAATTGACCAAAAAAACCCAAATAGAGTCAACCCTACTATAGGAGGAAGGGCCTGCAGTAAGAACTTACCATTTTGCAAGAGCTGAGGGTGAATGCTGTTCTGCAAGAGCTGAGGGCGAACGCTGAGGGCGAATGCTGAGGGCAAATTCTGTTCTGCAAGAGCTGAGGGCGAACGTTGAGGGCGAATGCTGAGGGCAAATTCTGTTCTGCAAGAGCTGAGGGCGAACGCTGAGGGCGAATGCTGAGGACAAATTCTGTTCTGCAAGAGCTGAGGGCGAACGCTGAGGGCGAATGCTGAGGGAAAATTCTGTTCTGCAAGAGCTGAGGGCGAATGTTGTTCTGCAAGAGCCGAGGGCGGATGCGCGCGTGATATCAGACGTTAATATAGCTATTGCGACGGATACGAAACAATAAAATCATTTTTATGTAGCGTGCATATAAGTTTTGTTTTTGTATTTTAGCGCGCATATAAGTGTCGTTTTACCGACGACGGAAAAGGCATTGCTATTGCAACGAAGGTCTCCAAACGTCGCAATTACGACACTTAGACATTGTGTCGCACTTGTAGTCGTCGCAATAGTGACGCGTTGGGCCATAGTGTCGCCAGTGCGACGTCTTCCTCCAAACGTCGCAATGGCGACACTTTTCTAAGTGCCTGTATTGCGACACCTTTCTATAAACGTCGGTATAGCGACGGTTTCGGGCGGGATGGAAAAAATTGGGGAAATTTCCGACATTTGGTCAAAAGTGTCGGAACCAAGTGTCGGAATTTGCGCCAAATGTAGTAGTGATTGGAGCCACAAATTTCTGGATTTGTTTCGCCACTTCTCTTCTTCTTTCCTATTGATTCTATATAGCTTCCAGTAAAGTTTTTTTTTCATGATTGCAGTTTTCTTGATTGAGGCCTTGAATGTCGATGCTGCTATGGACAGCATCCAACTTGGTTTTAATTTCAAGCTTGGCTTTTTTAGGCTCCTTATAATGCAGTTTGGCCCATTCCTTCAGGGCCATTTTGGTTTTCTTTAATTTTGTTTCCCAAATGAAGGAGGGGGGCCCTTCAATATGCTACAGCCAAGTATTACGAATCAATTGCCTAGCCTCAGGGATATCGTTCCAAAGGGGGTTGTATTTGAAGGGGATGGGGCCAAGAGAGTGGTGGTCTCCAAGATTGAGGGTGATGGGGTAGTGATTGAAGGTCGAAAAGGGAAGAACATTGGAGGAAGCGATGGAGTAGTATGAGAGGAGAGGGACAACAACTAAAAATCTGTCAAGGCGCTCCATAATATTCCCCTTGCCTATCCTTCTATTGCTCCAAGTATATCTGCGGTTTTTTGGAGCATTGTCGACCAAATCATGGTCTTGCATGATGGCTTCTAGCTGATCTCTGGAGGGATCCGGGTTAAAACAGCCTCCCCTTTTTTCATTTGCATGAAGGATTAGATTGAGGTCTCCCCCAATGACAATATTGCTGCTATCTTCATTATCTATATCTGCTTTAAGGTTGTTCCAGCAGAGCTCTTTGTCCCTATAGTGATTAGGGACATAAAATTTGTAGATGATGATTTCCTTGTGATCTTTTTTGTTTTGCAACACTACTTTGATCCAGTTCTGAGTTGATGTCGAGTACTTTTTCTTCCATGTGGTTAAGTTCCAAAAGGTGGCTAGCCCACCTGAGGCACCCCTAGATTCAGTTTGGGCACCCTCATAATACTTGAATTTTCCTATTATAGAATTCATCTCAGAATCTCCTTGCTTAGTTCCTGCATGAGAATAATGTCAGGCTTTTCCAGATTTAATAGGTCTCTTAGGGCTGCTATTTTGGAGGGGTGCCCCAAACCCCTGTAGTTCCATGAGAGGGCTTTCATCATTTCAGAAAAGCAGAGTGGGAACCTACCTTTCCTCCTTGATTCTTTTGTCCTGAATCTTTACTATTTTGCGCCAGAATATATGTTTCAATGGGGTTTTGTGTTCCTAGAGCTATGTCCTTTTGGGAATTTTCTTCCCGCTGCTGCTTTGTAGATTTCCTTCCTACTGTTTTTTTTGTATTTTCCATATTTGCACCGTGTTCTTTCACCGAGTTTCTTGTGATTTGGACAAAGGAGGGGTCAGAAGAGGAGGAAGGGAGGTCAGGGTTTATGGGGGAGGGGCGAGGAGAGGAAGGCTGAGTGGGGGTAGCGGGGGGGGGTCATCTTCGGTGGGGGAAAGGGAGGAGAAGGGGTTGGAGGAGTCTAAATTGGAGGGAGGAAAAGGCAGATCAGTAGGTTGATGAGAAGATTCAGGAAGCTTTGGAGAGGAGGAGGAGGGGGATCAGATTTGGGAGGGGGGGTTGAGGTGTGCTCTTGGGGTTTGAGGCGGTCTTCTTTTTCTTGACAGTTTCCCATTGCAGGTCAGCTTCAGGGCTTTCAATATCAATAACCTTAGAACATATATTTGCAAAGTGGCCATATTCATGACATACCTTGCATTTAAATGGGATCTGTTCGTAGTCAAGTTGCTGGATGTGCGTCAAATAATCCACTTTTAGCTTGATCGCTTCAGGGAGGCCTTTACCGAGATCCACTTCAACGTAGATCCTAGCGCAGGCTTGCATGTTGCCTTTTCGCTCGCTCTGATCTATAAATTTACCTACAGCGTTCCCAATAACTCGAACGAAGTCATCTCCCCAGCAGTGTAAGGGAAGATGAGGAAGGCGCACCCACACTAGGACAACGTTTGGTACATCAAATTCGGGATCAAAGTCCAGCGTCCATTTGTTGAGATACAATCCTCTAGTATCCATAAAATACAGCCCATTCTTGAAGATCAGGTCCTTGTCTTCTTTGGATTCAAAATGAAAGGTGAAATAGCCTCTGCCGCAGAACCGAATAGAGATTTTTCCATTGATTTTATCAGACCAGTTGCGTTCGACCCATTTCTGAATGGTCTTTGGAGAGGGCTGGAGTCCGGTAAATTGGTCGATGAGGCCCTTCTCAGCTAGTGAAAGAGCAGCCATGCGCGGGATGGAAGGAGGGAGGGCAACCTCTTGGATTCCATCAAGCTTTTTAACGAATTTAGAGATTGTTGGCCTGGACCTAGGCGGAGCCAACGATTTTATGAGAGCAGAGAAGGCGAGGGCCTGGTTTGGAGGAGAGGCCGCCTCTGGGGTGGACTTTGGAGGGGCCATGCGCAGGCGAGCAAGAAGAGAGCAGCAGAATAGGGCACCGCAGTAGCAGAGCGTGGGGCTAGCAGACTCTTGTAACATGATATGTTAAGTTAATTCTTCTAGGTTACTCACACCATATTCCCCACATTAATGTAAATTGCATAAAACATACTTATAATGATTTATTATTAATTAAAATTAAAAATTAAAAATTAATCTTATTAATTAAAAAATCTATTAATATTTAAAACATATATATTAATGAAAAAAACATTTTTTATTTATAATAATTCATTATTGATTTAAATTTAAGAAATAATAATAATAATGAAAGAAAGATATATTTAATTTTTGAAATTTGGTTTATTTACTCTAGTCTTGGTCTTTCATATAGTTGATTTGAAAGTTTTGAATAATAATACTGATCATTTAGAATGATAATAATATTTTATTGTTAATAAACAATTGCTTTAATATTCTATTATTATAATTAAATATGTATTTATAGTGATTCTTATAATAATTTAAAGAATATTTATTTTCATTTAATATTTTATTTTTAATGATATTAAAGAAGTGTAATTTATTATTTGTTATTTTATTATTTATATATATTATTTTCTATATTTATATTTAAAAATAGCTTTTCTTAGTTTCAAGAATTATAAATTAACTATTAACAAGACCAATTACGGGAAGGTGGAAGCTCATTTGGCCTCTCTCCCTCACTTTTAGTTTCATAATTAAACTACTCTCATCACTCTCCCAATAACCACCTATTTCATTTTCTACCCCATCTATTTTACTTTCTATGTAATATGAAGTGGAAATATAAATACACAATCCTTCATTCACTTAGAAATTGTAAATAGTACACATCAAATTCTAATCCAAAAAACAAACAAGCTATATATTAAATGAATAAATTTTGATCATCACCACAAACCATTCCAAAAAAATATTGCAAACTAACATGTAGAAAAAAATTATGCATCAAATTTAACATTGCAAATTCACATATGAAAAAACATCATGCATCAAATTTTGATCATTACAAAAGCATAAAAATAACATAAGCACTCATGGAATACACAAATCAAAGCACATTTAAACATGTCATACACATTTATTGAAAATACATAAAAAATTAAAATAATCCAAACAGCAAACATTAATACGCATTAAATTTTGATTATCCCACAAAATTATTAGAAATTCACACATGAAAAACATTACACATCACAAACGTAATGTAAATGTCAAGCATTGCTAAAATAAATTCACACATTTCAAAACACAAATCATGGCATACACATTCATTGTAAATACACAAACATAATCATGAAACCAGAAAAAATCATTCTTATACACAAAAATGGATACAAGTCAACAAAAATAGTGCAAACTCACGCATTATAGAGTACAAGTCAACATGTCATGCATACTCATTCTATCCAAATATATTAATAAAACCAAGACAACATTTTTATACACAACCATGAATACACTTCATACATTCATCCACACAAATATACATTCATATGCATAATCATAAATACACTTCAAATTTTGATCGTCACAAGAATATTGCAAATTCACACACATCAAATTTTCAATCAAAAACCACAAACATACAAACATTGTTCAAGGAAATTCACATACATACATCAACAAAAAATAGTGCAAACTCACACATTCTAGAAAACACATCAAATTTTTATCACTAAAAACTCACACATTCTAAAATACAAATCAACATGTCATGCATACTCATTCTAAAGATCCAAAATACATTTATAAAACCAAGACAAGATTCTTATACACAATCATGAATACACATCTTACATCCATATACATAATCATGAATACACATCAAATTTTAATCAACACCCAAAAATATTGCAAATTCACAGACATCAAATTTTGATCATCACATAAAAATATTGTGAATTCACACACATCAAATTTTCAATAAAAAATCACAAACATACAAAAAATTACACAATCATATAAATGAAACCTAAACAATAAACACTCATATACACAATCGTAAATGCACATAAGTGTTGCAAAATAAAACACACAAAAATATTTGAAACCATATATTAAAACATCAGTTTGATCATTATACAAGCAAAAAGCACAAACATTCAAACATAATCTAAATACCAAGCATTGCTAGAGCAAGATCACACACATTTCAAAGTATAAATCAATATATCATACACATTCATTTTAAATACATAAACATATTAATTAAAATCAAACAATCATTGCTATATCCAGTGAACCAAAAAAAAAAAAAAAAAAATGTTTAAAATGTCTATTATTTTGATTGAATAAAATGCAAAATTCAAAATGTTTAAAGCATACTTACAATAACTATTAAATGGATTTAAAATATAAATTTCTGATCATAAATAAAAAAATTATGTTCATGTATTATTTAATATTATTGATTTATAATTATTAGACTCAAATAATTCTAGTTTTAGAAATAGAAAAACATAAAAAGCAAAGAGACAAAGAGAGTTTGTGAGACGCCCTTAAGGATGGTCATGGTCTATCCATTAAGAGCAGTCAGAAGGGGCTTTTCTGTAGCCCCTTCAATCAAAATAATATTTTTTCTTATTATGAAATTTTCAAGTAATTACATAATAAAGAATAAAATAACTAAGCCACATAACTAAATGTTCATTTATTTCAATTTGTCATAATACTTTCATGTCTTCTGTCGTATATACGTCTATATGATTGATCTGCCATGCTTATGTATGTATATTTTTCTTGTCCTCTACAAAAACAAGAAAACATATATTAAAAGTTAGTGACCATTCATATTTTCTATATAATGTAACAAAAATTTGTATAAATTAAACTCACATTTGAGTGAGTGACCAAAATAATTTAATGACAATAAGTTTCTTCATGCATAAACTTCAATTAAGAGATATATTTCGTAATGAAGCCATAATTGGAGCATGTACTTAAACTAAAATGAAAATAAGCATAACTACTTGTATAAGAAAACAATAAATATTATTGAAGTGAAATAATACATTAAAACATGCCAAGTCTCGTTAGCACAACCAATTGGGGATGGGCCTTGTCAGTAAGACAACCCAAGATCAAACCTTACGAGGGGTGGTCTTGCCATGTGCTAGGGGGAGGAGACATGCTAAAAAATACAACCAGCTTAAGGGCTGGTGTGGCCTAGGCCGGGTGCGATCCCCAGGTGACATTGACGGCTTAGATGCCCCTCGGTCGCAGCTCCTCAAGCCACAGGTCAATCCTGGAGGATCACACACAACTTGACAAACAAACAAAAAAATACATTAAAAAAAAAAAAAAACACTTATCCCAGGCACGTTGTATCATTATAATGCATATAATGAACGTTTAATAAAACTATGAACATTGATAATATGGATAGAGAGAAAATCAATAAAGCTCAAGATAAGTGTGCCTCACTTGTGTGTGCGCGCACGTGTGCATGAAGAGAGTGTCCGCGCACACACGCACATGAAAGAGAGATCATTTCTTTTCCTCACTAACCTTTGATTTATTTTCTCATAACTTGTGATCATTGTGGATAATGAGTGCAAATATTGAAAATTGAAAGCATATAAGAAATTGAAGATTAATGTCATGAATCTCTCAATCCAGTTAGGAAATGTTCAAGTTACCTAATATAATGATCTTGTTGAATTCACTGATAATAGATTACATTACAACTAATCAAAGTGAAAGAAATCTCAATAATAATTCCGTTGAAGGTCATTGCATGGAGAAGATTGTTAAATGTAGAAGTGGAAAGATAGCAAACAAAGCAAATATTATTAAAAAATGTGATCACTAAGAAAAAGGGTTACAATTATTCTTTGAAAAAATGGATTCTGAACCATTCCTACAAAAACTCAATAGGTAATGGCTAGATGGTTAGGTTTCCTCTACCATTTATCTCAAATAATAAGTGTAAAGATTCACATACTTCATCTCAACATGAATAACATGAATATCAACTACTTGTATTACACTCTAATTAGCAAAATACACTACAATTGACTCTTGAAATAAAATTGGAACTCAAACATTAGGTTGCAGTCCACCCAACCTCTATGTTAACATTAACTACACCTTACTAGTCGACTTTTGTGGTTAATAGGGAAATATTGTTTTATTTCTTATAAGACCACACTATAGGTCCATATCCAATCATGGAAGTGTAAAATTTACACCCTTTGTTCAAATATCAAGAGGATACTGAAGTTGTTAGGATTTTGTATTCTACAGTGTCATTGTTTGTAGTGGAATATGCAAAAATGATTTTAATTTCATGCAGAGAAGATTCTAGACACGACTTCTTTAATTTTGGATTCCTAGTCAATGGTGTTCATGAGGATCATGGCATTACTCGTGGGAACTTTCATAATGATCATTTTAGTGTAGTTGTTGATATGATTAAGGACTCGATATTCTTCTTTGGTTAAGTTCGATTTGGAAGGTTTTTCTAATCAAAGGATACAATTTCAATCTTATTGGATTCCTCAACATCACTAGTGGGAAGGAAACAATGACACACTCAATTTTATCTTCATAACAAATATGTCAAGAAACTATGTTATAATTCAAGTTGTTTTCTAAAAGGTTATAGGTGACGCTACCAAAATAAAAGGTCGAGAGATTAACAACATGAGGGGAGTTAGGTTTTGTAAATGTAGTGAGAAAGTGGAAAGGTTACTATTAAAGTCAAGTTGGGTAATTTTTCTAGGTGGGTAAAAAAGGATTAAGAGGTCTAACATAAAGGAAGTTCAAGATCACATGAAGGGTCTTATGAAACAACATTGTTATTCAACAAAACAATCATAGAAAGGGAAGGATGTTGGGTTTTGTCAATTCCAATGATCATTTGGATATTCGGTCTCCTTTGGGTGAAGAGGTTAAGGGCTTTAATTCTCATGGAAGATTTCAGTATTGCATACTTGATGCTTTTGTCTTCTAGATCTATGTTTATGAGTAAATTTATGCAATTATATAGAAAAAATGAAACCATACATATCCCATGGAACTTCTTGTTGATATTTGTAGTTTGGGAGGCACTCCAAACCCTAGGCTAGAGGGTTGTGGAGGAATTGGCTTCATAAGGTCATTTGTGGGCTAAGAACCCAAGCTTGTGGTTTTGTACTCAAAGGTGTGGGGCCAAAACCATGAGGAGATTTGGACACTTAGCACTTGGAGAATGTAGGGCATCCTTAAAGGAGCAAGGAGCCCCTCGCAGCAACAACAGATGACTTGTAGAAATGGAGATATTATTTTTGAATGTTTTGTGTTGGTGAATTTGTCTCAAGATCAAGTTGGTCGTAGTATAAGGTGCCCCTCTTAATGGGTTAGACATCACCCTAAGAGAAGGTATAAATAGAAGATGTCAGTGTCTCATTTTAATACATCCAAACAACAATCATAAAAGGCAGATCATCTCTGAGGCAATCAAGCTCTAGGAGTCCAAACGAAGGGAGATTAAGGTTTGTTTTGGGATGATTTATCACAGGTGTTTGGGCCGAGTTTGAGCAAGGATAAGCCAACAAGGAAGAGGAATTTTTGTGCCAAGAATTAGGGTTGGTTCTCTTCATGACATAGGTATGAATTCTTTGTAGTATGCCCTAGTGACAGTCGCAGACCTATAGATGAATTTTGGAGAGGCTGAAAAGATAAACATGAAGGCAGAAAGGTGTCACAAAGGTCAACGAAGGAGGTAGACTTGTAGAGGAAGGTTGGCCGCAGAAGATTAAGGAGATTTGAGGTCGAGATTGTGAATGTAATCCTAGGTACAGTCAGCCCTAGTAGCGAGCCAAAAATCTCATATTTGTGCACAAAAGTCGAGGTCAAAAAAGGAAGAAGTATTCTAAGGAACAAGGTATGTTTTCCCATTTTGAATTAATGTTTTGTTTGTGGATGGGAGGTCCTAGTTTAGGATAAAAGTTGGGACAGACAAAAGAATAGTTTGTAGGAGGGTTGTAGTGACTTGTTCCGAGCCCTAAGTACAACCCCTTGAAGGACTAAGAGGACTATTAGAAGAGGTAAATTTGAAGAAGCTTGGGATTGGTATTTGAGGACGAGAAAAGGAGGTCAAAGGGAGCTATTTGACTAGCCCAAGTTCACTGTTGGTGATAGGTGGCAACCCTCCATGCCCTAAGTGTATCTTCATTGAGAAACACAGGAAGGCACTAGTGGGAAGAAGTCCCAAAGAGTTGTGTCCTTAAAGGACTAAGGAGCAACTAGTGGGGAGAATTCCAATGGAGTTGAGGAGCAACAGTGGGCATTCTAGAGTTTTTCATAAATAGAGTTGTGAACAAATCACAGGAAGACCCTATGTGTTGATGCATTGATGGACAAATGGTCGTTAAAGGGAAGAATGGAGCCGTGTTCAGTGGCCTAAAGGAGTTAGTTCATTGATAGAGGTAGGTTGGTGTTGCTGCAGATCAGGAGCCAAAGGACCGGACAGACATGTTTAGGATACAACCAAGAGGTGTTGAGAGAGCGCACTATGTCAGCTAAATGGTCAGTGCAACTTATTTGGGAAATTTTGTTGTCGTAGTTGTTGACACCAAGCCCGAGTTGTAGTCTTGTATGAGTAGTTGTATACAGAGCATTATCCTTGGTATGAGAGCCCTAGACAGTTGTATTATAGTTTGTTAATATAACGAAGTTGGGTTATTATAAAATTATAAAATGTTGTATATTTGTGCACGTGTTGAATCATTGTTGTTTATATTTTGTTGTGCATAGCAATTGGTTGTGCTATTTGGGTTAGTAGTGTTAGTCATCCTAAAACCCTAACCTAGATCTCCAATACTGTGGAAAACAACACTTCCAATACATACATAAAAGGCTTGCATAGAAAACCAGGCAACAATTAACAACTACACCAAGATATTATTTAAGCAATGTGTGCGCTTAACTATTGTTCCTAACTATCGCTCCTAATTGATTAAACCCATTTGGCCATGAATGACTACCTATCTACCTAATGAGGGCCAAAGAACGGTTAGACAAGGTTGTTTGGTTTAATGCACGGAGTTCAAGGAGAAACATTGAGCATCTCTCATGCAGTTTGAGCATTATGAAATTATGAAATCATGCATTAAAGGTTTATTCTAGATTTTGCACTGATTATCTGACCATCTCTCATCCAGTTTGAGCATTATGAAATTATGAAATCATGCAGTAAGAGTCTATTCTAGATTTTGCACTGCTTATCCACAACGCGGTGGCAATGGGGATATTGCGAATAACATTACGAATCTTGCCATGAAGTCCTAGAATCATTTTGTGTCATATACAACAAAACAATGACCACTTAAAGACTTGAACCGTTGGGTTGAACTTTATTTATTATCCATATCTCGATTGTACTTTTCTGGTTATGGGAGAACCTAGCGACAAAGTCAATGTTCTGGTTATGGAAGATCCTAGATCAACGGTTGACTTTATTCCTGAACCTTCGGATTAGCCGAATCGGATTAAGGTTAAGAACCTTGAGCTCTTAGATATTGCGGGAATGTCAAATTTCTGAACGAAAACCTGGTTGATTTCGTGTAACACTACCATCTACATTCCAGATTCACAGTTCCATTAATAATGAAATAATGGACCCACGCAGCAATGCTTGAGTTGTTATAAATTTGTTTATGCCCAGAATATGTACAGCTCATTCTGCCATACTCTCCCTGGTTTATAGACCATGTGTTCTAATGAAGAAGCTCTTTTTTTTTCCTCCTGAAAAATAAAAGACCAGCAGTTCTAATAACGAGACTACTCACCATTAGCACTGTTGGGTCTTCGCTAAGAAATAGAAGAGATATTAATCTTCTGTGTTGCAATGACATTTAAGGATTTGATTATAATGGCACTCAGAATTGTGAATTCTCTCCTGTTTTTCGCGTTTCTATGACCTACATTGGTGCAAAAGAGCCTGTCGGTTGGATTCTACAACGCCAAGTGTTCGCAAGCAGAATCGATCGTGCGTGGACTCATTTATTCGAGACTATTTCAGAATCCGAGTCTGGTCTGTGTCATTCAGGGTGAAGAGGGTGAGGATAAAATCTGATTGTGGGAAGAAATGTTTTAACATTCGTGGGCGAAACTCTGTTTGGACCATTTTATAATTTAAAACAAATTGATTATCATTCAGAAAATAATTCCTACCATCAGATTCTGCCTGAGAAATTTTCGAATCCAAAATCAAATCGTTTGTCATTTCAAAATCATAAAGATCATTTCAAAAAACAGTGAATCAGAATAAACGCACATGAAATGAATGCCGTAGTCTTCCCAGGCAACGTTTTGGCCCAGAATCCGGCAAAGATTTTTAAAAAATCCGGCAAAGATTTCATCAGAATCATGTTTACAGTCGTTAAACTTTAGTATTTTGAGTGCCAGAAGGGTTTTTGGTAGTGCTGAATCCATTTCCAACCTCAAAAATGGATTTCAAACATTGCAAGTACCTGATTTCTTGAATTTTAGTTGCCCGGATTCCGGCAAAAAACTGCCGTCCGGGCTATTTCGTTGCCTTGCTGCGAGGTATAACAATGGTTCTTTTCCAGATTCAAAGGATGAAGACCAAGTTAAACTACAGTAGCTGAGGGGCTCCAATATGCATTGAAGAAAAAGAAAAACGACAAATAGAAGGGGATTAGCCTGCATTTCAAGAGATATGCTAAAATCATTCTGGGGAGAAGATCATAAGCAAACAAAATGAGACGGAATGAATGAACAATGTGCCTGCAGTAGATGTCAGAGTACCGGGAAAGATTTGAACGTTTCAAAATGCCCTTAATTTGAAAGTTCTAGAAATTCCATAAGCCAGATTGAAAGGTTTCAAAGCCCTTAATTTGTTACATCTCGTTCTTTGGAAATCTTGTATATATCAGGTTATAAATCATGATATACGTACACCGAAATTTCGGCATCTAAGGGCCAAATAGCAGTGAGACAGGGTTGGGTAACAGTGTCCAAAAATAAATATCAAGCTGAATAAGGGATCCTAAAGCTATCAAGGCAGTCATACACACAAATTTTCTGGGCATCGTTCAACTCCTACAATTTACTCTTACAATGCTCTTAAAAGGGAAAATGTTTGGTTTATGCATAGCATTTAAGGAGCAACAGTGAACATCAACCATGGAAAGAATCTTCCATTGCTCTCAATGTGATCTTATGATATAATCAAGAGCACATTTAAACCCCCTGAAGATAATCCCAATCTTGATCAAGGAGAAGGGATTGTAGTTCTTTCCAAAATATAATGATGTTTATACTGTTCCAAAATGACATCGTTGTGGCAACAACCGTGAAGATAACAAAGATGTAGAAGAAACAGTCTTAGAGCAAGATGTCTTGACATGCCATGAAGACAATGCTGGCTCCATTAAATAATCTGAACCTGGCAGATTGGAAATGAATGAGGTTAAACCCTTAGGTTCAGTCCACAGTTCTGGCATTAACCAAACATTTCTTATACAGCTGGATGACAATCACTTAAATAAGGGACAAGGGCAGCTGCGAATTTCAGAACCTGTAAGGTAACTTTGACAGAAAGGAAGTCAAATCTGCTCTTGGAAAGAAAATATTATAGATCCTCTCTTTTCTTGTTACTGTAAAAAGGATTTTGATCAGTGCCCTAGAGTAAAAGAAGAACTAGGGTTATTTTGATTTGACAATAAGCGAGTCCAACAGCTACCTTAATTCTCAAAAGGGTGATAATAAATGAGTCCAACAGCAACCTTAATTCTCAAAAGGGTGAACATAACAGAACTGTAAATGCATATGATGGAGACCATGAACACATTCTTGGACACAAGTGGTATTTTGAAGCAAACACACAGGAAAAATCTATCATGGCTGTTGAAGATCTTTGTGGTCAAGTATAAAATACTTTTCCCTTTATCATGATGATTTTTCTGATTTTTTCTGACTGCTGGCAGCCTTAGTTTGCATTCAATAGACCTGGACAACAACGAATGTCAAATTGTAAACGAAAAGGCAGAGGAAAGCCAGATTCAGGAAAGAATTGGAGCTCAGTGATGTTGGTGTTGGATTAAAAGGCAGTGAAGGGACATCAAAGTTTTCTGGGCAGCTTCTTTTGATTCATATAGAATCAGATGACATTCTCTCCAATGCCTATGTTATAATCAATGTTTCACCAGAGTTGCTATCCTTGCATACTGAAAGCCCTGTAGATAAAAGGAAAAGAGGAAATGTAACCTCTGGTAGAAAGAGCTTGACAACGGTCTGTGTTTTGTTGCCAGAAAGTGTATTTTTTCTTTCAGAAAAGCCATACTTTTCTCTTGAAGGTCATCTGGAAAATGTCTTGAACCTTTCATTGTCCAAAACTCAGTGTTTCCAAAGATCATTGATAGACAAGGCAGCCAGATTGTGAAAAATATCAAACAAGAAATTATAAAAGGAATGGAAACACTTGGCACTTGACTATTGGGTTAAATGGCCTCACTTTTGATCCTGGTGGTGGCAATTATGTCCATAGTGAATTTATGGTCAGAGAAATAATGAGGATCACATACCTGGTGCAAAATTATCTTTAATAATTTTTGAATGTAACCTTCAGTTTTGGAAGAATTGGTGAATTGGTCAGGTGGTACAGGTACTGTTAGTCAGTGGGTTGTCATGTGAAATTTATTTGACATTCAAGAATTTTTTAGCCTGGCACTAGTCCCCTCAAAAGAAATGGTGTCTAGTTAGTGCATGAAGGACTCATGAATGTCATAATAGTGAACAAGGTCGTGGCTTTCCTTATATCTTTGTTTATGCGGATCCTAAGTTACCTACTATCATAAATGAAAAAATAATGAAACTGATATCTCTGTTTCTGTAGATCGTAAGTTACCTCTACAATCACCAATCACCAATAACTAGTCTTATCGCTACTTGAGATTTGAGTATATACAACTTATATATAACCCCTAAATTAGTGTTGGAACATGAAAAATATATCGTAATCCATAGTGCTATAAGCATAACAAATACCTAATACAATCTACCATGGGGACTAATGCCTCAGAAGAACTAGGGTTTCATTTTGGGCACTATCAAACATTAAAAATTAAACGAATTTTTGGGGACAATTGTAAATATGGATCTCATCATCTACTTTGCATAAATGGCAGACAGACATTGTTTAGCTGGCTTCATTGTACTAATTTGTTTTTCAATACTAGTAAAACTAACATTTCAAAAAGCATGTATGCCATAAAAAAATACCATAATTTCATGCCACCATATTTCTGTAAAGTTTTCTATACTACCAAAAATAAACTTGATCAACCCTCTATTGACACATAATTTCTGACTATTCAACAATAGAAAGGATTGTGAAAACAAACATGAGTTGGATTATAGCTATTTAATTTGATTTTGGTTTTGAGATGACAAAGCGTCCAATGACTTAGGGTACTCTCTAAATCACTACACCGTAAGGGAGAGCTAATGATAAAAGGCCATTGATTCTTTCCCTCTGCAAACTCCATGGGAAGAAAGTGCTACCTCACAAACAGTATGGTGAAAGCCGTAATTAGAGTCTAGACATCATTACATATGGATTTGTTAGATTGATATTTAAGATCTCCAAAAACCTAGAGGGCTTAAGAGATGAGTTGTTCCGTATCTATTTTCAAATGAGTTAAAATAGTTTAATTCCCAGAGAATCCCTAAACATCTACAGTGTCAAAGAAGACAATAAACGGCCAGGCACAAATTCATTTGAACAGGAAGGAGATGTACCAATTTCGAATCAATGTGTTGGTCAATTGTATCCCAGTCCTAGCAACTGTTCCGGCACCTCTCCCGGGTCCTCAACTCACTTGCATATCTCGAAAGCGTGTGGAAATGCTATCACAGGCGCATATGACCTGTTGAACCGGGTGGGCCAACGTATATGATCAGCACAGGGTGGGACTCAGTTCCGAATTCTGGGTGAAATGCGATGGGCAGGGACATACCTTTGGATAGTAAGTATCGTTGAATCACCATGGGTCGATCACCTCATCGCGAACTTCCATCCACGAACAGTGCACCTTCTTCTTTAGCTCTGAAAATGAAAGCAAGAACAAAAGCAAGATTGGGGTGGCTAACCCCTTCATTTCACCTTATAATTTGCCGTCTATTTCACCCCATCTTTAGACTCCTATTAAATGACAGAATTAGTTGTCTCCGCATCATAAGTAATAATGAAATCTATATGCACTGTAACATCAATTA
This sequence comes from Pinus albicaulis, assembly GCA_034641835.2. NCBI lineage: Eukaryota > Viridiplantae > Streptophyta > Pinopsida > Pinales > Pinaceae > Pinus > Pinus albicaulis. The sequence goes on along the minus strand of CM076579.1, from coordinate 416,899,316 downwards.
ATGAAAAAAGAATGAAATCTATATCTCTGTTTCTGCACATCGTAAGTTACCTACTATCATAAATGAAAAAATAATGAAACCGATATCTCTGTTTCTGTAGATGGTAAGCTACCTACTGTCATAAATATATAAATATAACATTATACCTGGCTACCTATATTTTGGAGAAGACCGGCTCTCTGCTCTGTTCTGTAATATTTTTTACTGCAACCAAAACCTCTTCCCCAATCCCTCTCTTCCTTTTTGTATTTTATCGTTCTGTGGCATATCCACTTCCTCTGCAGCCATTTTTTCAAAGAGAAAACCCTCATATCAACTGCATGATCCACTTCCTCGTATCGACTGCATGATCGTCCTCTTTCAAGTGATTTTAAGACAGGGAAAGTCAGTCTTGACGTCTAGTCTCTGATAAAAATAAATCAGGAACTCAAATTTCGTTTACTGGCTAATTTAATTTTTGATCTATAATTTATTTAGAAAAAGAAAAAATAAATAAAAGAAGGCGCAGAAAGACGCTGAACGGAGATTTACCAGGATGAGTGCAATTCATCTCACCTTCAGATTGGTGTCTGAGATGTCATTTTAATTTATAATTAAAAAGATTATAAAAATAAAGAAATAGACAGTAACAAAGAGATTCAACATAAATTTATCAGAATCTGAAGAGGATGACAATACCCAATTTCGATGTCAGCACTGCCATTGAAACCTTGTCGGTGCTTGCCTCCTCTGCCTCTCAGTCACAAACCAAACACATGACATGGAAACTAAACACATGACATAGAGACTAGACTCATACAGACCAGACTCGACTCGACTCAGACTTAGAACACACAGCATGGGGCTCCATACAAACAAACAAACCAGACGACATCAGAACGCAGCAGCCCTGAGAGGAGGAGAAATGGAATGTACAATGCAGAGGAAATTCAAACTCGCCCTGATTTCAAACAGTTGATTCTGTGTGAATTCCTGGCATTTTATAGCACTATCCAAAAGCACTACTCGTTAGATCAATTCCTGCTTTTTGTAGCACTACCCGTTGATGTTGATCTCTCTGACAACCTGTTGATCTTTCGAGGGTATCGGTTCTGTTTTGAATTAACGGATGGGATTGTATCATGTAAAAAGATTCCTCGTCCAATGGAGAAAAGGATGCAGTGTATAATATTTCGGTTATCCTGTGTTTTGGATTAACGGATGGGATTGTATCATGTAAAATGATTCCTCATCCAATGGAGAAGGATGCAGTGTGTTATAGTTCGGTTATCCTGTGTTTTGGATTAACGGATCGGATTGTATCATGTAAAAAGATTCCTCATACAGTGGAGAAGGAAGCAGCCTGTCATAGTTATGTGGGTTGTTATTTTTTTTTAAATGGAGAAAGGATGTTATGGGTCATAATTATGTTATGCTAAGTGATGTTATCTTAGATGTAGAAGGATGCAGAGTGTCATTGAGTAGAGAGAATGTAAATATATTTTAACATACTGATAGGATTGTATCATGTAAGAAGATTCTTTATGCAATGGAGAAGGAAGCAGCTTGTCGTAGTTCTGTGGGATGTTATTTTTTTTATTGAGAAAGGATGTTATGGGTCATAAGTCTGTTATGCTAAGTGATGTTATCCCAGATGTAGAAGGATGTAGAGTGTTATTTAGTAGTAGAGAGAATGTAAGGATATTTTAACATATTGATAGGAGTGTATCATGTAAAAAGATTTCTTATTTAATGGAGAAGGAAGCAGCCTGTCATAGTTCTGTGGGATGTTATTTTTTTTTATGGAGAAAGGATGTTATGGGTTATAATTTTGTTATGCTAAGAGATGTTATCCTACATGTAGAAGGATGTCAAGTGTCATTGAGTAGAGAGAATGTAAGGATATTTCAACATATTGATAAGATGATGTTGAGGACTCATGCTCATGCATAAGGATAATATCATTTTGGAAAGCACCACATAATTGCCTTTGAAATCACCATATAAGTGCAATCACAATAGAGGGAGAGATAAGTCAAAATATGGGTTATGAGAGGCATTCTAGATAATTGGAATAAAGAGTTTCCCATAGGTGTGGAATGCATGGTGAACGACATTAAATTAGAAACATCATTAAGGTGATGAGAAAGGTCATAGGGCAGATCATTATAGATTCATAGATAATTGAACATTAAGTGAAGGATTGGCAAAGTAAATTGGGATTTAAGAGAGGGTGGTGGTGGTAAATGGCTTACAAAGATAAGAGATATGGCATGACATTGAGGCCAAAAATGATAAGAGTTTGATAGTTTCATAGAGTTCAATGAGGAAATGTAAGAAAACTTCTTGAAATCTACTAGATCAAAAAGTGGATGAAGTGGAAGTGAAATGTTAATCTTCACAATAAGATGGTCCCAAAAACATCAAGGATGTAGTGTGTTTGATTAGAGACTCCTATTAGAGGATGAAGATAGAGGGAGCATTACAACAATAGATGCATGGATGGGGAATGACCATCAAGGTAGTGATGAAGATTAAGAGACATAAGGAAGAAGATGGAGCATTTTGAGCAGTTGTAGAACGAGACGGAAAAAGCAAGGAAGAAAATAAACATGAGTCACTTTTACATGCAATGAATGCTAAATAATATAAGGTGCAAAGAGATAGAGATTGGAAAACTCAAAAATGGGGAATAACCTTAGAGCCTTTGCAAGATACCATGGAATTTAACTTAGCATTGTAGAGTCATGGCAGTGGTGGATGGAGCCAATAGTTAATGTAGAAGCTTAGGAGATAATTAGAACTTAATAAAATTCAGGGGGTTAAGTTTAAAGGATGAGTGTTTGGCTTGTATATTTGGTATTTATATCATTGTAAATGACTATGTTTTTATATGTATTCTTATGAGTGTCTTGAGTAATAGGAAAGTGAAAATAATCCTTTAGTGTGTATGAGTAATTTGGTTACCATGTTAACCTTTGAATGTAGTTATATTGTTAAAATAAGAGTCCTTGAGCCCCATGGTTGAAAATTTGTTTTAAAGGCCAACAAGTAGCACTCCAATAGAAACATTGATGCCTTAAAGGTTCTGAAGGTGAGTTATAGGAAGTGATGTTAGTATGAGAGTTTGTTCATTGTTAATTAAGTTGGCATGAGTTTTATCTCTGCCATGGTCCACTGCATCCATTGTTGTCAAAGTTGATAACAACTTTGGGACAAGGAAGGTAATAACTTAAGGAATGGGATGTAGAAAGAGGAGAGTGTTTCCCAAAGAATGAATATGAAGAAGGTAATAGAAAAATGAAGAAGGTGATGGAGATCAGAAAATAGTGAAAAGCTACAAGAAAAAAGAAAAGAAAAGAGAAAACATTATTGAGCGAGTGAAGTCTCTCAAAGGGAAGAGAAGTTTATATGGATTGGATAATGGTCTATTGGGGAGACATTGTAGAAGTGAGTGATAGATCTAATACAAACTCTATTGGGTGGATGTTGTGAAGGCCACCTTGTTTAGTAAAAAGGCTTTGTAAAAGTGATTATCTTGGAAGGGGATGAGTACAAGAAGAGAGGAAAAAGTTAAAAATAAGGAATTGTGGTGGCAATGAGGTGAGGATGTGGCACTTAAGCATAAGGATGCTCTTTTCAATTAACCTTAGGACTTTGATGCAGGGGCAATGGATTACTTTGACAATCCAGAGTTTCAAAACCCTGAGGATTGTACAAGCATGCAAACCAAGGGTGGATTGGAGTTTGAGACAAATGATAAGTATGGTAGGATAGTCAATACGTAGCTAAAACAATGGTGAATTTGCAAAGCGAGCAACAATATTTTTAAAGCAACAAAGCTTGAAGTATATCAGGATTAATAATACAAGGATACTTCAACATATTCACATGATGCTCATATCGGGGACACATTGTGGATAAAAGTACCTTGGAGGTTACCGGATATGTGCAAAATCATTGCAACAAGATAATACAAAGAGTGGGTTGTGAGAGGCATGGAGCACCGAAGGACTGAATAGAGCCGAAGAGATGTAGAGGCTATCGTCAATGGCAATAAAGTAAAGGCATTGTTGAGATGGTGAGAATGGGAACGAGGTAGACTATATGTCAATGGTCATTGAGTGAAGTATCAATGAGGTAGATTGGGACATAATAGAATATGTTAAGATAGGATATATGGATGGAACATGAAAAGAGGAAAAAGGAAAATGATGAACAATAATTAAAGGTGCATGGTAGAAAAGGATTGAAATTTGAGACTATTAGAGAGTTTATGGATGAAGTATAGGTAAACTTCCCAAAACCCTAAACATAAGGATGAGATGGAAGTGAAGCATTAAAATCTCAATCGAAGATGATGGTCTATATAATTAGGGTGGACGTAGTTCAATTAGAAAATATCATTGAATGATGGAGAGAGGTTAAGCATTGTAATAGTAGGAACTTATATGAAGGGAAATTGACAAGGAAAATACATAGATGAAGATATATCAGGGAGAAGATGGTGCGCTTTCCATAGTTTCCTATCTTTAACTTTTAGTGTCACACAATACGTTTGGGCACATGTCATAGCATTAACATTAGTGTTAAATAACACATACTTGTATGTTGATATTATCTTGAAACCCCACTCAACACGAGTTTTGTGACACATTAATAGTCTCTCCTCAATTCATAAGTTCTAACTTTTACAAAGAAGAATAATAGCATAAAGATTATTTGCTACCTCATTCAAAAAGATTTGGAACCAATCATCAATTTTTCATGGGGATGTTATCATCCTCATATATCCTCTTTTTGAAGGTAAAATTCACCTAGAAAATGTTCTATATTAAACAAACTCCTTCCAAAGTTCCCCTCATCTAGAGTTTTCCTTGGTAGGCCACCTTTGAAGTAGATTATCATCATCTTTGTTATCAACATTGGTCTCTTCATCAACATATATATGGTGACAATTCTCACACTTTGTTTCACATGATATTTGGAGGCAAACAAATTTTATTTATTTCTTACCATTTTTTTTTTAGAAATAAATGATTTGTGTTCCTTGAAAATAGAGGGTTATATTCTAATTTTGTGAAGTCTGACCTGGTCATCCATTGGGTTAAGTCTCTTCCAAAATGAAAAATATAATATATCTTCCATAGTTCCTAGAACCAAAATACCTATACTAGTTGCTAGGCCTTTTGGGTCATTTTTAAATCAAAGATTAAACCTCTAAAGCATAAAATGTATAAGACAAAGAGACTAAAAGAAAATTAAGTTGAGTTATCTGAATTGGTGGCTTCACCAGGAATCAAATCCTTGTTGTTTCCTGAGGAAAAACCTCATTTAGGAGGGATTTCCATGTGTTTGTTTATACAACCCAACTTGTGGTCCATAGGTGCCATTTGTCATTGCATTTGATCCAAAGTTAGAAGAATGCCCTCCTTGCTCTCAGTTGTTTCCACCATTACTCTATCAAGGAGGAACTTGATGCGCTAATAGATATCAATTGTGTACATGTATTGATTATAATTCCCTCTAGTATGCCCTGCATCTAGAACCCAATCAATTAATTCTACTATCACTTCAATGTGCATGAGGGTGCATCTCTCATTAACCAAATCACTCTTTACATAAGAAATTTCCTCTTGGACTGGTCATTGAGTGAGCTCTTTAAACTAAGCCATATAATTTTTAGCTCTCAGTTGATATTGATTGTTCCTCATTCATGATAATATGCTACCCCACGTTGCACTCAGGCTCCTTAACGTGGCATACTAGCCTCCTAAAGAGCAATTTTGTCCCAATGACAACTTGAGTTTCCCACTACCCCGGAGCTAAGCTCTAAAGAAATGTTGAACCTTTGAGTAGTGCTACAAATGAGGAGGGAATCCTATACTAGAGGAAGCCAATTTATCTAAAATTGATTGTTAGTTAATGTTGTGCTAATATCAATTTCAGAATTAACATAAAAGTGTTTTGGTTTGCTCCTTATGAAAGGGTTTATACATGTGTTTATGATTGACAATTCATTAAACTTGATGAGATTAAATGTATTTCATGAACTTAAAAGCATGGAAACTCAATGTTGAACAAAATCATATAAAAACACAGCGAGCACAAATAACAGAGACAAATACACAAGTTTTTGATGAAGGAGTTCACCCCTCCTGGGCTACATCTCCTTGGTCCAGCTTCATAGTGTGGGCCTTTGTATTAGCTTCAATTGTGCAAAAGTGTTGTTTACAGTCTCTTGTTTCCTCTGCAACCTACTCCAATTGCTCCAAAACATCAAAATCTACTAAGAATGACTTTTCCTGAGTCAAATTGGTCGAAAATTGCCTCAGTTATGGCAAAACCAAATTTTCCTAGTTTTTCTCCACTAATTCTGGAAGTCCGCCAGTTAACTCCACTAAATGTGGAGCTTCTCCGCATTTGGCGGGTTTTCCAAACCTACCGCTAAGATAAGCATGCATTTAATTAGTGATAAGTATGAGTTTAAGTGTCGTTATTGGGCACGTTTAGCGCTAATCACACTTAACCGCAAAGTATGGATTATCATGGATTAACCACAAATTAACATTATAACCACGTCTTAACTCCTTAATTAATCTCCCGCCAGATCTTCTTTAGCTCCTAGTCTTCGGCACTTAGACATCCTCCGGAACCCTAACCTCGGCGCATTGTAAATTCAAATTAACATGGAATCCTTATGCTGTAAGGATCACGGTAGATGGCATAGTGGTAAGTCGTTGCTGCTATGTGCACCCGGTCGTGGGTTCGACCCCGACCGCGCCATAAAATTTTGTTGAATGGAATTTGCAACGGACCATAGTTAATACTTTGATTAAAATATATGCTTACATATATAATATGTCGCACCATTAACCTTTGACTATGGTTTCGAACTTTGGAAATAAACATATATGCACCCAAATCGACCTTGCATAAAAAGTATCATGCCATCCAACCTTGCCATGGGGGAGGGCACGTGGCAGCTTTCAGTTGCGCCACGTGGCCCTTCTCCATTGGCCTAAAAATTCCACCATTAATAAAAATAATCCACCATAGATAATTACCAAACATAGGATGAGGAGAAAATTTCAACTTCCCCAAGCAACATTGGCGAATATGGTTATGACACTTGTCATAGTGTCACTGGTTGAAATCTGAAGAATATTCCCTGAAGATTCCTGAGGTGCTGACTGGACTGCCAAGTCATCAGTCTATCACTGTTCTGCACAATTTTTACATGTTTGAGAAAACGAACAGTAGACCATAACTTACTCATACGAATTCGGATTTTGATGAAACAAGTTGCGTTGGAATCCTGGTGACGAGCTCTATCTGGTCACTTTGGATTGAAGTATTTCTGATCACTTTCATTTTTTAGCTAAATACAGAGCCTTTGATCATTCCTCCCCACTAGAAGCCTTTTGGAACCCAAAAGATACTATCAATTGTTCAGCATGCAAGGGTATATCTCCCTCACCCTTTCACTCTCCATCCATTTGGCCTTTGAAGGATTTTTTACCTTGAATCCCACTCTAAGGTATTCGACATTTCCTCTTCTTGAAGTTCTGATTCTTCTGTCAAGTATGAGATCTTGCTGAAATTCATCAAGATATTCTGGCGAGAAATCATCTATTAATGGCAGCTGAACATTCTCTCCTTGATCATCGATCAAAGGAGGCTCAAATAATCTCAAGTTCTCGACATTAACGACGTAATATATTTGCATATAAGGAGGAAAATCTAGATTAAATGCATTAGTACTAATCTTTTCCAGAATTTTAAATGGACCATAACGGATTGGCTTGAGATTTTTACCTTCCCCTTGCAATATTTCTTTGTTGATATATAACTAAACTTCATCTCCAACCTGGAATTTGTGATCAAAACGGTGTTTGTCATGCCTTGCCTTGTAGATGTTTTGACTCTTTTCAAGTTGCTCTTGCACTGTGTGATGTACCAACCAAATTTTCTCAATGAATTTCCTTGCCTTATCCATGTCACTATGACCATATATAGCGACATCTTTCTCAAAGATGAAGTCCAAAGGCGATCTTGGCAAGTACCCAATACATACCTCAAATGGCGATGTGTTTGTGGAAGAATGCTTTTCCTTGTTGTATGCATTTTGAATGTAATGCAATTGTTCATCCCACAACTTGGGATACTTGTTGCAATAACCTCTCAGAAGATGAATGAGTGTCATGTTTACCACCTCGGTTTGATCATCTGTCTGCGGATAAACTTTTGTACTCATCTTCAACTTTGTGTCCATCATGTCCCATAATTTTGACCAAAAATTCCCAAAAAACCGGGAATCTCGATCACTTACAATAGAAATAGGAAGACCAAAATGAAACCATACATTTTGAAAGAAAAGATTAGCAGTTTGTTCAATTGTAATTTTTTTCTTACATGGCATTAAATTATACATTTTGCTGAACCTATCTACCACAACATACAAGTAATCATGACCTTTCCTTGACATAGGAATACCACCTACAAAATCCATTGAGATACTCTCCCAAGGATGTGAAGGAAGCAGAACTGGAGTGTACAATCCAAGTTTCTTGTTACTAGGCTTACTTATTGCACATAAAGTACATCCTCTAAAAAACAAGATACACTAGCAATCATGTGTGGCCAATCACAATTAATTGGAGATTCGTTATTGTCTTGCCTACACCAAAATGTCCAACAATCAATGATGTGTGTGCCTCCCTTATGATATTGTTTCTTTCTCCCTGTGGTATACATAACTTGCCCAAGTGATACAACAAAATTTTATGCACTTGATAATCTAACTCTTCATTTTGGTTTCCTTGACTCAAGCTTTCATATACATCTTGAAAATCACTATCATATGCATATTGTTCAATGTAACTTTCATGCATAACTGAATTGTGATTGAGTATAATAGATGAATTTACAATAGACCTAGAGAGCATATCAGCTACCTTATTGTAGATTCCCTTTTTATACCTGATAACCAAATGAAATTGTTGTAGAAATCCCATCCATCTGAAATGTCTTGATTGCTGCAACTTTGACTGTGATTGTAAGTACTGCAATGGTTGATGGTCGGTATGGATATTGGTCTATTTTCCCATCAAATAGTGCTTCCATTTCTTTACAATTTGTACCAATGCATATAACTCTTTTTCATAGGTGGGATAATTAGTCACTGTTCCATTAAAATTTTCAGAATGAAACGAAATAGGCTTACCATGCTGCATAATAACTGCTCCCATAGCATAATCACATGCATTTGTTTGGATCTCAAATGGTTTTCTAAGATCCAGAAGAGCCAATACCGGTGTTGAACTTATCTTTTGCTTTAAAGCATTGAATGATTTTTGCTGCATATCTCCACAATGGAAGACTTTCTTAACACTTGTCAATGCATGTAATGGAGTTGTAATGGAAGAAAAATTAGCCATGAATTTCCTCCAATACTGTGTTGCCCCAAGAAAGCATCTTACCTTTGTAACTGTATTGGGCTTGGACCAATTTAGAATTACCTTTACTTTGGAAGGGTCTATCTTCAACTCACCTCCTCCAACAATGTGTCCCAAATACACTAAAGAAGTCTTGCCAAACTCGCACTTCGACATCTTTAGAAATAATTGCTTTTTTTTCAAGACATCAAGTACCTTGTTCACATGGATGACATGTTCTTCTCTTGATTTTTTGAATATAAGTATGTCATCTAAGTAAACAATGACGAAGTCATCTATAAATGGTCTAATTAAATCATTCATGACTCTCATGAAAGTAGCTAGAGCATTTGTTAGACTGAATGGCATAACTAGCCACTCAAACAATCCTTGTCTAGTTTCAAAAGCAGTTTTCCAAATGTCTTCCTCGGCTATTCTAACTTGATGATAACCACTTCGCAAGTCTAACTTGGTTAAATATCTTGCATACTTTAATTTATCTAGAAAATCATCAGTGTGTGGGAGTGGGTAGTGATTCTTTACTGTGATTTTATTCAATGCACGGAAATCTATGCACATGAGTCAAGTCCCGTCCTTCTTTGGTACCAAAGCAATTGGTGAACCACATGATGAAGTAGATGGGATTATGATATCTTTGTTCAACAATTCTTGAATCTTCTTGATTTCCAAAATCTCCATAATTTACATGTGATACATACCAATGTTTGGAAGTGGAACATCATGCTTTAACTGAATCTCATGCTGAATTCCCCTCTTGGGAGGTAACCCACTTGGTTCTTAGAACATCTCACCATGCTGACTTACTACATCAAACAAAGCAGATTTTAATTTGTCATCACATCCTTTAAAAGATTCATATTCAACATCATCCTTTTTCTTGATCATGAGAAGCACAAAAATTTTACTTGCATTAACTAGCCTCTTCATTTGCCCTGCATTAACTAAAGAAATATTCAGTTTTTTGCGATGAGCTCTCACAATTTACTCCACCCCATCCTTAAGCAAATGCTATTTGTTCTCATGGAAATAAAACACCGGTTTTCTGTCATACAAATATGGACTTCCCAAGATAATCCTGGAAATGTTAAGTGGAACCACATCTAACTTGACTTCATCAACAAAAATTTGAAGTAATAGAAAATCAAAATATGCACTTCCTTGTAACCTATAAATTGGCATTCTTAACTATCCAACCCATTGGGTATGGTTTATGATGTGGTATGGTTTCAAGGTTAAGCTTTTTAACTAAATATTCTGAAATAAGGTTTGCTTGTGACCCACTATCAAACAATGCATCAATCTTTGTATGATTTGAAATCACTCTAACATGGAACAATTCTATCTGTGTGTCTTCAATTGGAGTGTTGTTGTGACTATTTGAGGAACTAGTACTTGCTATGGCTTCCTTTACTTTGTTAACCATGGCTATAATATTGGTCTCATCTCCTGAATTGGATCCAAGATCTTGTTGTGTGGTGGCAGTCATCTTTTGTTTCCCTTTGTTATTTGGTTTCTTTTGCCTTAGTTTGGGATGTAGTTTCCAACAGTGGGCTTCATCATGCCCCTCTTTGGAACAATGTTTGCATGTAGTTTTCTCCCCTTCTTTCTTGATTCTTGTATTCTTCTTTCCCTTCCATTTTCCTCCCTTCTCTTTTCCCTTACCCTTGAATGGCTTCTTCTTACTACCCTCTTCCTGAATGTTCTTTCCCCTTGCTTCAAGATGCATGGCTTGCACACATACTTCATCTAAGTTGTTCAGGTTGAACATAAGGATAGTATGTTTCAAGTAGGAATGTAAACCCCTAGTGTATTTTAAGAGTGTGTCTTGTGAATTCAAGTTTACTCCTAACAACAAAGCCCTCTTTCTAAACTCCTGGGTGTACTCTTGAACAGTTTGGCCTTTGAGTTGCCTAAATTTTTGCCAACTCATTATTGATTTTTGCTTATAGGCTAATGGATAAAATTGTCTTTTAATGGAAGAAATGAATTCAACCCAAGAAATGGACATCTTACCATGAATTCGAATTTCCTATTGAGTCTTTACCTACCACCAAACTAGTGTTGCTCCTTCTAGCCTTAATGAAGCTAACTGGATCTTTATTTCGTCCTCTTGTAGATTCTGAATTATGTAGTATACTTCCAATTGGAAGATCCAATTATCTAACTTCTCTGCATTTACATCACCATTGTACATCATAATTTCAAACTTGATGTCCAACTTGAGTAATGGAGTTTTTCCTTTTGGGATTTTTGAATGAGTGTGGGTGGTTTTTGTGGTGGAAGTGGAAGATTAAGATGTTGATGAAGATCATGAGGATGAGGATGGTGGAGACGGAGGTGAAATTCCTCCACTGCCTTTCGAACCCTTCTCTTGATCCTTCTTACCATATGAGGATCCTTCTCCATCTGGAGGCTTAGAACCTTCTCATGCTCTTTCTGTAGTGAATGCATCAAACATGATTTTAACCATTCTTTGAATTTCTTTGAAGTCTCTCTTGACATACTCTTCTTCTAAATGTCCATGAGTCTCTCCAACTCCTGGCATAATGGCTAAGGATTCAAGCTCAACCTATGATGCTTGTACCTCTTCAATCACTTCAACTTCTTATGCAATTTGTACCTCTTCAATCTCAACTACTGGAGATATAACTTGAGGTGCTTCAAGTGCAGATTTGAGTGGAAATTTGCGTGAAGATAATGCTTTCTCAACTCTCTTTCTTCTTTTCCTAATCTCAGGAATAACAAGCAATAACTTCCCTTCTCCTCTTTGCAACTTCAACCTTGTAAGCATCAAAAAATTGCAACTATTAAAACCCTTCTTGCACAATCTCAAGCGAAGCAAGCAAATAACCTTTAGCAACCTTGCGCTCTGATACCAAATTGATCTGAAATTGATTGTTAGTTAATGTTATGCAAATATCCGTTTTAGAATTAGCATAAAAGTGCTTTGGTTTTCTCCTTATGTAAGGGTTTATACATGTGTTTATGATTGACAATTCATTAAAATTGATGAGATTAAGTGTATTTCATGAACTTAAAAGCATGGAAACTCATTTTTGAACAACAACATATAAAACATATCAAGCACAAATAATAGAGACAAATACACAAGTTTTAGATGAAGGAGTTTACCCCTCCCGGGCTACATCTCCTTGGTCCAACTTCAAAGTGTGGGCCTTTGTATTAGCTTCAATTGTACAAAAGTGTTGTTTACAGTCTCATGTTTCCTCTAAAAACTACTCCAATGGCTCCAAAACATCAAAATCTACCAATAATGACTCTTCCTGAGACAAAATTGGTCGAAAATTACCTCAGTTATGGCAAAACCAAATTTTCCTAGTTTTTCTCCACTAATTTTGGAAGTCTGATAGTTAAATCCACTAAATGTGGAGCTTCTCTGCATTTCGCGAGTCCGCTAAACCTGCTGCTAAGATAAGCGCACAGTTAAATAGCGATAAGTATGAGTTTAAGTGTGGTTATTGGCCGTGTTTAGCGCTAACTGCGCTTAACCGCAAAGTATAGTTGATCGTGGGTTAACCACAAATTAATGTTATAACCACGTCTTAACTCCTTAATTAATCTCCCGCCGGATCTGCTTTAGCTCCTGGTCTTTGGCGCTCAGACATGTGGGAGGGGGCTGGCCTGCGGGGCTAGCTCCCTTTGGAACCCCAACCTCGGCATGTTGTAAATTCAAATTAATGTGGAATTCTTATGGGGTAAGGATCACGGTAGATGGCATAGTGGTAAGTCGTTGGTGTTGCACGCGGGTGGTCGCGGCTTTGACCCAAACCTCGCCATAAAATTTTGTTGAATAGACTTTGCAACGGACCATAGTTAATACTTTGGTTTAAAATATATATTGACATATATATAATATGTTGCGCCATTAACCTTTGACCATGGTTTCAAACTTTGGAAATAAACATATATGCACCCAAATCGATCTTGCACAAAAATTATCATGCCATCCAACCTTTCCATGGGGGAGGGCACATGGCAGCCTTTGGTTGCGCCACGTGTCCCTTCTCCATTGGCCTAAAAATTCCACCAGTAATAAAAATAATCCACCATAGATAATTCCAAACTTAGGAATAGGAGAAAAATTCAACTTCCCCAAGCAACATTGGCGAATATGGCGATGGCACTTGTCATAGTGTCACTGGCTGAAATTTGGAGAATATTCCCTGAAGATTCCTAAGGTGCTGACTGGACTGCCCAGTCATCAGTCTGTCATTGTTTTGCACAACTTTTACCTGTTTGAGAAAATGAAAAACAGACCATAACTTACTCATACGAACTCGGATTTTGATGAAACAAGTTGCGTTAGAATCTTGGTGACGAGCTCTATCTATTCACCCTAGTTTGAAGCATTTCTGAGCACTTTCATTTTTTAGCTAAATACTTAGTCTCTGATCACCAATGATGGTTGACTCGAAATAATGTGTCAGTGACCTCGCAATAGTGGGGAAAACCACTCTCCAAAGTGAACTTGTTTCCTTCACTCTTGCCAGGAATTACAAATAGCACCAAGCATATAATAATGAGAAATTTTTAAATTTTCTCAATAGGTGTGGAATCAAACCTAAGTGGCTTGCTTTTGAAACCTGTTGTGGGTTGTATGCCTAATAGGTTGTACAATTCTAGGAAGCACTACAATCGACTAAGTTGTTTGCTACCCTAGTCTTATCAAAGATCTAAAAATAACTGTAGAAGTATGTAGAAGAGATGGATGACTACAAGGGCCAAGGAAACAATGCCTTCTTGCTTGTTTTTCCTATGCACCCCCCAAGGAAACTGCTTGTGAAGATGAAACCCCAGAATAGAAACCAGTCAAAGTACTAGTGAGGTATTTTCATTATTAATATCTAAATAATAAATAATAAATATCCCATCACGACTGAGTTGAGGAGGCCCCTTCCTCAAGCTAATTACCTATGTGTCACCTTTTAGTAGCCCAACCACTATGGATATGATGTGAGATAATTTTGTTGAGTGAGAATTGAGACATCTCCTCGCCACTTGATAACCATTGAATGCAAACTTAATGAGTTGACACCGAGTGACAAGCTCGTTAGGCGAGCAAATATCCTCATGGGATTTGTTTATTTCCCTAAATGTATGAAATTCATCGATTGATGTTTGCAGAACCTGAAAAAATATGTCGTGCATATCAATGGGAGGTGAGAGGATCCCATGTGCCCTTTACATGCACTTATGTAAACCATTATGGGTGTGTGTTGCCATGTCCCACTTCCATGTGGCATGGTGAGAGGCATCAACCCGCCACCCATTATCCTGCAATTCGAGAACCCCATCCAATGCCTTTCTTACCATATTTTAACTCTCACATGGGGAGCTAAATTCATTGTTAACCAAACTTATACAATTTTTTATTTGGACAAAAGCATACGTATTCCACGCCAAATAAAAATCTTATTTTCATTATTTTGGATATCTTTGTTTAATAAAATATCAAGGAAAATGCCTCTGAAATATGTTATTATCTCTACATTTATGTTTTTTTCCAATGTGTCATTATAGTCTTCTAGTTTATTCACATTTGAGTCCATATGGCATTATTTGTGCCCTACTTGTTTCTATTATGGCAATCTTGTTGCCATTCTACATGGTGGGATAGATATTTGTAGCTACCATAATGTCATTTTTCTTGGTCTTTGGCATATGGTTAAGTGCTTTAACCACTAAATATTTACATGTTAGTTTTATGTTTTACATTCGAACACATCCATAATGTTAATGTTATTGTTAAATAAGACATATTTGTATGTTGATATTATGCCAAAGCCCTAATCAACACATTTTTTCTTACACATCAATAGCCCCCTTGAATTCACTAGTTCTAATTTTTATAAAGAAGATTAATGACATATAAACTAATTTTGATTTATCTCTTCATGTGTCCTCGGTTTGAAGGAATAATCCACCTACACAACCCTCCATATTAAAAAAAAAATCTTCCAAAATTCCCCTTATCTAGACATTGTCTTAATGTAATATCTTTTAATCAGCACATCATCATCTTTATCATAGACATCACTTTCTTCAACAACATGGATATTATGGAAATCCTCACCCTTTTCATTTGTTTCACATTATATTTATGGGAAAAAAAATCTAACCATTTTTTCAGTATGGTTGGTGGAAACAAATGTGCCATATTTTCAACATCTCGATCTTGATGATGTGCAAATAAGCTTAAAGAGGAATCCATGGGAATCATGGCCTCTAGGAAATCAAATTTGCGTCATAAAACTAATGAAGTGGACAATGATTTTCATTAATGAGCATTGGCATAAATGATCGAGAGTGGGACATGAATTCCCATAAAACCACCAAAGAATAGTGCCATAGAAGATTACAGTGTTGAATTTGAGAGTGATCTCATGAATCTTTAGGAAATTGTTGAATATCAACAAGAATCCTTCAAGCAAAAAAAATACCTATGCTCCCAAAAAAAAAAAAACTATGATCATTAAGTGAAGGATTGGAAAAGTAAATTGGGACTTAAGAGAATGTGGTAGTGGTAAATGGCTTATAATGTTAAGATATATGGCATGAAATTGAGGCCAAAAAATCCCACAGATGGTAAGCAAAGGACACAAGGCCAAAAATGATTAGAGTTCGAGAGTTTTAAAGACTTCAATGAGGAAATGTAAGAAAACTTCCTGAAATCTACTAGATCAAATAGTTTTTGAAGTGGAAGTGAAATGCTAATCCTCACAATAAGATGGTCCCAAAAACATCAAGGACGTAGTGTGTTTGATTAGATACTCCTATTAGAGGATGAAGATAGGGGGAGCATTGCAACAATAAATGCATGGATGGGGAATGACCAAAAAGGTAGTGATGAAGATTAAGAGACACAAGGAAGAAGATGGATAATTTTGAGCAATTGTAAAATGAGACAGAAAAAGCAAGGATGCAAATAACCATGAGTCACTTTTACATGCAAGGAATGTTAAATAATATAAGGTGCAAAGAAATAGAGATTGGAAAACTCAACAATGGGGAACAACTTTAGAGCTTTTACAAGCTACCATGGCATTTAACTTAGCATTGTAGAGTTATGGCAGTGGTGGATGGAGTCAATAGTTAATGTATAAGCTTGGGAGTTAATTAGAACTAAATAAAATTCAGTTGGTTAACTAAATAAAATTCAGTTGGTTAAGTTTAAACGATGAGTTTTTGACTTGTATATTTGGTATTTATATTGTTGTAAATGACTATGTCTTTATATGTATTCTTATGGGTGCCTTGAGTAATAGGAAAGTGAAAATAATCCTTTAGTGTGTATGACTAATTTGGTTACCATGTTAACCTTTGAATGTAGTTATATTGTTAAAATAAGAGTCTTTGAGCCCCATGGTTGAAAAAATGTTTTAAAGGCCAACAAGTAGCACTCCAAGAGAACATTGATGCCTTAAAGGTTGTGAAGGTGAGTTATAGGAAGCAATGTTAGTATGAGAGTTTGTTCATTTTTAATTAAGTTGGCATGAGTTTTGTCTCTGCCATGGTCCACTGCACCCATTGTTGTCAAAGTTGGTAACAACTTTGGGACAAGGAAGGTAATAACTTAAGGAATGGGATGTAGAAAGAGGAGAGTGTTGCCCAAAGAATGAATATGAAGAAGGTGATATAAAATGAAGAATGTGATGGAGATCACAAAATAGTGAAAAGCTACAAGAAAAGAGAGCAAACATTATTGAGCGAGTGAACTCTCTCAAAGGGAAGGGAAGTTTATATGGATCATATAATGGCCTATTTGGGAGACATTGTAGAAGTGAGTGATAGATCTAATACAAACTCTATTGGGTGGATGTTGTGAAGGCCACCTTGTTTAGTAAAAAATCTTTGTAAAAGTGATTAACTTGGAAGAGGATGAGTACAAGAAGAGAGGAAAAAGCTAAAAAATAAGTAATTGTGGTGGAAATGAGGTGAGGATGTGGCACTTAAGCATAAGGATGTTCTTTTCAATTAAACTTAGGACTTTGATGCAGGGGCATTAGAGGTACTTTGACAAGCCAGAGTTTCAAAACCCTGAGGATTTTACAAGCATGCAAACCAAGGGTTGATTGGAGTTTGAGACAAACGATAAGTAGCTAAAACAATGGTGAATTTGCAAAGGGATCAACAATAGTTTCAAAGCAAGAAAGCTTGAAGTATATCAGGATTAAGAATACAAGGATACTTCAACATATTCACATGATGCTCATATGGGGGGCACATTGTGGATACAAGGACCATGGAGGTTGCCATATATGTGCAAAAGCATTGCAACAAGATAATACAAAGTGTGGGTTGTGAGAAGCATGGGGCATCGATGGAATGAATATAGTCAAAGAGATGTAGAATGTGTCGTCAATTACAACAAAGTAGAGGCATTGTTGAGATAATAAGAATGGGAACAAGGTAGACTATATCTCAATGGTCATTGACTAAAGTATCATTGAGGTAGATTGGGACATAATAGAATATGTTAGTAGTAAGAGGTTTGCAAATATAGGATATATGGATGCAACATGAAAAGAGGAAAAAGGAAAATGATGAACAATAATTAAAGGGAACATGGTAGAAAAGGATTGAAATTTGAGACTATTAGAGAGTTTATGGATGAAGTGTAGGTAAACTTCCCAAAATCCTAAAGACAAGGATGAGATGGAAGTGAAGCATTAAAATCTCAGTCGAAGATGATGGTCTAGATAATTGGGGTGGACGTAGTTCAATTAGAAAATGTCATTGAATGATGGGGAGAGGCTGAGCATTGTAATAGTAGGCACATATATGAGGGGAAACTAACAAGGAAAATAAATAGATGAAGAGATATCAAGGAGAAGATGGTGTGCTTTCCATAGTTTCCTATCTCCAACTTTTATTGTCACACAATACATTTGGGCACATGGCATAGCATTAACATTAGTGTTAAATAACACATATTTGTATGTTGATATTATCTTGAAACCCCACTCAACACAAGTTTTGTGACACATTAATAGTCTATCCTCAATTCATAAGTTCTAACTTTTACAAAGAAGAATAATAACATATAGATTATTTGCTACTTCACTCAACCAATCATCAGTTTTTCATGGGGATGCTATCATCCTCATATATCCTCATTTTGAAGGTAATATTCACCTAGAAAATGTTCTATATTAAACAACTCCTTCCAAAGTTCCCCTTAGCTAGAGGCTGCCTTGGTAGGCCACCTTTGAAGTATATTATCATCATCTTTGTTATCAACATTGGTCTCTTCACCAACATAGATATGGTGACAATTGTCACACTTTCTTTCACATGATATTTGGAGGAAAATAAATTTTATTTCTTTCTTACCATTTTTTTTAGAAATAAATGATTTTTGTTTCTTGAAAATAGAGGGTTACATTCTAATTTTGTGAATTCTGACCTAGTCATGCATTGGGTTCTGTCTCTTCAAAAATGTAAAATATAATATATTTTCCATAGTTCCTAGAACCAAAATACCTATACTAGTTGCTAGGCCTTCTGGGCCATTTTTAAACCGAAGATTAAAACTCCAAAACATAAAATGTATAAGACAAAGAGACTAAAGGAAAATTAAGTTGGGTTATCTAAATCGATGGCTTCACCAAGAATGGGATCCTTGTTGTTTCCCGAGGAACAACCTCATTTAGGAGGGATGTCCATGTATTTCTTTATACAACCCAACTTGTGGTCCATAGGTGCCATTTGCCGCTGCATTTGATCCAAAGTTAGAAGAATGTCCTCCTTGCTCTTAGTTTTTTCCACTGGAACTCTACCAAGGAGGAACTTGAGGAGCCAATAAATATCAATTATGTACATGTATTGATTATAATTCCCTCTAGTGTCCGCTGCATCTAGAACCCAATCAATTAATTCTACTATAACTTCAATGTGCATGAGGGTGCATCACTCATTAACCAACTCACTCTTTACCTAAGAAATTTCCTCTTGGACTAGCCATTGAGTAAGCTCTTTAAACTAAGCCATAGAATTTTTGCTCTCAATTGATATTGGTTGTGCCCCATTCATGATAATATGCTACCCCACGTTGCACTCAGGCTACGTAATGTGGCATACTAGCCTCCCGAAGAGGAATTTATTCCCAATGACAACTTGAGTTTCCCAATAGCCCAGTGCTGATCTCTAAATAAATGTTGAACCTTTGGGTAGTGCAACAAATGAGGAGGGCATCCTATACTAGAGGAAGCCAATGATGGTTGACTCGAGATAATATAACTGTGACCTCGCAATAGTGGGGAAACCCACTCTCAAAAGTGAACTCATTTCCTTCACTCTTACCAGGAATAACAAATAGCACCAAGCGTATAATAATGATTTTTTTTTTAAAATTTTCTCAATAAGGGTGGAATCGAACCTAAGTGGCTTGCTTTTGAATCCTCTTGTGGGTTGTATGCCTAGGAAGCACTACAATTGACTAAATAAATACTTTTTCTCAATTTTTAAATTTTTTTTGTTAGTCAGAGGGATCGGCAACATCAGGCAACTTACACACGTGCGGCGCGGGATCCAACCTCTCGACTACCACTATAACCTCTCAGGGAACTACCCAGCCTACAATAGTGGTACCCGGATAAGACGAGACTTGAACTCGTGACCTACTTAACAGCACGAACGCCTTAACAGTGCGCTCGTTGGCCACTAGATCATGCCCCTGTGGGCTCTCAATATTTTTAATTAATATTAAATAAATTTTAAAAATATTTTAAATTTGTTAATAAAATATATTATAAATACATATTTAATTAATAAATAAAAATTATATTAAAAAATATTAAATTAATTATAATAATTGTCAATTTGTTTTGGAGTTTTATGATGAAAGCATACACAAAATACAATTAGAAATTTCATAATATTATTATATAATGATATTAATATTAATGTTTTATTGTTAATAGTAATTTGGTCTATTTTTTATACATATATTTTTCATTTATTAATAAAAATTAAATATGTACTTCTAACACATTATTTTTATATATATTGGAAAGGACTATTTACTATTAACGTTTATTATTAATTAAAATTTAAAATAATAATAATAATTTTATTAATAAAACCTAATTAATAACCTTTAAAAAAATAAATTATAATAATTTATTATTAATTAAAAAATAATATCTAAATTTGAAAAAAATAGTAATGTTTATTTATTTTTATTGTTATTATTTAAAAAAATAACTAAAATTTTAACTTTTTAACTATCAAAAATTCTAATAATATTTAAAAAAAATATATATTATTAAGGATGGGAAAGCATTTTTTAATATTATTCTATAATATTATCATTATATATAAAATAATATTTTTAATTTTTTTAATAATAATAATTAAATTGGATATAATGTTGTCCCTTTTTTTGGAGTTTTATGATTATGTGTGGAAACACAAATAAGTTAGAATATGATATTTCATGATAATATTATATAATCATATTGATATGAATGTTTTATTGTTCCATATATTTTTTATGAATATAATTTTTATTTATTAATAAAAAAATAAATATATTTATAACACATTTTATTAAAATATTAAAATAAATATTTTGAAAAATATTTAAAAAATATATTTTGAAAAATCATATGAAAATTTACTTATAATTATTTATTATTAAATAAAATTAAAAATTAAAATTAATCTTATTAATTAAAAAATCTAATATAATTATTTATTATTAAATAAAATTTAAAATTAAAAGTTAATCTTATTAATTAAAAAATCTAATAATATCAAAAAAAAATATTAATAGAAAAACATTTTCAATTTATAATAATTCATTATTATTTAAATTTAAGAAATAATAATAATAATAAAAGATATATTTAATTTTTGAAATTTAATTTAATTATTCTAGTTTTGGTTTTATGACTTTCATATAGTTCATTTCAAAGTTTTGAATAATAATAATTATCATTTAGAATGATAATAATATTTAATATTTTATTGTTAATAAAAATTTCTTTAATATTTTATTATTATAATTAAATATGTATTTATAGTGATTTTTATAAAAAAATATTTATTTTCATATAATATTTTATTTCTAGTGATATTAAAGAAGTGTAATTTATTATTAATTATTTATATATATCATTTTCTATATTTATATATAAAAATAGTTTATTTTAGTTTCAATCATGTGAAGATGGAAGCTTATTTGGCCTCTTTTTCTCACTTTTAGTTTTCTAATTAAACTACTCTTATCACTCTCCCAATAACCACCTATTTCAATTTCTACCTCATCTATTTTACTTTCTATGTAATATGAAGTGGAAATACAAAAATACAATCCTTTATTCACTTAGAAATTGCAAATAGTACACATCAAATTCTAATCCAAAAAACAAAACACACTATATATTAAATGAATAAATTTTGATCATCACCACAAACATACAAACAAGATGTAAGCATCAAATATTGCTAAAGGGACTAGGCATACAATTGAAACCATTCCAAAAAAATATTGCAAACTAACATGTAGAAAAAAATTATGCATCAAATTTAACATTGCAAATTCACATATAAAAAAACATCCTGCATCAAATTTTGATCATTACAAAAGCATAAAAATAACATACAAAAATAACATAAGCACTCATGGAATACACACATCAAAGCACATTTAAACATGTCATACACATTTGTTAAAAATACATAAAAAATAAAATAATCCAAACAGCAGACATTAATACACATTAAATTTTGATCATCCCACAAAATTATTAGAAATTCACACATGAAAAACATCACAAAGATAATGTAAATGTCAAGCATTGCTAAAATAAATTCACACATTTCCAAATAGAAATCATGGCATACACATTCATTATAAATACACAAACATAATCATGAAACCAGAAAAAACCATTCTTACACTAAAAAATGAATACAAGCCAACAAAAATAGTGCAAACTCATGCATTCTAAAGTACAAGTCAACATGTCATGCATACTCATTCTATCCAAATATATTAATAAAACCAAGACAAAATTTTTATACACAATCATGAATACATTTTATACATTCATCCACACAAACATACATTCATATACATAATCATAAATACACTTCAAAAACATACATTCATATACATAATCATAAATACACTTCAAATTTTGATCGTCACAAGAATATTGCAAATTCACACACATCAAAATTTCAATCAAAAAACACAAACCTACAAATATTGTTCAAGGAAATTCACATACATACATCAACAAAAAATAGTGCAAACTCACACATTCTAGAAAACACATCAAATTTTTATCATTATAAACTCACACATTCTAAAATACAAATCAACATGCCATGCATACTCACTCTAAAGATCCAAATACATTTATAAATCCAAGACAACATTCTTATACACAGTCATGAATTTACATAAATTACATCCATATACATAATCATGAATACACATCAAATTTTAATCAACACCTAAAAATATTGCAAATTCACAGACATCAAATTTTGATCATCACCTAAAAATATTGTGAATTCACACACATCAAACTTTCAATCAAAAATCACAAAACATAAACAATGAATACTGATATATACAATCATAAATGCACATCAAGTGTTGCAAAATAAAACACACACAAATATTTGAAAGCATATATTAACACACCAGTTTGATCATTACACAAGCAAAAATGGTAAAGCACAAACATTCAAACATAATCTAACCACCAAGCATTACTAGACCAAGATCACACATGTTTCAAAGTATAAATCAATATATCATACACATTCATTTTAAATACATAAACATATTAATTAAAATCAAACAAGCATTGCTATATCCAATCAAAAAAATACAAAAATATCAATAATTTAATCAATTAATAAAAAATGTTTAAAATGTCTATTACTTTGATTGAATAAAATGAAAAATTCAGAATGTGTTTAAAGCATACTTATAATAACTATTAAATTGATTTAAAACATAAATTTCCAATTATAAATAAAAAAATATGGTGATGTGTTATTTAATATTATTAAATTCATAATTATTAGAATAAAATAATTATAATTTTAGAAATAGAAAAAAAAATAAAAAGCAAAGAGAGAAAGAGAGTGTGTGCACAGAGACGCCCTTAAAGATGGTCATGGTCCATCCATTAAGAGCAGTGAGAAGGGGCTTTTAGCCTCTTCAATCAAAATAATATTTTTTCTTATTATAATTTTTTCAAATAATTATATGATAAAGAATAAAAAACTAAACCACATAATTAAATGTTCATTTATTTCAATGTCATAATACTTTCATGTCTTTTTCATATACATGTCTATATGATTGATCTACCATGCTTATGTATGTATATTTTTTGTGTACTCTACAAAAACATTAAAAGTTACATTAAAAGTTAGTGACCATCCATATTTTCTATATAATGTAACAAAAAATTGCATAAATTAAACTCACATTTGAGTGAGTGGCCAAAATAATTTAATGACAATAAGTTTCTTCATGCATAAACTTCAATTAAGAGATATATTTAGTAATGAAAGCCATAATTGGAGCATGTACTTAAACTAAAATGAAAATAAGCATGACCACTTGTATAAGAAAACAATAAATATTATTTAAGTCAAAAAATACATTAAAACATGTCAAGTCCCCAATCGATCGAAGATGAGCCTCGTCAGTAAGACAACCCAGGATCAAAATTTACGGGGGGTGGTTGTGCCCTCTGCTAGGGGGAGGAGACATGCTAAAAAATAAAAGTCGCCTAAAGGTTGCACCTGCCTGCACACAAAGTGGTGACTTTGACATCTAGATGCCTCTGGTCGTGGCTCCTCAAGCCATAGGTCAATCTTGGAGGATCACATACAACTTGACAAACAAACAAACAAAAGACACTAAAACATAAAAACATAAAAAAATGCTTATTCCAGGAACGTTGTATCATTATAATGCATATAATGAAGGTTTAATAAAACTATGAACATTGATAATATGGATAGAGAGAAACAATAAATCTCAAGATAAGTGTGCCTCACTTGTGTGTGTGAGTGCATGTGCGTGAAGAGAGTGTGCGCGCACACACACACATGAGAGAGATCATTTGTTTTCATCACTAACCTTTGTTTTATTTCCTCATAACTTGTGATCATTGTGGATAATGAATGCAAATATTCAAAATTGAAAGCATATAAGAAATTGAAGGTTAATGTCATGAATTCCCTCAACAACAATTAGAAATGTCTGCTACGCAAAGTCTGCACTTGTTGAATTCATTGATAATAGATTACATTAAAACTAATCAAAGTGAAAGAAATCTCAATAATAATTACATTGAAGGTCATTGCATGGAGAAGATTGTTAAATGTAGAAGTGGAAACATAGCAAACAAAGCAAATATTCTTTAAAAGTGTGATCACTGAGAAAAAGGGTTACAATTATTCTTTGAAAAAATGGATTGTGAACCATTCCTACAAAAACTCAATAGGTAATGGCTAGATGGTTGGGTTTCCTCTACCATTTATCTCAAATAATAAGCGTAAAGATTCACATACTTCATCTCACCATGAATCTCTCAAGTCCAATTAGGAAATGTTCAAGTTACCTAATAAAATATACTTGTTGAATTCATTGATAATAGATTACATTACAACTAATCAAAGTGAAAGAAATCTCAATAATAATTACATTGAAGGTCATTGCATGGAGAAGATTGTTAAATGTAGAAGTGGAAACATAGCAAACAAAGCAAATATTCTTTAAAAGTGTGATCACTGAGAAAAAGTGTTACAATTATTCTTTGAAAAAATGGATTGTGAACCATTCCTACAAAAACTCAATAGGTAATGGCTAGATGGTTGGGTTTCCTCTACCATTTATCTCAAATAATAAGCGTAAAGATTCACATACTTGCTCTGATACCAATTTCTAGCAGGGGCTCCAAATGCTTGCTTAGGAGCCTCTCTCAGTTGCATGTCCTCAATGTCAGCAGCAAGTCAACCTAAGTCAGCTTGCTTATCTTGTGATACATGAGAACCATAACACTAGGACTGGTGAAGCTCCTCCTTCTACTTCTGTCGCCCCCTGTCCTAATCCAAAGTGTTCAGACATCCCATTCCCACATGAGGATGAACATGTTCTCATGATGCATCTAGTGCCTACACTAGAAGAAGAAGATCCAAGACTGACTACTATTTTTACAAACATGAGGCCTGCAAACAGTCCCAAATATGGACTTGGTTATCTAGAACAAAAGGATAAACTGATCCCAGAATGCAGATTTAAAGATCTGCCAGAAGGCTGTAAGAGACCATCAATTTTTGAAATCCAAAATTTTTATACTTTAATGGATGGATGTCCTAAACATCAGATCCCTGCTTAGTGGATGAAACAAATGTTGAATTGGGATATTTACACACATCCACAAGCTGATGAATTTGGTCTTGCACATACACCAGAGGAGAAAATAAAATTAGCCAATGACTGGAAAGCATATATGGAAGAAAGAAAAATCTGGATTTCTTTCTATTCATGGAAACAGGCTAACGAATCAGATGTTGTTTTGATGATTGATTCGACAACTTCCTCCTCACATTCCTGGACAGCCATTTATGGTAGCAAGATTGAGACTTCTACCTCCTATCCTCCTTTCAAAAGCATTGTCCTAGGAGAAGGACATAATTCAGCAAACACATATCCTTTAGTGCAAAAGGATACTGCAGCAGTAGGAGTTGAAGGTAGAGTTCAGAAGGTTAGTGAACAAGTAAACTGGACAAATACATCACTCACTGGTCTAGAAAATAATGTAGCAAAAGCTGCCACAGTAAAGGATCAAATTGATAGAGTCCAAGTCTCTATTAATGATGTAAATAGTTCTTTGAATTCTGTACAGTATAATTCTTCTATTGCTAAAGATTATTCTTTAGAATCTTTTAAGAAGATTGATGAAGTGAAGAACTGTATCATAGAGCAATCTATCTCCACACGGCATTTAATTTCAAATTTGTCTGATAAGGTTGACAGGATGAATTTGAAAAAGACAGATAAGCCCATTCCAACTTCATTTTTGCATAAGGGAAAATCCATCCATACTCATGAACTTAGTGAAAGCCCAGTCTCTAAGTTTCCTCACCTTTTCCCTAAAGAAGCTGAAACACCATCCCAGCAGTCTGATTCAAAATCTGAAAAGCTAACAATAACATCTCTTTCCCATGAGTCTGATACAGAGACCCAAGTCCTACCTATCTATGAACCACTTGAGCCCTAGTTTACCAGACATTCTGCCCCTGATCTATATGGTGTTGGAAGAATTCCACCAAGAGAAACATTTTTTGATAGCAGTAACAAAGAGTGGAATCTAGACAATCTGTCTACTGCTCAAATCAGGCAGATGTTAGATCAGATGATAACAGAATACAAGCTCATGTGTGTTGCAGGAAAGACTGAGGTAGAATCCTACAAAACTTTGATTCAGTGTTTTACAGGCACACTGGCAAGATGGTGGGAGCTGGAATCTTCTCCAACCATGATTGAAAAAATGGAAAGAGAAGTAAGAAAAGATGAAAATGGCGATATTGAATTCAATCCGGATGGCACACCAATGAATAATATGACTGGTGCATTGACTGCTATGATTCAAGAGCACTTCTGTGGTGCTGATGTTACACTTTCAGATAAACATGAGATGATTTTAATGAATCTGAAGTGTAGAAATATAAACCAATATGAAGATTTCCACAGAGATTGGATACAGAGAATCTTTTTGGTTAAAGAACCAAAGAATATTCTGTGGAAAAAAGTTTATCTTGCAGCACTCCCATCAAAATTGGTGGATATTCTTAAGCTGCAAGAAGTTTTCCCCTTGCCTCTTGAAGTTTATTTCTGGGGAGAAATTTATTCTATTATAACTAAAGTTTTGATCACTCTTTGCACTAGCTCCAAGATGACAAAGTCTATTGATAAGCTGAATAGACTGCCTGGTACTAAATCTTTCTGCAGTAAGTATGGTATAACCATTGATGATCCTTTGGTTACTCGCAGGAAGTCAAAGAAGAAAGCAAAGGAGGCTCAGAAAAGAATCAGAGCCTCTACTTATCATTTGAGCTCTAAGAAGAGGAGTGAGCTCAGGTCTTACAAGAAGAAACCACCAAAAGGAAGAAAGGGATATTATAAATATGTCCCAAAGACTCATTACTATGGACCTGCAGATATTCGCCCAAAAGAACAAAAGATTGAAAGAATGAAAGGTGTTGTCTGTTGGTTATGTGGACAGACAGGACATACTTCAAATTTGTGTCCTACAGCCTTTGAGTCTAAAAGAAATCGTGGTAACAAATCAAGGCCACAAAATCAAGCTGGGACTAGCACAACTGTAAAGACTGAATCTAAATGTGCTAGATGTGGTTCCTCCTTCCACAAGACAGAAGATTGCAATCGTCTTGCCATCCAGCAAGCCGAAGAAGTCTCCTCTTCAGACTCTCAGTCTGAATCTTTTGTTCCCTCATCTGAAGAAGAAGTTAATGCTTATTGCCAATGTTTTGATTCACAAAATTGTCATTGTGATTGTTCTGATTCTGATTCAGATTTCTCTTCTGATGACTCTCTTCTAGATGAATTTTCGGGAAAATTGAAAGTCCTCATGGCCCAAACTGAAGAAGATGATTTAAAATTTTTTGCACAGATCTGTGCCATGGAGGAAAGTGATATGAAAGCTGAGCTGCTTAAAAAATTTATGCAGCATGGTACTGGTTCTTCCAGTGATCGCACCGGTAAGAAGCCTATTTTTGTTGATGCTTCTTACGAGAAAAACACAAAATCGTATCTCCAGCACAATTCAAGCAAAGTTCGTACACTCACTTTGGGGGAGGTGAGTAAGGAGATACATGCAATGAAGACAGAAATTTCTGCCCTGAAATCACAAGTTGCACAGTTGGAAAAGGCAAAACAAGAAACAAGGCCTTCTCATTCCATCTCAGGCAAACCAACAAATTACACTCTGCACACTGCTCCTGGACAATCTTCAGCCTCTCAAGTTGAAATAGCAGAAGGACAACCTGATCCAACCATTGGATTCAGAGAAATGCAAGTCCTTACAGTCCAATACCAATAACACCATATTAAAGTCAACATCTGTGTTGAAGGTAAAATGTATAATGTGACTGCATTAATAGACTCAGGTGCAGATGTAAATATTATTTCCAAGAAAATTGTTCCCTCTAGACTATGGGTATCTTCTCCCAGAAAAGAAATAGGATTAGGAAAGAAAGTCCTAGACTTTGAAGTTCCTAAAGCTGTAGTGTGTTTTGATTCCCATTGTGTTAAACTCAAGTTTGCAATTGGAGACATTCCAATTGACTGTATATTGGGAAATGTATTCCTAGCAGCAGTTGAGCCCTATGGTTCATTTAGATTTCCAGACAAAAAAGCGGGCTATTTCATCACAGTGCCTACATCTGACCATAAAGGTAAGAGGATCGAACTTCCTTATATTTCTAATCCTCACATTTCAACAATGGTGCAGGCTATGCAGGAACTTCGCAAAGCAGAAAACAGTCTGGCTGAACTCAAAGATCATAAGAACATGATCAAAATCGAAGAAAAGTTGAGTTCTCCTCAAATTCAGAAAC
The DNA here is from genome assembly GCA_034641835.2 of Pinus albicaulis. Classification (NCBI taxonomy): domain Eukaryota; kingdom Viridiplantae; phylum Streptophyta; class Pinopsida; order Pinales; family Pinaceae; genus Pinus; species Pinus albicaulis. Next base: position 416,870,235 of record CM076579.1, on the reverse strand, counting down.
AAATTTCTAAATTTCAAAAACAGTTTGAAGATCAATGTTGTTCCGAAGAACCAAACGCATTCTGGCACAGAAAGCAGCACTGCATAGAGCTACCCTACAAGGAAGGATATCAGGGTAAGCCGTGTAAATCCAGAGCCATTCCCATGAACAAAGAGTACAGAAGGCTCTATGAGAAAGAAATCAGTCAACTTCTTGACAGAAAGTTGATCAGGGAGTCTAGTAGCCCTTGGAACTGCTATGGCTTCTACGTTAATAAAAGAAGTGAACAGATCAGAGGAATACCAAGACTGGTAATCAATTAAAAACCTCTGAACTCTGTACTGGCCGATGATACCTACCCCATTCCTCACAAAGGAGATCTGCTGAGTAGGATCGCTGGAGCCAAAGTATTTTCCAAGTTTGATCTCAAATAAGGATTCTGGCAAGTGGCCATTGCAGAAAAAAGATAAGTTCAAAACAACTTTCAGTGTCCCTGCAGGTCACTACGAGTGGAACGTGATGCCTTTCGGCCTCAAGCATGCGCCTTCCAAGTTCCAGAAGGTAATGGATTTTGTTTTTAAGCCGTATGCTGAATGGTTGTTAGCATATATAGATGATATCCTGATTTTCTCAAAGAATCTTCAAGACCATTTTAGACATCTAAAGATATTCATGAAACTGGTCAAGAAGAATGGATTGGTCTTGAGTAAAAAGAAAATGGAATTATGCAAGACCAAGATAAAGTTTTTAGGGCACACCATTGAAAATGGACAGATTGCTTTACAGTCTCATGCCTTAGAATTTGCAGATAAGTTTCCTGATGAAATTATTGATAAGACACAACTGCAAATATTTTTAGGCTGTCTTAACTATGTAAGCAATTTTTATCCGAATTGTGCCATAGACAGATCTCTGCTTAATCAGAGATTAAGAAAGAATCCTCAACCTTGGACAGAAGCACACTCTGAAGCAGTCAGAGAGATCAAAGCCAAGGTGAAAAATCTCCCTATTATGTATGTTGCAGAAGATACATTTTTTAAGATTTTTGAATCAGATGCCAGCAACATTGGTTGGGGAGGTGTCTTGAAACAAAGACCAAATGAAAAGAGCAGCAAGAAAGAAGAACAAGTTGTGCAATATTCCTCAGGAACTTGGAGTAAGGCTGAAAGAAATTACTCCACTATTGAACATGAGGTAAAAGCAGCTTGGAATTGTATTTGTAAATTCTCTATTCATTTGGTTAACAAATTCTTTCTGCTAAGAACAGATGCACAAGATTTGGCAAAAGTCTTAACAAAGACTATTAAAAATCCTGAAGACGACAAGTTTGCAAGATGGCAGGCACTATTCACCAACTTTGATTTCAAAGTTGAACACATTAAAGGAATTCATAATTGTCTGCCTGGTTTCCTTAGCAGAGAATATCTCCAACAACAAGAACAACATGATGACCCAGAAGAGGACGAAGAAACACATGTAATGGTCATCATTACTGAATGGGATCATGCCCATCAAAGAGAAACGCTCAGATCTATATTTGATAATGAATCATGGGCAGTATACAGAGAAAAGTGGAGACCTACGTGGCAACTCCACAATACAAAGGTACTTGATGCGGATCTACAAAGTCATGCTGATATTCTACATCTTGTACCAGAAAGGAGAATACATCCAAAAGGAAGCAGATGGATACACGACATGATGTATTCCTCCAGTATGACAGCTTCACATGAAGCTGAAAGATCTTTGTCTGAAGATTTTTGTGACCTCGCTGTTATTTGTACTGGCGGCAGCAACAGAACAAAAATCTACTATAAATCATATGCTATCAACAGGATGCGGTATCCAGGATGGAACTGGACGGAAAGATTCCAGATGTGGCCAGGTAATAATCCTGATTTGATTTTTCCTGATACTGTGTATAATTTTGCAGGATACAAGAATCACTAGTGGAACCCGATGAAAAAGGACGGTCGTAATGAGACCCATTACACCAAAATAAAATTTGGTCCCACATGGATAAACCAGTTAAGACAACACCCTCCATGGCTTGATAACTGGTGGTTCGACTATGGGTTAAGTGCTTATAGTATGGATCCTTATTATTATGAATCATACTATCAAAGCCAATGTAATGAGTGTTTAGAAAGAATAGGAGAATGTTTTCACACTCCTTGTAAGACAAAGGACATCGGCCAGCTCAAATACAGATTAATAAACTCTGTAATGGAATCTCACATGAAAATGCATCATCAATGGCTGGTCATGACAAAGATAAAACACCAGATTATTTTAAACAAACGTATGATTGTACGCCGGATATACACAAAGGCTTGGGATGACACCATATATCCAAATCTTAGATTTCCTGGCATAAAAATCTTGGAGGATTCTACAGAAGCTAGTACAAGTGGTTCCCATGGGCCCCGCTAAAACAAAAGCATCCATTGTGTTCGATCACCCAGTCACGGGTTTACAGTGACAGGTCTTTTCCCGAGGGCTTTTTACCTGTTCAAAAAAGAATCCTCCGTGTTCATAATAATTATTGTTTCCTCGTGGGCCTTGTACATAAAAGGTATCCACAGTGTAAAGCACACACCTTCACATGCGTCTGTCTGAAGGACAGAATCTGTGCGCGGATGTCACTTCGGTGTTACCCGAAAGCAATGATTCCCCTTCTACGTGTCAATAATCTAACAAACCGATAGAAATGTTTGTCCCCCCTCATTTCCTATAAAGGGAGGGTAAGGCTCATTCATCGGGCATTCGCATTCGGAGAGTCTTGTCAAGTCATTTTTGGTTTTTGAGTCTGAGTCTGAAATCCCTGCTCTGCATCTGCGAGAAGTTTCTCGATCTGCTTGCGTCACGGAGATCTAGCTCTAAGTCTTTAGGTGATCTGAGAAGCCTGCGTGTCTATGTGCTCGGCATATGCAAGAACCTAAAGAGGCCAGATCATTAGATCGAGTCTGTATATTGTCTGTGTGTGATTATTTGTCATAAGAACTCTGAGACAAAGTCTGCATCTGGTCAGATAGCCTCTAGTAATGCTCGCTCATTCATTGAGTAGCTAAAGTCTGGTGAATGCCACTGCAGTCAATCTCCGGAAAGAGATCTTTCTGAGTCCTATAATCTAATGTAATATCATTTTGAGATATCAATAAAGAGAGAAAGTTTTTAAATTCCGCATTCTTAAGTACTGAAACTCTATGCATCATATTGTCTGCTAAGACACTGTTTGTCACTCTCAAAGTCTTGAAAGTTCGCTAGAAGTTCGCCAAACCACCGAGGGACGCCAAGGCTGTAAGAAGGCGAGGGAAGTCGCAGAAAAAGGTCGCTAGTTGCGTGAACGTGGGAGTAGGTTCGTGTATGGGTTCATCACTGGGTTCATATAAAGAAGTTTTGAGAGTATAAGACAAAGGAGAAACTTAGCAAGGCCAAGTCCGCCTGTGATTGTGCGGTGCTAAGCAAGCATTTGGAGCCCCTGCTAGAAATACTTAGCAAGGCCAAGTCCGCCTGTGATTGTGCGGTGCTAAGCAAGCATTCGGAGCCTCTGCTAGAAATACTTAGCAAGGCCTGCTAATCATAGGCGGACTTGGCCTTGCTAAGTTTCTCCTTTGTCTTATACTCTCAAAACTTCTTTATATGAACCCAGCGATGAACCCATACACGAACCTACTCCCACGTCCACGCAACTAGCTGCCTTTTTCTACGGCTTCCCTCGCCTTCTTACGGCCTTGGCATCCCTCAGTGGTTTGGCGAACTTTTGGCGAACTTCTAGCGAACTTTCAAGACTTTGAGAGTGACAAACAGTGTCTTAGCAGACAATATCATGCACAGAGTTTCAGTACTTAAGAATGCGGAATTTAAAAACTTTATCTCTTTATTGATATCTCAAAATGATATTACATTAGATTATAGGACTCAGAAAGATCTCTTTCCAGAGATTGACTGCAGTGGCATTCACCAGAATTTAGCTACTCAATGAATGAGCGAGCATTACTGGAGGCTATCTGGCCAGATGCAGACTCTGTCTCAGAGTTCTTATGACAAATACTCACACATAGACAATATACAGACTCGATCTAATGATCTGGCCACTTTAGGTTCTTGCCTATGCCGAGCACATAGACACGCAGGCTTCTCAGATCACCTAAAGACTTAGAGCTAGATCTCCGTGACGCAAGCAGATTGAGAAACTTCTCGCAAATGCAGAGCAGGGAGTTCAGACTCAGACTCAAAAACAAAAAATGACTCAAGACTCTCCGAATGCGAATGCCCGATGAATGAGCCTTACCCTCCCTTTATAGGAAATGAGGGGGGACAAACATTTCTATCGGTTCGTCAGATTATTGACACGTAGAAGGGGAATCATTGCTTTCGGGTAACACCAAAGTGACATTCGCGCAAAGATTTCGTCCTTCAGATAGACGCATGTGAAGGTGTGTGCTTTACATTGTGGATACCTTTTATGTACAAGGCCCACGAGGAAACAATAATTATTATGAACACGGAGGATGCTTTTTTGAACAGGTAAAAAGCCCTCGGGAAAAGACCTGTCACTGTAAACCCTTTACTGGGTGATCAGACACAATGGATGCTTTTGTTTTAGCAGGGCCCATGGGAACCACTTGTATTGGCTTCTGTAGAATCCTGCAAGATTTTTATGCCGGGAAACCTAAGATTTGGATATATGGTGTCATCCCAAGCCTTTGTGTATATCCGACGTACAATCATGGGTTTGTTTAAAATAATCTGGTGTTTTATCTTTGTCATGACCAGCCATTGATGATGCATTTTCATGTGAGATTCCATTACAGAGTTTATTAATCTGTATTTGAGCTGGCCGATGTCCTTTGTCTTACAAGGAGTGTGAAAACATTCTCCTATTCTTTCTAAACACTCATTACATTGGCTTTGATAGTATGATTCATAATAATAAGGATCCATACTATAAACACTTAACCCATAGTCGAACCACCAATTATCAAGCCATGGAGGGTGTTGTCTTAACTGGTTTATCCATGTGGGACCAAATTTTATTTTGGTGTAATGGGTCTCATTACGACCGTCTTTTTTCATTAGGTTCCACCAGTGATTCTTGTATCCTGCAAAATTATACACAGTATCAGGAAAAATCAAATCAGGATTATTACCTGGCCACATCTGGAATCTTTCCGTCCGGTTCCATCCTGGATACCGCGTCCTGTTGATAGCATATGACTTATAGTAGATTTTTGTTCTGTTGCTGCCGCCAGTACAAATAACAGCGAGGTCACAAAAATCTTCAGACAAAGATCTTTCAGCTTCATGTGAAGCTGTCATACTGGAGGAATACATCATGTCATGTATCCATCTGCTTCCTTTTGGATGTATTCTCCTTTCTGGTACAAGATGTAGAATATCAGCATGACTTTGTAGTTCCGCATCAAGTACCTTTGTATTGCGAAGTTGCCATGTAGGTCTCCACTTTTCTCTGTATACTGCCCATGATTAATCATCAGATATAGATCTGAGCATTTCTCTTTGATGGGCATGATCCCATTCAGTAATGATGACCATTACATGTGTTTCTTCGTCTTCTTCTGGGTCATCATGTTGTTCTTGTTGTTGGAGATATTCTCTGCTAAGGAAATTAGGCAGACAATTATGAATTCCCTTAATGTGTTCAACTTTGAAATCAAAGTTGGTGAATAGTGCCTTCCATCTTGCAAACTTGGCGTCTTCAGGATTTTTAATAGTCTTTGTTAAGACTTTTGCCAAAGCTTGTGCATCTGTTCTTAGCAGAAAGAATTTGTTAACCAAATGAATAGAGAATTTACAGATACAATTCCAAGCTGCTTTTACCTCTTGTTCAATAGTGGAGTAATTTCTTTCAGCCTTACTCCAAGCTCTTGAGGCATATTGCACAACTTGTTCTTCTTTCTTGCTGCTCTTTTCATTTGGTCTTTGTTTCAAGACTCCTCCCCAACCAATGTTGCTGGCATCTGATTCAACAATCTTAAAAAATGTATCTTCTGCAACATACAGAATAGGGAGATTTTTCACCTTGGCTTTGATCTCTTTGACTGCTTCAGAGTGTGCTTCTGTCCAAGGTTGAGGATTCTTTCTTAATCTCTGATTAAGGAGAGATCTGTCTATGGCACAATTTGAATAAAAATTGCTTACATAGTTAAGACAACCTAAAAATCTTTGCATCTGTGTCTTATCAATAATTTCATCTGGAAACTTATCTGCAAATTCTAAGGCATGAGACTGTAAAGCAATCTGTCCATTTTCAATGGTGTGCCCTAAAAACTTTATCTTGGTCTTGTATAATTCCATTTTCTTTTTACTCAAGACCAATCCATTCTTCTTGACCAGTTTCATGAATATCTTTAGATGTTTAAAATGGTCTTGAAGATTCTTTGAGAAAATCAGGATATCATCTATATATGCTAACAACCATTCAGCATACAGCTTAAAAACAGAATCCATTACCTTCTGGAACTTGGAAGGCGCATGCTTGAGGCCGAAAGGCATCACGTTCCACTGGTAGTGACCTGCAAGGACACTGAAAGCTGTTTTGAACTTATCTTTTTCTGCAATGGCCACTTGCCAGAATCTTGATTTGAGATCAAACTTGGAAAATACTTTGGCTCCAGCGATCCTACTCAGCAGATCTCCATTGTGAGGAATGGGGTAGGCATCGTCGGCCAGTACAGAGTTCAGAGGTTTGTAATTGATTACTAGTCTTGGTATTCCTCTGATCTATTCACTTCTTTTATTAACGTAGAAGCCATAGCAGTTCCAAGGGCTGCTAGACTCCCTGATCAGCTTTCTGTCAAGAAGCTGACTGATTTCTTTCTCACAGAGCCTTCTGTACTCTTTGTTCATGGGAATGGCTCTGGATTTACACGACTTACCCCTGATATCCTTCCTTGTAGGGTAGCTCTACGCAGTACTGCTTTCTGTGCCAGAATGCTTTTGGTTCTTCGGAACAACACTGATCTTCAAACTGTTTTTGAAATTCAAAAATTTGTTTATGAATTTGAGGAGAACTCAACTGTTCTTCGATTTTGATCATGTTCTTATGATCTTTGAGTTCAACCAGACTGTTTTCTGCTTTGCGAAGTTCCTGCATAGCCTGCACCATTGTTGAAATGTGAGGATTAGAAATATAAGGAAGTTCGATCCTCTTACCTTTATGGTCAGATGTAGGCACTGTGATGAAATAGCCCACTTTTTTGTCTAGAAATCTAAATGAACCATGGGGCTCAACTGCTGCTAGGAATACATTTCCCAATATATAGTCAATTGGAATGTATCCAATTGCAAACTTGAGTTTAACACAATGGGAATCAAAACACACTACAGCTTTAGGAACTTCAAAGTCTAGGACTTTCTTTCCTAATCCTATGACTTTTCTGGGAGCAGATACCCATAGTCTGGAGGGAACAATTTTCTTGGAAATAATATTTACATCTGCACCTGAGTCTATTAATGCAGTCACATTATACATTTTACCTTCAACACAAATGTTGACTTTAATATGGTGTTGTTGGTATTGCACTGTAAGGACTTGCATTTCTCTGAATCCAATGGTTGGATCAGGTCGTCCTTCAGCTATTTCAACTTGAGAGGCTGAAGATTGTCCAGGAGTAGTGTGCAGAGTGTAATTTGTTTGTCTGCCTGAGATGGAAGGAGAAGGCCTTGTTTCTTGTTTTGCCTTTTCCAACTGTGCAACTTGTGATTTCAGGGCAGAGATTTCTGTCTTCATTGCATGTATCTCCTTACTCACCTCCCCCAAAGTGAGTGTACGAACTTTGCTTGAATTGTGCTGGAGATACGATTTTGTGTTTTTCTCGTAAGAAGCATCAACAAAAATAGGCTTTTTACCGGTGCGATTACTGGAAGAACCAATACCATGCACCGCACAATCACAGTCTATTCCTCTCTTAGATCCTAAAAGTCTGCAAGCAGAAGCCAGCAGGTTAGGAACTAAATTCTTACATCTGGGTTGTATCCGTATTGGCATCCATGCCCTTACACATCAGGGTCTAAATACTTTTGTGTTAGCCACAGTTCATGACTTAACACATAACAGATATACAGACTCCCTGATTGGTGGAATTGTAGCTCCATTGTCCAATGGACCAATCTGGTTTGACTGCTACCCGAATTTTTCGGTGTATGTATATGATGAAACTCTGGCAGATATTTTACAGCTTCAAATCCAAACATCTGGATTTGATATGAATAGAAAAAGAAATAATATTGCCATCAAGACCAGAGGTTGTTTCCGTCATACCAGTGCATTATCGCCTGCAGTCCTACATGCCCCCGGCAAAGATAGTAAAACCAGTGTTGTAGTCATTACAGATCCCAAGAACCAAAAGGTTGAGCATCAAGCCATTAAATGGGAAGAACTTTCATTTCCTGCACACTGGACTGTTCCTAATCCGCGACCCATCTCTGCTCGTGCTATTACTTCTGCCAATATTATTGAAGACCAGTCTAAAGTTGTCCTGTCTTTTCCCAGAAGGTCTACCATTGACAGAAGAAGGATAGAAGAGATGTGTACCACCTAGTTTGTCTGATACTGCATGTTCCAGTTTTGTAAATTCTTCATGTCAACATATTGCTCTTTTTAATATTGCTCAGTTAGTTAATTTCCAGCCTCTCTTAGTTGCATATCTTCGATGTCAGCAGCAAGTCAACCTAAGTTAGCTTGCTTATCTTGTGATACATGAGAACCATAACACTAGGACTGGTGAAGCTCCTCCTTCTACTTCTGTCGCCCCCTGTCCTAATCCAAAGTGTTCAGACATCCCATTCCCACATGAGGATGAACATGTTCTCATGATGCATCTAGTGCCTACACTAGAAGAAGAAGATCCAAGACTGACTACTATTCTTACAAACATGAGGCCTGCAAACAGTCCCAAATATGGACTTGGTTATCCAGAACAAAAGGATAAACTGATCCCAGAATGCAGATTTAAAGATCTGCCAGAAGGCTGTAAGAGACCATCAATTCCTGAAATCCAAAAGTTTTATACTTTAATGGATGGATGTCCTAAACATCAGATCCTTGCTCAGTGGATGAAACAAATGTTGAATTGGGATATTTACACACATCCACAAGCTGATGAATTTGGTCTCGCACATACACCAGAGGAGAAAATAAAATTAGCCAATGACTGGAAAGCATATATGGAAGAAAGAAAAATCTGGATTTCTTTCTATTCATGGAAACAGGCTAACGAATCAGATGTTGTTTTGATGACTGATTCGACAACTTCCTCCTCACATTTCTGGACAGCCATTGATGGTAGCAAGATTGAGACTTCTACCTCCTATCCTCCTTTCAAAAGCATTGTCCTAGGAGAAGGACATAATTCAGCAAACACATATCCTTTAGTGCAAAAGGATACTGCAGCAGTAGGAGTTGAAGGTAGAGTTCAGAAGGTTAGTGAACAAGTAAACTGGACAAATATAGCACTCACTGGTCTAGAAAAGAATGTAGCAAAAGCTGCCACAGTAAAGGATCAGATTGATAGAGTCCAAGTCTCTATTAATGATGTAAATAGTTCTTTGAATTCTGTACAGTATAATTCTTCTGTTGCTAAAGATTATTCTTTAGAATCTTTTAAGAAGATTGATGAAGTGGAGACCTATATCATAGAGCAATCTATCTCCACACGGCATTTAATTTCAAATCTGTTTGATAAGGTTGACAGGATGAATTTGAAATCCATCCATACTCATGAACTTAGTGAAAGCACCTCTTCCGGGGTCTCAACTCACTTGCATATCTCGAAAACGTGTGGCAATGCTATTACAGGCATCCTCCCATACGTCAGCAGTGGGCGCATATGATCTGTTGAACACGGTGAGACTTAGTTCCGAATTCTGGGTGAAATGCGGTGGGTGGGGAGTCGGGACATATCGTCGAGTCACCATTGGTCAATCACCTCATCGTGCACTTCCATCCACAAACAGTGCACCTTCTTCTTTAGCTCGGGCTGAAGCTCTGAAAATGAAAGCAGGAACAAAAGCAAGATTGGGGTGGCTAACCCTTTAATTTGCCGTCCATTTCATCACATCTTTACTTCTGCTCCCCATCTTTAGACTCCTATTAAATGACAGAATTAATTGTCTCCGCATCATAAGTAAATGAAATCTAAATGTACTGTAACATCAATTAATGAAAAAGAATGAAATCTATATCTCTGTTTCTGCAGATCATAAGTTACCTAGCATCATAAATGAAAAAATAATGAAACTGATATCTCTGTTTTTGTAGATGGTAAGCTACGTACTGTCATAAATATATAAATATAACATTATACTTCGGTACCCATATTTTGGAGCCGACCGGCTCTCTGTTCTGTTCTGTAATATTTTTTACTGCACCCAAAACCTCTTCGCCAATCCCTCTCTTCCTTTTTGTATTTTATCATTCTATGGCATATCCACTTCCTCTGCAGCCATTGTTTCAAAGTAAAAACCTTATATCAACTGCATGATCCACTTCCTCATATCGACAGCATGATTGTCCTCTTTCAAGTGATTTTAAGACAGGCTCTACTTTCTGATCAAAATAAAACAAGAACTCAAATCTCGTTTACTGGCTAATATAATTTTTGATCTAGAAAAAGAAAAGATAAATAAAAGAAGGCGTAGAAAGACACTCAACATAGATTTACCAGGATGAGTGCAATTCATCTCACCTTCAGATTGGTGTCTGAGATGTCATTTTAATTTATAATTAAAAAACATATAAAAATAAAGAAATACACAGTAACAAAGAGATTCAACATAAATTTATCAGAATCTGAGGAGGATGAGAGTACCCAATTTCGATGTCAGCGCTGCCATTGAAACCTTGTCGGTGTTGTTGATTCGAAAATTGATGTGTTGCTTGCCTCCTCTGCCTCTCAGTGCCATTACAGACAAGACACACCAAACAATTGACATGGAGACTCGACTCATACAAACCAGACTCGACTCGACTCAGACTTAGAACACACAACATGGAGCTCCATACAAACAAACAAACCAGACGACACCAGAACGCAGCAGCCCTGAGAGGAGGAGAAGGGGAATGTACAATGCAGAGGCAATTCAAACTCGCCTTGATTTCAAACAGTCGATTCTGTGTGAATTCCTGCATTTTATAGCACTATCCAAAAGCACTACCCGTTGATCAACTCCTGCTTTTTGTAGCACTCCCCAAAAGCACTACCCGTTGATGTTGATCTCTCTGACAACCTGTTGATCTTTCGAGGGTGCCAATTCTGTTTTTGATTAACGGATGGGATTGTCTCATGTAAAAAGATTCCTCATCCAATGGAGAAGGATGCAGTGTGTGACTGTGTCATAGTTTCGTTATCCTCTGTTTTGGATTAACGGATCGGAATGTATCAAGTAAAAAGATTCCTCATCCAATGGAGAAGGATGCAGTGTGTGACTGTTCGGTTATCCAGTGCTTTGGATTAACGGATCGGATTGTATCATGTAAAAAGATTCCCCATCCCAATGCAGAAGGCAGCAGCGTGTCATAGTTTTGTGGGATGTTTTTTTTTTTAAATGGAGAAAGGAGGCTATGGGTCATAATTCTGTTATTCTAAACTGTTATTCTAAGTGATGTTATTCTAGATGGAGAAGAATGTAGAGTTCCATTGAGTTGAGTAGAATGTAAAGATATTTCAACATATTGATAGGATTGTATCATGTAAAAATATTCCTGTAATGGATAAGGAAGCAGCCACGTCAGCCACGTCATAGTTTTGTGGGATGTTATTTTTTTATGGAGAAAGGATGTTATAGGTCATAATTCTGTTATGCTAAGTGATGTTATCTTAGATGTAGAAGGATGTGGAGTTTCATTCAGTAGAGAGAATGTAAAGATATTTCAACATATTGATAGGATGATGTTGAGGACTCATGCTCATGCATAAGAATAATATCATTTTGGAAATCACCACATAAATGCCTTGGAAATCACCATATAAGTGCAATCACAATAGAGGGAGCGATAAGTCAAAATATGGGTTATGAGAGACATTGTAGATAATTGGATCAAAGAGTTTCTTATCAGTGTGGAATGCATGGTGAATGACATCAAATTAGAAACATCATTAAGATGATGAGAAAGGTCATGGGGTATATCATAGATTCATAGACAATTGATCATTAAGTGAAGGATTGGCAAAGTAAATTGCGAATTAAGAGAATGTGGTAGTGGTAAATGGCTTACAAAGACAAGAGATATGGCATGACATTGAGGCCAAAAAATCCCACAGGTGGTAAGCAAAGGACACAAGGCCAAAAATGATTAGAGTTCGAGAGTTTCAGAGAGTTTAATGAGGAAATGTAAGAAAACTTCTAGAAATCTACTAGATCAAAAAGTGGATGAAGTGGAAGTGAAATGCTAATCCTCACAATAACATGGTCCCACAATCAAGGATGTAGTGTGTTTGATTAGAGACTCCTATTACAAAGGGGGAGCATTACAACAATAAATGCATGGATGGGGAACGACCAACAAGGTGGTTATGAGGATTAAGAGACACAAGGAAGAAAGTGGAGAATTTTGAGCACTTGTAGAATGAGACGGAAAAAGCAAGGAAGCAAATAACCATGAGTCACTTTTACATGCAAGGAATGTTAAATAATATAAGGTGCAAAGAGATAGAGATCGGAAAACTCAATAATGGGGAACAACCTTAGAGCCTTTGCAAGCTACCATGGCATTTAACTTAGCATTGTAGAGTTATGGCAGTGGTGGATGGAGCCAATAGTTAATGCAGAAGCTTAGGAGATAATTAGAACTTAATAAAATTCAGGGGGTTAAGTTTAAAGGATGAGTGCTTGACTTGTATATTTGGTATTTATATTGTTGTAAATGACTATGTGTTTATATGTATGCTTATGAGTGCCTTGAGTAATAGGAAAGTGAAAATAATCCTTTAGTGTGTATGAGTAATTTGGTTACCATGTTAATCTTTGAATGTAGTTATATTGTTAAAATAAGAGCCCTTGAGTCCCATGGTTGAAAAAATATTTTAAAGGCCAACAAGTAGCACTCCAAGAGAAACATCGATGCCTTAAAGGTTGTGAATGTGAGTTATAGAAAGTGATGTTAGTATGAGAGTTTGTTCATTGTTAATTAAGTTGGCATGAGTTTTGTCTCTGCCATGGTCCACTGCATCCATTGTTGTCAAAGTTGGTAACAACTTTGGGACAAGGAAGGTAATAACTTAAGGAATGGGATGTAAAGAGGAGAGTGTTTCCCAAAGAATTAATATGATGAAGGTGAACGAAAAATGAAGAAGGCGATGGAGATCACAAAATAGTGAAAAGTTACAAGAAAAAGGAAAAAAAAAGAGAAAACATTATTGAGCGAGTGAAGTCTCTCAAAGGGAAGAGAAGTTTATATGGGTCAGATAATGGCCTATTGGGGAGACATTCTAGAAGTGAGTGATAGATCTAATACAAACTCTATTGGGTGGATGTTGTGAAGGCCACCTTGTTTAGTAAAAAATCTTTGTAAAAGTGATTAACTTGGAAGAGGATGAGTACAAGAAGAGAGGAAAAAGCTAAAAAATAAGTAATTGTGGTGGAAATGAGGTGAGGATGTGGCACTTAAGCATAAGGATGTTCTTTTCAATTAACCTCGGGACTTTGATGTAGGGAGTTACTTTGACAAGCTAGAGTTTCAAAACCCTGAGGATTGTACAAGCATGAAAACCAAGGTTGGATTGAAGTTTGAGACGAATGATAAGTATGGTAGGATAGTCGATACACAGCTAAAAAAATAGTGAATTTGCAAAGGGAGCAACAATGTTTTAAAGCAACAAAGCTTGAAGTATATCAGGATTAATAATACAAGGATACTTCAACATATTCACATGATGCTCATATCGGGGACACATTGTGGATAAAAGTACCTTGGAGGTTACCACGTATGTGCAAAAGAATTGCAACAAGATAATACAAAGTGTGGGTTGTGAGAGGCACAGGGCATCGATGGACTGAATAGAGTCGAAGAGATGTAGAATGTTTCGTCAATGGAAATAAAGTAGAGGCATTGTTGAGATGATGAGAATGGGAACAAGGTAGACTATATGTCAATGGTCATTGAGTGAAGTATCATTGAGGTAGATTGGGACATAATAGAATATGTTAGTAGTAAGAGGTTTACAAAGATAGGATATATGGATGGAACATTAAAAGAGGAAAAAGGAAAATGATTAACAATAATTAAAGGTGCATGGTAGAAAAGGATTGAAATTTGAGACTATTAGAGAGTTTATGAATGAAGTATAGGTAAACTTCCCAAAATACTAAACAAAAGGATGAGATGGAAGTGAAGCATTAAAATCTCAGTCGAAGAGGTTGGTCTAAATAATTAAGGTGGACGTAGTTCAATTAGAAAATGTCATTGAATGATGGAGAGAGGCTCAACATTGTAATAGTAGGCACATATATGAGGGGAAATCAACAAGGAAAATACATAGATGAAGATATTCAGGGAGAAGATGGTGTGCTTTCCATAGGTTCTGTTGTAGCTCCTACAACACCCTCCAAAAAAAACATAAAATCATAACACACACTTCAAAATTTTTGGAGCCCCCTTTGAAACTAAAGAAGGAAAAAAGCCAAGTAAAGTTTTAAGAGCAAGTCGCTAAGTCGCGGATCCATTATTTGCGATCTTACGTACCTATAAGCACTGCGACCCTAAGGTCGCATAGGTCGCCAGGTCGCAAGAGTCGGAAGTCAATCAATTTGCGACCTTGCGACCTAGCGACCTTCAGGTCGCAAGGTCGCAAAGTCGCAAAGTGAAGTTTTAAAGAAATTAGCGACTCATCGACCTTTGCGACCCAGCGACCTTAAGGTCGCGAGGTCGCAAGGTCGCAAACTTGCAACTTGCGACCTCATTAAGTATTCGCACATGCGACCTTTTTATATAAGGTCGGGTCACTAGGTCGCATTTGTAGCTTTCAGCGAAAATCGTGGAATTGCTCTGACAGGTCGACTGGCGCGTTTTCTTCCGGGTAAGTTGTCTTTTCCTTCCTATGTTTCCCTCTTAAGCATTTCTTGCCATTATTAAGCCTCCCCTCGGTCTTATTTATTTGCTGGAAAGGATGTAGGGTTTTCTTTTGAGTTTCACCGTTGTTTTGTTTCCCAAAAACCCCAAGGTCACCCGTCTCTTGCCTAATTCCTCATGGCTATGCCTTATTGTCAGTTTAGACCCTTTCAAGCCGCATACTTTTCCCGTTAGGGAAAGATTAGCCGCAAAGTCGCGCGCGCGCGAAACCCCCCGGCAGGCGCAAGTGCGACCTGCGACCTAGCGACCAGGTCGCAAGGTCGCAAGGTCGCAGAACTCCCTTTCAGCGACTCTGCGACCCTGCGACCTAGTCGCAAGGTCGCGAGGTCGCGTATGAGTCCCTTTTGTGGATCAGCGACCCAGCGACTCCCAGAGAACAGTCAATTAAACTTTATATGTGTGGACTTCATTTTAGCTGTTATCATCATGTCTTTCTTATCCTGGGATTCTGTCTTGAATGCAACAGGTGAATTTAGAACAGACACTGTACCGGTCCTCTCCGACTCTAGCAACATGGCACCCCGGGTATCCCAAAGGAGAAGTAGGCAGGTAGTGGAGGAAGAGTCAGACACAGACATACAAACATCGCCTCCACCAATATACAGAGACACCCTTTGCACCTTCGCAAAGGAGGACAGCCTTAGGTGGTATGAAGTATACCGCGAGTTCGCCATGCCAGAGGATGAGTTTCCAGAAGATCTCCCGGACCGGGAAGTATACATGAAAGTCAAGAAGTCCAAATTGCACCTAGCAGGGTCACATCCCGCCATCTTTCCGTGCCCAGAGATGTTGGACTGGATCATACAGAAGACGGATCCGAAGAACTTCACAATCCGAGATAATGCAGGAAAAGCCTTCGCAACATTGGAGAGTTCAAAAGCATAGGTCTACTACTCGCTACCCAAACCAGAGGTGAACTTCACCCCAAGATGGTTTTCTGCAAATGAAGTGCCAATGGTTGATACAATCAGAAAATGGTGGGCAGAACCAGATAAATTCAAAATCAAAAAAGACCAGGAGTACCCGGTGGCCAGTCTGAGGAAGGTGTATAAGTTAGTGGCCGCCATGTTGTGCAGAATATACGGGCGTTCGGACGCCACCACTTTCAACGGAACATGGGCAACCATCATGGAACACGTAACAGTATATGGCACTCGGTTCAATTGGGCCGGTATATTAATGGGCTCCATGCACACAAATTTGGCTTCAGCTCTAGCCCCAGATGAGGGAGCGCCATCAGAATTCTATATGGCTTCGTATCTGCTAGATGTTGTCTGTGCCCAGCTGCATGTCGAAGGATGGCCGCATAACTGGGACTCCGAACAGACCCAGGCAATACATTTGCAGACCAAAGTATTCTGGGAATCCAGGTACAAGTCAGACATCGAGCAAATCTCTCATATATTCATTCCCGCCCTCTACGGGAAACTATTCGGTCAAGACACCCCATGTATGTCTTGGCGAGCAATGGAGACACTGGGTCAGGTGGCACACTGGTTTCCATTCTCTGAATTCACAATCATCCGAGTATTTGGCTCGTTTAAAGCACCGCATGCTCTGCCCAAGTTTATTACCGATAAGGTGCTCATGCAGGAGGTATGTTTCCAGATGACCTCGGGTTTCTCTAACGTCCTTTCCAAAGGGAAGAAGAAACCTTGGCCCGCTCTACCTCTCACCATTGGTGCCTATACAGTCAAAGACTCCAAAGAAGTAGCGCATGAAGGGGAAGAGGTAAAAAGTTATCACTTCAGAAATCTAGATTGCCGGACTTATGACCCAGTCAGGATAGTTCCTGAGCATTGTAAAAGGGCCAATTTTAGATGGAGTTATCAACACGTCGAGCGCCCGGCAGAGGACGAAAAAAGAAACTGGTACAACGCAGAAAGGCATCTAGCTCCAGGGATCGACTCTGACCTAGAAGGAGAGGATCACCAGAATTTAGGAGGCTCTTCTTCATCCAAAGATAAGAAAACACAGACCAGTACGGGGCCTGACACCGCAGATCAGCAAAGGGAAGAAGAAGCCCAAGCCAAGAAGGAAGAGGAGAAGAAGATGAAAGAAGATGAAGAGAAACGTAAGAAAGATACCAGGACAGAGCGAAAAAAGAAAAAGGAAGAGGAAAAGGAAAGACAGGAGAAGGAGGCACAGGCGGCGGCAGAAAAGGCACTGAAAGAAGAACTCGACAAAGTCGATAGTCAAAAAAAGGCAGAACAAGCCGCCGCGGCAGAGAGAAAGAGAAAAGAGGAAAAGGAAGCAGAGGCATAGGCAGAACGCTGGAAGAAATAAGAACACAACAAGGTGGAAGCAGAGCGCCGACAAAAGGAGAAAGAAAAGGGTCAAACGCAGGATGAAGAGGACGAGCTAATAGATGACATTGATCTATCTCCCCTGGATATCCCTGCAGGTGGCGCGAAAAGTACCCTCAATGTTGATGACTTTCCCGGGGAGCAAGAAGAAGAAGTCTTCGACTTGACCAGATTGACATTTGACCAATTCTCTTTCAAAATACGGCAAGAGAAAAGGAAATCCTTAGCGCAAGGCCATCCCGCCATCTCTACGGTCGCCACCGGAAAGGACATAGTCCCAGACACAAGGACTAATCCTGTTATGATAGCGTCAGCAGGCACCGCTTTTTCCGCGGCCACAGAGGAAAATGTCACTAGGATGAGCAGAGAAATTATTTCTTTACAGAACAGGCTAAAAGCGGCAGAGCAGGAAAAATCAAGGCTAGAAAATGAGATGCTGCAGCTTCAAGGTAGGCCCGCCCAAGTGAATGAGGTCCCACTGGCGGTCAGGAAAGAGTGTGACGTGTTGGAGATGACAATGAGGCAAGTATACCAGGAAATGCTCATCCTGAAACAAACAGTGGCCCCGTTAGCAGAAGCACGAGAGGAAACCAGGCAGAAACACGAACAGCTCAGGGAAGCATCGGCGGCCTTGGACAAAATGATGAACTGGACAGCGCAGTATCAGCAAGCTCCCGAGCATGTGCCTCGGAAGGATTGGAGTCATACGCAAGAGGCCAAAGTACAAATTCGAATGAGTATGCAGTCCAAAGACAAGCTGTCCAAAGATCTGGACAAAGTGATGTCTGCATATAATCACCTAATTAGTGGTATTGACTCCATGAACGCCCTTCATCACATTCCGTCATTAGGGGCACTAAATGAAACTAAAGACTGGGAGTAGGTAGAGCAGGAAATTCAATCTTTTCTGCAGCCCGTAAGACAAGCTGCTGCCGCACCAGAATTCGAGGCATCACAAGAGAACCTGAATCGGTTGCTTGTCACTCCAGTGCAAATCTATACCAAGCTTGCTTCCCTCTCAATGCTGATCTCTCAGAAGAAGGAGACGCTGGTGCCGAATGCCCTAGAATGTATTCATCAAATAAAAGAGGAAAGCCCTCTTGTCACGCCTATAACAGCAGATTACCAGACTTGGCGAGATTTCCTCAAGGGCAAGAAAGTCGACGTTCCAGAAACCTCAATCGCGCGACCACCTCCATAGTTCAACCGCTGGGTCGCAGGTCGCACCTGCGACCAGGTCGCAGGTCGCACCCGCGACCAGGTCGCAGGTCGCACTTGCGACCAGGTCGCAGGTCACAATTTTGGCAAACGGGAAGCTGAACCGTCGGGAAGCTGAACCGTCGGAAGGCCATAAGTGCGTCTGTTGAATCTATAAATACCCCTGTGGGGAACATTGTAAAGGGCTGCTCTTTTAGGGACTGAAAGGCATTATTGCATTGTAACTGAAGAAGCATACTCTTGATATATGAAATACAATACATGTTAAAACCCCTTTGATTGGATGATGTGTTTGGCTGTGACAACATTGTGTGTATTCTGCGTACAGTTTCAGAATATCTTCTGATTAATGAATCTGTGTTTTTAATAGTATCATTCATGCACCATAGCTATCTGTGATTGTGTTGATGATGCTCAAGTTTATTATTTGCTTCATGATGAATGTTAATGAACTGTTTTATTAGCATTTCGTTATATCCTTCGGAGAGTTAGGGGATATTCTTGCCACAAAGAACTATTTCTTTGGCGGTCAGATTATCCTGCATGCATACCTCATAGATGTGTTGCTAACGACACTTCCTGAGTGTATGCATTCTGTCTATCACCTTGCTACGCACAGTGTCATATATTGGTTTTATACATCAGTCATGTATTCTGTATGGTGTGAATGAGTGTATGTTTGCAGTTTCAATCAGGTTGCTCGAAACCGAAGAGATAGTCATTTAAGTGGTAGCCGGACCCACACCCCGGACGGGATCCCTACTCCAAACGGTTCAAAGTCTAATTGGGACTTTCTACCGGGGAGATCCCCTACTGTTGGCCGGACATATTTTCCCGTCAACAGATTTTGGCGCTAGAAAGAGGGCATGGCATCCTCCCAGCATACAACAGACATTCCATCACAAACTCCCCACCGGGAGGTCATAAATAACGAAGTTACCCTTCCCCCCTTAGAGGATATTCCAACGGTGGAAGCCCGATACTTTGAAATCACTAACGAACAGCTGAGAGCCTTACGCCCAGTTGCCCGTAATCTCATCAGGGATTTACGGTATGCCCCTATCATGGAATTCCTAGCCCACACTAGGACCCCTGCCGATAACATCACTCGCAATGGCGTGCTGGTCCGCACCATACCTGAACTTGTGAATACCATGATTGAGGACCTTGCACGGGCTGTCCAAGAAAATGACCCCGTTACCCACGATAGTGAAGGTTTCCCTGATACGGAACCTTTCCCCGAACCGCAGCCTGACTTACATCAGTGGACCAACAACCAAGTGTATTCCCCACGAGAAGGAGAAGGGGAAAGAAGAAACGAAAGAGAAGGTGACACGGCCCGAAGGAATGCAGAGGAAGGAAATAGGCCTCGAAGAAATGAAGGTGGAGTCAACAGGGGTCAAGGTCGTGGTGGTAGAGGAAATATCATTCGCGACCTGAGACACCACGCCAACCATAATCACCACCAAAACCAAAATAGAACCCCTCCTTACAACTGGGAGCTGCTTAGAAACGTGAATAACCGTGAAAGACACCGAGATGAACACTCTCGTCATCATGAAGGAACATCGGTGTCAGGGACGGGAAGTGAGTCTGAAGCAGAATCCCGACACCATCAGCGCCCCAGGAGGGTGCAGCCCCTGGCCTGGATGGCTCAATCCCCTTTGGCCCTCTTAGGTCCTCTCCATGATATGCCCAGACACCCAGAGAAGCATCTTCCTAAGTTCGATCCAGAGAAAGGCACATCGGCAGAAGACCATATTAGTAGTTTTTATCTGTCTCTACAAATCATGAGAGTTCAGTCCGATGACGTTGCATGTCGACTTTTCCCACACACTCTTGTAAGCCAGGCAGCCACCTGGTACCGCTCCCTACCCAGTGCTTCTATTACTTCATGGGACCAGTTCCGTCGTGTGTTCCTGCAAAATTTTGCTGAAGATAAAACACCCTCTATGCTCCTCACCGAACTAAGCACCATCAAGTGCCATAGAAAAGAGAAAGTTAAAGACTTTAACCAACGCTTCGCCACCATATTGCAAAAATTTCCTCCAAACTTAGCATTGGACGATTCTATCACCATCGACTACTATACTAAAGCCCTCCCTAGGGATATTGCCGTTTTTGTCAAACGTGAGGCCCGCGCTACTCTTACAACAAATTAGGTTGCTGCTCTCGCGGTAGAAAAAGACATGTTGTCGATAGGAGTCATGGACCATGACGGAAAGGATGATCACAAATCAACCACTAAAAAGGGTCAGTCTTCCACCCCAAATAGAGAGAGAGAAACTTTCGATTTCGAAAGTATGGCCAAGACCCTCAAACTATTAACGAATGAGGTCTCTGACTTAAAGAGAAAAGGCGTTGAAACCTCAACTACAAATAAACCTCTGAAACCCTTTTTCAAGAAAAGCAATCCCAACACCAGCAGGCCTCCGTCAAACACCAGTGCCGCTCTCAACGTGGAGGAAATAGGGAAAGACAATTTTTTCTCTTTTCACCAAGCTGCCCATTCTGAAAAAACGTGCCCGCAATGGATTGGCAGCATGACCGCAGTGGTTAACCAACTTTTGGATGATCAAACTCCAGGAAGCCTGACAGAGGATGAAGCTTCTGATCGAGATGAGGTTTCACTCCTAGATGGGGAATCAGGAGCCTCTGTCTTAACTTTCGATGTAATCCGCGGGGGAGAGAGTCTTTCTCCCATTGATATCAACATGGCAGGCAGTCCCAAGGCTCAGCCCACTCGAAACTACAGCCTTAGAAGCAAAGGCTCTGTTCCTGAACAATCATATGAGGATAAGAAAAGGGCTTTCCTGAGGAAAATTCTTCCTCCTGGAAATGAAGGACAAGCTACACCAGAAAAGCCCATGAATAGTAATAGCAAAGCAAGTCAAAAGACCAAGCTCCCGGTGGAACCCTCAAAAACCACCACCGAACCCAGTCCCCAAACCGATACTAGCTACAACATAGTGGAGGACATGAAAAAGACCAGGGCTAATATCTCGCTCTACGAGTTGGCCCGCATCACGAACCAAAAGGAACTTATCCTAAAAGCTTTCGCCAACAACCAAAATACGAAGAACGTCAGCAACACGTCTGCACAAACCAGTCCAGATATCCAATCTATAGTGAACGTTGTCAACACGAATTCGAGAGGATCCACCCCTCCATTTCTCTTATCTTTTGAGATGTTTAATTTCAACGTTCACAATTGCCTCGTTGACTCTGGTGCATCCACGAATGTCATGCCTCTATCTGTGTGCAAGAAACTCAACATCCTCCCAGAGAAAACCGACGCAAAAATCATTCAACTGGACAGATCACAAGTACCAGCAGTTGGAGAATTAAACAATGTCATCATCCGCCTCTCATCCGACTCTAGGGTTCATCAATGGATTGATATTGTGGTTGTTGACATCCCAGAAGCCTATGGTGTACTGCTTAGTAGAGACTGGTCTAGCAAATTGCAAGGATACTTCGCCACAGATTGGTCTCACTTATGGCTACCTTACAAAGGGAGAAACAACCAAATCAGAGTCGAAAGTGAACCATACATGAAACACACTGTAACCGATTTGGATGCCACAAATGAACCCATCAGCTTTGCCCAGGAGGAACTTGGTGTGTGTTTTCTAGATTCCATTTTTGGATGTTACCGACCTCCCCAGTCTTCAGTAGGCCCCGAGGTCCTTTCTGAAATGACACTCGTCGCAGAGGAACAAGCCCAAACTGTCTCACACCAAGCCGAAATTCCTCCGCAATCCATTACCCCCAAGGACCCGGAAAGCGACATATGGACCTTGTATTACGACGGTTCCAAGAATCTCGATGGTTCTGGCGCTGGCTGCGTTTTGCTTGACCCGCATAAGAAAAAATTCTTAGTCTCTTGTCGACTTGAGTTCCAATGCACTAACAACACTGCCGAGTATGAAGCTTTGATCCTTGGGCTTAAAAAGGCGCCGGATTTGAAGGTAAAATGCTTACGGGTCATTGGAGACTCCGAGATTATCACTCGGCAGGTACGCAATACTATTCACTGTTTGTCTCCACATTTGAAGGCGTATCAGCAAGAGGTATGGCGATTAATTTCTGCTTTTGACGCTTTTGGAATTAAGTCTGTTCTAAGAATGCATAACGCAGCAGCAGATACTCTAGCTAATGCTGCCGCCAGGTTTACCCCCTTGAGGGACGGGTTTTCTATTGAAGTTATGTATAAACCATCCGTGCCAGACAATATCACTAATTTGCGTGTTTTTGATGACGATCAACAGGTGCTGGAATTTATGTGCAACTCAGAGATATTCAAAGACGCTGCTATAGATGAAGATGAGCACGACCAAGCTATGCAAAAGGAGTACGAGCAAGTCAAAGGGAACCCCATGCCTAAAGGGGTGGTATCACTTGAAAAGCTTTTGGATCTGCAAAACCGGTTCCGTGGGCCCCCAAATGCAAAAGTACAAAGCTCTATTTTAGCCCATCGACAAGTGAATTTGGGATCAGAGGATAATCCTAAATTCGTCAACCTCGGGAAGGACTGCACCCCCCAAGAGGCCCAGGATTTCACTCAGCTATTTCGCAAGTATCGCGACGTGTTCGCTTGGACATATGAGGAATTACGCACATACGATACTCGAATCATACAACACGTGATACCGATCAAAGAAAATGTCAAACCATTTCAACAAAAGCTTAGGAAAGTACACCCTACAATGGAACCACTGATTCTAAAAGAACTCAAGAAACTTTTGGATGCCCGCATTATCTTCAAAGTTTGCCACTCCACATGGGTGTCCAATTTGGTTCCGGTACGGAAGAAGTCAGGTGAAATTCGCCTATGTGTAGATTTCCGAAACCTAAACCGGGCCTCGAGTAAAGACAATTACCCAGTTCCCCCTATGGAGCAAATATTACAGGCAGTGTCCAGGTCAGAGATGTTCTCTCTATTGGACGGATTCTCTGGTTACAATCAGGTACTGGTGGCCGAACCAGATAGGTTAAAGACTACCTTTCGGACTAAGTGGGGAACTTTCGCTTACAGGCGCATGCCTTTTGGATTAATCAACGCAGGAGCAACATTCCAAAGAGATATGGATATAGCATTCAGGGGCCTGATAGGCCAAAGTGTGGTAGTCTACTTGGATGATGTTACAGTATTCTCTAAACGCCGAGGGGATCATTTGCGTCACCTCAGACAGATCTTCGAAAGATGCAGAAAATACGGTATCTCGCTCAACCCAAAGAAAAGCATTTTCGCCGTAGCAGAAGGAAATCTACTAGGTCACATCATAACTAAACAAGGCATTGTCGTTGATCCAGAACGTGCGAAAGCCATTGCTCAGATTTCTCCCCCCAGCAGTAAGAAAGCAATGCAGTCCTTTTTGGGAAAGATCAATTTTGTACGTAAGTTCATATCAGATTTCGCCCAGATAGTGAAACCACTACAGGGAATGATAAAGAAAAATGCTACCTTCAAATGGAATCAACCCGAAAAGGAAGCCTTCGACCAGATCAAGAAAGCTATAGCCGAAGCACCTTCCCTCCAGAGCCCAGATTTCGGCAGAGATTTCAGCCTGTACACGTTTGCTTCAGACTCATCCCTGGCAGCCGTACTCACACAAAAGGACAGAAATAATGACGAGCATCCCATTTCATTCATGAGCAATGGTCTGCAGGGAGCTGAATTAAATTATCCTGAAATCGAGAAACAGGCTTATGCAGTATACAAAGCGGTCAAACATTTCAGACCGTACATCTTGAAAAACCATGTCACAGTTTACGTTCCCCATCCAGTTGTTCGCTCACTGTTCATGCAGCAAGAGTTGGGCGAGAGAAGAGGGAACTGGGTTGCGTGTATGCAAGAGTACGACTTAGAGTTTAAGCCGGCACGCACAGTTAAAGGACAGGGTTTATGCCAAATGGCTGCAGAGGCCGCAGGTTCCCAAAAGAGTGAGGAAGATAATTGGGAGCAAGAGATTGATATGTACCAAACTGACGTCATGCCTCAGGAAAGGAACCCGTCTTGGTACTCGGACATCTCGGGATATTTGGCACACGGTGTATTGGACTCAAATTTAGATGCCCGGCAGAAACGTGCAATCAGACTCAAAGCCGCGTCCTACCGGTTAATCCAAGGGAAGCTTTTCAAGAAACATTCCAATGGAGTAATGTTACGCTGCCTAGAACATGATGAAGCTCAGAAAGTCTTAACCGAGCTGCACGATGGACCAGCAGGAGGTCATTTCGCCGGGGATACCACTGCCCATAAAATTATGCGTGCAGGTTATTATTGGCCAACCCTTTTCAGAGATGCCCACGCATATGTTCATAAATGCATTCAATGCCAGAAATTTGCAAGCCGAGAAGCGCGTCCGGCTGCTCCTTTGTTGTCAGTAGCAGTAGAAGAACCTTTTCAACAATGGGGTTTGGACGTCATTGGTGAGATTTTACCCCGCTCTTCTAAGCAACACAGGTACATTCTGATGGCCACTGATTATTTCACCAGGTGGGTTGAAGCGGTACCATTACGTCAAGTCAACGATCAGGAGGTAATGCAATTTTTCACTCACTCCATCATTACCAGGTTTGGCGTTCCAACTTCCTTGGTGTTTGATAATGCAACGTATTTTTCATCTTTTAAATTATATGATTTTGCATTAGAAAATGGCATCGTTCTTAAACACTCTGCAAAGTACTATCCCCAAGGAAATGGTTTAGCAGAATCAACAAATAAAAACCTGATCCGCATCATCAAAAAGACCCTTCTGTCTCACCAACGAAACTGGCATAATGCTCTCCAAAACGCACTTTGGGCTGATCGCGTCACCCCTAAGTCATCAATAGGCACCTCACCATATTTTCTCGTGTATGGGAAAGAAGCCGTCCTCCCACCCAATTTGTCTCTTCCCGCTCTACAGTTGTCTCAAGAGTGCCACCGTACCCCTTGCCCCGCTTTGCAAACCCGCATTGACACCCTGCTGAAACTAGAAGAGGAAAGGCAGAAAACCCGGGAGAAATTCGCCATCCACCAGAGTCGGATCAAGAAATGGTTCGATAAAAAATCTGCAGGAGATAAAAAATTTGAAGTAGGAGATCTTGTCCTAAAGTGGGATAAGGCACACGAAGAGAAAGGAAAACATGCCAAATTTCAAGCACTATGGATAGGTCCCTTTCAGGTTAAAGAAAAGGTAGGTTCCCATACTTTCCGATTGCAGACTCTGGAAGGAAAAGTCGAGGTCCTCCCGGTAAACGGGCATGACCTCAAACACTATTTTACTTGAATAGCCCTCAAAGGGCTGTTCTCCGCCCTGTATCATAAAAGTCGTTTTTTGTTTTGTTTAAAAAAAAGAAAAAAGAAAAAAGAAAAAAAAAAAAACTCTTTCTCTAACTCCTCAAAGAAAACCTTGTCTAAGCTTCCCGCAACCGGCTCACTCCTTGAAGAGGTTCTATGCTGATGAAAGGCCCTTCCCGCCAAAACACGGGGCAGTCGAAACTCGCTTGTGATGGGCACCTAAGGATAATACACGGTCTTACTAGAGTCTTCAAGCATTAGGAACCACCTAGCGGCTTAAAAGGGTGCAGGCAGAAAAGGTCTTGCATAGCAGCAACCGGATCGTGAGGGAACAGGGCTAACTCAAGAGAATTGCAGGTCATCCGGGAAAAACCCGAGTCCTCATATGAGACCAGGAGCAACCTCTCTGCAAGCAAAATAAGTCGGGATCCCTCATCCGCCCAGGCAAAATATGCCCATCTAAATAAGTGCCACAGGCACATTCTCAAATAAGTGCAACCGCACACAAATAAAGGGTAAAGGATTGAGAAAGGCTTCCTGCGCAGAGAGGTGTTGTAACGACTCCGCCGGGGTACTGACCAGGCTCGCTGGCAGCGGAGCAACGTTCACGACTCCTTAGGCAGTGACTCCGCCGGAGCCAAGAGGTTCGCTGGCAGCGGAGCAACACCATGAGGACGAAATAATTGTACCGGACCCTGCAGTGGCCCAAGGTTTCCCCGACCCTCTCGATCCTGGAAGCGTGAGAAATTAAAATTCGGTTGATCTGCACCCAACAAGCCAAAAGGGCAGGCGACTATGCGGGGTGGCAAAGGAAGGAAGGTGTAAACTCTGAGGTTAAAGAACAAGCCGGTATTAGATCCCTCCCTCCTCCCTCATCGACCCTTCATCAGCAGAGACTCTGAATTCATCCAGTGAATCGCCATTTGTTGTAGCTCCTACAACACCCTCCAAAAATACATAAAATCATAACACACACTTCAAAATTTTTGGAGCCCCCTTTGAAACTAAAGAAGGAAAAAAAGCCAAGTAAAGTTTTAAGAGCAAGTCGCTAAGTCGCGGATCCATTATTTGCGACCCATGCGACCTATGCGACTCTGCGACCCTAAGGTCGCATAGGTCGCCAGGTCGCAAGAGTCGGAAGTCAATCAATTGGCGACCTTGCGACCTAGCGACCTTAAGGTCGCAAGGTCGCAAAGTCGCAAAGTGAAGTTTTAAAGAAATTAGCGACTCAGCGACCTTTGCGACCCAGCGACCTTAAGGTCGCGAGGTCGCAAGGTCGCAAACTTGCAACTTGCGACCTCATTAAGTATTCGCACGTGCGACCTTTTTATATAAGGTCGGGTCGCTAGGTCGCATTTGTAGCTTTCAGCGAAAACCGTGGAATTGCTCTGACAGGTCGACTGGCGCGTTTTCTTCCGGGTAAGTTGCCTTTTCCTCCCTATGTTTCCCTCTTAAGCATTTCTTGCCATTATTGAGCCTCCCCACGGTCTTATTTATTTGCTGGAAAGGATGTAGGGTTTTCTTTTGAGTTTCACCGTTGTTTTGTTTCCCACAAACCCCAAGGTCACCCGTCTCTTGCCTAATTCCTCATGGCTATGCCTTATTGTCAGTTTAGACCCTTTCAAGCCGCATACTTTTCCCGTTAGGGAAAGATTAGCCGCAAAGTCGCGCGCGCGCGAAACCCCCCGGCAGGCGCAAGTGCGACCTGCGACCTAGCGACCAGGTCGCAAGGTCGCAAGGTCGCAGAACTCCCTTTCAGCGACTCTGCGACCCTGCGACCTAGTCGCAAGGTCGCGAGGTCGCGTATGAGTCCCTTTTGTGGATCAGCGACCCAGCGACTCCCAGAGAACAGTCAATTAAACTTTATATGTGTGGACTTCATTTTAGCTGTTATCATCATGTCTTTCTTATCCTGGGATTCTGTCTTGAATGCAACAGGTGAATTTAGAACAGACACTGTACCGGTCCTCTCCGACTCTAGCAACATGGCACCCCGGGTATCCCAAAGGAGAAGTAGGCAGGTAGTGGAGGAAGAGTCAGACACAGACATACAAACATCGCCTCCACCAATATACAGAGACACCCTTTGCACCTTCGCAAAGGAGGACAGCCTTAGGTGGTATGAAGTATACCGCGAGTTCGCCATGCCAGAGGATGAGTTTCCAGAAGATCTCCCGGACCGGGAAGTATACATGAAAGTCAAGAAGTCCAAATTGCACCTAGCAGGGTCACATCCCGCCATCTTTCCGTGCCCAGAGATGTTGGACTGGATCATACAGAAGACGGATCCGAAGAACTTCACAATCCGAGATAATGCAGGAAAAGCCTTCGCAACATTGGAGAGTTCAAAAGCATAGGTCTACTACTCGCTACCCAAACCAGAGGTGAACTTCACCCCAAGATGGTTTTCTGCAAATGAAGTGCCAATGGTTGATACAATCAGAAAATGGTGGGCAGAACCAGATAAATTCAAAATCAAAAAAGACCAGGAGTACCCGGTGGCCAGTCTGAGGAAGGTGTATAAGTTAGTGGCCGCCATGTTGTGCAGAATATACGGGCGTTCGGACGCCACCACTTTCAACGGAACATGGGCAACCATCATGGAACACGTAACAGTATATGGCACTCGGTTCAATTGGGCCGGTATATTAATGGGCTCCATGCACACAAATTTGGCTTCAGCTCTAGCCCCAGATGAGGGAGCGCCATCAGAATTCTATATGGCTTCGTATCTGCTAGATGTTGTCTGTGCCCAGCTGCATGTCGAAGGATGGCCGCATAACTGGGACTCCGAACAGACCCAGGCAATACATTTGCAGACCAAAGTATTCTGGGAATCCAGGTACAAGTCAGACATCGAGCAAATCTCTCATATATTCATTCCCGCCCTCTACGGGAAACTATTCGGTCAAGACACCCCATGTATGTCTTGGCGAGCAATGGAGACACTGGGTCAGGTGGCACACTGGTTTCCATTCTCTGAATTCACAATCATCCGAGTATTTGGCTCGTTTAAAGCACCGCATGCTCTGCCCAAGTTTATTACCGATAAGGTGCTCATGCAGGAGGTATGTTTCCAGATGACCTCGGGTTTCTCTAACGTCCTTTCCAAAGGGAAGAAGAAACCTTGGCCCGCTCTACCTCTCACCATTGGTGCCTATACAGTCAAAGACTCCAAAGAAGTAGCGCATGAAGGGGAAGAGGTAAAAAGTTATCACTTCAGAAATCTAGATTGCCGGACTTATGACCCAGTCAGGATAGTTCCTGAGCATTGTAAAAGGGCCAATTTTAGATGGAGTTATCAACACGTCGAGCGCCCGGCAGAGGACGAAAAAAGAAACTGGTACAACGCAGAAAGGCATCTAGCTCCAGGGATCGACTCTGACCTAGAAGGAGAGGATCACCAGAATTTAGGAGGCTCTTCTTCATCCAAAGATAAGAAAACACAGACCAGTACGGGGCCTGACACCGCAGATCAGCAAAGGGAAGAAGAAGCCCAAGCCAAGAAGGAAGAGGAGAAGAAGATGAAAGAAGATGAAGAGAAACGTAAGAAAGATACCAGGACAGAGCGAAAAAAGAAAAAGGAAGAGGAAAAGGAAAGACAGGAGAAGGAGGCACAGGCGGCGGCAGAAAAGGCACTGAAAGAAGAACTCGACAAAGTCGATAGTCAAAAAAAGGCAGAACAAGCCGCCGCGGCAGAGAGAAAGAGAAAAGAGGAAAAGGAAGCAGAGGCATAGGCAGAACGCTGGAAGAAATAAGAACACAACAAGGTGGAAGCAGAGCGCCGACAAAAGGAGAAAGAAAAGGGTCAAACGCAGGATGAAGAGGACGAGCTAATAGATGACATTGATCTATCTCCCCTGGATATCCCTGCAGGTGGCGCGAAAAGTACCCTCAATGTTGATGACTTTCCCGGGGAGCAAGAAGAAGAAGTCTTCGACTTGACCAGATTGACATTTGACCAATTCTCTTTCAAAATACGGCAAGAGAAAAGGAAATCCTTAGCGCAAGGCCATCCCGCCATCTCTACGGTCGCCACCGGAAAGGACATAGTCCCAGACACAAGGACTAATCCTGTTATGATAGCGTCAGCAGGCACCGCTTTTTCCGCGGCCACAGAGGAAAATGTCACTAGGATGAGCAGAGAAATTATTTCTTTACAGAACAGGCTAAAAGCGGCAGAGCAGGAAAAATCAAGGCTAGAAAATGAGATGCTGCAGCTTCAAGGTAGGCCCGCCCAAGTGAATGAGGTCCCACTGGCGGTCAGGAAAGAGTGTGACGTGTTGGAGATGACAATGAGGCAAGTATACCAGGAAATGCTCATCCTGAAACAAACAGTGGCCCCGTTAGCAGAAGCACGAGAGGAAACCAGGCAGAAACACGAACAGCTCAGGGAAGCATCGGCGGCCTTGGACAAAATGATGAACTGGACAGCGCAGTATCAGCAAGCTCCCGAGCATGTGCCTCGGAAGGATTGGAGTCATACGCAAGAGGCCAAAGTACAAATTCGAATGAGTATGCAGTCCAAAGACAAGCTGTCCAAAGATCTGGACAAAGTGATGTCTGCATATAATCACCTAATTAGTGGTATTGACTCCATGAACGCCCTTCATCACATTCCGTCATTAGGGGCACTAAATGAAACTAAAGACTGGGAGTAGGTAGAGCAGGAAATTCAATCTTTTCTGCAGCCCGTAAGACAAGCTGCTGCCGCACCAGAATTCGAGGCATCACAAGAGAACCTGAATCGGTTGCTTGTCACTCCAGTGCAAATCTATACCAAGCTTGCTTCCCTCTCAATGCTGATCTCTCAGAAGAAGGAGACGCTGGTGCCGAATGCCCTAGAATGTATTCATCAAATAAAAGAGGAAAGCCCTCTTGTCACGCCTATAACAGCAGATTACCAGACTTGGCGAGATTTCCTCAAGGGCAAGAAAGTCGACGTTCCAGAAACCTCAATCGCGCGACCACCTCCATAGTTCAACCGCTGGGTCGCAGGTCGCACCTGCGACCAGGTCGCAGGTCGCACCCGCGACCAGGTCGCAGGTCGCACTTGCGACCAGGTCGCAGGTCACAATTTTGGCAAACGGGAAGCTGAACCGTCGGGAAGCTGAACCGTCGGAAGGCCATAAGTGCGTCTGTTGAATCTATAAATACCCCTGTGGGGAACATTGTAAAGGGCTGCTCTTTTAGGGACTGAAAGGCATTATTGCATTGTAACTGAAGAAGCATACTCTTGATATATGAAATACAATACATGTTAAAACCCCTTTGATTGGATGATGTGTTTGGCTGTGACAACATTGTGTGTATTCTGCGTACAGTTTCAGAATATCTTCTGATTAATGAATCTGTGTTTTTAATAGTATCATTCATGCACCATAGCTATCTGTGATTGTGTTGATGATGCTCAAGTTTATTATTTGCTTCATGATGAATGTTAATGAACTGTTTTATTAGCATTTCGTTATATCCTTCGGAGAGTTAGGGGATATTCTTGCCACAAAGAACTATTTCTTTGGCGGTCAGATTATCCTGCATGCATACCTCATAGATGTGTTGCTAACGACACTTCCTGAGTGTATGCATTCTGTCTATCACCTTGCTACGCACAGTGTCATATATTGGTTTTATACATCAGTCATGTATTCTGTATGGTGTGAATGAGTGTATGTTTGCAGTTTCAATCAGGTTGCTCGAAACCGAAGAGATAGTCATTTAAGTGGTAGCCGGACCCACACCCCGGACGGGATCCCTACTCCAAATGGTTCAAAGTCTAATTGGGACTTTCTACCGGGGAGATCCCCTACTGTTGGCCGGACATATTTTCCCGTCAACAGGTTCCTATCTCCAACTTTTAGTGTCACAGAATACATTTGGGCACATGTCATAGAATTAACATTAGTGTTCAATAGGTCATAAATATGTGTCAAATTTTTACAAAGTAGTGGGACTAGTTGTCAATTCTATTTGTTTTAGAGAGTCGCTGAATACATGATCCCATAATACATATTGGTGAATATCATTATGCACTTTACTATTTTTATCTATTTTTAATAGTGCACTCTATGGAGGTTACAATTAAGCGTGGATATTAAAATTTGTTGCAAATATTTCCATTTTTTATCAAGGATAACTTGTGGTCTTGTTAAAGTTCTAGTTGGGATTTCATGCAGGGGAGATCACTGAATATTGGCAGGTCCAACACCACCAACATTTTTGGCACTAGAAGGAGGGCTAGATGACAAGTTGAGCCCTTCATGTGTGTTTCAAATTTTCACACTAATTTTTATGAATTCTTCCCAAATCATACACAAAACATCTATTTCTAGAAAATTTAAATTTCAGGTGTAGGCGGATATCATTGAGGACTTGTCACTATTTAACTTATATTTGTATGTTGATATTATCTTGAAACCCCACTCAACACAAGTTTTGTGACACATTAATAGTCTCTCCTCAATTCATAAGCTATAACTTTAAAAAAAGAAGAATAAAAACATATAGATTATTTGCTACCTCATTCAAATAGATTTGGAACCAATCGTCAATTTTTCATGGGGATGCTATCATCCTCATATATCCTCATTTTGAAGGTAAGATTCACCTAGAAAATGTTCTATATTAAACAACTCCTTTCAAATTTCCCCTCAGCTAAAGGTTGCCTTGGTATGCCACCTTTGAAGTAGATTATCATCATCTTTGTTATCAACAATGGTCTCTTCATGAACATAGATATGGTGACAATTCTCACACTTTGTTTCACATGATATTTGGAGGCAAACAAATTTTATTTCTTTCTTACCATTTTATTTTAGAAATAAATGATTTTTGTTTCTTGAAAATAGAGGGTTACATTCTAATTTTGTGAAGTTTGACATGGTCATCCATTGGGTTCAGTCTCTTCAAAAATGCAAAGATAATATATTCTCCATAGTTCCTAGAACCAAAATACCTATACTAGTTGCTAGGCCTTCTGGGCCATTTTTAAACCGAAGATTAAAAATCTAACACATAAAATGTATAAGACAAAGAAACTAAAAGAAAATTAAGTTGAATGATCTAAATCGATGGCTTCACCAGGAGTCGGATCCTTATTGTTTCCCAAGGAACAACCTCATTTAGGAGGGATTTCCATGTGTTTCTTTATAAAACCCAACTTGTGGTCCATAGGTGCCATTTGTCGTTGCATTTTATCCAAAGTTAGAAGAATCTCCTCCTTGCTTTCAGTTTTT
Source organism: Pinus albicaulis (assembly GCA_034641835.2). Taxonomy (NCBI): domain Eukaryota; kingdom Viridiplantae; phylum Streptophyta; class Pinopsida; order Pinales; family Pinaceae; genus Pinus; species Pinus albicaulis. Next base: position 416,837,115 of record CM076579.1, on the reverse strand, counting down.
TCGACCATTACTCTATCAAGGAGTGTTACACAACATTTTTTCACTGTCCCTGCAATCCCCATCTCGCACATTGGAGGGTCATTCCATGATTAATAAGAAGTGGCATGCCTTGAAAATACCATCATTGCATCTCTTTACATGAGATAAATATTCCTTCTATTGACAATTCCCTGAGCAGAGCTTCAGAAACCCTTGTTTTTGCCTTGGCGCGAGTAGCCAGTTTTTCCCTTGCGCCAATGAGGAAGATTAACACTGGGCCCCGCGCTCGTTGGCGCTCTGTCTCAATTAGACACCTGCACTGAGTTGTTTATGGAATTTTTTTTTAAAATATAGGCGGAGATTCCACTCTAACAACTTTGAGGATGAGTCAATGGGAGTGGTTGGACTGAATAACCATAGACTCCCTCCTTTAGTTTATGGTTTCCACCTCCCATGAGAACCTCCTAAAGGATAGGCTTCCCTTCCACCTTTATAGGGATCCTATACTCCTCCTTTCCCTCTATAAAAAGAATAGTATCTCTCCTTTCATAAGCTAGCTGAACGTGGAGAATTGAATACACTATAGATGAATTGTTGAAGAGATAGAACAAGAAGGAATTTCGTTGAGAGAGCTTAAGTCCATGCCCTCATCTCGTCCAAATACCCTGATGAGTATCTGAGACGTGCTTCGGCTGAACCCCGTTGGAGGAGACTGCGACGTCAAAGCTTTGGTTGTAACTCTTCCTTCTATCAATTCATATACGTGACTATTGCTTGGTTCCCATTTTGTGTTATGTTGTTTGTTTAATGCAATATTCTTAGCCCTCTTTGACTGGCTAGTAGTTATGAATGAAGTTATTATGTCGTATGCTGTTATTTTTTCCTGATCTATGTGTAGGTATCCGAGCATGATTGCAGAAGGATTGTGACTTGTCGAGGCAAGAGCGAGAGGCCACCACCACTACAACCATGACAACATCATTGGACTCCAGGTAGGTCAATCTACCATGTCCTCTTTTCATTCAGTAATTAGGAACCTACACTCTAGCACGTCTCTTTGTTTCTAGAACCACTCTAGGGCTAGAGGGATCATCTCTGTCCGCAGAGAGGATTTACTTGCTTAACAAGAGGAACTTGAGGCGCCAATAAATATCAATTGTGTACATGTATTGATTATAATTTCCTCTAGTATGCCCTGCATCTAGAACCCAATCAATTAATTATACTATCACTTCAATGTGCATGAGGGTGCATCTCCCATTAACCAAATCACTCTTTACCTAAGAAATTTCCTCTTAGACTAGCCATTGAGTAAGCTCTTTAAACTAAGCCATATAATTTTTAGCTCTCAATTGATATCGATTTTGCCTCATTCATGATAATATGCTACCCCACGTTGCACTCAGGATCCTTATTGTGGCATACTAGCCTACTAAAGATCAATTTAGCTCCAATGACAACTTGAGTTTCCCACTAGCCCGGAGCTGATATCTAAAGAAATTTTGAACCTTTGAGTAGTGCTACAAATGAGGAGGGAATCCTCTACTAGAGGAATCCAATGATGGTTGACTCGAAATAATATGCCATTGACCTCGCAATAGTGGGGAAACCCACTCTCAAAAGTGAATCTGTGTCCTACAGTCTTACCAGGAATAACAAATATCACCAAGCCTATAATAATGAGAAATTTTAAAATTTTCTCAATAGGGATGGAATCGAACCTAAGTGGCTTGCTTTTGAGACCTCCTATGGGTTGTATGCCTAATAGGTTATGCAATTCTAGGAAGCACTAAAATCGACTAAGTCGTTTTATACCCCAGTCTAATCAAAGATCTAAAAATACCTGTAGAGGTATGTAGAAGAGATGGATGACTAAAAGGGCCAAGGAAACAATGGCTTCTTGCTTGTTTTTCCTATGCGCCCCCCCAAGGAATTTTCTTATGAATACGAAATCCCATAATAGAAACCAGTCAAAGTACTAGTGAGGTATTTTCATTATTCATACCTAAATAATAAATAATAAATATCCTACCACGAGTGAGTTGAGGAGGCCCCTTCCTCAAGCTAATTCCTTATGCCTCACCTTTTAGTAGCCCAACCACTATGGATATGATGTGAGATAATTTTTTTGAGTGAGAATTGAGACATCTCCTTGCCACTTGATAGCCATTGAATGCAAACTTAATGAGTTGACACCGAGTGACAAGTTTGCTAGGCGAGAAAATATAATCATGGGATTTTTTTCTTTCCCTAAATGTATGAAATTCATTATTTGATGTTTGCAAAACCTGAACAAATATGTCGTGCATATCAATGGGAGGTGAGAGGATCCCCTGTGCCCTTTACATGCACTCATGTAAACCATTATGGGTGTGTGTTGCCATGTCCCACTTCCACGTGGCCTAGTGAGAGACATCAGCCCGCCCCCCATTATCTTGCAATTCGAGAACCCTATCCAAGGCCTTTCTTACCATATTTTAAATCTCACATGGGGAGCTAAATTCATTGTTAACCAAACTTATAAAAAAAATTATTTGGACCAAATCATACATATTCCACGCCAAATAAAAATATTATTTCCATTCTTTTGAATATCTTTGTTTAATAAAATATCAAGGAAAATGCCTCTAAAATATGTTGTTATCTCTACATTTATGTTTTGTGCCAGTGTGTCATTATAGCCTTCAAGTTTATTAACATTTGAGTCCATATGGAATTATTTGTGCTCTACTTGTTTCTAGTCTAGCAATCTTGTTTCCATTCTACATGACGGGATAGATATTTGTAGCTACCATAATATCATTTTTCTTGGTATTTGGCATATGGTTAAGTTATTTGACTACTAAACCTTTACATGTTAGTTTTATGTTTTACATTCGAATACATCCTTAATGTTAATGTTACTGTTAAACAAGACATATTTGTTTGTTGATATTATGCCAAAGCCCTAATCAACACATTTTTTCTTACACATCAATAGCCCCCTTTAATTCACTAGTTCTAAATTTTATAAAGAAGATTAATGACATATAGACTAATTTTGATTTATCTCTTCATGTGTCCTTAGTTTGAAGGAATAATCCACCTAGACAACCCTCCATATTAAAAAAAATCTTCCAAAATTCCCCTTATCTAGACATTGTCTTAATGTAATATCTTTTAATCAATACATCATCATCTTTATCATAGATACCACTTTCTCCATAAACATGGATACTATGTAAATCCTCACCCTTTTCATTTGTTTCATATTATATTTATGGGAAAAAAATCTTACCATTTTTTCAATATGGTTGGTGGAAATAAATGTGCAATACTTTCAACATCACGATATTCATGATGTGAAAACAAGCTTAAAGAGGACTCCATGGGAATTATGGCCTCTAGGAAATAATTTGCGTCATAAAACTAATGAAGTGGAAAATGATTTTCATTAATGAGCATTGGCATAAATGATTGAGAGTGGGAATTGGATTCCCATAAAACAACCCAAGAATAGTGCCATAGAAGATTACATTGTTGAAGTTGAGAGTGATATGATGAAGCTTTAGGAAATTGTTGAATATCAACAAGAATCCTTCAAGAAAAAAAAATACCTATGCTCCAAACTACACATATGCCAATATGGCATGCCATCACAAAATGCACATGGAAAAAGGTGGCAAAAGGGGCTATCAAGAGAACTAAATGTGTTGAATTTGGACAGATCAAACATATATGTTTTAAAATGCCAACAACTATTGGTGATCAATGTAAGCGCTTTAGGAAGAGAGTGGTGTTAGCATACAAATATGGAAGAAAAAATCAACAACGTTAAGTTGGATGAATAAATTTAAGCTTCAAGAAAATCAAGTACATCTACTCCAAACTACACGTGTAAAGATAACATACCATCATAAATTGCACATGGATATATGTAGCAAAAAGATCTACTTTCATAAATATCAATAGAACCAAATGTGTTGAAGATGAAAGATCAAATGTAGATGTTGCAAAAGTCCAAAATTGTCGACGATCATTGTAAGTGTTCTAGGAAGAGAGTGGTGCTAGCATACAAAACTAGAAGCAAACACCAAGTATGCCAAGATGGATTAATGCATTGAAGCTTAAGAGGATAAGATGCAAATATTAACAAAATTTATCCAAATAGAAAATGTTTCTAGTGTAAAAATCTAATTGAAATTCTTCATGAAAAGGAATAAAAGACCAAAGAATGGCATAAAAAATTATCTAATGGAAACTTTTATAAAATTCAAGGTGAGGGCAAGTAGAGTCTGCACTTGAAAAATAAGCATAAACTCTAAGTACCCAAATATTAAAAACACAAAATATCTTATAAAAAATTAAAACTTTTGATTACATTTATCTACAAACAAGTATTGCTAGAAATATGAATGAATAACCCACAGTATGGAACTCTTGATACTACATCTTTATTTTATTCATTAAATGGATAAAATTACATTGTTATAGCTCAAAACTTAATGATGCTAATCATCTTGGTGGTGCGCCATGGGCTTTGTTTATAGATTAAGCAACACAAGATACATTTCATATGGACATTTAATGATGTGCCATAGGTGATGGTGTAAAAAATGAACCCTAAACTCCTGGGTGAGTTCACCCTCATGCATGGAGAATGCCACTGGGAATAGTGTGTCCAACTAAAGAATACTAAGTAACTGCATGCATGCACTAACCCTATGAACAAAAGACAAATCAATGCATGGCCCTCCTTGGGATTCATGCCCCTCTTATAATAGATAAACCTCATCATATAAGAGAGCTATGCCTTTCCTTAAATATAAAACAAGGGTTTAACTAATGGTTTAATTTATATACCAACATATCTACATAATGATTCTCCTCTCAAAGAAAACTAGTGTTTACCTCAACCTTAGTGTTGTGCACGGATATCAAACATGGATCTAATACACCCAAGTATAGTCTATCATGATTGTTGCACCATGAAGGAGAACCGATTATTAATAAAACAATATAAACCAAAATATCTTATGCTAGCTTGCATCAAACCATTGTCCAATAGCACCTTTTTAGAGGGAGCACTTATCATGCTTAAGTTACCTTCCTCGACTTTGTTTTTCCAAGCCCCCATATTTGTCATTTTCTTTCCTTTACATAACGTGTTTAGCAAGCTTCATCGATTATCATGTAATAATGATATAACCCCTTTTGTGATGAGAAATTTATCACTTCATCAGGGTGGGGATGTTCATAGAGATTTCCTTTTACTTTAATAAGTGTGATATGCATGAATTCCCGATGACAAGTGGCTATATAAGAAGGGGTAAAGGTAAAGCTATAATTTGGATTTTTCTTGCTTTACATCCCTTATCATTTTTTTGAATTTTAACACTTAGCTTATGCTCATTATTTTTCTTATAGCTCCATCAATCTCAAGTATATACAGACCCTTCTTCATATAAGACAAGATCAATAATGAACCAACACGAGCAACTGCCAACAACCAATCAAATGATGGGAAAACAAATTAGGGTAATGATGACAAATGTTAAGTATGGATAACATGAAATGTTAGCATCATCAAAGCCTCTTATTCGGGCCCCTCCTATACAGTGAAAAAAAGGCCCCAAGGAAGGTCACCTTGGACTAGGTGCAAGTGATAATCACCAAAGTGAGGCAAGGGAACAAGTATACAATATATAGTCGTTTATCATCTATACAACTTTTGATCTATACTAGAATGACCTTTAAACACTTAATGAAAGAAATTGAATAAAAAAATGGTTAAGTACCTCAGAGTACATGACCCACCTTGATTGAACAAGCAAGATATATGTATGAATGTACTGACTAACGGTGGATGAGAGGCATTTGAAGCTAGCTATTTTTATATCATAGTAGGGTTGTTGGCTAACAAACTCCATCATAGGATAAAAAAAATATCCCAAGGTTACCCAAACTTCTGGGTGGGTAATAGTGCCCACCTTCTCCTAAATTTTAGTCTGAAAGGCACTAAGAAATATGGTATCTATGTATGAACTAATGTTATTTGTCATCCTAAAATGCACTAAGATCCCCTCAAAGAACATGGGCGTTGCATTATTCTACGATGGTCTTATTGCAAGAATATGTTCATTACAAGAATATGGTATAGACAATGTTTCCTATTGTTGGGTGCATTGGTGCAACAAAGTATGCATCATCTAATGAACCAATATACATCTTCTTGTGCCTTGCACTACTACACATACCTATAAAAGTTGACAATTGTTTTCCTAACAAAGATACTCTCCCATGCCTTGATAGGTACAAGTGAGAAACAATATAAACCTTGCTTCTTATCATTAGGTTGACTATTGTAGTATGTTTGACTTGTAGAAAATATAAGAAGTGTGAAATATTCCGAAGATACCACAAAAAATAACACATTGAGATGATAACAATGGAATTATTTTATTAAGATCTACAAAAATATTGTTCACATACCTCTTCAAGGGGGAAACCTCCAATAGAGTAGAGCTCAATTACACAACACAAAAAAAGACTTCCCTTACTATCTTCATGAGACCCCAAAACCCTAACTACTCGTGATCCTTTACATAATGTGGGTTAACCATTTTATTTATTAGCTACAAATATTATAACCAATTGTGGTCCCTTTTTTATAATGTGGGTCAACCACTTCCAATAATCACTAGATTTATTTATTAAACTAACTAATTATGAGGTTTACTGGACCCCTTGGGCTTATTACATTAATAAAAGGGTTAGGGTCAGACCCTAACATACCCTCCCCCTTAAAAAAAAATCTTGTCCTCAAGGTTGGAGTTGCGGAATTTTTTGGAGAATAGTTGTTGGTTCCCATGTTGCATCTTCTAGTAGGGTTTCTTTCCACTAGATGAGGAATTCCTAGATAGTGTGGCTCTAAATATGTCATTCCTGTGAATCTAGGATTTGTTTTAGTTGGAGCCAAACAAAACTATCCTCATACAATTAAGGAAGTATAGTTTAGACCTTGCACTTGTGCACCATCACTTTTTTGATGCAAGAGACATGGAAGATAGATTTTGAATTGGTCGGGAGGACCGATTTGTAGGCGTCGAAGCCAATACGCTGAATCACTTGATAAGACCCATAAAATTTGGAAGTCAATTTTTGGAATCCCTTTTCTTTGACAGATTTCTACTTATAATGCTAGAGTCAAAGAAACACATGGTAACCTACTCAAAAATACCTTTCTTAGCAATTTTGGCCAGCCTGTTGATTCATCCGGTTTTTCACTTGATGGAGATTATCCTTCATAAGAGTGAGAGTGGAGACTCGGTTTTGAAGTAGATTATCAACTTCCTACACTTTGGAAGATCCTGGAAGATAAGAAGTTGGTGAGGGTGGGAGATAGCCATACACCACCTCATATGCTGTCATATTGGTTGCTTCATGATAATTAGTATTATACCACCATTCTTCTAAAGGTAACCACTGCACCTATTGATTCTTTTTGTCTAAATAAAAGCATCACGGGTAGGTATCCAAACATTTGTTTATTGCTTCGATTTGACCATCTGTGTGCGAGTGATATGTTATACTCATTTGGAGTTGTGTGCCATGTAGCTTGTACAACTCTTGCCAAAAATTTATAGTGAAGGTGGGGTTGTGATCTGACACAATAGAAGTAGCCATGCGATGTAGTTTGAAAATTTGATCCATGAAGACTTGAGTCACCAACGCTAGAGTGAACGGGTGTGGTATGGCACAAAAATGGGTGTATTTGGAGATTTAATCCACTACAACCATGATGATTGACTAGTTTCATGATTTAAGGAGACATGTAATGAAATCCATGGAGAGATTCGTCCATATAGAAGTAAGTAGTAGAAAGGGTTGTAAGGTAGTTGGTGTCACATTTAACTAAAATTGTTAGAATGTCATGTTTCATACCTTCCCAAAAGAAATAGCGGTGTGCATGAGCATAAGTATTTTGATATTTTGAATGTCCTACAATGGCTGAGGAGTGCAATTCCATTAGGATGCATGGTTTGAGAGTGGATTTAGGAGAGAGAACCACATGATCCTTATATCGAAGAATATGTTCCTTCCAAGTGTAACCCATTGTGTGGTTAGGATCCACTTGTAACCTTTAGATTAGTTGGGAAAGATATGGATGGGAAAACCATCTGTTGCATGCCTCCTCAATTTGAGATGGTATGGACATGGATAAGGATAAGAGGGTTTCATCCTCCTCAAATTTTCATGACAAGGAATCATTGAAAACATTATCTCAACCCTTCATATATAATTTCTCATAGCCATAAACCAACATTTTTGTAAGCCATTTATTTTATTGCGGAGAATATAAGAACTTCTTCAAGAAATAATTCAAACTATGATGGTCAGTTCGGATCTAGAAACATCATCCAAGCAAGTATGGTTTCCAAGCATTTACTTGTAACACCCTCTTCCCACATTTACCAAAGATAGCCAGTCCACTGGGGTAAACACATGACGAGAGGTTACTATGATCTTATTCAACCTCCTAGGTCACCTCAAGGAAGTGGAATCGACACCACACAACCACACAAACCTTCTGCACCTACTACAGGACACCCAGGAGACATCCAAACCTTCCAAGTCACTAGCCCCTGAGAAAAACTAAAATTTTAGTGCAGCAATCCCCCAGTCTCTCCCTTGATATGGGAAAGTGTGCGACTGGGACCCTCCAGTCGCTCTCACAACATGGGAATCCATGTGACTAGGGACTTTTCCAGGTAGTTTTGTGCCTACGACCTTGATTTTTATGCCACGTTTTCAGGCCCAGGGATTAGGTCACTGCCCATAACTCCATGACACTTCAATAAATGAAATATAAGAATGGAATAACAATGTAAATGCAATCACTTGAATAAGGACTTGACTAGACCTCTACTAGCCATGACAGGTGTTTTTTCAAACATGTGACAAATATGTAATCTATAGGTTTAAACAACAAATCTGGGCATAGGGTATCATACTTATATGAGATTCGCTAAGAAGAAATTTTCCCTTATCACATTAGTTGAATTTTCATCTATTAGGACATATTTTCAACATTCTCTCATTTATCTTCCAAAACATGATGAGATCCATACAACATCATTGTCATAAAACATGCTCATAACCAATATATAATCGACAAAAATAACATGGATACAACAACCATAGAATCCACATACAAACAAGTATATTGATCATGAGAGAACAAGGGAAAATAACCTCTTATTAATGTATGCAAAGGCCAACCAGGTTTGGGACTTCCATGTTCCACCCGACCAATATAGATTGGCTGAAACAAATATTTCTTTCATCCAATCACCCCCGTGCCATATTCCAAGCATGAATGTGGGACTCATAACCAAAATCAACTAGGGCTTCCCAAGGCTACACCACCTCACCATCATTAATAGAACCAGCCTTTACTGCAATCCACCCTGGATCACTAGGCCAAAACAATAAACATGTAACACCATTCTTTACCATGATCTACACCATATCACTAGGTTGAAACAAGCATGGTGCCACCGGATTTCTCCACCTACAACTTGAGGAATTTTCCTGTTTCCTAGTATCTAGGAATTACCATGATCCACATCGGATCACTAGACCTTAACCGAGACTCCAACCTCCAGAGTTTACTATATAACCCATCCCGGTATTCCTAGGCTTGATCAAGGGAAACCACCTCTAGGCTTCATCGTATATCCCGCCATTCACTGGAAAGGAGTTTTAGGCCCACCGAGGCAACACAAAATCTAGCTTTACTGCAATTGACAGTCTATTTCAAGGGTTACTAGGCTATGTGTTATTTCCTTCAGAGATCACCTTAGTCAACTTCAAATCCATCCAGTAATCCAGCTCAACCAAACACATGAGAACCCATCACGCCATGGCTATCCAGAAATGGCAAGGGTACGCTAAAAACACTGTCACACCTAGAAAAACACATGCTAATGAAAACAAGAGAACCAAGTACTCACATGCAACACCATGCATGCCAAATATAGCAAGGAAACCACACATGGAAATCGATACCGGAAAAGAATCCCATTATAGCTGCTTGATCCTGCTCTTCCTTACTTGATCTTTGCTTCATATTTTCCTTCTTTTCCTTTCTTGATCCAATGTTGAAATGCTCCATGAAAACTCTAAGTTTCCAAGAGTGTGAGAGAGAGAGAATAGTGAGATTGCTCCAAAATTGAACTGAAAAAAGGTTAACGCTGACAAAAGTTGCCAATTGATCCTTAGAAGCCTTTTCATTAATGAGGACTCTAATTTCTTCAATTTTCCATTATTTTCCTTCATTTTGCTCCTCACATGAAACCTATGACCTTTCACCTTCCATTTCTCCTAATTTCCATTATTTTCATAAATAAAATTCCAATTAATGCCACTTTGTGATTCCAAGGCCTTTTCCATTGCATTTTCCAATTTCCTTAGCCACAATTAAAAAAAATGAACACCCACACTGGGATGTTTTCCCAACATTCAACTTGGAATATGTTTCCCATAACTGTGGTTATTATTTTTCCTTTATTAACTTTTATTACAGGGAATTTTCACTGGGGATGTTACACTACTACATGTAGGATGTCCATCATTTCTTTCTCATAAGTAGCTTGACCCCAATTGTTTCGACTTAATTATTGGCTTGTGAAGGTTATTGGTCGACCTTCCTGCATTAAGACTGCTCCAATGTTGGTCCTTGAGGAATCACATTCGATCACAAATGGTTTTGTAAAATATGGGAGGGCCAAAAAAAAGGGTGGAACACATGGCATGTTTGAGATCCAAGAAGGCCTATTGAGTTGTTTCTGTCTAGGATGATTTTTTCTTGAGAATATTTTCCAGGGGTCTGGTAATGCATCCATAATTTCTAAGTTTTTTGTGATAGTATCGTATGAAGCCAAAAAATACTTGTAGGTTTTTCAAGGTCAGAGGTTGTGTCCAATCTTGCACCACCTAGATATTTTTTGGATCCAGTTTTACTCCTTCATGGACCACAATGTGTCCCAAGTACTCCACTTATTCCATTTTGAAAGAACACTTGGAAATTTTTACAAATAATTTATTATCCTTCAAAAGTTGCAATACTCGGTCAACATGTTGAAGATGTGTGTCCCATGTTTTTTTGTATATGAGTATATGATCAAAAATTAACAAGACAAACATTGTAATGCCTCTTCCTACATTTACCTACTTTCACTAGCTTACCTAGGGTAAAGATGAGCTGAGGGTAATTATTATATGACTCAGCCTCCTATGTGACCTTAAGGAAATGGAGTCAACAATTGAATACCTTATTAACTTCCCTCAGCTGCAATGAGACCTCCAAGAGTAACCCAACCCCTGAGACAACTCACATTTTCCCTGACCTAGAGCCCCATTCGCTCCCTTGCCAAGTCCTCCATGTGATTATGGGTTCCCAGTCGCACTCATAAGCCTACCTCCATGCGACTATTGACTTTTATGCTTAGTTTTATGCCAGTGACTCTGAATTTTGTGCCACCTTTTTAGGGCCAGGACTCAGATCTATTCCTAGAACTCAGTGAAAATTCCAGAGAAGTTAAATGACATAGAAAAAATAATTTTAAACATAAAAATGAAACCAAGAATTCACTTTCCATCCCTAATTGGGACTGACATTTTGTAAAGCACTTGGTGAATATGCAACCTACAGGTCATCAATGCAATTTTGATCATAAGGGACTGAAAACTTATCTGAGGTTTACCAAGAAGGGTCCTTGCCTTCTCATATTAACTATCATGACACTAATTAGGTCTTGCATTCATTATTAATTCAGTTACAAGTGAAAACATGAAAAGATCCATGACTAATATCGGTCATAAAACCATGCTTATAACTAGCATATAACGAGATAAATAACCATAAGAGAAAAACCATTAAAGCCACATGATCAAAAGTACATTTCCTCATCAAAATCAAGACAAACTTAGCTTTTATTAAATATAGGAAAATGTCAACCAGGTTAGGAACTTCCACATTCCACCCGACCATAGATTGGTTGAACCAAATTATTTCTTTCATCCAATCACCCTTGTGCCATATTCCAAGCATGAATTTGGGATATCATGAAATAAATCAATCCAAATACAACCAATGGAATCCAGAGGTTAAACCACCTCCACCCTCACCATATCGCGATCTCACCTAAATTGGTACCGAGAACATAAAATCGAATCGAGATTGGATTCCTCATAATTTCTTCCCCAATACCTTGAGGATTTTCCTATCTCCACCCTCAAGATTTATCGTGTATCATGCCATTACCAGTCAAGGGATTCCTAGGCCTTTGGGAATTTTCTTGAGACCACCTCGCCTGGATCTAAAATTTTCCAACAATCCAAAGCTCAAACCAAGAACAATTGCATCACACCATGGCTATCCTAAAATGGCAAGGCTAGGTTAAAATCCATGGTCGAAACCCGACAAAATCCATGCCAATGACAACAAAAGAACCAATTACCAACATGCACATACCATGCATGTCAAAACCAGCTAGGAAATCATACATGCAACTTGTAACCTACAAGTATTCCAGTTGAAGCTGCTTGATCCTTGCTTTCCTTTTCATTCCTTGTCTTTCATTTTATTTCCTTTTCTTTCCTTGCCCTTCCTTTTCTTTCCTTTTCCTTCCTTTTCTTTCTTTTTTTATTTCTCCTCTTAGTGCTCTTCTAATTCTAAAAATAAATTGAAAAAAGGCTACCAACTGATGCTATGAGTTATTTTCATTGATGATGCCTATAATTTCTTCAATTTTCCATTATTTTCCTTCATTTTCCTCTTCACGTGAAACCTATGACCTTTCACCTTAATTTTGTCCTAATTTCCATTATTTTTATAAATAATGTGCCAAAAATACCCTTTTTCCTTTCCAAATCTTTAGTCATTGCCTTTTCCAATTTCCCTTAGCCATAAACACAACAAGTGATTCTCAGTAGGATATTTTTCCCAACATTCAGCTTGGAATAAGTGTCCCTTTATCGTGGTCTTATATTAACTTTATTAACTTGTATTACATGAAATTTTAACTCGGGAATGTTATAGACCCCTCCCCCTTTGGGGAATGTTGTGTTTAGTGTTAAACCACACCTATACCCAGAAAAATCGCTGAAAAGAAAAAAAATATTGCCTATGTAGCTTTATAACCCAACTCATTACAATGTTTACAATAACATCCTACTCAAAAGCAAAACCATTATGTAAAACACGACAACACGACAACCATACCACTTATTGGAGATTTATAACTTAGCTCGTTTCAATATTTACAATGGTAATCATACATAAATATGTGAAAATGCCAAAACCCATCAAACTGAGCAAGATCAATCAACCCAGTGATTATTGGGCTCGATCTTATTGAACCCTTGCAAGATCAGCCTTGCATACCCTGACGACCTCCCATGGCGGAAGAAAAGAAAGATGAGGGAGTAGGAGATCCTATCAAAATATTTCTCGAGGAGGCCCTCGAGAAATAAAGGAACGTGATGATGGATAACTTTGCTCAGATCCTTCAACGACTGCCCACATATGGCACGTCTGCATCCAACAACCACTGTGGAGGTGCCACTGCCTTCAAGGTATAGGTAAACTTTTACATTCCTGTATTTGAAGACCAGATATATGCAAACACCGTAGATAGATGGTTGAATTTTCTAGAAGGGTATTTCTTGGTCCATGATTTCTCTGACCGAGAAAAGATTATTTTTGCACTCCTCAAAGCCGCCCCCCATTTCAAAAACTGGTGGGAAAACTACTGTGAGAAAAAGGACGGGAGGAAACCCTCTCTATTCTTGGTCGCACCCACTTGGAATTCGTTCCAAGTCGACATCAAGGAACAATATTATCCTGTGGGGAGATATGAGGATAAGTACATCCAATGGACCACGTTGCGAAAGCAAAGGGATCAAGATGTGCATGAGCTGATGAATTTGTTCCATACCTTCTGCATAAAGTTGGGTATTAAAGATTCAGAGAGACATTTGGTGCTCAAGTACCGCAGTTGTCTACACAGATACATTCAAGAGGAAATGGAGTTCTGCTAGAAAATTATATATATTACAGAACAATGCAACACATAAAAAATGTGGAAAACACAAGCACACAAAACACATAAAATAGAGAGACACAGATATACGTGGTTCACCTAGTTTGGGCTTCCTTTCTATTATTCAGCAAAATGAAGAGACACAACCTACAATAGATCCATTGTAATATCCTTTTTTCTCTCTCACAGTCTTCGTATCTGTTTCTCGCTCTGAGAATACACATACAACGCACAGCCACAATACAATACCCTCATACAAGCGAGGGGTTGCCTTGTAGGACAAAAAACCATAAAATAAACATAACTTCTACCGTTAGATCATCCGCCTAATGAACGGCCTATATTTACTAGAAATTACTATACTTTTACAAGGCAATTTTACATCTGTTTTTAGCTTCGAGGGCGCTACCCCCGAAAACCCCCCATCAAGGGGGGGCTCCATAAAGTTGCAACAACTACCACTGGAACCCCTAGGAAACATTTAATTACGGGCGGCGTTGTTGCCCCATTAAGGTACAGGGGTCCAATGCTGTGATACAAAATAAAAAAGATGATCAGGCTCCACACCCAACAATCTCCCACTTGGAGATTGATTGTAGCAACTCCACCACTACTTCATTCGCTGGACAATGACTCCACTTTGGACCTGGTTGTTTCTCATCTTCATCGTCATTCTTGAAGACCAATTGAAACTGAGCATATTCTCATTTTCTGCCTGGTTACAACTTTTGTTAGCATATCTGCAGGATTCTAGCTAGTGTGTATCTTTTCCAGCTTCAACTGTTCATCTTCCAACACTAACCATATGAAATGGTACTTGAGTTTTATGTGTTTAGTCCTGGAATGAAATACTGAGTTCTTTGCAAGATGAATGGCACTTTGGCTATCACTCTATAATGTTCTAATATCATGCTTCTTACCCAATTCATCCATAAACCTTTGCAAGTAAATCATTTCTTTACTAGCCTCTGTAGCAGCAACATACTCTGCTTCTATTGTTGAAAGTGCAACAACACTTTGGATTTTTGAAACCCAACTGACAGTTGTTCCACCTACAGTAAATACATACCCTGTAGTGCTCCTCATGTTATCTCTGTCACCTGCCATATCTGCATCAAACTATCCTTGTAGAGCAATGTTTGAACCACCAAAGCATAATGCTTGATTTGTTGTACCTCTCAAATATCTGAGAATCCATTTTACTGCCATCCAATGTTCTTTTCCTAGATTATTCATGTACCTGCTTACAACTCCCACTGCATGTGCAATATCAGGCCTTGTGCAAACCATTGCATACATTAAGCTTCCAACTGCTGATGCATATGGAACTTTAGACATATAATCTATGTCTTCTTGGGTCTTTGGGCACATCTCCTTACTAAGTTTGAAATGGCTAGCAAAAGGTGTACTAACTGGTTTTGCATTCTGCATATTAAATCTTTTCAACACCTTCTCTATGTACTCATTCTGAGACAGTGTTAATTTGTGATTTTTCTTGTCTCTAGTTATCCTCATACCAAGGATTTGTTTTGCAGCTCCCAAATCCTTCATTGCAAATAAATTTGCCAATTTTATTTTGAGCACATTTATTTCCTGCATGTTAGACCCTGCAACAAGCATGTCATCTACATACAATAACAATATAATATAGTTGCCATCATTTTGATTTTTCAGATAAACACAATGATCAGAGTGACATCTAGTATAACCTTTTTCAGACATAAACTTGTCAAATTTTAGATACCACTGCCTTGGAGCCTGTTTTAAGCCATACAAGCTCTTCTTTAACCTGCACACTAATTTTTCTTTCCCTTTGACCTCATATCCTTCTGGTTGCTACATATAGATCTCTTTCTCCAAATCTCCATGGAGAAATGTTGTATTTACATCTAACTGTTCAAGATGTAAATCATCTGCTACTACAAGACTTAAAATAGTTTTGATTGAAGTCATCTTAACAACAGGAGAAAATATTTCATCAAAATCAATACCTTTCTTCTGTGCAAACCCCTTCACCACAAGTCTAGCTTTATACCTCTTTTTTCCTGCATCTTCTTCCTTCAGCTTGTAAACCCATTTATTATGCAATTTAGTTTTACCTGCAGGAAACCTAAATAATTCCCAATTCTGGTTGTGCATTAAGGAGTCCATCTCCTCTTCCATGGATAGCTCCCAATTCTTCCTACTTTCAACTTGCATTTCCTCTTCATAATATTTGGGTTCACTAGAGTTAGTCAACAATAAATAATATAATGAAGATAGAATCGTTCAGGGGGTCTACTTATCCTGGTAGATATTCTAACACCACTTTCAGGTGTTTGAGGTGCCTGTTACTGTTGTGGTGGTTTCTGTCATTGTGGTTGTTGATTATTATTATTTAATTTTTCAGTGATCTAATCAAGAACTATGTATTCCTTGTTTTATTTTTCTTGTTTCTTTTCCTGCATCTGATTCTTATACAAGGCCTTTCCATTGAATATTACATCTCTGCTCCTAATGATTTTGTGATTTTCATCATCATATAAGCGATAACCAAAATCATTAACACCATATCCAATAAAGGTACATTTCTTTGATTTGCCTCAAGCTTTGTTCTATTTTCTTTATTAATATGGAAAAAGGCCTCACAACCAAAAGGCTTTAAAAAAAAGTAGTTTACCTTTTTACCTGTCCATGCTTCCTCTGGAATACCACCATCCAAGGAACTTGAAGGCCCTCTGTTTATTAGATAAAAATCAATATCTACAACATCTACCCAAAATTGTAAAGGAAATCCTGCATGAAATCTCATGCACCTTGCATGCTCCATGATTGTTCTATTCATCCTTTCTGACACACCATTTTTTTGTGGTGTTCTTGGAACTATCTTCTCTCTGCGAATTCCATGCTCTGAACAGTACCTATCAAACTCTTTGCTGCAATATTCACCTCCATTTTCTGATTTGAGACACTTCAACTTCTTTCCTGTCTCAATCTCAACCAAAGCTTTCCATTTCTTGAAAGTATCAAATACATCAGATTTATTCTGAATACAATAAATCCAAGTTATTTTAGTTGTATCATCAATAAAAGTAACATAATAATGAGAGCCACCGAGAGATGATACCTGAGCAGGTCCCCATACATATGTATGTACAAGCTCTAATTTTTCGCTCTTCTTTTCTTTCCCTACTCTGAGAAATCTGACTCTCTTCTGTTTTCCATAAAAACAATTCTCACAGAAATCCAAATCAACATTATTCAAACTCAGCAACAAATTTCTTAAGTGAAGAATCTTCATCCCCTTCTCACTCATGTGTCCAAGCCTATGATGCCATAATGTTGCATCTGCTCCTTTAGAAGTTAAAGCATTAATAGAGTTAGAAATACCATTGCATAAATAAAATGTACCAACCTTTTCACATTTTTCTATTACCAGGGATCCTTTGGTGACCTTCCAAGTTTTATCTCACATAACCTTCACTGCCTAATTGCCCCGTTGAAATCATATTTTTCTTCAGATCTGGAACATGCCTTACCTCCTTTAATAGCCATTGGTTTCCATTCTGCTGTTTTACAAGAACATTACCCATTCCAACAATTTTACAGGTTTTATCATCACCCAAATGGACTTGTCCAAAATATCCTTGAACATAGTCATGAAAATATTTCTTATCAGGTGTGGCATGGAATGAGGCCCCTGAATCTACTACCCAGGAATCAGTAACATTTTCGAAAGAATGAATCAAAGCATCTTGTAACACATCACCTATCACATTTTCTTCATGATTTTTTTCTTGTTATGCATCTCCTTCTTTTCCCTTCCGAGATATACAGTCTTTCTTCCGGTGTCCTTTCTTTTCGCATTTCTAGCACACTATCCCTGATCTGGACTTGGATCTGCCTTTCCTTGATTTATTGTGATATCCTGACCTCTTTCCTCTTTCCATTCCTCTTCCCCTAAACTCTGCACTCAAAGCATTACCCGATGTCTCACCGGAGTTTTTCCATCGCATTTCCTCGCTAAGGATAGCTCCAACAACATCATCAAACTTTAAAGTACGAGATCCAGAGACAGAGTTACTAATGGCCATAACTAAACCATTCCAACTTTCTGGCAATGAGCACAAAAATAACATACCTCTAACTTCATCATAAAATTTTACCCCTAAAAAAATTAACTAACTGGTAACTGTATTAAAATCATTTAAATGGTCTGCAACAGATCCACCTTCCGACATCTTCATATTAAATAATCCTTTCATAAGAAATACCTTGTTTGAGGCCGAGAGTTTTTCATATAGTTTCGCCAATGCCTGAATCAAACCTTCTGTTGTTGTTTCCTTCAAAATATTGAAGGCTAACGACACTGTGAGGCACAACCATACTGTTTTGAGTGCCTTTCTATCGAGAATATCCCATTCTGTGTCTGTCATAGCCATCGAATTCTTTGTATTTTCGCTCAATGGTAGGTACAGATCTTTCTGATACATTTAATATTCCATCTGAATCTTCCACAGCGAGTGTAGAAATTTGAATAACTGATATATTATTCACCGAGATTCTCCTGATCACACACTATTTTAACTTCATGCACAATACAAAATCTCTTCCACCATTGATCATGAATTGTGGAAATAAAAACAATTGCATGCGCACATTAAAACCATAAACAATCACACATATGAACACAGTATTTTATGGGAAAGCTTAAAGCTGAAAACCCCCAACTATCTGTATATTATATGTCATAGAGATCATGTAACAATAATTATACAAAGCTCCTCACAAGCTCTCAGTATAATCTCCAATTGCTACACACTAATCAAGCCCGATCTAGCAAATCACATGCTCCAATCTCTGCCACCTGATAGCCTGCCTCTACTGCGCAATCACTGCTGAAGAATGGCTCTAAATGAACTCGAATTGGTCCAGCCTTGCTCACGCAATCCTCATTGGCATCTCCAACCACTGTGTGTTGCAAATCATGCAACACTATAGTCACAACTGATAGTCACACTGCTCTTTCACCTACCTCTTCATTGGTCTCCACTGAAACTGTCCATGCACTGTAGTTAATTGATGTATTCTTTAGTTGGTTAATGAGTTAATAATTAGTGAATTAATTAATAATTAATTCACACCACTCTCACTAGTGTATCAATCAGTTAGACTAGATACAACTAGCTCAACTATGTTTAACACAGTTAAACTGAACACAACTCCATTAACTAGCTCAATAACTCCACCAAACTCTGACATATGAGTTCTAACTGAAGTATCCATGCAATAGCTCCGCTTAACCCTCAAGAATAGTGTAATTCCTTCTGTCAGCTCTTGTGCCACATTAGTGCACTTAACTGAAGTGCTCCAAGAGAATAAGATAATGTTTATAGTCCAAATATTATTAAGAGCTAATAATATTCGACATATCTATTTTTAGTCTGGCAATCTAAAAATAGATTCTGTCCAATATGTCTAAAAATAGAAGTCCATCTATTTTTTCTGACTTGACCAACCATCCACAAATAGCATCCTGCAACTCATAGAACATGATTGACATGTCTAAAAATAGACTTGCGCCAAAAATAGCCTGCGGCCCCACTTAGTGAAGGCGACTTATTTCCACTAAGCTCATCATCTTGTTGCAATCTCAACACTCCCTCTCAACAATATAAGGATTATCTTCCACCCATATCCTGCCCCTGTGGTATTCGAATTTGCTCCTGGTGAGCGCCTTCATCAAGATATCAGCATCCCGATCCTCCGTAGGAATGTATGAAAGTAACATGATCTTCTGCTGCACACAATCTCTGATATGATGATACCGAATGTCAATGTGTTTAGATATATCATGAAATACTGGATTAACCGAGATTTTGATGCAACTCTGATTATCACAATATATCACAGTAGGATCTAAGTGTGAATCGAACAAACCGACCAAGATCTTCCTCATCCATATAGCCTCGCATGCAGCCAAACTCGCTGCCATATACTCGGCCTCTGTTGAACTGAGTGCCACGGATCTCTGCTTCCTACTGTACCAAGAAACTGTTGTCGACCCGATACTGAAAATCCCTCCAGATGTGCTTTTTCTGTCCATTAGGATCCTTACCCAATCTGCATCCGTGAAGCCACACAGCTTCACCTCATCCAACTGTCTATACCATAATCCATATCCCGATGTGCCTCTAAGATATCTCAATACATGCTTGCCTGCCTTCCAGTAGAGCTTGGTAGGCTTAACCATAGCTTGTGAAAGCTGGTTAATAGCATAGCATATGTCGGGTCGTGTATTGACCAGATACATAAGCGACCCCACCAAATGTCGATAAACAGTGGCATCCACTACCTCTGCCGATGTAGCATCCTATTTCCTCCAACCACAAGGAAGAGGAGTGTCGATAGGCTTGCAGCCATGCATGTTGAACTTCTCCAGTATCTCCCGGGCATACTTGCCTTGAGACACAAACATTCCATCACTGTGCTGCCAAATTTCCAATCCCAGGAAATAATGAAGGAGGCCCAAGTCCTTCATCTCAAACTCTTTTGCAAGATTAGCCTTGCATGAGAGTATCAACAATTCATCACCCGTCAAAATCAAATCATCTACATAAATTACAATGATCAAAAAATTACCCTCCACCACAATCTGGTATAGGTTGGGATCCGCCTCACTCTTGGAGAATCCAAGTCCGGTAAAATAACTGTCTATCCATGTGTACCAAGCACGAGGTGCTTGTTTCAACCCATACAACGCTCTCTTGAGCCTGCACACATGTGACTCACTGCTGAAGATCTCGAAACCTTCGGGCTGCTCTATGTACACCTCCTTCTCAATCAATCCGTTGAGGAAGATAGTCTTCACATCCATCTGATGAATGTGCCACCCCATCTGCGCTGAGAGAGAAAGAATCGTCCATATGGAAGAATACCTTGCAACAGGTGCAAAGGTTTCCTCATAATGTATCCCCTCAATCTGTGAGAAGCCTTGGGAAACAAATCTTGCCTTGTACTTCTCCACACTCTCGTCAGCTGCTTGCTTCACTTTGTAGATCCATCTCAAACCCACTAGTGATTTCCCTTCCGACCTTGGGACAATCTCCCATGCACTGTTTCTGACAATCAAATCATACTCTTCCACCATGGCATCTACCCATGCGGGATCCTCCACAGCTTCCTCGAAAGAGGATGGCTCTGTCATGATACACTTGTTCATAAGAGCCATGTATCCAGTATATCGATTAGGTGACTATCTCTGTCTGTATTGTGATGTAGGTGCTCCTACAACCCTCTCTTCATCTTGAGCCAGTCGCTCAGCTTCTGTAGTGCGCTTCTGCCCTCTAATGGTTGGTGCTGCATGAGTGGTCTCTTCCACTCCATGAACTTCCTCTTGTGGCTGATCCACATCCAGAGACTCATCCTTAGGAACTAATAGCTCCTCATCCGCATGCAAGTGTGACTCCCTCTCATGCGAACACTTCATGGCTTTCTCCTCATGAAATATGATATCCTGTCACACAACAGTCTTGCGACTGTCTGGAAAATACACACGATAGTTGTGGGGTGTATCAGTGTACCCCACAACTATCCCAACCTCTACAGTCGGCTCTAGCTTCTTCCTGACATCCTTCATCACATGAATGTAAACAGGTGAACCAAAAATCCTCAAATGGGAAATATCAGGCTTCTTACCAGAAAACGCCTCCTCGGGTGTACTCATGCCAAGTATCCCGTGAGGACAACGGTTCCGCACATATATTGCAGTATTGCATGCCTCAGCCCACAAGTGTATGGGAAGGCCCTAATCATGCAACATCGCCTGTGCAACACCCACGATCGTTCTGTTCTTCCGCTCAACAACCCCATTTTGTTGTGGGTTATGAGGTGCTATGAGCTCTCTTCGAATTCCTTCTGTGCTGCAAAAGTCCTTGAATTCGCCAGAGATGAATTCACCACCATTGTCGCTCCTAAGAGCCTTCACCTGCTTCCCCGATTCTTTCTCAACCAATGCCTTGAACTCACAGAACTTTGAGTATGTCTTGCTCTTCTTCTGCATGAAGAAGATCCAACACTTTCGAGAAAAATCCTCAACAAATATCACATAGTACTTGTGCTTTTCTGTCAAAGCTACTGAGAAAGGTCCACACACGTCTGTGTGAATTCTCTCAAGGATCGTCGTGGCGCGACTATCCTTCTCGTGAAAGGTGGCTTTCACAACTTTTCCCAAGGCACATCCTCGCAGACCGATCCTTTGATCGCGCAAGAGTACCCTTAGGAAGCCCAGTAGAAATCTGCTGCAGTATCTTCAAAGCTCCATGGTGAAGGTGGCCCAATCTCCGGTGCCACAGCTCGCCATCATCCCGGCTCACCACTCCTTCTGCCTTGCCTGCCATTTCCGCGCAGCCATCTACCTACAATTGATAAAGGTTCTTAACTCGAACCCCTATCCTCTGGGTTTCACCAGTTTCCTTACTGCGCAAAAAAGCCTTTCCCTCGCTAAAGACAACATTATATCCCTTGTCTTCTAACATCGCCACAAAGATAAGATTCTTCTTCAATCCTGGAACATGCATCACTTCCTTCAATATGAAGGGTTTACCAAACTCCCTCTCAAAGGAAATGGTACTGATACCAGTCGCACTGTATCTACCATCATCGCCCATCTCAATGTGCACTCCAAGATCTTTCTCATCTAGATCAGTAAACAAATATTTATCTCCTGTCATGTGAAAAGACGCACCACTGTCAAGAAACCACACTGAACCCATCCCACTTGAGACCAAGCATGCGATCAGCAAAAAATCCAGCTCAAACTGCGAGGCTAAGGCCTCTCCAGCTGCAGATCCACCAACCTGCTTATTTTTCTTCTTCTGTGGACAATTAGTGGCGTAATGTCCGTGTTGGTGACAGTGAAAGCACTTCACCTTGGACATGTCCTGCTTCTTGCCTTTCGCACTGGATTGAGAAGCATTCTTCTTTCTCTTCCCTTTCCTTGCTTTGGAAGCCAAAGCACAATTTTATTCATCTGAGTTCTTTGATGAAGATTCGTCGCTGGTACTTCGCCTTATCTCCTCTTGCACAAGATCCGACCAAAGTCGCTCCCATCCTGGCAATTTCTCCTGACCATTGACAGAGTCCTGATAGGAATGCCAACTCTTCGGAAGCCGAAGGAGAGCCAAGCTCACCAAGTCCTCGTCATCTACAGTCACCCCCACACTTCCCAGCTCATCCCTGCATTAGATGAACTTCGTGAGGTACTTGGGCACAGTGTCGCCTTTCTCCATTTTAATGTTCCTGAGTTTATCCTTGAGTGCCAACTTCCTCTGGTCGCTCTTGCTTTGGAATAAGTCTGTCAACACTTTCCACATCAAGAATGGAGAAGTCTTACCATGAACGCTGGACACTATGTGATCCTTTACACCTTCCAACAGAATTCTTCGATACTTTGCTGTCTTCTTTTGCCATGCATCAAGTGCAGCAGCATCGCTAGAAGCAGGTTTTGAAATTTCTGCATCTATGAACTCCTTCAACCCATTGTCATCCAGCACCACCTCCATCCTCTCCTTCCATGCAATATAATTTGAGCTTCCCTCAAAGGCATACTCCAATCGCAATCTGTTGAAAGACATCTCAACTTCGACACCAAGAAAACACTACTGCAAATTCGAATTCCACCAACACAAAACTCAACCGCTTCAATGTTTTGCAATTGCTCCAATGATCAATATCGCTCTGACACCATGTAGAAATTTGAATAACTGATATATTATTCACCGAGATTCTCCTGATCACACACTATTTTAACTTCATGCACAATACAGAATCTCTTCCACCATTGATCATTAATTGCGGAAATAAAAAAAATCACATGCTCACATTAAAACCATAAACAATCACACATATGAACACAGTATTTTATGGGAAAGCTTAAAGCTGAAAACCCCCAACTATCTGTATATTATATGTCATAGATATCATGTAACAATCATTATACAAAGCTCCTCACAAAGCTCTCAGTACAATCTCCAATTGCTACACACTAATCAAGCCCGATCTAGAAAATCACATGCTCCAATCTCTGCCACCTGATAGCTTGCCTCTACTGCGCAATCACTGCTGAAGAATGGCTCTGAATGAACTCGAATTGGTCCAGCCTTGACTGCGCAATCCTCATTGGCATCTCCAATCACTGGTTGTTGCAAATCATGCAACAGTATAGTCACAACTGATAGTCACATTGCTCTTTCACCTACCTCTTCACTGGTCTCCACTGAAACTGTCCATGCACTGTAGTTAACTGATGTATTCTTTAGTTGATTAATGAGTTATTAATTAGTGAATTAATTAATAATTAATTCACACCACTCTCACTAGTGTATCAATCAGTTAGACTAGATACAACTAGCTCAACTATGTTTAACTCAGTTAAACTGAACACAATTCCATCAACTAGCTCAATAACTCCACCAAACTTTGTCACATGAGTTCTAACTGAAGTATCCATGCAATAGCTCCACTTAACCCTCAATAATAGCGTAATTCCTTCTGTCAGTTCCTATGGCACATCTGTGCACTTAACTAAAGTTCTCCAAGAGAATAAGATAATGTTTATAGTCCAAATATTATTAAGAGCTAATAATATTCGACATATCTATTTTTAGACTGGCAATCTAAAAATAGATTCTGCCCAATATGTCTAAAAATAGAAGTCCATATATTTTTTCGACTTGACCAACCATCCACAAATAGCATCCTGCAACTCATAGAACATGATCGACATGTCTAAAAATAGACATAGTCTAAAAATAGACTTGCGCCAAAAATAGCCTGCGGGCCCACTTAGTGAAGGCAAATTCTTTCCACTAAGCTCATCATCTTGTTGCAATCTCAGCAGCGAGAAGTTTTGGCCGTTAAATTTCTCGACCCTAAACTTACCATCTTCTACCATTGCTCCCACTCGAACCAAGAACCCTTCTTTCCTGCGAGTTTGTCAGCCAAATAGACCTTCGTCTCTGATACCAGTTGTTAGAAAATTATATTTATTACAGAGCAATGCAACGCATAAAATATGCGGAAAACATAAGCACACAAAACACATAAAAATAGAGAGACACAGATATATGTGGTTCACCCATTTTGGGCTATGTCCACCCCGAACAACCAGTCCTTCATTTCTATTATCCAATAAAATGAAGAGACACAACCTACATCAGATCCGCTGTAATATCCTCTATTCTCTCTCACAGTCTCCCTATCTATTTCTCGCTCTGAGAATACACATACAACACACAGCCGCAATACAATACCCTCATACAAGCGAGGGGTTGCCTTGTAGGGAAAAAAATCCTAAACCAAACATAACTTCTACCGTCAGATCATCCGCCTAATGAATGGCCCAGATTGACTAGAAATTACTATACTTTTACAAGGAAATTTTACATATGTTTTAAGCTTCGGGGGCATTGCCCCCGAAATACCCCACCAAAGGGGGGCTCCATAAAGTTGCAGCTACACCCCCTGGACCCCCCAGGAAAAATTTCATTACGGGCGGATTAAGGTACAGGGGTCCAACACTGTGATACAAAATAAACAAGATAATCAGGCTCCACACGCAACAATCTCCCACTTGGAGACTGATTGTAGCAACTCCGTCGCTGCTTCATTTTCTGGACAATGAATCCACTTTAGACCTGGTTGTTTCTCATCTTCATCGTCATTCTTGAAGACCAATTGAAACTGATCATATTCTCAGTTTCTCCCTGGTTACAACTTTTGTTAGTATATCTGCATGATTATGGCTAGTGTGTATCTTTTCTAGCTTCAACTGTCCATCTTCCAACATTGACCATATGAAATGGTACTTGACCTGTATGTGTTTAGTCCTGGAATGAAATGTTGAGTTCTTTGCAAGATGAATGGCACTTTGGCTATCACTGTATAACGTGCCCGTATCATGCTTCTTACCCAATTCATCCATAAACCTTTATAACCAAATCATTTTTTTACTAGCCTTTGTAGCAGCAACATACTCTGCTTCTGTTGTTGAAAGTGCAACAACACTTTGGATTTTTGAAACCCAACTCAAAATTGTTCCACCTACAGTAAATACATACCCTGTAGTTCTCCTCCTATTATCTTTGTCACCTGCCATATCTACATCAACATATCCCTATAGAGCAATGTTTAAACCACCAAAGCATAATGCTTGATTTGTGATACCTCTCAAATATCTGAGAATCCATTTCACTGCCATTCAATGTTCTTTTTTTGGATTGTTCATATACCTGCTTACAACTCACACTGCATGTGCAATATCAGGCCTTGTGTAGACCATTTCTTACATTAAGCTTCCAACTGCTGGTGCATATGGAACTTTAGACATATAATCCATTTCTTCTTGGGTCTTGGGGCACATCTCCTTACTAAGTTTGAAATGGCTAGAAAAAGGTGTACTAACTGGTTTTTCATTCTGCATATTAAATCTTTTCAACACCTTTTGTATGTACTCATTCTGAGATAATGTTAATTCGTGATTTTCATGTCTCTAGTTATTATTATACCAAGGATTTCTTTTGCAGCTCCCAAATCCTTCATTGCAAATGAATTTGCCAATTTTCTTTGGAGCACATTTATTTCCTACATGTTAGCCCCTGCAACAAGCATGTCATCTACATACAATAACAATATAATATAGCTTCCATCATTTTTCCTTTTCAGATAAACAAAATGATCAGAGTGACATCTAGTATATCCTTGTTCAGACATAAACTTGTCAAATTTTAGATACCACTGCCTTGGAGCCTGTTTTAAACCATACAAGCTCTTCTTTAACCTACACACTAATTTTTCATTACCTTTGACCTCATATCCTTCTAGTTCCTGCATATAGATCCCTTCCTCCAAATCTCCATGGAGAAATGTTGTATTTACATCTAACTGTTCAAGATGTAAATCTTCCGCTGCTACACGACTTAAAATAGTTTTGATTGAAGTCATCTTAACAACAGGAGAAAATATTTCATCAAAATCAATACCTTTCTTCTGTGAAATCCCCTTCACCATAAGTCTAGCTTTGTACCACTTTTTTCCTCCATCTTCTTCCTTTAGCCTGTAAACCCATTTATTCTACAATTCAGTTTTATCTGCAGGCAACCTGACTAAGTCCCAAGTCTGGTTATGCATTAAGGAGTCCATCTCCTCTTCCATGGATAGCTCCCAATTCTTCCTGCTTTCAACCTGCATTGCCTCTTCATAATATTCGGGTTCACCAGAGTTAGTCAACAATAAATAATATAATGAAGGATAGAATCGTTCAGGGGGTCTACTTATCCTGGTAGATATTATAACACCACTTTCAGGTGTTTGAGGTGCCTGTTACTGTTGTGGTGGTTTTTGTCATTGTGGTCGTTGATTATTATTATTTTCAGGCGCCTTTACTTTTTCAGTGATCTAATCAAGAACTATGTATTCCTTGTTTTATTTTTCTTGTTTCTTTTCCTGCAACTGATTCTTATACAAGACCTTTCCATTGAATATTACACCTCTGCTCCTAATGATTTTGTGATTTTCATAATCATATAAGCGATAACCAAAATCATTAACACCATATCCAATAAAGGTACATTTCTTTGATTTTCCTCAAGCTTTGTTCTATTTTCTTTATTATTATGGACAAAGGCCTCACAACCAAAAGGCTTTAAAAAATAGTAGATTACCTTTTTACCTGTCCATGCTTCCTTTGGAATACCACCATCCAAGGAAATTGAAGGCCCTCTGTTTATTAGATAAACAACAATATCTATAGCATCTGCCCAAAATTGTAAAGGCAATTCTGCATGTAATCTCATGCACCTTGCACGCTCCATGATTGTTCTGTTCATCCTTTCTGACACACCATTTTCTTGTGGTGTTCTTGGAACTGTCTTCTCTCTGCGAATTCCATGCTATGAAAAATACCTATCAAACTCTTTGCTGCAATATTCACCTCCATTGTCTAATCTGAGACACTTCAACTTCTTTCCTGTCTCAATCTCAACCAAAGCTTTCCATTTCTTGAAAGTATCAAATACATTAGATTTA
Organism: Pinus albicaulis; assembly: GCA_034641835.2. NCBI lineage: Eukaryota > Viridiplantae > Streptophyta > Pinopsida > Pinales > Pinaceae > Pinus > Pinus albicaulis. The sequence goes on along the minus strand of CM076579.1, from coordinate 416,808,985 downwards.
TTCTGAATACAATAAATCTAAGTTTTTTTAGTTACATCATCAATAAAAGTAACATAATAACGAGAGCCACAGAGAGATAATACCTGAGCAGGTCCCCATACATATGTATGTACAAGCTCTAATTTTTCGCTCTTCTTTTCTTTCCCAACTCTGAGAAATCTGACTCTCTTCTATTTTTCATAAGTACAATTCTCACAGAAATCCAAATCAACATTCTTCAAACCCGGCAACAAATTTCTTGAGTGAAGAATCTTCATCCTCTTCTCACTCATGTGTCCGAGTCTATGATGCCATAATGTTGCATCTGCTCATTTGGAAGTTAAAGCATTAAAATAGTTAGAAATACCATTGCATAAATACAATGTACCAACCTTTTCGCCTTGTGCTAATACCAGGGCTCCTTTGGTGACCTTCCAAGTTTTATCTGTGAAAATTTTCACACAACCTTCACCGCCTAACTGCCCTATTGAAATCAGATTTTTCTTCAGATCTGGAACATGGCTTACCTCCTTTAATAGCCATTGGTTTCCATTCTGCTACTTTACAAGAACCTTACCCATTCCAACAATTTTACAGGTTTTATCATCACCCAAACAGACTTGTCCAAAATCTCCTTGAGCATAGTCATGAAAATATTTCTTATTAGGTGTGGCATGGAATGAGGCCCCTGAATCTAATACCCAGGAATCAGTAACATTTTTGAAAGAAAGAATCAAAGCATCTTGTAACACATCACCTGTCAGATTTGCTTCATGATTGTTTTTTTTCTGTGCATCTCCTTCTTTTCCCTTCCGAAATCTACAATCTTTATTTATGTGTCCTTTCTTTTCGCATTTCCAGAACACTATCCCCCATTTGGATTTGGATATGCCTTTCCTTGATTTACTGCGATATCCTGAGCTCTTTCCTCTTTCCATTCTTCTTCCCCTAGACTCTACACTCAAATAATTTCCCAATGTCTCACCGGAGCTTTTCCATCGCATTTCCTCTCTAAGGATAGCTTTGACAACATCATCAAACTTTAAAGTAATAGATCTAGAGACAGAGTTACTAATGGCCATAACTAAACAATTCCAACTTTCTAGCAATGAGCATAAAAATAACAGAGCTCTAACTTCATCATCAAAGTTTACCCCTATAGAACTTAACTGAATGGTAACTGTATTAAAATCATTTAAATGGTCTGCAACAGATCCACCTTCCGACATCTTCATAAAGAAATACCTTGTTTGAGGCTGAGGGGTTTTCATATAGTTTCGCCAATGCCTTAATCAAACCCTTTGTTGTTGTTTCCTTCGAAATATTGAAGGCTACCGAAGCCGCAAGGCACAACCGTACTGTTCCGAGTGCTTTTCTATCGAGAACCTCCCATTCTGCGTCTGTCATAGCTGTCGACTTCTTTTTTTTTCTACTCAATGGTAGGTACAGATCTTTCAAATACAGATAATATTCCATCTGCATCTTCCACAGCGAGAAGTTTTGGCCGTTAAATTTCTCGACCCTAAACTTACCATCTTCCGCCATTTCTCCCACTCAAATCAGGAAACCTTCTTTCCTATGAGTTTATCAGCCAAATAGACCTTCGTCTCTGATACCAGTTGTTAGAAAATTATATATATTACATAGCAATGCAACACATAAAATATGTGGAAAACACAAGCACACAAAACAAATAAAACTAGAGAGACACAGATGTACGTGGTTCACCCATTTTGGGCTACGTCCACCCCGAACAGTCAGTCCTTCCTTTCTATTATCCAATAAAATGAAGAGACACAACCTACAACAGATCCACTGTAATATCATGTGTTCTCTCTCACAGTCTCCCTATATGTTTCTCACTCTGAGAATACACATAAAACACACAGCCGCAATACAATACCCTCATACAAGCGAGGGGTTGCCTTGTAGGGAAAAAAACCCTAAACTAAACAGAACTTCTACAGTTAGATCATCTGCCTAATGAACGACCCAGATTGACTAGAAATTAATATAATTTTACTAGGCAATTTTACATCTGTTTTTAGTTTCGAGGAGCTGCCCACGAAACCCCCTGCCAAGGGGGGGATCCATAAAGTCACAACTGCCCCCTCTGGACCCCCCAGGCAGCGTTTAATTACGGGCGGCGTTGCACGCTCCATGATTGTTTTGTTCATCCTTTTTGACACACCATTTTTTTGTGGTGTTCTTGGAACTGTCTTCTCTCTATGAATTCCATGCTCTGAACAGTACCTATCAAACTCTTTGCTGCAATATTCACCTCCATTTTCTGATCTGGGACACTTCAACTTCTTTCTTGCCTCAATCTCAACCAAAACTTTCCATTTCTTGAAAGTATCAAATACATCAGATTTATTCTAAATACAATAAATCCAAGTTTTTTTAGTTGCATAATCAATAAAAGTAACATAATAATGAGAGCCACTGAGAGATGATACCTGAGCAGGTCCCCATACATCTATATGTACAAGCTCTAATTTTTCTCTCTTCATTTCTTTCCCAACTCGAAGAAATATGACTCTCTTCTGTTTTCCATAAATACAATTCTCACATAAATCCAAATCAACATTCTTCAAACTCGACAACAAATTTCTTGAGTGAAGAATCTTCATCCCCTTCTCACCCATGTGTCCGAGCCTATGATGCCATAATGCTGCATCTGCTCCTTTGGAAGTTAAAGCATTAACAAAGTCAGAAATACCATTGCATAAATACAATGTACTAACTTTTTCGCCTTTTGCTATTACCAAGGCTCCTTTGGTGACCTTCCAAGTTTTATCTGTGAACGTTGTCACACAACCTTCACTGCCTAACTACCCTGTTGAAATCATATTTTTCTTTAGATATGGAACATGTCTTACCTCCTTTAATAGCCATTGGTTTCCATTCTGTTTCTTTAAAGGAACCTTACCCATTCCAACAATTTTACAGGTTTTATCATCACCCAAACAGACTTGTCCAAAATCTCCTTGAACATAGTCATCAAAATATTTCTTATCAGGTGTGGCATGGAATGAGGCCCTTGAATCTACTACCCAGGAATCAGTAACATTTTCAAAAGAAAGAATCAAAGCATCTTGTAACACATCATTGTCACATTTTCTTCATGATTTTTTTCTTGCTATGCATCTCCTTCTTTTCCCTTCTGAGATCTACAGTCTTTCTTTATGTGTCCTTTCTTTCCGCATTTCCAGCACACTATCCCCGATCTGGACTTGGATCTGCCTTTCCTTGATTTACTGCGATATCCTGAGCTCTTTCCTCTTTCCATTCTTCTTCCCCTAGACTCTGCACTCAAAGCATTACCCAACGTCTCACCGGAGCTTTTCCGTCGCGTTTCCTCTCTAAGGATAGCTCTGACAACATCATCAAACTTTAAAGTACTAGATCCAGAGGCAGAGTTACTAATGGCCATAACTAAACCATTCCAAATTTCTTGAAATGAGCAAAAAAATAATAGAGCTCTAACTTCATCATCAAAGTTTACCCCTATAGAACTTAACTGAATGGTAATTGTACTAAAATCATTTAAATGGTCTATAACAGATCCACCTTCCGACATCTTCATATTAAATAATCCTTTCATAAGAAATACCTTGTATGAGGCTGAGGGTTTTTCATATAGTTTCGCCAATGCCTTTGTTGTCCATACCAACTCCCCATTCAAATTTTTGGCCGCCGATCCCGTTCGAATCTATTTTAAACCTCTTTCGTGGCCTAAAATCCCTATACTCTACCTAACGTTACCCTTTCCTCCCACGAAATACATTATACAAAGGTTAAAATCCGTGCTTAAAGGTTTATTGGGCCTGGCCCCTTTAATCCTGGCCCCCTACAGCTAATCTTTCACGTGAACCGAGCACATAACCCTGTGCTAGATCAAAAGGCGCTCGTCGTTTAGATGCTATCGGGCCCGCTCTCAACCGTCAGATTGATCACAGATTGACGTTCCACGACCTGTCGCCCTAGTGGATCCCACACCCGTTCCCATTGCAAAAACCGGCTGATTATTTCGCATCGCCTGTCCAGGGCTGGTGGTTATCCTCAAAACGCAACGATCCCACACACTGCATGACAAGTGTCCCGGGGTACGGTCCAAAACCGCCTCCATTTCGCGCGTTATTGATCGCTAAATGAACGGGCAGCGAAATTCATTTGCACCATCTGATCCTGCGAGCTTCATCTGACGGTCGTCCTCCTCTGAAGCTGCACGTGAGTTAGCCCGAGTTGAACGACGCCCTGACTCACCATCGCATCTCTGCCCGATGCAATATTAACTGTTGATTCCGTTTTTGATCGTATGGCCCAGAATTGTCCACACAACCCGTCAGTTGACCAAGTCCGCCTCCACGTTTTCCCCCTCCGCTTGGATTTTCGTACGCCCACGTGCCATCTGTGTTACCCTCCACCATTCATATATCCCGTTTACGTGGCATACTCCCGTGTTCATACCATACACCTCCGCCTCATTTATTTGTCGTAATCCCACTGAATTTTTAGTTTTCGCCCTCCAGTAGGTGCATTTCCTACCACCTCGCGTTGTTTCATCACTCCGCCTGGATTCCACCACCATGTCCATGGATCCCATCACACCATCATCCCTGTGTCCGATTTTCCTAACGCGTTTTGGGTTTTGCAGTTTGCGGCGACAAGGAATCGTCATTAATCTCTGCCTCCATCACAAAAAACGAAGATGCATCTAAGGATCAGCTTGTAGAGGTCGAAGTTATGAAGAAAAGCCCTGGGTAGTTGCCAAGATATGACTTTCATTAAATAAAGCGGGAGGAAAATCTGTCAAACCCCTCAGAAAAATTCAAAGGGCAGATTTCTACAGCTGAAGATATTAATGTCATAATAAAAAGTACCAGCTGCAGATCAAGGTTTCCAACCTCCAGCACTGAAGATTTTAAATTTCAATCTAAAGTTCAGAAGGCAAGGAGTACGAATGTATTAAAATCATATCCTCCAGGTTTTGTTTCAACAGGTTGTTCCCTTAAAGAAGTGCAGAATGTTCATGAAGATATATCCCTGTTCCGTGCTCCTAAAGAGATCTCCTACCCAGTGCATTTATTTTTGCAAGCAGGTTAACAAGTACATATAATATTATCAAGTCATTCAGCAGTATGGGCAAGAAGATTTTTCGCCATTTTGTTTCAATTAGAGAAATTTAATGTTTCAGCTACCTCCTTCTTTAGAGTTGTCTATCTCTTCTATAAAAACCCAGAAAAAGGGCATTGTAAGGGTTCCAGATTTCTATCAGCGAGCTATGCAGTGAAAAGCTCTTGTATACATTTTGTAAAACTTCTGTGTGAAGGTCCAGAGCCCATCGGGTCTCAGTGAGGAGGAGTTATGCTTGTTTGAAGAGGATTCTGGTCTTTAAGATTTCACAGTCTGTAATTCTCTTTCATTTGTGTTAGTATAATATAACATTTCATTCCATCTATTCTTCTGGTATCTTGTATTGGAATGCGAGTGGCTTGCTAAGTTTAAGCATGGATTCATCCTAGTTGTTGCCCATGTTTAGATTAGCTGAGCACTTTAAATACTGCTCAAGCATGATATACTTTTTCATGTTCCTTTCATTCACAGTTCTACTATATTAGTTAGTTTGGGTGGATGCTTTTAAAATGATATCATCTTGTATGGATTCTTAGAATGATAAGTCCATGCTTGGTGGTATTGTATATCTGGGTATTAACCCACAACTAACTAATATCTCCGCAATCTTTCTCTCATTACATACACCTTTGATAATCTATGTCTGTGGAGTATTTCTGAATCGGCCCTCTTCGTAGTAAACTGTCTTTGAATTGTTTGTTCCTTTATGCTGGAGTATTGCACGCTATTCCTACATTATTCTTATTTCTGTATCAGTTTCTATAGATTCTGGTCCCATTCAAAATAATTTCCTTGTTCTATAAGAGATAGCGAGACAGCATCTGGATTGACAACCCAAAACATATTATGTTCTCCTTGCTATGATAAGATGTCCTAGGCATTGCTCTATGGCAACTCTAGGCTGTCTCTAGGAGTTACAACATCTTTCTGGCGCCGTTGCTGGGGAACGAATTTGAGAAAATCAATTTCCCTGGGCCTCGACAAATTGTTTTCACTCTCTAATCAGGCGAGCACAGAGAGTTGAAGAGTTGTATATATCTCACCTTGGCAACTCCACACTTGTTTATTTGATAAATCTATTCGTAGTCCTGTCTCCTCGTAAGCCACACCTGAGGTCAGATACGTCTCAGCCAAAAACACCTATGTCTGACCCAGAGAAAATCATACATAGAAGAAGTTGGAAAGAGAAGAAATCAACTCGTACTTAAATCCTTGAGTTTTCCGAAGAACATTATCCGTCTTCTTCTTCTCAAGAAATTCTAGCAAAAAATCCCGACTCCACTGAGGAAAATCCCGAGTATTACTCAGATAGCCCACCCCGGGGAAGTGCTAGAACCAAGGAGAATTTTCATCCTACTCCTAAGGCTGAAGAAGTGAAAGAAGTTACAGAGACAGCTCCTGTTAATCGTGAATTGTTTCCATCTACACCTCAGGCCGCTATACCGTATATTCCCATTGTTATTCATACTCCTCTCCCACCTCCTCCTCTCCCTCCATTTTTACATCAGATTGTTGCACAACCTCCTCCTCCTCCAATGGCTAATGTACCAGCCTTTCTGTTGAATAAATATGCTCCCTTGGCTTTACCACAGGTGCTGAATGACATGCCACAAGATTTTTTGAAGATCCTGCCCAGATTTAATGGCGAAAATGAGATTGATGCGCAGAGGCATCTTGATACTTTCAGCTCTTTTGCAGAAAACTTAAATGTGGAACACTTGGACGTAGTCTTAATATTATTCGTCCAATCTCTTGAGGGTGAAGCCAGAAAATGGTTTAAAACATTGGCAGACCGCATAGTTAATACCTGGGATAGAATGGAAGAACTTTTTTTCAAGAAGTGGGGAGAAAAGAAAGATCAGGGGCTTTGTCTTATTGAATTCAATACTCTGAAGAAGAAACACAATGAGGGGGTGGCATAATTTATCAAAAGGTTTAATAAATTGTATTTGAACCTCCCCACTGATATGAAGCCTCATCAAAATGCTGCCAAAGTTGTTTTCATAGCAGCCTTTGACTCAGATTTTGGTTTCTCCTTGCGGGAAAGAATGCCGGTCACCCTGGACGATGCCCAGACAGATGCTCTAGAGTTGGAAGAAAATTTTGCAGCCACTGGAAAATCGAAAGGAAAAGCTGAAAAAGACACTAAAAGAAGGGGCAAAGAGGAAGTCTCCACCTCCAGTCAGGACAAAGATTCAGACCGAATGGAAGAAATGAGAAAAATGATCAAAAAGGTAGTCAAGCTTGAATTAGAAGCCAAAAATTCAGCACCTAAAAATTTCCAGAATGCTCCAAACAGAGGATATAATCCTCAGTATAGAAGACCACCATTGCAAATATTGCAAAAGGAAATAAAGGAACATCAAGAACAAGTACCGCATCCTCTATACTTAGAAGGTCCAACAGATGACTCCACTGAAGACGTTGCCTACGGATTAGAGGGCTCAAATTTTTCCTTTTCGAACAGTGATGGAGAAGAATGCCCCCCGCAAAGAAAAAATGCAGCTGAATGTGCATGGCAAGATGACGAAAGAACCAAAGACATAGAACAAGCAGTAGTTGATCATTGTTGTAAACAATTTGAGGACTTCATGCTTGCATAGTTCAATAGAAAATATGATCTGAGATCTTCGAGGAAGCGGACTAGAACGCAAGATCAAGATGAAGAGCCACTTCAATAAGAAACACCAGTTCAAAATGAGACGACAGTACAGAAGGTTACAGATAAAGGTAAGAGTCCTTTAAATAAATATCTGCAGTCTGATGATCAAATTCCTTCTTCCTCAAAAATAGTCTGTCCTCCCAATGCTGAGTCTGTGTCAAAATAAAGTAAACCGTCAGCTGAGAATAGAGAGTCAAAAGAAGCTGTAATAGAAAAGCCCCCTCCTACTTTTAGTCTGCAGAAAGAGCTTGAGAAAACTAAAATTCTAGTCCCCTTGACCGAGCTGTTAAAACAACCTGCATATCAATCACAAGTTACTTCTTTTATGCTCCCTCCTGAAATACCAATTATCCTGGACAGTCTCAACTTACAAGAAGAAAGACCCATGGTAGTTTTTGGCCCACACGTTGAGGAGATAGATCCCTCAACTCCTCCTTTCTATGTGTCTCTAGTGATTCATGACTTGTTGTTACATAATTGCATGCTAGACTCTGGTGCTTCCCATAATCTTATGCCTTTATCAGTCATGGAACAGCTAGGTTTGCAAATCACATGTCCATATAAAGACCTATATTCATTTGATTCCAAAAGAGTTAAATGCTTGGGGATGATTAATGATTTAGTAGTCAATTTGACTCAAATTCCAGCAAAAAGTGTGGTAATGGACATTGTGGTGGCTGATATCCCAGCTCGCTTTGGCATGCTACTGTCAAGGTCCTGGGGAACAAAAATTGGTGGGTCAATCAAGTTAGATTTCACATACGTCACTATCCCAGTCTTTGGTGGCCAGGAAAGGAGACTGTACAGAGAAACCAGATTTGTTAAAATGGTGACTGAGGCTAACAGTTCTGATAATTCACCAGTCTTCAGTAAAGAAGGAGACTTTTCATGTTTAATGTTGGAAGAGGATCATGATTTTGCTCATGAACTAGCCTTCTGCCAGTTCAGGACTGAGCAGCCTTCAGAGGATTGTAAATCTGAAATCTGGACTTTACATTTTGATGGAGCAAGTTCAAGAGAAGGCATTGGAGCTGGGGTTTTATTAATTTCTCCAACGGGCAGATGGATCCCACTGTCTTTTAAATTAGAATATGAAGCCACCAATAATGTAGCCGAATATGAAGCATTTTTGTTGGGACTGCAAACAACCAGGAGTATGGGCATACAATGTTTAAAAGTGTTGGGAGACTTTGAACTGGTGGTCAGACAAATCAGAAATCAATGCCAGTCCAAGCATCCTCGGCTGAGAGCGTATAGGAATGAAGTGTGGGACGTGGTGGAGAAATTTTTCACAGCGTTTAATATACAGTTTATGCCACAGGAACAAAATAGAATGGCAGATTCCCTTGTTGTGGCTGCAAGTACTTTTCGTCCTCCATAGAACCCACTCTTGAGTTATGAAATTGAGGTACGTTATAGACCATCAATCCCAGATAATATTAAGCACTGGCAGGTATTCGAAGATGATGAACAAATGAAGAAATTTTTGGAAACAGTTGGGTAGTTTTCCAATATGGAGATTGACGATTGTAAAGAAGATGAAACTGAAAATGCTTCAGAAAACTAATGGGAAGAAAAAATAGCAGGCAGCAAAGTGCTGCAATTGAAAGGAAATGTCATCCCTAGAGGACTGGTGCCTCTAGAAAGGTTATTTGATAGAAATGATGTCTCTTTGCAGCCTAGTTAAATAGCACAGGAAGATCAGGTAGAAGATCTAAATCTGGGTACGGATGCTGAACCCAAAATTGTCAAATTATCTAAGAAGGTCCCAGATGAATATAAGCAGAAATACCTGAAATTATTTCAGTCATACAGAGATGTATTTGCATGGTCCTAGCAGGACCTAAAAACTTTTGATATTAGTATAATGCAATATAAAATTCCTCTGAGGGAAGGTGTAAAGCCTTATAAGCAGAAGCTTAGACACATAAATCCTCTGCTACTTCCCTCAAATGAGAAAGAAATTAAGAAGCTATTAAAGGCCAAAATAATTGTGCCATTAAGGTACTCTGAATGGGTGGAAAATCTAGTCCCGGTCCGAAAGAAGAATGGAGAAATAAGGCTATGCATGGATTTCAGAAATTTGAACAGAGCATCTCTAAAAGACAATTATCCACTGCCCAAGATGGACCACAATTTACAGAAAGTGGTTGGAGCTTCCAGAATGTCAATGATGGATGGATTTTCTGGTTATAATCAGGTGGTTGTACTTCCCGAAGATCAAAAGAAGACTGCTTTCACCACCCCCTGGGGTACCTTCATGTATGCCCGGATGCCTTTTGGGTTGATTAACATAGGGGCCACTTTCCAGAGGGCTATGGATATTGTTTTTGTTGGTGAACAGGATAAATTTTTGGTGGTGTACCTTGATGATATTACAGTGTTTTCAAAAAATGATGCTGAACACATTGAGAATTTACGAAGAACTTTTGAAAAGTGCAGAAGGTATGGTCTCTCTCTCAATCCCCAAAAGTCCTTATTTGCATTAGAAGAGGGAAAGATTTTAGGGCATATTGTAACTAAGGATGGGGTGAGGGTAGATCCCAAAAGAGTGGAAGTCATAAATGGTATTCCTCTCCCCAAGAATAAGAAAGAAGTGCAGGTGTTTTTAGGACGAATCAATTTTCTAAGAAGGTTTATCCCTAACTATGCTGAGATAGTTAGGCACATAACAGATATGTTGAAAAAAGGAAATGAGGTGAAATGGTCACAAGAATCACGGGAGGACTTTGCTAGAATTAAAGCTACATTTTCTGAAGCCCCTGTGCTGGTTGGGCCCGATTATAACAAGCCATTTATGATTTTTTCATTTGCTTCACCTCATACAGTAGCTAGAGTTTTGTTGCAGAAAAATGAAGATGGATATGAGCAACCCATAGCCTTTTTCAGTCAGGTGATGCATGATGCAGAATTGAAATATAACATACTAGAGAAACAGGCATATGCCCTAGTAAAGTCCCTCAAAGCCTTTAGAACGTATGTTTTGCAGTCTCACATTACTGCATATGTCCCTACAGCAGCCGTCAAAGACATTCTCGTTCAGGGAGATAGTGAAGGGAAAAGAGGGAGACGGATTGCAAGAATATAGGAATATGATTTGGATATCAGACCTACTAAGATGATTAAAGGACAGGGGCTTGCTAAAATGTTATCTGAATCGAACTATCAGGCTCTGGGCATAAATCTGTCTATGACAGCAAATGGAGAGTCTGAAAAAGAAAAAGAGTAGCAAGGGCTGGAGATGGCTACTCAGAAAGTATACATGAAATTTCTCACCAGCCCTTGGTACAAAGAAATAGTAGAATATCTTTTGACACTCAGTTGTCCCCTAAGTTGTAATAAAGCAAAATACAGATCACTGAGGCTGAAATCACAAAAGTATATAGATGCCGATGGCCAATTATATTGGAGAGATCCTTCCGGCGTACTATTATTGTGCCTCACAGAGAATGAAGTGGAGAATATAATGATAGAGTTCCATGAAGGGATTTGTGGAGGCCATTACAGCTGGAGGGCTACAGCTCAAAATTTTAAAGGCTAGTTTCTATTGGCCTAAATTATTTGGAGATGTCTTTACTTGGGTCAGAGCATGTGATAAGTGTCAAAAGTTTGCTGAGAAACAGAAGTTGGCAGCTCTGCCTTTGATTCCTGTCCATGTTGATGAGCCATTCCAACAATGGGGATTAGATTTTATAGGAGAAATACATCCCTCATCAAGCGGCCAACATAAATGGATATTAACAGCCACAGATTATTTTACAAAGTGGGTGGAAGCCATACCTGCAAGGAATGCTACTAACACTATCATCATAAAATTCATGGAAGAAAACATCATGTCCAGGTTTGGCCGCCCTGCTAGAATAGTGACTGATAATGCACATGCCTTCAAGTCTGCAAAATTTGTAAATTTCTGCCAGAAATATAATATTACTTTGAATCATTCTACAGCTTACTATCCACAGGGAAATGGCTTGGTAGAATCTTCTAACAAAACTTTAGTGAGGGCCTTGAAGAAGACTATCAGTGACAATCAAAATAATTGGGATTCCCAATTGAAATTCGCCCTATGGGCAAATAGAATAACCAGCAAGAGAGCAACTGGGAAATCTCCCTATGAATTGGTGTATGGACGAGCAGCTGTGTTTCCTGGGCAGTTGGCTTTACCAGTGGCACGTTTCATGCAGGAAAGTCAGGAAGAGCCAGATGGTATGGTCAGAAGAATAAATCAATTGGTACAATTGGAGGAAACACGGAATCAAGTGAGTTAGAGGTTAACAGAATATCAGGAAAGAATGAAAAGCATATTTGATCAACATGTAAAAGATAGAAAATTGCAGATTGGAGACCTAGTGCTTAGATGGGATGTCAAGAGGGCTGAAAAGGGAAAACATGGCAATTTCGATCCATTGTGGTTTGGCCCATTCAAAATTGTGGAACAGGGAGGAAATAACACGTTTGTATTGGAGAATTTGCAGGGTGACTTGCTGGATGCCCCTGTAAATGGCCAATTCCTAAAGCCCTACTTTCAATTTTTATCCAGGCAGGGAGTGCCTGTTGTACCATATTGTATTTAACCTTTGTTTCAGTTTTTTGATTCGATAAGGGATGTGTGCTGATGAGTTTTGAAGAGAAATGAAAAGGGGCTGATTAGCATAGTTAACAGAAAGATAAACAGAAGGTCTGTAGGTTCTCGACATGTCCACGGAGGAACATGCCGTCCCCAGATGGAGCTGATGTTGTCCATACCAACTCCCCATTCAATTTTTTGGCCGCCGATCCCGTTCGAATATGTTTTAAACCTCTTTCGTGGCCTAAAATCCCTATACTCTACCTAAGTTACCCTTTCCTCCCACGAAATACATTATACAAAGGTTAAAATCCGCGCTTAAAGCTTTATCGGGCCTAGCCCCTTTAATCCTGGCCCCCTACGGCTAATCTTTCACGTGACCCGAGCACATAACCCTGTGCCAGATCAAAAGGTGCTCGTCGTTTAGATGCTATCGGGCCCGCTCTCAACCGTCAGATTGATCACAGATCGAGGTTCCACGACCTGCCACCCTGGTGGACCCCGCGCCCGTTCCCATCGCAAAAACCGCCTGATTATTTCGCACTGCCTATCCAGGGCTGGTGGTTTTCCTCAAAACGTCCTGATCCCACACACTGCATGACAAGTGTCCCGGGGTACGGTCCAAAACTACCTCCATTTCGCACGTTATTGATCGGTAAATGAATGGGCAGCGAAATTCATTTGCATCGTCTGATCCTGCGAGCTTCATCTGACGGTCGTCCTCCTCTGAAGCTGCACGTGAGTTATCCCGAGTTGAACGACGCCCTGGCCCACCATCGCATCTCCGCCCGACGCAATATTAACCGTTGATTCTGTTTTTGATCGTATGGCCCAGAATTGTCCACACAACCCGTCAGTTGACCAAGTCCGCCTCCACGTTTTCCCCCTCCGCTTGGATTTTCGTACGCCCACGTGCCATTTGTGTTACCCTCCACCATTCATATATCCCATTTACGTGGCATACTCCCGTGTTCATACCATACACCTCAGCCTCATTTATCCGTCATAATCCCACTGAATTTTTATTTGTCGCCCTCCAGTAGGTGCATTTCCTACCACCTCGCATTGTTTCATCACTCCGCCTGGATTCCACCGCCATGTCCATGGATCTCGTCACACCATCATCCCTGTGTCCGATTTTCCTAATGCGTTTTGGGTTTTGCAGGTTGCGGCAACAAGGAATCGTCATTAATCTCTGCCTCCATCGCAAAAAACGAAGATGCATCTAAGGATCAGCTTGCAGAGGTCGAAGTTATGAAGAAAAGCCCTGGGTAGTTGCCAAGATATGACTTTCATTAAAAAAAGCGGGAGGAAAATCTGTCAAACCCCTCAGAAAAATTCAAAGGGCAGATTTCTACAGCTGAAGATATTAATGTCGCAATAAAAAGTACCAGCTGCAGATCAAGGTTTCCAGCCTCCAGCACTGAAGATTTTAAATTTCAATCTAAAGTTCAGAAGGCAAGGAGTACGAATGTGTTAAAATCATATCCTCCAGGTTTTGTTTCAACAGGTTGTTCCCTTAAAGAAGTGCATAATGTTCATGAAGATATATCCCTGTTCCGTGCTCCTAAAGAGATCTCCTACCTAGTGCATTTATTTTTGCAAGCAGGTTAACAAGTACAGATAATATTATCAAGTCATTCAGCAGTATGGGAGAGAAGATTTTCCGCCATTTTGTTTCAATTAGAGAAATTTAATGTTTCACCTACCTCCTTCTTTAGAGTTGTCTATCTCTTCTATAAAAACCCAGAAAAAGGGCATTGTAAGGGTTCCAGATTTCTATCAGCGAGCTATGCAGTGAAAAGATCTTGTATACATTTCGTAAAACTTCTGTGTGAAGGTCTAGAGCCCATCGGGTCTCAGTGAGGAGGAGTTATGCTTGTTTGAAGAGGATTCTGGTCTTTAAGATTTCACAGTCTGTAATTCTCTTTCATTTGTGTTAGTATAATATAACATTTCATTCCATCTATTCTTCTGGTATCATGTATTGGAATGCAAGTGGCTTGCTAATTTTAAGCATGGATTCATCCTAGTTGTTGCCCATGTTTAGATTAGTTGAGCGCTTTAAATACTGCTCAAGCATGATATACTTTTTCATGTTCCTTCCATTCACAGTTCTGCTATATTAGTTAGTTTGGGTGGATGCTTTTAAAATGCTATCATCTTGTATGGATTCTTAGAATGATAAGCCCATGCTTGGTGGTATTGTATATCTGGGTATTAACCCACAGCTAATTAATATCTCCGCAATCTTTCTCTCATTACATACACCTTTGATAATCTATGTCTGTGGAGTATTTCTGAATCGGCCCTCTTCGCAGTAAACTGTCTCTGAATTGTTTGTTCCTTTATGCTGGAGTATTGCACGCTGTTCCTACATTATTCTTATTTCTGTATCAGTTTCTGTAGATTTTGGTCCCATTCAAAATAATTTCCTTGTTCTACAAGAGATAGCGAGAGAGCATCTGGATTGACAACCCAAAACATATTATGTTCTCCTTGCTATGATAAGATGTCCTAGGCACTGGTCTATGGAAACTCTAGGCTGTCTCTAGGAGTTACAACAGCCTTAATCAAACCCTCTGTTGTTGTTTCCTTCGAAATATTGATGGCTACTGACAACGCGAGGCACAACCATACTGTCCTGAGTGCCTTTTTATCAAGATTTCCCATTCTGCATCTGTCATAGCCGTCGGCTTCTTTGTTTTTCCGCTCAATGGTAGGTACAGATATTTCTAATACAGATAATATTTCATATACATCTTCCACAACGGGAAGTTTTGGCCGTTAAATTTCTCGACCCTAAACTTACCATCTTTCGCCATTTCTCCCACTCGAACCAGGAACCCTTCTTTCCTGCAATTTTATCAGCCAAATAGACCTTTGTCTTTGATACCAGTTGTTAGAAGATTATATATATTACAGAGCAATGCAACACATAAAATATGCGGAAAACACAAGCACACAAAACACATAAAACTAGAGACACAACTAGAGACACGTGGTTCACCCATTTTGGGCTACGTCTACCCCGAACAGCCATTCCTTCCTTTCTATTATCTAGAAAAATGAAGAGATACAACCTACAACAGATCCGTTGTAATATCCTCTGTTCTCTCCCACAGTCTGCCTATCTGTTTCTCGCTCTGAGAATACACATACAACACACAGCCGTAATACAATACCCTCATACAAGCGAGGGGTTGCCTTGTAGGGAAAAAAACCCTAAACTAAACACAACTTTTACCATCAAATCATCCGCCTAATGAATGGCCCAGATTGACTAGAAATTACTATACTTTTACAAGGAAATTTTACATCTATTTTAGCTTTGGGGATGCTGCCCCCGAAACCCCCCGCTAAGGGGGGAGCTCCATAAAGTCGCAGCAACCCCGCCTGGACCCCCCCAGACAACATTTAATTATGGGCGGTGTTGCCACCACATTAAGGTACAAGGGTCCAACGTTGTGATACAAAATAAACAAGATAATCAGGCTCCAAACCCAACAATCTCCCACTTGGAGACTGATTGTAGCAACTCCGTTGCTGCTTCATTTGCTGGACAATGACTCCACTTTGGACCTGGTTGTTTCTCATCTTCATCGTCATTCTTGAAGACCAATTGAAACTGAGCATATTCTCAGTTTCTCCCTGGTTACAACTTTTGTTAGCATATCTGCAGGATTCTGGCTAGTGTGTATCATTTCCAGCTTCAACTGTTCATCTTCCAACACTGACCATATGAAATGGTACTTGAGCTGTATGTGTTTAGTCTTGGAATGAAATACTGAGTTCTTTGCAATATGAATGGCACTTTGGCTATCACTCCATAACGTTCTAATATCATGCTTCTTACCCAATTCATCCATAAACCTTTTCAACTAAATCATTTCTTTACTAGCCTCTATAGCAGCAACATACTCTGCTTCTATTTTTGAAAGTGCAACAACACTTTGGATTTTTGAAACCCAACCGTTAGTTGTTCCACCTACAGTAAATACATACCCTGTAGTGCTCCTCCTGTTATCTCTGTCACCTGCCATATCTGCATCAACCTATCCCTGTAGAGCAATGTTTGAACCACCAAAGCATAATGCTTGATTTGTGGTACCTCTCAAATATCTAAGAATCCATTTCACTGCCATCTAATGTTCTTTTCCTAGATTGTTCATTTACCTGCTTACGACTCCCACTGCATGTGCAATATCAGGCCTTGTGCAGACCGTTGCATACATTAAGCTTCCAACTGCTGATGCATATGGAATTTTAGACATATAATCCATTTCTTCTTGGGTCTTGGGGCACATCTCCTTACTAAGTTTGAAATGGCTAGCAAAAGGTGTACTAACTGGTTTTGCATTCTGCATATTAAATCTTTTCAACACCTTTTGTATGTACTCCTTCTGAGACAATGTTAATTTGTGATTTTTCTTGTCTCTAGTTATTATAATACCATGGATTTGTTTTGTAGCTCCCAAATCCTTCATTGCAAATGAATTTTCCAATTTTATTTTGAGCATATTTATTTCCTGCATGTTAGACCCTACAACAAGCATGACATCTACATACAATAACAATATAATATAGCTTCCATCATTTTGTTTTTTCAGATAAACACAATGATCAAAGTGACATGTAGTATAACCTTGTTCAGACATAAACTTGTCAAATTCTATATACCACTACCTTGGAGTCTGTTTTACGCCATACAAGCTCTTCTTTAACCTGCACACTAATTTTTCTTTCCCTTTGACCTCATATCCTTCTGGTTGCTGCATATAGATCTCTTCCTCCAAATCTCCATGGAGAAATCTTGTATTTACATCCAAATATTCAAGATGTAAATCTTCCGCTACTACAAGAATTAAAATAGTTATGATTGAAGTCATCTTAACAATAGGAGAAAATATTTCATCAAAATCAATACCTTTCTTCTATGCAAACCTCTTCACCACAAGTCTAGCTTTGTACCTCTGTTTTCCTCCATCTTATTTCTTCAGCCTGTAAACCCATTTATTTTGTAATGTAGTTTTACCTGCAGGCAACCTGACTAAGTCCCAAGTCTGGTTATGCATTAAGGAGTCCATCTCCTCTTCCATGGCTAGCTTCTACTTTTTCCTGCTTTCAACTTGCATTGCTTCTTCATAACATTCGAGTTCGCTAGAATTAGTCAACAATAAATAATATAATGAAGGAGTGTATCGTTCAAGGGATCTACTTATCTTGGTAGATCTTCTAACACCACTTTCAGGTGTTTGAGGTGCCTATTGCTGTTGTGGTGGTTATTTTTTTTGTGGTTGTTGATTATTATTATTTTCAGGCACCTTTACTTTTTCAGTGATCTCATTAAGAACTGTGTATTCCTTGTTTCTTTTCCTGCAACTAATTCTTATACAAGACCTTTTCATTGAATATTACATCTCTACTCCTAATGATTTTGTGATTTTCATAATTATATAAGCGATAACCAAAATCAATAACACCATATAAAATAAAGGTACATTTCTTTGATTTGCCTCAAGCTTTGTTCTATTTTCTTTATTAATATGGACAAAGGCCTCGCAACCAAAAGGATTTAAAAAATAGTAGTTTACCTTTTTACTTGTCCATGCTTCCTCTGGAATACCACCATCTAAGGAACTTGAAGGCCCTCTGTTTATTAGATAAACAACAATATCTACAACATCCACCCAAAATTGTAAAGGCAATCCTGCATGCAATGTCATGCACCTTGCACACTCCATAATTGATCTGTTCATCCTTTCTAACACACCATTTTCTTGTGGTGTTCTTGGAACTGTCTTCTCTCTGCGAATTCCATGCCACCGAGAGATGATACCTGAGCAGGTCGCCATACATCTGTATGTACAAGCAATTTTTCGCTCTTCTTTTCTTTCCCAACTTTGAGAAATCTGACTCTCTTCTGTTTTCTATAAATACAATTCTCACAGAAATCCAAATCAACATTCTTCAAACCTGGCAACAAATTTCTTGAGTGAAGAATCTTCATCCCCTTCTCACTCATGTGTCTGAGCCTATGATGCCATAATGTTGCATTTGCTCCTTTGGAATTTAAAGCATTAACAGAGTTAGAAATACCATTGCATAAATACAATGTACCAACCTTTTTGTCTTTTGCTATTACCAGGGCTCCTTTGGTGACCTTCCAAGTTTTATCTGTGAAAGTTGTCACACAACCTTCACCGCATAACTTCCCTGTTGAAATCAGATTTTTATTCAGATTTGGAACATGCCTTACCTACTTTAATAGCCATTGGTTTTCATTCTTCTGTTTTACAAGAACCTTACCCATTCTAACAATTTTATAGGTTTTATCATCACCCAAACGGACTTGTCCAAAATATCCTTGAACATAGTCATGAAAATATTTCTTATCAGTTGTGGCATGGAATGACGCCCCTGAATCTACTACCCAGGAATCAGTAACATTTTCGAAAGAAAGAATCAAAGCATCTTGTAACACATCACCTGCCACATTTGCTTCAAGATTGTTTTCTTGTTGTGCGTCTCCTTATTTTCCCTTCTGAGATCTAAAATATTTCTTTAGGTGTCCTTTCTTTCTGCATTTCCAACACACTATCCCTGATCTAGACTTGGATCTGCCTTTCCTTGATTTACTGCAATATCCTGAGCTCTTTCCTCTTTCCATTATTCTTCCCCTAGACACTTTACTCAAAGAATTACCCGATGTCTCACTGGAGCTTTTCCGTCACATTTCCTCGCTAAGGATAGCTCCGATAACATCATCAAACTTTAAAGTACTAGATCCAGAGACAGAGTTACTAATGGCCATAACTAAACCATTCCAACTTTCTGGAAATGAGCAAAAAAATAATAGAGCTCTAATTTCATCATCAAAGTTTACCCCTACAGAACTCAATTGACTAGTAACAGTATTAAAATAATTTAAATGGTTTGCAATAGATCCACCTTCTGACATCTTCATATTAAATAATCGTTTCATTAGAAATACCTTGTTTGAGGCCGAGGGTTTTTCATATAGTTTCGCCAATGCCTTAATCAAACCCTCTGTTGTTGTTTCCTTCAAAATATTGAAGGCTACCGACGCCGCGAGGTACAACTGTATTGTTCTGAGTGCCTTTCTATCGAGAATATCCCATTATGCACCTTTCATAGCCATCGGCTTCTTTGTTTTTCTGCTCAATGGTAGGTACAGATCTTTCTGATGCAAATAATCTTCCATCTGCATCTTCCACAGCGGGAAGATTTGGCCGTTAAATTTCTCGACCCTAAACTTACCATCTTCTGCCATTGCTCCCACTCGAACTAGGAACCCTTCTTTCCTGCGAGTTTATCAGCCAAATAGACCTTCGTCTCTGATACCAGTTGTTAGAAAATTATATATATTATAGATCAATGCAACACATAAAATATGCGGAAAACACAAGCACACAAAACACATAAAACTAGAGAGACACAGATATACATGGTTCAACCATTAGGCTACGTCCACCCCGAACAACCAGTCCTTCCTTTCTATTATCCAGCAAAATGAAGAGACACAACCTACAACAGATCTGATGTAATATCTCGTTTTCCTCACAAACTTCTCACATGTTTGAGCTCTCGAGAATACACATACCATACACAGCCGCAATACAATACCCTCATAAAAGCGAGGGGTTTCCTTCTAGGGCAAAAAACTCTAAACTAAACATAACTTCTACCGTCAGATCATCTGCCTAATGAACGACCCAGATTAACTAGAAATTACTATACTTTTATAAGGCAATTTGCTACTTGTTGCCGCAAAACCGCGCTCGCTCGAAACCCCCCGGCTGGCAACGACAAAGACACAACCCCCCCCCTGGACCCCCCAGGAAGCATTTAATTACGGGTGGCGTTGCCGCCCCATTAAGGTATAGGAGTTCAACGTTGTGATACAAAATAAACAATATAATCAGGCTCCATGCCCAACAATTTCCTCGAAATTACATTGCTTGGCACGTCATATCACTATTGTGCCAAGATCGAGCAGACATTTAAGCAGAGGAAGCGAGACTTTGGATCCACGAATTCGAAACGAGGGAAAGGCGCCCCTGAACCGCAGAACAAGGGGCAAGGCCAAAGCGGGGCAACTTAGAACAACACCAAAAATCCAAAGGACACAGGGAAGTGGTGTGAATTTCATAACAGCCCCACTCATAGCACAAACGAGTGTCAGGCCAAATAGTTGTTAGTGGTCGAACTGAAGGCACCTAAATCATATGCATGTTCTGATCCTGAGCTAGAACCAGACAAGGGAGATGACAAAGGGAAGAAAATCATTTATGCGGACCCTAGTGCCGTTATTGCCACCACCAAGCTCCAAAGGGAGGATCCTGAGGATCCATAGGAGGGGGAGCGCCTCTTCCATTCACACATGTGGGTGAAGGGTTCTCCACTACAATTCCTTGTCGATAGTGGAAGCCAAAAGAACCTCATTTCAGCATAGGTCGTGAAGCAGCTCAACCTACTGACCATAGCACACCCGTAACCATATACCATTGGGTGGCTTCACGAAGGAGGAGATCTCCACGTATGCCAGTAGTGTTGCCTTCCATACAGCATCAAGCCATTCAAAAATGAGGTACTGTGTGATGTTGCTCCTCTTGATGTGTCTGATGTATTAGTAAGCCAAAAATACTTGTGGAGGCGACATGTTGTGTATGATTCTAGGCCTCGTTCTATTGTTGTTACTTTGGGAATTAAATTGTACAAGATACCATAGGTAGTGCCGCCTCCTTCCATCTCCTTGAATATTGAAAAAAAACACAGTAAGATTGTTTCCCAAACCAAAAAATTTATTTTCCTTACAACTCGCTCACAGGGAAAGAAGAATATTATGGCCACAACCTTGAAACAAGGCTCCCCTACACGGCTGCAACAGATGGAAAAATTCGTGGAGGAATATAAGGACATGTTCTCCTCGCCCACAAAGGTTCCTCTACACTATCAGGACAAGAAATCCATCGATTTGATCCCTGATGCACCGCTGCCTAATATTTCCATACCTCATGCAATTACACAGACATAATCCACACATGTACTATTTGAGGAAACCAAATTTATTGAACGCATCAATCACGTCCGCCAGCAGGTCCACGACATCTTGGACAAATCCAATACCAAGTTAAACAGAATTTTCCTCTCATGGAAGAACTTAACGCAATGGGGACCATTTCTTCCTAAGGAGGGATTAATGATCCAAGTGGATATTAGTGGCCACCCACCTATTCCATTTGGATCTGCACCATAAGTTGTTTTTTTTTCACTTTCAGCACAACTTACTATTTTTAGCAGGTTTCGGGTCCTGAACTTCCGGAGCCATTTGGAGGCCCTAATGATCTAGGTAGATATTGGTGGCCACCCACCTATTCAATTTGAACCCCAACCATCGGTTCTTTTAGCTTTTCAGTTTCGACATAACTTACTATTTTTAGAAATTTTTCGGGTCCTGAACTTCTGGAGCCATTTTGAGGCCCTAAATGACGTTTTTTGGGAAAATCGGGAGCAACATAGGTCCATGGATTGATGTTGCTCACATCAAAATTTTTAGCCCTTGGATAGATATTTCTAATGAGGTATGGTGCACATCAAACTGAGATCGTATGCCAAAGTTACGTCCTCGGGAAGTTGAAACACCAATTTACCCAAACGCGGCCCATAGTTTTGGTGCTTTATCTCCTAGGGTTAGGGTTTTGGATGTTTAGGGTTTTCCATTATTTCTCAATAATAAATAGGCCCTCGAGCCTCATTGTAACATATCTCATAGGCATGTATCCACCACATCTCTTCTCAGAGATAAGCTACCAATGCCCTAGCTAGTTTATTTCCATTCTGTCTGTAAGCAAATTTCAGTAATTTGTTTTTAATAAAATGAAGTTTTATTTCTGCTGCATCTCTATGGTTATGTCTATTTCTGTATTTTATTACATTCCTGCATAAATCCAGATCACTCAGTGACTCCTGATAAACACTATTGTAAGTAAACTCAACTAATGGAAGGTACTCCTCCCATCTCCTTTGTTGATGCATGACATACATCCTCAGAATATCCTCCAGTATCCTATTAACCCTCTCTATTTTTCCATTTTTCTGTTGATTATAGGCTGTGCTGAAGGCCAAATTTGTCCCCAATCCTACAAAAAACTCCTTCCAAAACTTGGAAATGAACTTGGCATCCATGTCTGACATAATCTTCTTTGGAACGCCATGCAATCTCATGATCTCCCTAATGAAGACCTGTGCTACCTCACTAGTTGAATAAGTAGTCATTACTAGAATGAAGTGAGCTACATTTCTCAACATGTCTACAACAACCATGATAGAATCATGCTTCATCGATGTCCTTGGAAGACTTGTAGTGAAATCCATTGAAATGACCTCCCATTTCCACTCTGGGATCAGAATAGGTGTTAGTAACCCACCTATATTCTTACACTTCGCTTTGACCCAAGGATAGTCCAAACATCTCACCACAAACTCTACCACTTCCTTATTCTGATTCAAAAAATGGTAGAACTTCTTCGCTGTTGTCAACGTCTTCTAATATCCTGGGCGACTTGAATATGGTTTGGCATGAAAATCCCTCAAGATAAGCTTCTTGGGTCCACTAACATATAACACATAGATCTTATCCCTAAATCTCACCAATCCATATGTTGTGAGACGATAGTCCACATCCTGATCACCTATACCCTGCCGTAATTTTTCATAAGCTCCTTGTACCTGTCATATTTTTCTCCTGCATGTAGGATCTGATCCTATAAATATGTCGCATATGAGTGCACCGCTATAAGATGGTTCAACTATAATTTCCTGATGAGATAATTTGAAACCTTGTTCTCCTTTCCCTTAATGTATCTGATCTCAAATTCAAACTCACTAAGGGTAGCCAACCATATAGCTTTCCTGAAATTCAAATTCAGTTGGTCTAACAAATATCTCAACCCATTGTGATCAATAATCAACACAAACCTCCTGCCAAGAACATAATGTTTCCACATCTTCGAAGCATGAATAATAGTTTCCAACTCAAAATCATGAGTCACGTATTTCTGCTCATGCTCATTCAATTTACCGGACTCATAGAATATCACTTGTCCCTCCTACATAAGGAATCCACCAAGCCCTCTCTTGCAAGCATCTGTACACACTACAAATTCTTTATCTGGATATGTAATCTTTAACACTAGAGCATTTGTCAATAACTGCTTCAAATTCTTGAAACTGGTTTCACACTCCTCTTTCCATTCAAACTTCTTACCTTTCCTCTACAATGATGTAATATGATATGAAATGTGTGAGAAGTTCCTGATGAACCTCCTATAATAGCTTTCTAACCCCATGAATGATTTCACCTCCTCCACATTTCTAGGAACTTCCCACTCCATGATATCCTCTATCTTCCTTGGATCTACTGCTATGCCATTCTTGGAAACAACATGTCCCAAGTAGTGTAATTTTGTTTGAAATAAACTGCACTTTCTAAGCTTAGCATACAACCGACGCTCTCTTAGAAATCTCAACACTGCTACTAAATGCTCGGCATGCTCTTCCTAATTCTTAGAGTATACCAAGATGCCATTAATGAACACAATAAAAAAAAAATCTAGATAAGGGCGCAACACACTATTCATAAAACACATAAAAGTAGTTGGAGCATTAGTAAAATTGAATGGAACTACAAAAAAATCATAATGCCCATACTTGGTCCTAAAGGCAGTCTTGTAGATATCCTTTTCTTTGATGCGTACCTGATGGTATCCTGATCTCAGATCAATCTTTGAGAACATTGTTGCTCCCTTCAAATCATCAAACAAGTCATTGATCCTAAAAAACGAGTACATGTTCTTGATCGTCACCTTGTTTAGATGTTTTTAATTAATGCACAACCTAAGAGTACCATCCTTCTTCTTCGAGAAAAATGTTGGTGCACCCCAAGGAGATACACTTGCCTAATGTATCCCTTATCAAGCATTTCCTTCAGTTGCAAATTTAACTCTACTAATTCTGGAGTGCTCATCCTGTAAGATTCCTTTGATGTTGGTGTTGCCTTGATCTGAATTTGAATGTTAGTTTTGTTGTACTATTTTCATCTTCAAACTTAAAATTAATTTTTTGATCTTATGCTTCATGTGCATAGGTTTCCTTGGTGTTTATGAGAGTCAAACAGGTAAATGAGCTGATTTTTTAAGTTAAATTCAAGAGCATAAAGCATGAAAAAAAATGTTGAATGACAACAATAACATGTACAAAAAACCATCAAAATTGATCCATCAACATAGTATTTTGATGAAGGAGTTCACCCCTCCTAGGCTACATCTCCTTGGTCCAGCTTCCATGGCTTTGGCCTCTGTATTTAGCTCAAAAGTGAAAAAATTGTTGTTTACATTCACCTACTTCTCTTGAAACCTACTTCAATGAGTCCAGAATGTCCAAATCTATTAGAAATAACTCTTCTTGCTCTCAATTTGGTCGAATTTTGCCAAAGATATGGCCAAAACAAATTTGCCTAGTAAATTGCCTCTAAAATTGGAGAAGACTCTAGTAAGGGCCACCAAATTTGGGGGCAGCTCCTAAAATGGTGATTCCGCCGAAATTATGCCAGTTTAAACCCCATGTTTAATTAAATTAAGCGCATTTTAACTGCAGATAAGTATGATATTAGTACAATAAGCGTGTTTTTCATAACTGTGCATTAGCATAAAGGTTATTGCTTAATTTTGGGATTAGGAGTTTAATAAACCCGTTTTAACCTTTAACCTTCACACTTAATATAACTTCATCGCTCCTTGTCGTAGCAAATGGTCATGTGGGGAGGGGGCTAGCCCCCTCCATTCCCCCGCATGTCCAAACATAACAATTGAAATATATGTGGTCACCCATACCTATTAAGACTTAGAGCGGTGGTATGGTGGTATGTTGGGCGCATTGTATGGGCGAGGTCGTGGGTTCCAGCCTCGACCTCCGCCCAACCTTGTACATGGTATTTTTGCGCCATAAAACCTTTAATCATAAGGTTTAAAACCTTATAATATAATAATATTTGTGCCCAATTTAATAAATTTTTTCACCATTTACATTTAATTCAACCCTTTGAAATAAATAATATAATCCAGACTTGGAATAAACCCAGAAAAAAGACGCCACATCACCCAGAGTACGAACCACTAGATACATGACACATCACCTAGTTTCAAAACCAGTCATAGAAGGACAAGTGTCACAGTGTCATTGGCTCGAAGGGCCTTTGACCATGGTTTACCTCTGTTTACTCCTTTGACCTTTTTTTTTTTTTTTTTAATTCGCTTCTTCTGAACAGCAGTCAATAGGCTATAACTTCTTCATACTGAGTCAGTTTTCGACGAAACAAAGTGTGTCGGATTCCTGGCGACGGTTCGGTTGCATTCGTTCATCTTCCATTCAATTTCGAGAACTTTCATTTTTTAGCTTTAATACTGAGCACCTGAGCATGCCCTTGGTACCAACTCAATAGAAAAGTCTACTTCCCTATGCGAAGGCAAATCTAGAACATCTACACGAAACACATCCTGAAACTACTACAATACAGGGTACCTCTTGAAGATTATGCATCCTCAACATCCTTACCCTTGTCACTAGAAATGTGAACTGCAAACATCACAGACCCTTTCCTGAAACTGCAATTGGCCTGCATAGCTGTGACCATCCTCACTAACTTATGCTTTTTCTTTCCTTGAAAGGTTATCTTCTCTCCATTATAATCTAGGCACTCAATAGATTTTTCATATAAATATACTTTGGTCCAGTGAAAATATATCCAATCCATACCCAAAATCATATTATACGATCCCAATGGCAGTACATTCAAATGTGCTATTGTAGGCATACCATTCAACTCAAATGCACAAGCTCTTACCCAATGATGAACTCTCTACTTCGTACCTATATCCAACTGCACCAACCAAGGCTCTGCATGAACTTATTTTTTCATTCCACACTTATCCACCAAGTCAAGAATAACATAAAAATAATTAGATCCAAGGTCAATCAAAATAGAAATAACTTGATCACAAATCTTACCATCCATCTCAATAATATATTCTCGTTGATCCGTCTGCATGTTGTCCACAACTGCATAAATCAATAGAATACTATGACCAACATCCCCAATTTTCTATGCCTCCCGAGCACTATAGATCTGAGGCCTATCTCCTTGGTATAATGGAAAATCATTCTTACGATGATCTTTGCCACATATCCAACATTGCAATGATGCTCTACCATCACCTCTAGTTTGTTGCTCTCTATGCTGCGACACATGTCCCTTTTCAACTACATTGAACTTCTTGTATGGAGCCAAATTTTCTTCCTAACCTACATCTTGAGGTCTTCCCCACTTTGGTGCCCATTACCCCTTTACTTTCTCATTCCCCTTCAAGTCATGTTTAGGCTCAAATTTTCACTTTGACTATTCATAAAGTGCTTCAATTTCTGGATGGCTACCTCTAATGATATAGGCTCATCAAACTCAATCCGGTATTTATATGTTGTTGGAAATTTGCTAATGGATCTATGAATCTTATCCTTATCCTCGAGATATGGCACATACCTCAACAACTCTAAGAATCTGCTAGTATACTCATCATTTGTCATAGAACCCATTTGTAGCTCATAAAACTCCTTAGATATGTCATCGTAGTACCTCTCAGGTAAGTACTATTTCTTGAAAATCCTCTCAAAATCATCCCAAATCAAGTCTTCCTCCCGAATTCCCTTGACATTCTTCACATCTTCCCACCAGATATTTTCTTTCTCTTTAATACTGAATGTGGTTATCTTGGCTTTCATGTTCTCTGAGTAGTTGTGAAAACTAGAAAATTTCTTCATCCCAAGCAACCATGCCTATACATCTTCCTTCTTCACCTATCCATCAAATGTAGGAGGATTCACTTTCTTGAACTCCTCAATAAAATACTCCCTCGTCCTATAAGGATGATGACAATAATGACTGTGATGATGTATTTTAGATGAGGAACTAGAATTATGCCCATACATACTAGTCTTCCTGTCAGGTGTGTCCAATGATCTGCCACCTCTAACTGTATCCACTCTATCCAATTTGTATCCAGGCTGAGATCTGATACCATAAGCTCCATTAGTTTTCTCTTCCTGATCTTGAATGATCCTCATATGTCCCTATTTCTGCAACTCTGAAAAGCTTTGAAGGATTGTTGCATTAACGTCTACCTGCTTCTCTTGAGCCCTTTCAAGTCTTTCATAAGACTCAACCAACCTGTCATTGTCGGATTTGAAACTTCGGATACCTACTCTAAATATTATCAGTGTATCTGCTATACTAGGAGAATACTCTTCTCCTGGTTGCCCAACTGATTTGTAGGGAGATTCAAGGGAACTGCAGTCTACCATTTTTTTGTCATCTTTGATTCTCTTTTTCCTATAAGTATACCATGTCAGATAAACCAAATAGATACCAAAATCAAATCCATACCTCAGTAATGTTCAAGGGAGGCTTTTCTCATCTACAAGATCAATCCACATTAGCATGTACATGCATAATCATAAACATATCCATGTAACAACATAACATCACAAAAACATCATGCATGACCCAGTACTAACTATATAGCATGACACCATGCATGAAAACAATCTCCTTTACAACATCATAATTTACCCAAAGAGAATGCAAGTTACCCTGATACCACTTTGTGATATCATATATGACCTAAAGAGAGTGAAACCATCCTCTAATACCACCTGTGGCATCAGATATGACCCAAAGAGAGCGAAACTTGCTTTGAAACCACCCTGTAACACCTACTCCCACATTTACCCACTTTCACCAGCTTGCCTAGGGTAAACATGAGATGAGGGTCACTATGATATGACTCAACCTCGTATGTTACCTTAAGGAAATGGAATAAAAAATTGAAGACCTTACTTACTTCCCTTAGGTGCCACGGGACCTCCAGGAGTAACCCAACCCCTACAAGTGCCCAACCCCTAATACAACTCAAGTTTTCCCTGACCTAAAGCCCTAGTTTCTCCCTTTCGAAGGCCTCCATGCAACTATGGTTTCCCAGTCGCACTCATAAGCCTTCCTCCATGCGACTATGTACTTTTTTTCTGAGTTCTATGCTAGCAACTTTGAATTCTATGCCACTTTTTAGGGCCAGGACTCAATTCTCTACCAAAAACTCAATGAAACTTCTAGAGAAGGTAAATGAAATAGAAATAATGCTTGTAAACCAAAAACTGAAACCAAGAATTGAATTGACCATCCCCAGTGGGGGCTGACATTATGTCAAACACTTGGTGAATATTTAACCTATAGGTCACGAATACAAGTCTGATCATAAGGGACTGAAAAATTATCTAAGGCTTAAAAATAAGGGTCATTGCCTTCTCACATTAATTACAATGACACCAATTAGGTCTTTCATTCATTATTCGTTTAGATACAAGTGAAAACATGAAAATATCCAAGACTAAGATTTTTCATAAAACCATGCTTCCAACATTTAATCAGATAAATAACCATAATAGAACAACCATTAAAGCCACATAATCACAAAAGTAAGAGAAACTTATATTTTATTAAACATAGGAAAATTTCGACCAGGTTCGGGACTTCCACATTCCACTCGACCATAGATTGGATGAACCAAATTCTTTCTTCTAGCTAATAACCCATGTGCCATATTATAAGCAATAACATGGTATCTCATGGGATAAACCAATTCAAACACAACCAAGGGAATCCAAAGGTTAAAATGCCTCAACCCTCACCCTACTGTGATCTCACCTAAATCAGTACTCGAATCACAAAACTGAACCGAGCTTGGATGCCTCAAAATTTCTTCACCAATACATTGAGTAATTTTCATGTCTTCACCCTCAGGCTTTACCATGTATCCTGCCATTAACAGTCAATGGATTCCTAGGCCTTTGGGAATTTTCCTGAGACCACCTCACCCGGATCCAAAATCTTCTAGCAATCCAAATCTCAAACCAATAACAATCCCATCACAACATGGCTATCTGGAAATGGCAAGGCTAGGCTAAAATCCACTATCGAAACTCGAAAAAATCTATGCCAATGAAAAAAAAGAACCAAATACCAACATGCATATACCATGCATGCCAAAACCAACTAGGAAATGATACATGTAACCTGTTTCCTGCAAGTATTCTCGTTGAAGCTGCTTGATCCTTTATTTCCTTTGATTTCCTTGTCCTTCATTTCCTTTCCTTTCCTTTCCTTGTCCTTCCTTTTTCTTTCCTTTTCCTTCCTTTTCTTTCCTTTCCTTTCCTTATCCTTCCTTTTGCTTTCCTTGTCCTTCCTTTGCTTTCTTGCTTTCTTTATCCTCTTGGTGCTCTTCTCCTCTATGAGAATAATTCTAAAAGTAAACTAGCAAAAGGCTACCAACTAATGCTCTAAGGTATTTTTATTGATTAGGCCTCTAATTTCTTCAATTTTCCATTATTTTTCTTCATTTCCATCCTCACATACAACCTATGACCTTTCACCTTCATTTTCTCATATTTTCCATTATTTTCATAAATAATGTGAAAAAATACCCTTTTTCCTTTCCAAAGCCTTAGCCATTTCCTTTGCCAATTTCCCTTAGCCATAATCACAATAAGTGGTGACCACTAGGATATTTTTCCCAACATTCATCTTGGAATAAGTGTCCCTTGCTCGTGGTCTTATTTTACCTTTATTAACTTCTATTGCATGAACTTTTGACCTGGGGTTGTTACAAAATTTGTGAGATATGGCTTGAGAAGGTGATTCATGAGAATTTGAAAGGTGGACAGAGCATTACAAAGGCCAAAGGGAATAACAAAAAATTCATAATGACCTTCACAGGTTGTGAAAGATATATTGGGAATGTCTGGTCCTTTCAGTCTGATTTGGTGATAGCTTGAATGAAGATCCAACTTGGTAAATAATTATGTGCCATGGAGTTCATAAAGGAGATCATTGACTACTAGAATAGGGAACTTATCCTTGATGATGAGATTTTTGAGGGCCCTCAAGTTGGGACACATGCGCCACTCTCCATCTTTCTTTAAGACCATGACCATCGTAGATGAATAAGGGTTGCTTGTAGTAGCTCCTTAATAATATTTTCAATATCAGTCTTTTGTATAAATGGATGCCTATAGGTGAATATATTTTGTGTCTGACTACCCGAAATCAAAGGGATGTTATGATCATGCTCGCCTCAAGAAGGGGGTAGCTCCTTGGGTTTTTCAAACACATGTTGATGGTGACTCAATACCTTTTTAATATTTGGATGAATGTCGGCAGGGCTAGAGTCAATGTCTTGGATTGCATTTAATTGAGCAACTACCTCATGGCGTCCCTTTTTTAAAATATTCTCCATTCTATTCGTGCTGATGATAGTAGGAGCACCTGCTTGGATCCCTCTGAGTGTAAGAGTGTTTCCATTCTAATTGAAGCTCATATATAGCTCCTAGAAGTCCATGTTAATGGGGCCAAGTGTGCGAATCCATTTAGCTCTGAGTATGATATCACAACCTCCCATTTTAATGGAAAACATGTGTATTTTAAGGTGAAAGTCTCCATTTTAAGTTGTTCTCACAACATCCTTTGCATTTCATAGTCCCGCAATCAGCTATCAAGACCTGGAAATTGGATACTTCCCACACAAAACAATGCACTCTCAACAACCCATTTATGCACAAAATTATGTATCTTGCCATTGTAAATCAACACCATCACTGGTCAGTGCTTAATAAATTCTCATATTTAAGAATTTGCGGAGAATAAATACTTGCTAATGCATGGAGTGATATAATTGGTTCATCATGTGCTGTTTTAGTATTTGCTGAAGTATCTTGATATTCCACTGCGCCCTCTCCAGACACTCTAGTGGGTTGGGCCTCATCATCTGGGATATTTTTAGTTGCGTCAATCTTAAAGAACTTTGATTCCTTGCATTTATGGCCAGGGGGAATATTTGTCATCATAATAGTAACATAGTCCTTGTCTTCCTCTTTCAACTATTTCAACTGGCGATACCTTTTCCACCTCAAGGATTTGGGTGGGGCCACTAGCAGGGGTGGGGCGTGCCTTTGATGTGAATGAAAGATGACTATATTGGGAATTAATGACAATTTTTGCATATAAATATTTTTGGTAGGCTTCCAGCCAAAATAAATGGTTGATGCATTCTAAAATGTGCTTGGATTGCTTCCTTGAGGAAAATGATGAAACATTCCATAGAGAAGGTGTCCCATAGGCCCTCTATTAGGGTGACCAATTATTCAAATGTCGTGATGTAGTCTCTTACAATACTAGTTCGTTTGAGCTTCATGAGCCAACCCTAAAAGTGAGAGTCCTTATCAAACAAGCACAAATGGATTTAGAAAACATATTCCAAATTGGCTTACTTGCGTAGAATTTCTTATGCCATTGCCACCACTACCAAAATTATTGGTTCAAGTAAAGATCACCCACATGTAGTTTGGTTTCCTCATCCCAAATATTGTGGAGTTGAAAATATTGTCTCCTTTGTGCCACCCACACTGTCGGTTTAGAACTACCAAATTAGTGCATGTCAATCTTGGATGTCCTATTGCTAGAATATTGGTTAACAATGTGGAAATTATGATACCCCTCATATCGATTGTGGCTATATTTTCCTTCTAGGTCGGCATCGTCATGGTTCTGCTTGTTGAAAAATGTGTAACTAGGTTTGGTATTCATAAGTATGAAATGTACTTTTGATTCTTGTAAATTGTAAATAAAACAAAAATTATTATTATTATTTCTGGTGCATGGGTTTCATTCTCAAGGTCTTTTATTTTATAGGTCAAGCACCCATTGAGTGCTTGTAGGATTTTTCGTAGTTCAATAAGTAAAAAGAGTCATTTCCATAAGTTGAAGGCCCCATTAGGCACATTGTAACTTGGAAAGAAAATTATTTTTGTCTTTAAAAGTGCCAAAATACCCTCCAAGACCAAGTTGGCTTGGCAGCTGGTAAGTCATCCTAAAATAAAGAGCCATTTCCACCTTGAGACCCTCCAGGATTTGCATAAACAACCTCATGAAAATATCATCATATTCAACGCCTAGGTTCTCACAGTAGTCTTGGAATTTGACTATGTGCCCTTCGACAGTTCGATATCCTTCATTATCGAACCTGGGAATATTTTTTTCATACTTAGGAGGAAAATCATGTAAATCCCCCTAAAAATTTAGGGGAGGATACTGGGCATTTACCCACGCGTTCATGGGTGGATAAACTAGAGGAGAGGGAGGAGAAGGCGGTGAAGGAGGAGAAGGCGATGAGGGAGGGGAAGGTGGTAAGGAATAGTAATGTGAATGAGGTGGATTTTTTGAAGGCATATATGGGTGAGGTAATAATGCCCTATTGGAGACTGAGATGACGATGAAGAATCTATGAATTTAGTATTTGAATGAGAAGAGACGGGGAAATCGAATACCCAAGGATTAGGAGATAAAGGGTGGTTATGTCTAAAATAATCGAGGCTTCTTCTATTTTCTATACTAACAAGAAATTTTTGGTCCTCTAAAGGGGAGTGATTGACCTCAGATGTGGATCTGGTCAACCTCTGGGATGTATCCAGGTTTAAAAGAAATTAAAATGTAAATAAAATAAAAATATTGCTATACAAATTTACAGTCTTTCCTATATTTCACTTAATATAA
Source organism: Pinus albicaulis (assembly GCA_034641835.2). Lineage (NCBI taxonomy): Eukaryota > Viridiplantae > Streptophyta > Pinopsida > Pinales > Pinaceae > Pinus > Pinus albicaulis. The sequence continues at coordinate 416,775,904 of CM076579.1, read as the reverse complement.
AAATACAAGGTGTGTTTTAAAAGAGTACCTAGGGGGTGATAGACATGCACTTCATTTTCATACTCAGATCCTATGAATTTGTCGTCATCAAGGGATGTTGGGGTTTGGTCAGGGTTTCTCGTCCTCTTGTGCTAAGACTTCCCAATTCTCACGAAGTTCTTAATTCCTCCGGGAAACCTGTAATGAAAATTCATATAAAAGTTTAGTACGCTACGTTGATCGGCCAAGCCAAATAAAATATGTGGTTGAACAGGGTTAGAATTAGTAATCCATAGATTTAAACTAATACTCCCCGGCAACAACGCCAAAATAATGTTGGTAATCAAATTGTTCCCACCTGTAAATGGCTCAAGTACACATTCACTGAGGAATTGTAAGTCCTCCCACTTTAGGTGCAATAGCTTACCTCTAATGCACCAAGGGGGTATCCCTGGTATTTAGCTTTATGATTTTCAATGAAAGAATAAAGATAGGTCAGATACATATGATTAATCGTTGTAATAAATAATGGCATTAACGGAAGAGAGTTATAGAATTTGGTGATTACAATATTTGAAACAATATACGAGCAACATTAGATGACATTGATAATTGAGAAAAAAAAGAAACGAAAAATTCAAATGATAAAAGTATAAGTATAAAAATCGTTCCCATGTTAAATACAGGCGTATGTAACAGGTGCAGACTTTTTCTTTGCTCTACTTTGAACCTTTATAGATAAACACAGTCAATAAAAAATATTAGGACTAGAATCCATAAAGACAAAGCAAACCTCCTTGATCTTGAGAACAATAGTAACATTCAAACAAAATAAACTAAACACGAAGTAAACTAAACACAAAATAAAATGAACACATAAATCTACAATCACTAATAGAGCAGGATTTATTGTGAAACAAGAGACAAGCTTTCATTTGACAACAATCCAACCTAAATTGTTTAGTGCTACATTGATAATATAAATATCAGAACATGAAAACCCAACGAATTAATTCCTAAATGAGGACATGCCTATGATCTAGTTTTATGCAATTATCGATCAAAATTAAATAACCAGCAAACAAAAATTATTCATATCGCCAGAATAAGTTTCAGAATTGAAAAGATAAAATTGTGCAGCATGTACACATTGTTTACGTATACTAGGAAAATTTCCCACTTCTGTCAACAACCCCCCCGTGATGGGAAACATGATTTTAAATAATAGTTTTGAAAAAGTGATTGTCTCAACTGTAACCAATTTTACAATAAAATTTAATTAAACTTAAATAAAATAATTTTTTCGAAATGAAATAACTAATCATCATGGTGCCTTCATGGCTTTGAATATTTAGTTTTCTTGGTCGATATTGTAGGAGAGAGTGTGTGGGCTCCACACATCTTGACGGTTGGTGCTTGCGTGGTAATTAAGGGGATCTCATTCCAATCCTCTGGTTGCTCCATCATGGACTGCATTAGTTGAACTGGCTTGACGTCCTATGATGTGGCGGAGAGCTCCTCAACCACCACATTCTGCTTAAGTGATTCTTCAATTTGACTAGTTTGTCCTAATCAAGGGTAGCTAACTAGGGTACATTTTTGTCTTTGGTGATTACCACCACCAACCGCGATATTATCTGATACCATGTAGTAGGGAGACTTTGTATAATCTTATTTATCCCATCCATAATGGAAAATTCCCTATAGAGAGCATTCACCATTGTAGAAGGGGAGACCGCCTCCTCACCCTGCATAGCTAAGCACCCTAGATCTTGCTCTGTAGATTTTAGTTGATTCGAGAATTTTTTCTAGGATACTGACCAATTATCTTTTTTCTAAAATGAAGGCACGCCGAATCTTCAAAGATAATTCCAATCAACTCTAAAGTAATTTATCTCCTTGATCACTTTATCGAATTCATCTCGCATCGACTGAATCATAGTCTGCCTTATTTCAACATACAAAGCGAGAAAATACACCCATTTATGGGAGGTAAACTTAATCCTACCAAAGTATCATCCTCCAAGGTGCTGAAAAGATCGATGATGGAATCGAGGTTCTCTAGTCTCTTATCAAGGGATGTAGTTGTAGCCCTCTCCTCTAGACTTGCATTTTGTATCATGGCCTTTTCATAATGTGAGAGGATCTCTACATATGCTTGGACTGTAGTAATTTTTTTCCAAATATCCCTCCATATTTCTCCTTTAGCTATCACAAGTATCCCATTCCATGTCACAGTGACTCGAATAACTTATTTAAAAGATATAACTTTGCTATTCTTGTCTTTCAGGGTAGCTTGAATTTGTTTGATTTCGATGTTCTTCTGACCTACCAAGACTTCAGCTTTATGTTCAGCTCATGTTGTTTCTGCTTTGGCTGACTCTAGTTCCTGCTCCAACTGGGTTACTTTGACGTGTAAAAACTTGGAGTCTTATGCGTCAGATGTTTGGGCAGAACTAATAGGCTTGGTTGATCGAAGTTTATATTCTTCCAGGAGTTTTATATGTCGTTCTTCCTTCTCATGAGACTCCACCATTGATGCAGGAGCATCATGGTTCCAAATTTGTACATTTAGTAGAATCTAGGGGGTCTTATGTTTTCAAGGGAGTTGGTTCCCTAAGTATTTAATTTATGTAATTTTCAATGTTTTAAGTGATTTTATGTGAGACAATCAGAATAGGATTTAATTAAATATTTTGAGGTATATTTGTAAATGTTCTCGAATGTAGGAGAACATGAGAGATTTAAGCTAGTTGAGCTCTCATAGGGATTGTGAATCCTAGATTTAGGAATTAGTTGGTGATTTTGTGAATTTAGATGATCCTTAGGATTTAGTTGAGAAGATTGAGGATATGAACCAAAATTGGTTGCAGACTCTTTTATATATATTTGTAAGCCTCGAAGGCATTAAGGGACCATATTCTTAGATAGGTAATAGAGGAGATTTGATTGTAAGCATACGGGCATAGAGAGAGAGAGAGAAGTAGTGTGGATAGGCCAATGAAATAGAAAATCAAGCTGAGAGGAGATTCATTATTATGTAAATATTTGTTTGTGAATAGAAAACTCAATTCCCAAGATGTGGAGTGTAGAGTGTTAATGAATTATAAAAGTGTGTGTGTTTCGTATAACGTAAGTATTATAGGTGAGTTCGAGGCAAATCAGAGTGAAAACAATGTGAAAAGGCGGTTGCATTAGTCAAGACCATTTTGCATAAAAAATATTAGGAGGGATAAGCACCGTGGAAGAACAAAAAAGACCGAAACCCGACTTTATATCAAGATATAGTAGGGATCAAGCGGAAGAAACCAAAGGAATATGCACAAAAAATTCAAGTGAAATTACACCAAGTAAGCACAGGGACCGTCGGTGTTAGGATATTCCAACACATAGGAAAAAGTTAAGAATAACTTATTCTAGTGTAGAGTTAGGTAAAGTGTGTTTCTTTACTATGTACATTTGTAACTTATAATCTGACGGTCACAATTTGTAGTGATCCAACGGTTCATTCTCTCCTCGGTATTAACGACACTTGACCCATGGCTTAACACCTGATTGGTCCATGATCTCTATTTAAAGAGCATGGAGGGTCATTTTTCTGGTAACCGTTTATGAGAGAAACATATGTAATCTTTCTTTTTATATTAATAAATTTCCTGAAGTGGCCATGTTGGCTCAGGCCATGGACTGTTTCCCTCTTTGAGGGTTTTAACCACATGATATATTAGTGTACTGATTTATGATCTATTTGTGAGTAGTGACATTTGGTTTTTGATCTAAGGAACTTACCCTGTAAATTCCTACATGGTATCAGAGCTATTTTGAGGGCCACATCTATTGTTGATCCAAATCCGAAGCTGATTTGACTGCATGTGACTGTCGTTTTCTAGATCTACTAATTCTAAAAAAAATTGGGCCTAGAGAACTGCTCTGTTGTGTCTGGAGTGTCTGTTACAGTGAGGAACCCCTTTCGTTTCATGCAAAAAGGTTTCTGGTTGCCCAAGTTATGTCAGTTTAGATTTGGAGTTATAAAGTATCTGTTTTGCAGTTATATTTGTTAATAGTTATGCTTATTTCGGTTCCCTCTGTTTATTTTAGTTTTAAGATTTTATTTATTTGACGGATCTATACTCTTTTCTTTGTGTGTGCTCTGTGTATTGTGGAAGGGGCCCTGCCTTATTCACCAACAAAGCAAGTATAGAAGGGGAAAGAAAATATGGTAGAGGAGGATGTACATGAGGCAACCATTCATGATGAGGATGACCTCCATGAAACATAGACTGATTTTGACCTTGTTGATTTAGATGATGAGCATGATGATGAGGCCTCCAAAATGATTATCAAACAAAAGGATGACCAAATCAATGAGCTTCAGACTAACTTAGAGAGATCTCATTTTGTCATTGCATTTCATGAACAAGAAAATGAATAGCTCAAGACCAAGCAAGCCATCATGGAGATTCAACTTCTCAAGGAAAAAATAGAAGAAAACAAGGCAAAGGCCTTGCTTGATGAGGCATATGGAAGATATGGCAAAAATAATGACGCAAAAGAACAAGTGCCAAGGAGAAGGCCTAGGACTAGAGGGCTGAAAAGAGCTCTAGAACTAGAGAGGCAAAAGGAGGTTGGGCTTGCTAATCAACTCACTTTGAATGAACAATTTATAGTGGTAATCAATGAGAACCGAGAGCAATGGCTTGACAGGGCTAACCAGCACCTAGATAAGCTTATGGAGAAGACAAACAAAGATAATGATATATTGATAAAGAGGGCCAAGCACTATGCCAAGAAAAACAAAATTTCAAGGTCAAAACTTAAACAAGTCAATGCAAAAATTGAAGCTTTTACCATGCAAGAAGAGAAAATAAGGCTTGGTATCCTTGTTGAAGCCTCACTCCATGCCTAGCCATCATCATCAGTCACCATTCAACAAATTTTGGAAATTTTTGACACATTTTTGCAAAAAATTTAAGTTTTGTGCATACGTGGGCATTCATGTGACAGTTGAATTGTCCTATGCGCAACTCCCTAGGCATTGCGCACACTTTTGAGGCATATTTTGGACAAACAAAGACCTCCATTGGATTCATAATGATGAAGACGTGTAGCCTGTCAATTTTCTAAGGTTTTTGAGACAAAGTAGTTAGTAAAAAGGGAAAAAAACACTCAAAAAATCATGTTTCTGCCCTCTTTTTGAGCCTGGCGCTAGAGCAGTGTTGGGAGAATCACTTTTTGGGAGGTAAAAACAGGTCAAATCTACAAACCAAGCACATATATGGAAATTATACTATATAATATTTCCAATGAGATATCATGAGCTCATTTTGAACATTGGGAACTCCTCCAAAACTCAGCTTGAAGTTGGCGCTGCGCATAGGACAAATTTTCTGAATTTGCTAATATTTTCCTATTTTCTAAGTTTTTCCAGTTTTACCATGGTCAATGGGATTTTTACCAATGTAAATCATGAATGTAAAAGTAAATATGATGTGGTTTAATTACCTAGGGTAAATACATTAGGTCAAAAGTTTTGATGACATGTGATGAATCGGTTTGCTAAAAGTGAGGGATGAGTCAGTTTGACCTCCCTACACTCTAGGTATTTAGCTCAATTTTTGGTGGAACTGCTCCTCCTCTCATGGATTCAACCCCCGAGGATGGGAGGAGTTGTTTTGAGGTCTATATCATGTACTTTTTGACTCATTACATAGGTTGGAAATTGTTGTATGTTAAGGCATTGATTAGAGACTCTAGTGTAATACTTTTGGCAGGAAATTAATGAAAAGGTTGCAACTATTTCTTTGGGATACCTGTAGTATGATAATTTAGCATTGTTTTTCTTATGTCTCATTATGTATGAATTTTTTGTCTCATGATCCATTTCATTTCTATGATATGCTGATTTTTAAGTTGATGAACATAATACATCTCTCATGCTCTGTTTTGGCAAAACCTTCATAGTTTGTCCATCTTCTTCAGTTTAGAAAGAATTCAAGCCTCCCCTTGCTCTTTCTAGCACCTCACTTGTCTGATCCATCTCACCCTCAAAACCTAAGTGTTAGGTTTTCTACCTACCTTGCCCCATTGAATCTATGCAAACCTAATCCTATTTTCCATGACCTAGCCTCTTTGACCTGATCCTCACTCAACAACCCAATTCAACCAAATCAAACCCCTGTACTTATACCTAGCCTAAAAACCTAATTCATCCAGCCCTCTTGGCTATGAAATTTTAGAGAGAGCCCTCTTCGGTTTGGTAGGGCTAGATACCAACCAAAAATATTGGTTTGTGGTTACCTCTGTTGGAATTTCTTCTTCAGCCTTAGAGATCTGGCAGAGTGATAACGATATCCATGTTACGGGATCGTTAGAAACAAATTTACGCATATCAATATTTTTAATGTAGTATTTCCTTAGTGCCAACTTAAAGCCCTAATGATGTGGATCTTGGTTTGAAAATTCACAATTATGGTTTTGAGATTCAAAATTTGTGCTCTCTAATTGTGTTAGTGTACTACCCATATGAGATTTACTCTCAACAACATGTTTCTCCTTATGTTCATGATTTCCTTGGATATCCAAATCCCTTTTAGGAAGCCTCTCCAATAGAATATTTTCCACGTAAATCATGGATTTTTGTATTTCTTCTTTATTTTCATTCATAAAATTTTCTATTCCTTCCTTATTTTCATTCATCTTCTTTTCCATTGATCTATTAAGCTTTTCTTGGGAACTTGAGAAATCCACCTTTTACAACATACTACCATCCATTTAAATGTCTTTCTTCTCTAATTAACATCACTTAAATTCTAAGTCTTCACTTTCTTCATGAGTCAAGGATGCACCTTCAATAGATTTAATTGTTGTAGTAGCTTTATTTGGAAGCATGTTAGAAAATAGTAATATCCATCCTCTTTATTACAACAACATAAAAAGAATATTTTAATGAAAAGTTAGGTCACTAGTAAGTTACATACCTTAATTTGGATAGCATCAAAGTGGTTGAAGCTTTATTGATATATATCTGATTATTGAGACCTTATAGATCTTAAATTTGTTTTGTAATACTATGTTATGTATTTTTTGCAATTCCACAGGTGTCAACCTGATGTGCCAAGTGAAATTTATAGTAACTTTCCCAAAACTTGTTGATTTTTTTTTCCTCTTCACATGAAAAAGCTAATTGTATAGTGTTCCTTGTGTCCAATTCTTGAAATATAATTCTAAAACTGGTCTGTAAACTGTCGAAGACATTCCACTACATAGTTCGTCACAATGGATGTGATAAAATATACTTAAAAGTCTAATATCTACACTATTACAAGTATATTTCTATTTAGATTTATAAATTTGTAGATTATTGTTGATAGTGTATGCATTCGAATTAAAAACATGTAGAAAATAGAGAACAATGAAACAAAATATCACACAGATTTGAACAAGATATTGCCTAGGAAAACCTTTCAGGAGAAAAATAAAGATGAAAACTGAGGCCACTATGCTCTCTTTTTCTATATGAAAATATGGGTGTGAGTATAAATGAGTATGTTCTGCGGCTCGTGGACTACTACAATGCACAAATCCTCTCTATGTGTTATAACTCCTATCCATATTGCCTATTTTTACTCAACTATGAAAAAAATGCACTTTGAAAGAATGGAAACCCTTTTCCTCCAAGTGGCTCGGTTATAACATAGCCTGATAGCCTACTAGTGGTTAGGTTTGACTACCTCAAATATTAACCACAATATAGACTCTTATAGAGTCTTCTACATCATAATCATGTGGCTAGCATATTTTCCATGAATAATGGGGGATAACGTGGCATCCTCTCGAATTATGGTGGTGAAAAAAGGAAGATAAATTTTTGTGTGGCATAACTTTCACATACATATGCATCATTGGAAAGGTATTTGTGTGTAGAGTAGGAAAGAAAATGTGGAACTAAAGCGACATAGTTTTACAAGAAAATAACATTTTTTGATGCCTTAAAATGCTCTTGGAAGGTTTCATACCTCAATTTTCTAAACTAGGTCCCATAAGTAAAAATGCTCTTGAGAGCTTATTCCTTCACTTTTTCCATTTTAAAAGCATTGAGGTTGATGAAAAACAATATAATGATCCACTATGGATCAAACCTCCCCACATTGGGAGGCTTTTAGTCCCCAAAATATTCTACTGAATGAGGTGAGGAAATTTTCCCTCTCCCTTCTTTCTGGTGTATCATTTAGCTTTTCCCAGAAGTTATCCTTTCAATCCAATCTACTAAAGTTCATGTTGCCCCTGTCTTGTAGTTTTGGGCCTCTTCTACAAATCTGTATCTTCCATCAACTCTTCCTAAGAAGTTGGTGCCAAATCCTCCATACCAATGTAGGACTTGTTCCTCTTTTTTATCTAGCATGGAGGGCTCATAGAGTTTTAGATTCTCTACATTCACAAGAAAGTAAATGTAGATATATGGTGGTAAACGGATTTGAGAGGCATTATCAACCATATTTTCCAGTATCTCAAAGGGAACATTCTTTAGAGCCTTGATTTTATTACCAAGCCCCTGTAGCCTCTCCTTGTTCAACTGTAGCCATACTTTGTGTCCCACCTTGAATGATTTCTCTATTCTATGTTGATCATGCCTAGACTTATACTTCTCCTATGACTTATGTAGTGTCTATTGTAATTGTACCTGGATTTGCCTTATCTTCTCTATAGTTTTTTTAGGCCTCAAGGAGTTTCTTGTAAGATCTTCCCTCACTCCTCCTTATGCTCCATATGCAATGTCCAAAGGTGAAGGCAAAAAATATCCAAAATATATTTCAAATGGGGAATTTCATATAGAAGTGTGGCCTGATATGTTATAAGAATGTTGTATATATACCAGATTTTCATCCCAAGTCTTTGGATGCTTCTAGTTGTATCCCCTCAAAAGTTGCACCAAAGTCCGGTTAACTACTTCTATCTGCCCATCTATTTATTGCTGGAATGTTGTATATATCTTCAACTTCGTGTCTAGCTTCTCCCACAACGTAGGACAAAATGAACTAAGAAACCTTGTGTGCCTATCTAAAACAATTCTCCTTGGTATCCCAAAGTGTACCTAGAGTTATCCAAAGGACAATTTTGTTGCTTCTTTCCCACTAATGGTCATCTTACAAGGCATCAAAACTCACATCTTACTCAACCTATTAACAACCAAGAACATGTAGGCATGTCCCTTCTTGGTTGTTGGTAAATCTCCCACAAATTCCATGGAAATACTTTTCCAAGGACAAGTGGGTACATGTAAGGGATGATATAGACCTTGTTTCCTATCACTAGGCTTGATGGTACAATAAAGCATGTGTCCTCTTATGAACCTAGCTACTTGATCTTGCATATTGGGCCAATACACATACCTATGTGAGTTGGCCATGGTCTTCCCTACACCAAAGTGTCCCACAACCTTGGAGGTGTGAGCCTCTCTAATCAACTACAATCACTTACCTTTAGGAACACATAACTTATCCATCTTTTAGAGTATACTAACCCATCATAGAGATGGTATTAGACATTATTGTCGTCATCATGCACATGACTCTGAATTTGCAACTATTGAAACATCTCACTGAAGTCCTCATCCTCTGGATATTCCTCTTTGTATTCATGGATTAATGGTCCATGTGCATAAGAGTCTCCAAAGATGTTATATTTGATTTTGGTAGCCTTGAAATCATGTTAGCTAGTTGGTTTGTGTTTCTCTTCTTGTATTTGATCACCAAATACACCTATTGTAGAAACCCCATCCGCTTGTAATGCCTAGTTTATTGTACCTTACTCTAGGCCTGCAGGTACTGTAGTGATTGGTGCCATATGTGTGGATTATTGTCTCCTTTCCCATCAGATAGTGTTTCCACTTCTTCACAACTTTCACCAGGTTATAGAGCTTCAGGCCGTAGATGGGAAATTTAAGAAGCACCCCATGAAATACTTTAAAATGGTAGGATACAAGCCTTCCTCCCTGCATCAACACAACTCCCGTAGCATAACCACTCGAATATGTGTCCAATTCAAAGGGTTGTTGCAAGTTTGGTTTGTGTTTCTCTTCTTGTATTTGATCACCAAATACACCTATTGTGGAAACTCCATCCACTTGTAATGCCTAGTCTATTGTACCTTACTCTAGGCCTGCGGGTATTGTAGTGATTGGTGCCATATGTGTGGATTATTTTCTCCTTTCCCATCAGATAGTGTTTCCACTTCTTCACAACTTGCACCAGGTTATAGAGCTCCAGGCCATAGATGGGGAACTCCCATGAAATACTTTAAAATGGTAGGATACAAGCCTTCCTCCCTGCATCAACACAACTCCCGTAGCATAACCACTCGAATATGTGTCCAATTCAAAGGGTTGTTGCAAGTTTGGTAATGCCAGAACTAGTGCTTTAATGATATTATTCTTTAGCTCCTAAAAATCACTTTTCTAGCCCTTTACCCATTGGAAAATCTTTCCACTTGTTGTTATAGTATGGATAAGTGTTGCTACTACTAAAAATGAGGCTATGATTTTCCTCAGGTATTGGGTTTCCTAATAAAAAACCTGACCTCGGAAACATTAGTAAGCACTAGCCATTTCATGATGGCCTCCATCTTGGCAGGATCTATCTTCATCTCTCCTACACTTATAACATACCCAGATACACCAAAGGTTTTTGTGAAAAATCACACTTATTGAGATTTGCTAGAAGTTGGTGCTTCTTTTGTGTCTCTAGCACCTACGCCAAATGTAATATGTGCTCCTTCTAGGTGGAATTGTATACCAATATATCATCCAAATAGGCAATATGAAAAAAATATATAAAAGGGCACAATACATCATTCATTAATCTCATAAATATAGTTGGTTCATTACATAGGCCAAATGGCATGACTAACCACTCATACAAACCTTTCTTGGGTTTGAAGGCAGCCTTCCAGGTATCTTCTTCTATGAATCGAACTTGGTGATATATAGACTTGAATTCTAGTTTGGTGAAGTATTTTTATTGTCGTAACTGATCCAATAGATCATCTATCCTAGGAAAGGGGTGCATATTCTTGAGTGTGATTTAGTTCAATGCCCTGTAATCTATACACATCTACCAAGTCCAGTCTTTCTTTGGCCCAATCATGATGGGTGACTCACTTGGTGATGTACTCAGTCATATGACACTCCATCCCTATAGTTGTTGTAATTGTTTCTACACCTCACTTCCTTTTATCACATATTTCCTATACAACCTAATGTTTTGAAATGGGGATTTTGACAATAGTTGGATCTTGTGCTCCACTTCCCTCTTAGGTGGTAACTCTTTAGGCTCTAGGAACACATCCCTATATTCATGCAGTAATGATCTAAGTGGATATTGGTGGCCACCCACCTATTCCACTCAGATCCCCAATGCTACTTCCTTTCAGTTTCCTAATTTTCAACATAGATACCTATTTCAACAGTTTTTTATTTTTGGTAAATTTTCGGGTCTGGAACTTCTAGAGCCATTTTGAGGCCATAAATGACAATTTTTGGGAAAATGGACAAGTGTGAGTCTTCAACTACAATTGCAGTTCAAATTTGTTGTCCTCGAATAAAACTTTATAATATTTTATCATGCATGTCAAACAAAGATCGTATGCCAAATTTACAACCCCGAGAAGTTGACATTCTAACTAACCCCATAAGAGCTCATACCTTTTGGCGCTTCATCTCCTAGGATTAGGTTTTTGTACTTTTAGGATTTATCACTATTTATTCATGATAAAAAGGCCTCCAAGCCTCATTGTAACATAATTCAGAAGGCATGTATATGTCACATATCATCTCATAGATAAAATACCATCGCCTAAGATAATGTTTATCCATTTTGCATGTAAACAATTTTCAGCATTTGTTATTTATTAATTGAAATTTTGTTTCATTGTATCTTTGTATTTTTGTTTAAATATGTATTTTTTTCATTCCTTCATAAATATGGATCAATGGTGTCAGAGTTGTCTTCTCTTTCTCTCTTTTTTTGTGCATGTTCCTAATGAGGCTGAGGTATAAGGAGTTGGTAATTGAACTGGTTGAGCCCTTGCAATACTGACCTCACTGACCCTGATAGCCTCCCATGGTGGAAGAAAATAATACGAGGGAGTAAGGGATCCTTACAAATTTTTGCTCGAATAACCCCTTAAGCGACAAAGAAATGAGATGATGGGTAATTTTTCCTAGATCCTTTGGTGAATACCACTGGGTGAAGCATCTTCATCCAGCCTTCAGAGGCACAACCCCATTTAAGGTACAAGTTAACATCAACATTCCTATATTTGAAAGTCGGATAGATGCAGATGCTCTATATAGTTGGTTAAATATGCTAGAATGATATTTTCAATCCATAATTTTTTGATATGAAAAATATTACTTTTTCACTCCTCAAGGTCACCCCCCATGACAAGGATTGGTGGGAAACTTATTATGAGAAAATATATGAGGATTAATGCTCCCTATTTTTAGCCGCACCCTCTTGGGATTATTTCTGAGATGTCGTCAAGGCACAATATTACCATTTTGGGAGATATGAAGATAAGTACATAAAATGGACCACACTGCAACATGAAAGGAACCAAGAAGTGCCAAAGTTCATGAATATCTTTCATACTGTATGCACGAAGTTGGGTATCAAGGACTTTGAGCGACATCTGGCACCCAAGTATTATGGATGTATACACAATTACATCTAGGAAAAAATGGATTTCCTAGACATATCCTCGCTTGGAATATCATACTGATATGTTGTCAAGATAAAGTAGAAATTTAAATAGAAGAAGCGATATTTTGGATCTATGAATTCGAGGCAGGTAAAAGTCACATCCAAATTGGAGAAAAAAGGAAGCCAAGGTGGAACGACCTAGGACAACCCATCGAATCCAAAAGCAAAGAATAGCAATGGGAATACAAAGAAAGGCACCGGAAAGTAGTGTAAGTTCCACAAGAGCCCCACTCGCAACACAAATGAGAATTGTGCAAAGCAGTCACTACTGATTGAGCTAAAAGGTTTAGAGCCAGATGCATGTTCTAACTTTGAGCCATAATCTAACAAGGGGAAATAAATCATTGGCGCAAAACCCAACACCATTGTTACCACCACCAAGGTCAATAATATTGAGTCTAAAGATACAGAGGAGGGTGAAGGTCTCTTCCACTCACAGATGTGGGTGAAGGGTTCTCCGTTTCAATTCATTGTCAATAGTGGGAGTCAAAAGAACCTCATATTAGGAGAGATTGTTAAGCGGTTGGGCCTACTGAAAAAACCACACACACATTCATACACCATTGGTTGGCTCCACCAAGGGCGAGATATATGTGTCAACAAATAGTGTCACCTTCCCTACAATATCAATTCTTTCATGGAAAAGGCATTGTGTGATGTTGCTCCTGTTGAATTTTGTGATGTTTTATTAGGGAAATCGTACTTGTGGAAATGTCATGATGTGTATGAGTTAATACCTCGTAATGTTATTATTACTTTGGGAAGAAACCTATACAGGATACTAGAGATAACCCATATAAGAGGAATTTTGAGGTCTAAAATGTGCCTCCTAAGGAAATTATAAAATAATAGTGGAAATAATAAAATAAGATTAAATTACATCATCAAATTTTAGAGGAAAAAAAAAAAACTATTTTTTCAACTCATATTTTCAACTTATCTCCCTATGTATTTACTAAAATTTCGAGTAATAACACTTGTTGGGTGCATAATTTAATTCCTAATCTAAGGAGTACCCATGTTGTATACTTTTAATGGACTCTACTACATGAAAAATCACAAATACATGAAAAACATGATTGCAATCACGTTCTTTCATGTATTTTTCATTTTTTGTGTAGCTAGGTCCATCAAAAGTATGCAACATGGGTACTCCTTGGATGAGGAATTAAAGTTTACATCCAACGAGTACACCTGATAAAAAATTGAGTAAAACCTTAGGGATATAAGTTGAAAATACGAGTTGAACAAGTAGTTTTATTATTTTTTAATATTTTTACCTTTTTACTCCAAAAATGGTGAATCATACGCCATAGTTGACATCATCATCTTGAATCCTACTGGTTCTTATAAAGTTTATTTTGGTTGTAAATTTTTCTTAGGAGGCCCATTTTAGACCTCAGAATTTATGTAATGCTTACTGCCATTTCTTTTATTTATGTTAAGCAATGTAATAAGATCATCTCCTAGACTGGGTAATTTTTTTCCTTCCTGATTCACTCTCAAAGTGACAGGAAGATAATGGCCACATCAATGGCCCCCAAAAAGGGTTCCTCCATGCAGCAGAAGCAAGTTGATAAGGTTGTGGAAGAGTATAGGGACATCTTATCCTTCACCCACAGGGGTACATTTGCACTGTTAGGTCAATAATTCGACCTATCTAACCCCCGAAGCACCTCTATCTAATGGGAAAATCTATCATCACTCTTTGTTGGAAAATGGGGAAATCAAGTGGTAGATCCAGGAGTTTCTACAAAAAGCACACATCTGACCAAAGTCCTCACCTTGTGGAAACCTAATTGTACTCATACAAAAGAAATATGGGACCTAGAGACTTTGCATTAATTATCAGGCACTAGATATAAACATTGTCAAGAATATATACCTAATTCCACAAATTTATGACCTACATGACCAACTTAAGGGGGTTAAGTACTTCAACAAGATTAATTTGAATTCCAACTATCACAAAGTTCCAATAAAACCCACAAATATATGGAAGATCCTCTTCAAGTCTAAGGAGGGTCTCTTTGAGTGGTTGGTCATGCCCTTCCAGTTGAAAAATTCCCCTGCAACTTTTATGATGCTAATGGATGCCATATTGTGGCCCTTCACCAACCCAATTTTGGTTGTATATATGGATGACATCCTCATCCTCAGCAAGAGTTGGGAAGATCACTTGCAACATATTTGACAGGTCCTTCAAACGCTGTAGCAATATTAATTATGTGACAACTTGGAGAAATGCTCCTTTGGAATTGACCAAGTCCACTCTCTAGACTACAATATAATTGATTATCAAGGTGTGCATGTGAATCCAACTAAGATCCAAGTCATTTAGGATTCACCATCCTCGACGACTCTAACGTAGCTTCACAACTTCTTAGGCCTTCCCAATTTCTATCATAGATTTGTGTTGTGGTTCTCTCATATCACTTTTCCTTTGAGTCAAGTTACCAAGGTCGCAGTGAAATAAAAATTTTGTTGGTTTGAGTCACAATGAAAGGAACTCGTTGAGATAAAAAAATTCCTTTTGTTTGTGTCGTTCCTCACATTTTTATACCAGCAACAACCATTTTAGATTGAGACAAATGCCTCCAAATATGTTATTGGTGTAGTTCTCACCCAAAAATGGATTCTAGTGGCCTATCACAGTGAGACACTCTCTGATATTGTTTGGAAATAATCCATCTATGAGAAGGAGATGTATTCCATCATGCAGGCTTTTCGAAAGTGGAAACATTACATTCTAGGGAAGGAGACGATCATCCACAAAGATCATTGACCTCTTCAATTTATGCAAATACAGGGAAACTTGAATAATGATTTCCATCATAGATGGTCCATATATATGTAACAATTGAATTTTAACATTAAATACAATATGGGAAGCATTAATAATGTTGCAAATTGCCCCATTCGGCCCATAGTTGTGGCACTGGCCATTTTTCTCAACTCTTGTGGGCGCAAGACTTCTGGATGGCCACAACTATACAAAAATGATCCAGAATTCTCCACCACATACTAGATGTTGATGGATGGAAACCAAGTTCCAGAATCTCACCTCCAGGACGCATTTTTATGCTACCTGGGACACCTTTTCATTCCTTCAAGCGAGTGTACCACACTGATTTAGGAGGTGAACTATAGGCAGGTTGCAAGACACTTTGGTGTGGAGAAGACAATGGTAGTACTGCAACAATATTTTTATTGGCCAAAACTCTAACAGGATGTTGGAAAATATATTAGATCCTACACTGTCTATGTCATCACCAAGCGAACCATTAAGAATAAAGGCATGTACACTCGTTTTCCTACTCCTAGCTAGCCTTGGGAATCCATCTCCATGGAATATATGTTTTTCCTTCCTTCTACCAAGCATGATAATGACTATAGTGGTCATTGATATATTTTCTAATATGGCCATATTGGTTGCCTGCAAGAAGAGTATCATAGTCAAAGCCACTACCAAACTCTTCTTCAAATGAGTGTGGGTACATTTGGGATCCCACAAACCATTATATCATATCATGATAAATAGTTCCTAAGGGCATTTTGGTTGAGCCTCTAGTCATTGTTGGACACCAAACTCACAAAGGCAACAAGGTTTGGTTGCATTTGCCGAAGGAACACCTTGTTGGATCCCATTGAAAGCTTCGACCACTTCGATACAGGCCTTACACCATCATCAATGATGTGGGTGATAATGCTTTCGAGTTATTCCCCATTCTTTGGTTTTCAACCCATATTTAATGTGGACTGTCTTTGACCATATTTTCCACCATTTTTGGACACATCAAACATTACTGAGCAACTGACACCAATAGAGCTCAACCAAGATTTCATTAAACATGACACAACATTTCAAATAATGTACACATAGATTAAGAACACTCACCAAAATGGGATCTAACTATATTAGGTTTTCAAATCCTGCCAACTCCTTCACCAAGGCAAGTGACTCACTACGGACCAAGTTCAACAAAAGTTTCCCCACCTCATGGAGGCACTTAGTGCAATGGGGACCATTACTTCCTAAAGGGGGAGGACTAATATAGGTGGATAATGATGGCCACCCAACTATTCCAATTGGACCCCCAACATTGTTTCCTTCATTTTCCTACTTTCCAACACAGTTTCCTATTTCAACAATTTTATATTTTTGGCAATTTTTCGGGTCCTAAACTTTTGGAGCCGTTTTGAGGCCCTAAATGATGTTTTTTTTAGAAATGGGAAAACAAGAGAATTTGAATCATGTTTACAGTCTAAATGTGTTGTCCTGGGATATACCTTTCTAATAGGCTAGCATGCATGCAAAACAAAGATCATATGCCAAAGTTATGACCCCAAGAAGTTGATGTTCCAACTGACCCCATAGGGGCCCATACCTTTTGGTGCTTCGTCTCCTATGGTTAGGTTTCTAGATGTTTATGGTTTCTCACAATTTATTCATGATAGAAATACCTCCAAGCCTAATTGTAAAATAGGTCAAAAAGCATGTAGCTTTCACATCTCTTCTCAAAGATAAGATACCATCGCCTAAGCTAGTTTGTTTCCATTCTGCATGTAAACAATTTTCAACATTTTCTATTTATTAATTTAAATTTGTTTTGTTGTATCTCTATGTTTTTTTTAAATCTGTATTTCATTTCATACCTTCATAAATCTAGATCAAGTAACTATTCTTGTTGGTTTTTTTTCTTTTTTTTGTTACACCCCTCTAAGGACTCCTTACCTCTTACTGACTCTTCTACAAATTGATTTTCTCTTAAAAATATAAAACATTATTCTTGCCGAAACTAATCAATTTCTTGACTTATTTGGAACTTACCAATGATTTTTTTTACTTTCCTTTATGTGCATTTATGGTGAATTATTTCTCATCATTTATGATCCAATATTGGTTGGCTCTCAACATGAATATCGCATCTCGCATGTACATGTAGGGACTCCCAAACACAACTCCACACACATCAATGGGAATCACATCTAGCTCTACTTCATCAATAAAATCATCACTGATTGCAAATATAATTTTTCATTGTTCTGTTACCTTCAATTTTTCATCTTTATTTGTCCATCCCAATGGATATGGGCTTGGATGATCATGAACATCCAACCCTAACTTCTTGACTAGCTCTGTTGTAATGATATTTTTCTACGATTCTGAGTCAAACAGAGCATCAATATTTATCTTATTGACCAGTATCATTATATGGAAGAGTTTGGTAATTTATTTCTCTTCTTTTTGTCGAAGGCTACTTAGATTCACCTCCTTCAGAACTAATGTACAAACGATATTCTTATCCACGTACGAGCTTCCTTCAACTTAGTTTCTTGAATCAATGGCCATGAGATTATTCTTCCTAATTTCTTTCTTTTTGTTCTTCAGGTTAAGCTTTAGATGCAACTTCCAACACTTCTCCTTTGTATGGTCATCAATGTTGCGGTTGTTACAATGGTTACTAGGATATTTACACTAATGTGTTGTGGTTGTTATCTTTTTATCTTTTCCCCATTTTTTATTCTTCTCCCCCTTATTAGAAGCATATTTTTGCTCCTTCTACTTCGATCCACTTGATTGTGTTTCCTTCAGGCCTATCTTCTCCAAGTATTATGCTTGTACACAAGCATAATCCCCCGATTTGGGTTTGAACAACATCACTTACTTTCACAGATGGCAATGTAGACCCCCATATACTTGAGGAGTACATCTGAGTTCTTTTGGGAGATAACCAACATTATATCCATATTTCTTGACTCTATGTTGTACTCTTGCATGCTTTTCCTCGACGTTGTCCTAAAGTAGTGCCACCGAATCCACTGATCCTATACATACCTAATAGGGTAAAACTATTACTTAGTGAGGGTTTTAAAGTCTTCTCACTTGGTCACTAGAGGCGCTCCCTCCAACCTCAAGGTCTTCATGTGGATTTCCTACCAAGTTAGGGTATAGCCCTCTACTTTCAACAACTCAAATGAAATATTATGTTCTTCCTCAATTTTATGGACACTAAAATACACTTCTAGTTGTTAAAACTAGTGATTTAGCTGAGAGCATTGATCTCATTGTAGTATCGCTTAATATCGACTTCACTTCCATTTTGAACAAGGGTTGTGATTGATTCATGACATTTCAAATGGGTTGATCTTTTTTGGGTTATTTCTTTGGTTGGTTCTTCATTTCTTCCTAATATCTTGATCCCCTTTCTAATTTTCGTCTGCATTAGAACCCCCATCTTCTTAGAATATCCCAATATTATTCCTCAAGTTTGCAATGGGGAGATTTACATTACGATTTATATATGTGACTTATTTTTCCAGCTGTGAAAACCTATCATTTGCAGGATCGCGAGGGATATTCACATATTCGTCGGCCATGATTAGGATTTTATTACTTTTGACCCAACATATCTAGATCCCCTGTAAATATCCACAACATAATTAGAAAATCCTAGCTATGATATCAATATGATTCGTAAACTACCGTGGATATTCCAATGGATAATTTGTCACAACAAATATAATAATATACTTAAAAATCCAAGATATAAAATATTACAGTTTTATTTTTCTTTAGATTTATAGGTCTGTAGATTATTATTAATAGTGTATGCATGCAAAGTAAAACTATGTAGAAAATAGAGAATGAAACAAAATATCACACACACATTTGACACAATATATGAGTCGAGAAACCGTCTCAGGGGAAAAGTCCAGTTGGAAGGTGAGGTCACTCTGCTCTCTTTATCTAAATGAAAATATGGTTGCAAGTAAAAAGAAGTATGGATTGTGGCTAGTGAGCTACTATAGTGCACAAATCATTTCTATGTGCTTTACTTCATCCCTCTTGGATATTTTTTCTCAGCTATGGAACAAATGCACTTCGAAAGAATGTAACCCATTTTCCTCCTAGTGGCTTGGTTATAACATAACCTGATAGCCTAGTAGTGGTTAGGTTTGACTACCTCAACTCTCAACCATATTTACAACATATACTCTAGAATAATTGGGGCTAGTGTGGCATCCTCTCGAATTATGGTGGTGAAAATAGGAAGGTCAAATTTTGAGTGGCATAACATTCACATACACTCTGATTGATGTGATTCTTGTGTTGTTGGAAAGGTATTTTTGTGTAGGAGAGGAAAAAAAGGTGTGACTCTAAAGAAACAAATGTTTACCCTCAAAAAAATTCATTTGATGCCTCAAAATGATCCCAAAAGGTTTCAGACCCCAATTTTCCAAACTGGGTCCTGCCAGTAAAAAATGGTCTATGCAGTTGATTCCTCAACTTTTTCCACTCTGAAAGAATCAATGTGGATGAAATAAATGTAATGATCTAATATAGATCAATAACATACACCTAAGGTACTTCTATATGTCTCCTAAAATTCCTAAATATTTCGCAATATGAAAATTTCCAAATAAGAATATATACAAAAATACATAGTTGACTTGTTTAAAATATATTTCTTGATTGTTCACAAACCCTAACTTCCATAGGGTATAAATTTCACATATAGCAAAAAATATTCTGAAAATGGAACCAGACTTTCCCAAATATGTCTCCTTAATATGTTCCAAGTTTCATTTTATAAAGCCTTACAAAAAAAAGTTATGGCAAAAATACGAAATTGACGCGTTTGAGATTGAATTTTGGAGCATTCAAAAACCCTAACTTCCTTGGAGCATATATCTGAAAATATAGCTAATCGGGATCTATAACTTGGACCAGATGTTAAAAAATGAATCTTCTCAATGTGATATGGGTTTCACATTATGAATTGTCATAGGAAAAACGTTATAGCAAAATTTTCGAACGTACATGTTTGAGATAGAATTTAGGAGACTTTAAAAACCCTAACTTCCTTAGACCATATCCCGGAGACTGTAATAAAATGACATCTGAAACTTGAAATAGAGACTCCTTGGGATATCTTCTTAATATTATCCGAGTTTTACTATCTTAAACCACACCAAAAGTATGTTATACCGAAATTTCCACGATGACATGTTTGAAGTAATAAAACCCTAGGATCAAAAGCTCTGATACCAAATGTTATTATCCCCGTGCCTTAAAAATGATAAGAAACCAATAATTACAGTCCACTTTGAGGGTGAAAGCTCATTTTACAAATAATACAATCAACAAGACAAAATTTGATGATCTTTTTGGAGACAGAGGATATGATTAGGACCATAAAGGGTTCTATCCTACATAATAATATAACAATAGAAATCACAATATAACAATAGAGTCTTGGTATTCACACAATAATTTGAGAATCTTACCTATTGTTTCCTCATCCTAATAGTCTCACATAATTTTCAGTTTCGGATTTTCCTCAAATTGAATGCTCATTTTCTGCATTTTGATAGCTTGGCATAATCTGTAGATTCAAGCTCTAGACCAACTGTTGTGTATGATCCATATGTTTCTGGTACTTATAGGTTCCTTGGATCATCCTTCTATTCACATTATTTTATGACAGTGTAACATTCCATGAATTTTTTAACTACTTGAGAGTGTATGTGCATGCAACATAAGGGATTGGACTTTTGTGTGATCTGGCCTTCTGGTCCAAAAATATTCTCCTTGAAAATATACAAAGATACAACCACTGAGATATCATTTGATTTAAAACTAAATGTCACCTTAAAATTTTGAGCCATATCTCCCCAATCTATTGTTCCTATGTGCACTTCTAGTTATTTATATCAATTCTTAGGAATGTTTTCCAATGTATGAATGAAAATATGCACCCATTCTTCTTTCTTTATCTTACCCTTATTCCATGTTGCAATGCAACCCTTGAGACGAGTACGAGGGAAACTAAGTCCCATATAATTTGGACCAACATTTCCAGAATTCAATATGGACCTAATCTGCAACAAATGTTTGCATTTTTCCAATTCTCCACTCTTTCTTTGTGTGCATCCCGCCATCGTGCATGAGTTTCTTTCAAGGATACATCTAAAGTTCGCAATCTAAGATTTTTAGGTACCTGTGACTCAAAATATTTGAAAAAATAACACACATAGTTCATTCCATCAAACTTTAGGGGATCACATACCTCTTCTCTAATCCAACATACTCCATAATTAACATGAACACATCTTTTACTGGATACTTCATGTAATCTTTGTTGCCAGTTCTCAAGTGCTTCTTATGAGTATAAGGTGTAGGAATTAATATTTTGATAGCTTAACACCATTGGTAATCAGGTAGGCATAATCATCCCTACGTGCAGTCACTATAGATGTTTTCAAGGTCTTTTGTGTTGAATCCTTCCCTCACAGGTTCCACATATCATTCTCCTTCTATTTTATCTAATGGTGCAATAAATTTCAAGTCTCCTCACTCAAAGATCATTTGTCTCTTCTTCAAGTTGATTATGACTTGATTATTGAATGGCCAGTCAATTCCTAGTAATGCAGGATATGGGCTGGTATCATCCACAATCTTTATGACTTCAAAATTAGCAATACTCCTTACTCCATCAATGTTGACCTCTACCCTTTTTAATATGCCAATAAGGAAATCATGTATTGGTTTTCCAATAATAGCTAGATAGGTGACCAAGTCAACTTTTGCCTCTCTATCATTTCCCAGACCTTCTTAGGAAGGATATTTACAATTGACCCTAGATCTAGAATAATGACGTTCATAACATAATCCCCAATCTGTGAGCTAAACCTAAATTCTCTATTCATCCTTTTCTTGCGCATTTTTTGCTTAACTATGTGCATGTGGGTCTATGCGCTAGGAAATTATCGCTCCTTTGCACACTGATAAAAAATTATGTGCAACTTGTCTAGGGTTGATTCATATTTTATGAGTTCTACACACCCTTCAATAAATTTTAATGGGGCTTACCTCTTTAGTAGTTTCTCCAGGTGAAAACTTGTCATAGATCAGTGGCATGTCAAAGATAGGTAGTTCATGCTATGAGATAGAGCTTGATGGACCCATTCTACTATAACCAATTCCCTCCTAGATTCATGGTATGTGTCATTTTATTTACTAAATAAAATATTGTAGTCACTTTTGTAGCTTTCTGTACCCATTGGTGTGGTTAGCTTCTTTATCCCACTGCATATACTTCAGTTCTCATCTCTCCACATGTAACTACTCCAACTAGTGGAAAGTTTATGTGTACTTCAACCACTATCATTTGTACATTCTAACCTCTCTTTTCCTGCCAATTGGAAATACGCATAGGGAAATATTTTATAGCATGATTTAATTGTTTGCAATAGGTACATGTCATGCAGGAGTGGGGGAAATATAACGCAATGTGTCTTGGTTGCCTACATTTATAGAATATTATTGGATACCTACCTCTTATAAATCCTCCTTTGACTCTTCACTAGAAGTATTGTCCTCTTCCTTGCACCCTTTAGTCTATACCTTGATTATAAGCTATGGGCTAGTTATAAGTATGTGCTCCTACTTCAAATCCCTCTACCTCCTGTAACATGTATGCATCAATACTACGCTCTCTCATCAAATCTAGTGCACGAAAGATATGGATGTTGTGTCCTACTGACTTGAAAATGTTGTAGAATAGATTTTTGGTTGAGATTTTGTACTTCTGCATCATAGGAAAGGTTGTCGGTATATGAACCCATACTCTACAAAATTCACACCATAGTCCCTCCCTTGTGCTAAAGGATTGACAACCCTATAGCTATGTAATATGTATGCTATCACAATTGAAAATTCATTCCTATGATGGCCTTCTCTCCTGCATATGGTACGGCAATATTCCTCAAACTTTTGTTACCTCTGGCTAGACCTTGTAACTGTAGTGTTAAAGTAGCTAGTTATAACTGAACTTGAGCCATTCCTGCACTACTCATGCTTGTTATAGGAGATCCTTCCAAATTCATGGAAATTGCTAGGGCCTCAAACTATGACACAATATTTTGTTGAGTTAATAGGATGTGTATATGAGGTAGTCATCCTACAATAAACCATTCCTTATGTTATGCATTCGAAATTTGAAATTTCAACCGATACAACAAGACTTTGAACCTCTTATCAAAGTCCCATACTTATTCACTAATGTTCTGATTAATCTCTTTAATCTTTGTGATACACTGGGATTTTGATTTTGGTTTTGGAATTCTTTCAGCAACACCTATCTGATATCTCATAATGATCTAACTTGTCCTGCTAGCATGGTAGCATTATATTTCATGTGCCAAGTAAGTGTGTGGTCTCCAAAGGTGGTATCCAACTACGCAATCTTCGTTGGTTTTTCATTTGCTTGATATTCCATACTTCTTCAAAAACAAAGAGATGGTGTTCAAGATCTTCTATCCTAGTGCTATGAAAGACAAGTATTCGCAAGGTAGGATCAACACTCATCATTGTGTTCTACGTGGTATTTATTTGTGATACTCTTGATATATTGAATCATACCCCTTTTGTCTAAATACTTCCACTACATTGACTAGCTTTTCTACTATCCCTACTCCTCTCACTAATTGAAATTATCTACAACAAATTTTTATGTCATCTTACTTTTTGGCTTAGAGATGTGCACGAGGTTGTGGGTTTGACACAGGATATGACCTGAGCAGGGTCACCAAGATACACTGGATCTTATCATGCTAGACTGATCTAAGGATTACCTTCCTTATTTCTCTCGTTACCTTTCATACATAACACTTCATGCAGGTGGTCTACATTGATTTCCTCTTCCTAGTCATTAAAATCCCACTCTTCGCTACTTCATTTCCTTTTTCATCTTTTTATAATTTTCCTCACTATCTTTTTGTTACTCACAGGTGCCAACACATATCTTCCCCTTATCCCACTACTGCACCAAATTTTTTTTCCACTACGTTGTACTTCATTAACTTCTTCTGTTGCGCTTTCCTCCTATGCCAATGCACACGTTCTTACTCTCCTCAAATATTCTTCATTTCTTTCTATGTGATGCCTTGGAATCCTCTACTCATCCTCACACAAGAACACTTTTATTTAAGTAAAAAACAACCTCAGGTACCTCCCTCGCAGACCCTTGAAAATTTTTCTCTCATTTGTGTTGTATGGCTAAGCACCCTCAATAGAAAATTCAAGAACGTAACCCTCCAAGACGTTATTCAGGCAAAAGTATATTGTGCGCGAGATATTGTTGCTTACAGAGTCTTCCCTTTGGATTAGTTATGGAATCCAATTGCGCAGTACCATAGGGGGCCAATTTCCACTTTCTTCTACTAATCTTGCAACCACTTAGCCATAACAATCATGAATTCAAAGAAGAAAATTTCATGAAAATATATAAATACATACCTTCGCAACCATTTCTTGGGGCTAATTCACTGATTTCTGGCCTGTTCTGCCGCAAATTCATGTTCCTCTATTTGCACTCATCGTTGTATTTCTTCCTTAGTAAGACTCCACATCCCCCTGAGTCGTAGATCCCATTCCCAAAAATCAAACCATTTGTTGGCACAAATAGGGAAAAACTAGGTTCAAAATCAATTTTCCAACAAAACCCCTCAAATATCAACCCTTTTAGTAATTTTTACAAGCAAATAAAATCTCACCCAAAATGTCTATAAAAATTTACAAGAACTTAAACATTTTTGTAGTGATGAAAGAGAAATAAATCATACACTATCACTCTTATATTCAACATATCATTACTTCTTGTCATTTGTAAAAAGAAATTAGTATATACTTTTATTCTATGTAAGAAACCCAACCTTTACCAATATTAAATAAAATCATATTATAAAAAGCAAACAATTCATCACATAATCCACAAACACAGAAACCAAAACATATCCTTTTATTATCATGGTCATGTATTCATTACATTATCTTTATAGATTAACTTCTTACAACACATGAAGTTAAGTGTAAGAATCCCAAAACCCTGATATTCTAATTCGCGTCTTTAACTATTTATAGTTCTACATTTAGCCCCAAGCCGACGCAAAAACTCCTTTTTACTATGGGCAATAAAGAAAAAACCATACAAAATAAGTCAAATGACTTTTCTTATATTTTTGCATTTCATGTGTTCACCATTAGCCAACCTCCTACACGGTACCCTTCTGCGCATATTAAAATTAAAATTATTAATGTATAGGTTTATTTTATATGAAATAAATAAAAAATTATTTAGAAATTTAATTTTTAAAATTTACAAAATATATATATATATATATATATATATATATATATATATATATATATATATATTTTTTTTTTTTTTTTTTAAATGTAATTATAAATAAATAAATAATTCAAATATATTATATAAAATAATAATTAATATTAATATTAAGATATAAAATAAATTATTGAGTCCAGAGACTTACTCTACTCCTCAATTTGAGGGGATGTGTAAGTTTGTTTGTTGGTAGATGTTCTTTTAAAATAAAAATTATGTTTTAAATAGAAAAATAATGTAAGCTATAATTAAAAAAAAAAAAAAATTGTTGTAAAGTAATTTAAAGTAAAAAAATTATGTGAATGTTTAAATCTTATATTTTAAAAAAATATCAACAATAAATTTAAATAAACTTTTTGAAGATTCATGTTAACTAATTTTTGTGGATATCAACTTTAGAAAAAAAAAAAAGTTTTTATGGTTAAATTTTTTATTTGGTCCTGTATATACTCTATTTAGCATTCAAAAATAAAATTTAAATAATGAAAATTAACACATTGTATTTTTCCCTTTAAAAAAATTTACACATTAAGAAATTTAATACCTCTCAACTTATATTAATTCAGTATATAAAGTAAATCTATGCTAATTTTAATAAAACACCAATATATATATTATGATAAAAGATACTTTTCTATGTATTATATATATACTTGATATGGTAAATATAGAGTCACTATTATATGCATGATTCCACTTACCATTATCCTAACCTTACCATTTCCTGCCTCCAACTCCACTCTCTTCCTTTCCCTCAGTCAAAATCCGTGACACCTTGGTTAAGTGCTAACTAGTTGTTATGTTATTTATTTTTAAAGAGACTAAAACATTTATTTATTTTGAGAAAATGATTACGTTGGAGACTGAAAGTATTCCAAGAACTGAGAGGTGGTTGTACAGAAAATAATTAAAACAGTTACCTTTCCTCTAGGGATAAAAGTACATCCTAGTGAGGAAAAGGGGTTATGCTTTGTGACTAGGGAGAGAAAGGAAGAGAGTGATGATTTCTTGCGCTAGTGGTGACCACTGGAAACACTCAACATTCCTGAATTCTGGAAAAAAAGAATTATGGACTTGGGGTCCCGAGGTCTCTTCCGGAATTTCTGTCAACCTACTCATATCAAGTGTGGAGCACAGAGGGAGATGAGGACGTAATCGCCTCTTTCATGGTAGGGAAGACATCATCAGCTGAGTCTGAAGTGAGATAAGTATACATATTTGTTTAATGCATATATGTTACACAGATTTATTTAATACATGAATGTCTTTAGACCGAATTCTCTTAGTGTAGGAATGGTTTCTTGACATTATGGAAATGAAGAATGTTATGTTGCGCATGTTGAGGGTAAATTATATATGTCTTTCTTGTACTATATCCCACATTTTACTGTGGGACTGAAAAATGTATGTGGGTTGTGTAACAAAATTATATATATATATTGAAGTTATAACCTGACTTTCAAAGAAAAATACAGTGTAAATTGTAACTACAGTATTAGACTAAATAAAGACGGAAATATACAACTAAAAATACGAATTAGAAGAAGCTGTTAGTTCAAGGTCCAAGGCCGAAACCCTAGACCCCAAAACTGGTAGTTTTTCCGTAACTATGATATACACGGATAGCAGATGGTCTGGACATCTTCAATTAACCAAAGTAATGGAAAGAAAAATAGTAAAGAAATAGAAGGAAAATCCCTGTATGAATGAAAAGCATATATATTTATTATTTTGTAGAGAAAATAACTAATTCTACAGTGACAAGAAAGGTAACGAGCTCATCGAGCTAGTATAAGAATTAATGAATAAAGACCAGCGAAATATAGCAAATAACAATATACACATATCTTAACAATACATGAATTGTTCTTTACGACATTACTTCCCCAGGCGCGGGCCAAAACTTAAATGACAGATAATATATATCTACCAAGAAATCTAGAGTCAAGCCATTAATTATGGCAAAAGATTAAAACATTAATTGACGCTAATACAAAGGAATCTACCCTCTCAGGCGAAGCCAAGAAATCGGCAGTTAACCAGGAGTAAAACCCTTGAAATTTACAGAGGAGATTCAAGAAAACTGCACACAGTCAATGTTGCATGGGAAGAACCCTCGAACACATAAGGAAGATCAAACATGCAGCATTCCATTGCCTTCAAATTAAATTATCCAAATTTTACAACACCGTGGAGCACCATAGGGACAAATCTAGAGGGCTTATGCCGAGAAGTTTAAGTAATAGACAGAGAGGCCGGTACCTGTAAAGGGATGGAAAAATGGTAAACGAAAAACAAAGTGCACCCTTGTAAGGAAAACTTGCAAGCAAACCCTGATCATTGAGTGAGTAAGTTACCTGCGCCATTGATAGAAAATGGTGACTGAGAAACTCATAATATATACTCTAACTGTTAAAGCGGAAATATGTATGTAATAGAAAAACCTTATATATAACTTACGTGGTCAAGAAATGCATTCGTAGGGTAAGTTCGTATTTCTGCCAAAGGAAATAGTAGGAGTGAGACCCAGAATTTTACCAAGCTATATCTGACAGATAATGAGTAGCAAGCTTAAGGGTTGAGCTTGAGGGCTTACCAACTGAGGGTATGGGTAGATGTTGTTGAAGACGGCGGTGGAAGCCCGAGACCTAACCACAAATAACATGGGTTACCTCAGCCGTGGGGTTGAGCCCTGTACCCTGCAACCATCTGCCAAATGGTTAGAAAACTAGAGATTTGCATAGACATAGTAAACAAATAACATGTTAAACCATAACAAACACAAACTCCCGAGTCTGTTGCAAAGGCTCCGCTTACTTGTAGAGGTGGCATGGTGGCCAAAGCCAGCGAAATCGAACATTGGTCGAACAGGTATAGAGGCAACATGATTGCAGAGGCGCAACATTGTCGGAGACAGAGAAGAATGACAAATTTGGTCAGGGTTAGCAGGGTCATTACCCTAAACCAGTTCGTGAGAATTGTGACTGTAGATCATGAACCCTGAGATCCAATGGTGGACAGTAGCACAAGTGTCCGCATTTAACTCGAAATCCCATGCGAATGGTACAACTCATAAATCTCCCACCAAAATCCCATGCAAATGGTACAACTCATAAATCTTCCGTTTAATGAATAACATATTGTAAATATATACAACCAAGGAAAAATCATAAGAATTATTATCGTGATTCTATCATGATATGATACTATATAATTGCTAACACAACCATTGCACTACCAAACCAAATTAACATTATATGTAATATGTCGAATAGATAATAATTAGTCCATAATATGTTATATGTATGGTTTAGCATGCGTAAAAATAACGATGAGTTTTAAGTAATCAAAGTGGTAACACACCCAATCACCTTACCCAATAAATAATATATGTGTTCATAAGTTAGGAATAGGATGTAAAAGTATTTTTTTTTTTTTTAATTGGTGTGTACGTTACAGCTCCACTCTCTTCCCTCAATCAAACTACCGTGCAAAAATTTTGTTTACAATATACAGGGAAAAATGGGTGGTACTGGAAAATTGCATGTAGGCACAGATACTGAACAAAGATGCACGCCTCTTGTACCTTGGTTGACTGTTAACTATGTATCTATAGAGTTGGCTGGATTCAAACTCAACTGTGAGGTGGGGACACACTATGAAAGACGACAATGTGGCGTTTGATGGTGAATGACGAGACATTACCTCCAGCTTTCACGACAGTGCCATGTCAAGCATTCACAGTCATAATTAAGGACTGATTTGAAACGTGCTCAACTGACTTGTGTCATGTGATTTTGCAGGATGACCTGCTTATTTATGTGAATGCTCTGCTATTTTTTTTTTAAAGCAAAGTGACTTTCTTAAATCTTTTTTAAAGCAAAGCTATTTTTTTCTGACTTCTAATGATCTGATTTTTTGTTTTAAAATTATGGCCAAATCCCACGCCAGAAAGCTGTTTCAGCCTTGTCTCCCATTGCGATGTCAGCCAGCTTTTTGAGAGCGTTTATCGTACATGAATGGAAAGCTTTTTAGCGCTCTGCAGCTGATCCGTGCAGAGTTCCTGCTCTCGCACTGTACTAATTTACTGTATTTCTGCCGTCAATTCTGAGACAAAGGTTGTCAGAGTTTTTTTTTTTTTTTTAAGTGAAACTGGGAAATATAAAAAGAGTTTTCAATTCTTAGAATTTTGATGAAATGAGATCAGAAATGGATAAGGGTTATAAAACCATAATTGAAACTTGGATGTTGACAAAAAATTTTAATGAAATTTTGCTATATGCTCGTCAAATTTGTAACAAAACCATAACTTTTTTTTTCTTTTCCAGTCAGTCAATCAGAATTCAGCGAACAGAAATTTATGATTTTGCTCGATTCATTCTGTTTCAGATTTCTCTAACGCTCTGGGTATATTCGAAAATCCCAAAACGTTAAAGTGTGGAGAAATCATAAATAAAACCATTCTGGTTTGGACAATTGGAATCTGCCTAATCATAGCCAAAAAAAAATCGCTATTCAATACATGCTAGAAAAGAAGAGGCTCTTATCATGAAAATTCACTTTTATAAGGCTTGTGATAGTGTGGATTGGTGGTTTATCAGACTTGTACTGTTGGAAGATTGGCATGTCTTTACCCAATATCAGATGGATTATGGCTTGTGTATTATTGGACAGATATGTTGTGATTATAAATGGCTTGCTTTCGAAATTTTTTGAGGCTGGGAGAGGCCTACGACAGGGTTGTGTCTTGTCTCCTCTCATTTTTATCCTTATAATGGACGGTTTCAGCGACTTTATGAAGATGGCAAAAGAGGCAAGGTACATTTCAGGGTTATCCTTCTCTTCCACTGTAAGTATAACTCATTCTTTGTTTGTTGATGATCTTCTTGTATTTGGCAGGCTCCTAAACCACTGGTTTTACCTTCACTATATTCTTAAATCGTTTGGTGCTTCCTCCGGGCTATGCATTAACAAATGAAAGTCTTTCTTGCTTTTTGAGAATGGGGATGCTAATGAGATCAATTTTATTGCGGGCTTCATGGGGATTCATACAAAGCATGCGATGGAAGGTTTCACCTATTTGGGCTTCATATTAAAGCCATGTGGATATAGGGTGGCGGACTGGACATGGTTGGTGGACAAATTTAAGCACAGGATATCAAAATGGACTCACAAGTGGCTATCGCTTGGCGGCAGATTCATTTTGATCCAAGCGGTATTGACTCAATTTGTAGTATATTGGGGTCATCTCTATTACATTCCAGAGCACACAGTCGATCTTATAAATTCAATTATCTCTCAATTTTTATGGTCTGGTGCTTTCTGGTCAAGAAACATCGTTTGTGTGGATTGGATTGTCTTACGCTACCCAAACAGTATGGTGGTTGGGGGCTTATGAACATTCAGGCTTTCATTTCCGCACTCATTATTAAGTCTTTGTGGTGGGAAATTATTGGTCAAGGGCTTTGGACCAAGATCATCAGGTGTAAGTATGTGACGGGGGACCCGCTTCATCTTATCTACAGTGCACAAATGACCCATCCGAGATCTATTTCTGTCATATGGCTGGGATTTTAAAAAGTTATGCCTCTGTTGGCCGCACGACTGACTTGGGTATTTGGGAATGGACAAAGGATTTTATTAAGCTATGACAGGATCCGTGGCATGGTTGGGGACACACAAATGGAGGATCGCTTATCCCATCCGCTAGCTCATAAGGGTATTTTCTACCTTTTCCCAAGTTACTTTATGTTGGGCTCATGGTGCACTGATTTGGAAATTAGGAGAAGAAATTGGTCTCCGTTGCAGGGATGCAGCTGACTAGAAAATACATGTACATAAATTACAAGCGGGATGTCTGTTTCATAATGGAGCTGGTGATTCGATCACGTGGGATGGGGCCATGCCGGGGGAGTCGTTGATTGTCAAAGATATATTCCAGCGTTATATATCGGAGGTTGTCAAATAAATCTCTCTCACGTTTTCAGCATCTATGGTACAAGAAAATACCAACTAAGATTCTCTTTTTTGTTTGACTTGTCTGAAAGAAGAAAATATTAACGTGGGATTCTCTCAATAAACATGGGCTCTATGGTCTTGGTCGATGCTCTTTTTGCATGGATCACGAGGAATCAGCCTCACACCTATTTTTCTCCTGCTCATTTGTTTTGAAAATCTGGTCTTTATTTTCTAGATTCTTGATCGATCCTTCGTGGAGGCCTGTAGACTGTATAGAAACCATTATCACCTGGGATAATCTCAATGGAAATTTTAAATCAGTGTCGTTCTTCTTAATGTGGGAGATTTGGATCGCAAGGAACAGATTAATATTAGATGAAAGGGATGCCTCCATTCCTCATATATTTGTTGCTATTATGATATGGATAGATGGTCGGGTAACTTCTCCCACCTTGGATGTGGATTTATCTCATCGGATCCGCTGACATCCCATCTCTCTTCCAGTGATCTTTTTTGATGGGGCATGTCAAGACGAGATGATGGGATGTGGCGCGTGGATCAAGCTTTCACAATCGAAAAGATTTCATATAAGTTGGAAGGGTGGTAAAGGGTCAAATAACAAGGTTGAACTGATGGCGTTATGGAGTGGGCTTCTAGGTGCATATAATTTGGGTTTGTCCTCTATACACGTTTATGGTGACTCTAAAATTATTATTGATGGAATATCTAGGCGGTCTTCTTTGATATTATGTGGGTACCAAGGTTGGATTGAGCGGGTCAAACACCTCAGGTCCAAATTGAAAAATCCTCCCATGACTCACATATATAGGGAAAGCAACACTCAAGTGGATGGGCTATCTAAAAACTGATTAAGTTTACCTTTTGGTAAAACATAGGTATCTCACTATATGGATGGCCATCCTATCAGGCATTTTGACATACCTATTCCTTGAAGCACTATCCCATAGGAGGTCTCTACACATCTGCAAGCGAGCCGGGTAGCAAGTGAGCCAATTTCTGATGGCACTTTTTTTTTTTGACATAAACGGTTATGGAGTATTAATATTCATCTTGGCCTGAATGCTAGAAATCTGATTACATTGAGGATGTCTAAATCCTGATGCATCTCACTGCTAAGAATGAGAATGCAGCCAAAGCTTGCAGACTTCTTCCATGATAAGAAATCTAAAAATTTGATTTCAGAGATTTTCCCCAACTTGAAGATACAAACAAATTTATTTAAGAGCCAGAAGTAAAACATGACAACAATCAGCTTATGGGATGGGTTCCCATGATTCTTCTTCGTCTTTCATCTTGACCCCGGCAGAGAGGAGGGTAGCTTTGTTGGCTTCAATGTCCGCCTGTTTATTATGAGTTCTCAGCACATGGTAGTAATTCAACTTCTGAAAAGCGTTTTCCAAACCCTTAATTCTGGATATCATCCTTGCTAGTTTGAGATCCAAGGCTGGGGAGTTGGAAACCATTGCGTTTATAATGATCTGGGAATCTCCTATAACATTAGCCTCACTTATATTTAAATCTTTGAGGATCTTGAGGCCTTGAAAGAGTGCCAAAGCCTCAGCTTGAATGCTAGATGAAAGTCCAAGCCCCCAAGCAAAGGTATGAATTTTTTCCCCAATTGGACTTACAACAACACCTCCTGCACCAGCTTTGCCCGGATTGCCCTTCGCTGCCCCATCAAAAAAGAGAGAGTGCCTTGAGTGCGATTTGAGCCAGTCTTGAAAGTCAGTTTCGGATTTCCTTATTTGCCAGTCTTTGAGAGGAGGGACGTTTCTAACTGCTGGTTGAAATTGCAAGTCAAGGGATGATCCCCAAGCAATGTCCCGTTGGCTAAGATTGGAATCATCTTTTATATCAGTCAAGCACTCCTTTAAATGACATTTAATCTTGATTTCTAAGACCTTGTGATTCTGTTTAATGTTTCTGAAGATTCTTCTGTTTCGTTCTAGCCAAATCTACCAACAAATAACCTTTGGAAGGACAGCCCATGCAGATTTGATTATCTGGTTTTTAGGAGGGGGGCCAGGATATCTGATTGCCCAATTAGAAAAGAGATCAGCAGTGGAACAAGGAAGAAAAAATTTGGGATCCAAATTGTGGATAAAGGAGAACCAGATCTGCTTAGAGAAATTGCATTCAAGGATTAAATGGACAGTTGTCTCTGTATTTTCGTTGCACAGTGAGCAGATGGAAGGACCATAGAACACTTTTCTCTGCAGGATGTCATACGTTAGGATCTTGCCATGGCAGAGAAGCCAAGCAAAGAAGTCGACTTTGGGCCATGAAGGAAAATGCCAGACCCCCTTCCAAGGTGCATGGTCAAGGGGGACGTATGGCCTCTCTTTCAGCTTGTCATATCCTATGGAGACAGTGTAACCTTTGGCATTCGGCCCCCAGCCTTTCATATCTCTTTTCCTCATGCGCGTGGGCGCCAAGCCATGAAGGAGGTCAAGTAGCGTGGACCATTCGTGGGTCAGATGAGCCGGCACCTCAATTCGTTTCCAACCTGCCCAGACAGAATCGTTCCAAAGAGAAAGATCCCACAACGAACATAGCCCCTCTCTATCCATCCAGCATCGCAGCGCTCTAATGGAGGCTCTGTCTTCAATTGGGTCCTTATTCATAATTTTATCAGCCCAGATATTGATCTTTTTTCCGTTTCCTGGTATCCAATAGGAGTGCGCATTGATTAAGGGAGCAACTTTAACATACAGTTTGAGAAAAGACAAATTAGGCAAATGGATTACATTGTCTAAACAGGTAGAACGAGGACCTCTGAAATACTTTTTCCAGAGAGCCAATTGGGCCCAGCCAGGCTTGGGCGCAATGATCCTCCAAATAATCTTAGCTGCCATAGCCACGTTTTGCTGATAGAGGTTTTTGAAATTCAAACCACCCTCCCACAGTGGCTTGGAGATGGTTTCCCAACTGATAAGGGGAATCTTGTTTTCATTCTGTTTGCCTCCCTTCCAAAAAACCTACGCATGAACTCTTCCATTTTTTTTTAAATACTTGCTGGAGCGAGAAGCACAGCAAATTGAAATAAAGGAAGGCTGGAGAGCACAGATTTAATAAGGACAGATTTGCCAGCAGAGTTGAGCCAGGAGAAGCCCCAGGATTGGATCCTAGACTTGAATTTTTCAAGCTGAGGGAGCCAGTCTTTGCTTGTAGATTTCTTATGGAAAACAGGAAGGCCCAAATATTTGAAGGAGATCCAAGTGGAGGAGGCTGCAAAACCCAAACATCTAGAAATAGCGGAGAGAAATCTGGGCGAGGTGTTCCAGCTGTAGATATGACATTTGTTCTTATTTACTACGCTGCCTGAGGCTTCACTGAAATCATCCAAAACTGCTTTAAATTTAGAGGCAGAGGAGAGAGAGGCAGCTCCCAAAAACAGAGTGTCATCCGCAAATAGAGCGTGGTTTATATTTTTGACCCCTCTTGCAATACACAGTCCGTTGATATCTTGATCTTGCATCTTTTTGTCTAACAGGAAGCTGAGGACAGAGGCTTGGATGACAAAAAGCAGAGGGGAAAGAGGACACCCCTGCCTTAGCCCTCTTGAAGCTTTGAAGAATTCAGCGGCTCTTCCATTTACAAGAGGAGCGATCCATGGCTCTGAGATGCATGCCCGGATCCATTTGATGAAATTTTCTCCAAAACCAAACTTGCTCATGACTTTTAAGAGAAAGCTATGATTTACTCTATCAAAAGCATTTGCTAAATCAAGTTTAATCACCATACCTTGTTCTTTTCGAAGAAGACTTGAGTGGATTGCCTCTTGAACAAGGGTGAAGTTATCCACGATCTGCCTTCCTTGGATGAAGCCTCCTTGATTCTCCGGAATTATTTTGGGAAGAATGAGCTTTAGTCTATTTGCAATTACTTTAGTGATTAGCTTGTACCCACTGTTGCATAAGGAAATCGGGCGGAATCTGCTAAAATTGTTGGCGCCTTTTTCCTTTGGTATGAGGGCTAAGAAAGCGGAGTTTGTGCTGCCTCCTATTTTCTGAGTATTTTGAGACTTCTGAACCATTTTGAGCAAATCCTTTTCAACAATCGACCAACAAACTTGAAGGAACCTGGCAGAAAAGCCATCCGGCCTAGGGGCCTTATCCGGATCCATATCAAAGAGAGCCTTTTTGACTTCGTCTTTGGTGACTTTGGCCTCAAGGATCTCATTCATACGAGGAGAAATTGCAGAGGAATAATGTCTAGCAGATCTGAGTATTGGTCCGGGTCCTTATCCTCACTATACAAGTTTTGAAAGTGAGAAAAGGCTGATTTTTTAATGTCTTCAAAATCCTTGAAGGTGACATTATCCTCCTTAATCTCAGAAATAGTGTTGAAGCATTTCTTGGCCTGGGCTTGTTTGTGGAAAAAAGCAGAGTTCCTGTCCCCTGCTTTGAGCCAGAGATTTCGAGATTTTAATCTCCAGTATTCTTCTTCAGCTAGGCAGGCCTTATGAAAGCGTTGTTGCAAATGAGCCTCTTGTTCTAACAGCTCCTCTGTGACTATAGCGTGCTCCATATGGGTTTGATGAGAGGCAAGAGAGACTTTAATGGCTTTTCTTTCTGTAGCCGGGTTGGACAGGGTTTTGACCCATCGTTTTAGATCGCCTTTTACCCTTCTAAGTTTTTCCTCCCAGATATAGAAGGGAGATCCATTGACAGGCTGACTCCAACAATCCTTGACTATTTGCATGAAGTCTGATTCCTTGACCCAGAGGGGACTAAATCTAAAAGGAATAGGACCCAGATCTAGATGGGCCAGGGGCTTGAGCTTTATAGGCTTATGATCCGAGATGTTGTTAGCAAGGATGTGCATTCTGGGTTCTAATCCTAGTAACAGATAGGAGCTTTGAATGAAAAATCTATCTAATCTGGCAGCAATATGACCAGGGCCCACTCTTTTGTTAGACCAAGAGAACTTACCGGAAGAGGGTTTGATATCCAGCAAGTCCCAGTCCTGCAATAGATCCTCCCCCCATTCCCTTGTCGGATCTCGGACAGCGCTGCCTCCTCTTTTTTCAGACGAGTGGAGAGTGAGATTGAGATCTCCAGCAATAATTATATTTTCCAGATTTGTCAAGCCTGCTTGTTGCCTTATAGAATCCCAACATTCCTTTTTTTCCCCGACATTGACTGGAGAATATACATTGAAGAGGCAAAAGATTTCCTTAGTATCCAGATTCTGCATTTTCAGCAGCAACCAGTGAGTATTACTAGCCTCAAAGGTGACTGCAAATTTGCTGGGGTTCCATAGAGTGCCAATCCCTCTCGATGTGCCCCGGGCAGAGATTGCTCTTGCTTCACTTTTGAACCAAAGTTTCTTGCATGCTTGCAGGAAGACTACGTCTTCCAGCTTAGTCTCCTGGACGAGAAGTATGTCTGGAGTTTCTGTTCTTATTAAGCTTCTCATGGCTTCTTCCTTAACTTTACTCCCCATACCTCTACAATTCCAGGAGATGACCTTCATTATTTATGTTTCTGGTGGGCTCCCTTGGAGCCTTGGGGCTGATTTTTCAACTTTCTATGCTTTGAGGCTAGCAATTTTTCCAGAGTTGGCTGGCTGCCCTGTAGCTTATCTTTATAAGTCTCCTGCTCTCTTTTTTCCCTGTCAGTTTTACGACCTCTTGTAGATCTTCGTACCGAGGTTTGGGATTCTCCTATTTCTCCTTCCTCCTCTGAATCGTCCGTTTCCTGCTCTTCTTCCTCATCTTCTGAAGTCATACCTTTGGGATCTTCGGCACTTGTTCCTTTAAGGGAGGCTGAGGGAGTACCTTTGCTTGGAGAAACTGGATTTTGGGTCTCGATCTCCTGAGAAGCTTCTGACTGCTGGCTTAGTGGGTCAAATTTGTTTTCTTGCGCCTTTTTGGGAGGGGGGCGTTGAACATTAGCCTATAGAGAGCCTTTTCCAGAGGGTCCTCCCAGTTTTTTTCCTTTGTGATTGGTTTTTGCTCGTTTGACTTGATTCCAAGCCTCTTCAATCCCTTTCTCTGGCTCTGCGTTGGACGGACAGTTTCTAGCAAAATGTCCATGAACATGGCATTTCCTACATTTGAACGGTAGTTGCTCATAGTCTAAGATCTGCACATGAGACCAGCTGCCGACTTTGATTTTGATAGCCTCTGGAAGACCCACCTCTAGATCTACTTCTACGCAGATCCTGGCACAGTCGTACTGGTCCTTATTGTTTGCCCGATCTATGAATTTCCCGAGAGTGTTGCCAATGTGTTTCAAGGAACTCCAGTTCCAACAGTGAACTGGCAGATTTGGGAGACGAACCCACACCGGGACAGCCTTGGGAACATCGACAGCCGGATCAAAGTCCGGAGTCCATTTGTTCAGGTAGAGGCCCTGAGAACCCATGAAATACGGCCCATTTTGAAATATCAAATCTTTGTCTTCTTTGGAGGAGAATTCGAAGAGGAAGTACCCTCGCCCTAGAAAGTAAGAGGTGACATTTTCCTTGATCAAAGGAGCCCAGTTCCTATTAACCCATTGCTCAGTAGTTTTCGGAGAAGGCCACAGACCCGTGAATTGCCCAATGAGACCACGATCAACCAAAGATAAAGCTACTTGAATGGGGGCCTCCGGAGGCAAAGAGATCTCAGGAATTTCATCTAGCTTCTTAACAAATTTGGATGCTTTGCTTCTTTTCTTCTGAGGCAGACCGACAAGAAGCTGGTTAAAGGCGTCAAAGGCAGGAGAAGAAGGTGGATCCATAGAAGGACCCAGCGTCTCCATAGGGAAGGCCTGAGGTCGGCCGCCGCAGGGGCAGCCACACAGTAGAAACCCTAGCGAAGCTCAGAACGCGCAGACTGTTATAGTATGCAGTTTCTGATGGCACTTTTTCCTTGTATATGTTTGTTTATTTTTAAGCAGTGTCTTCTACTTGCAAGCGAGCCAGGAGCACAAGCGAGCCTGTTTATCATCCTATTGTTGGTTCCCGACTTGATGAAATAACGCCTTCTATTCTTAAGACGGTATTTGGATTCCATTGTCTCAAACACTTTCGAGTGAGGGGTTTCTCACCTCCCTCAGTTTTTGTTTTTAACTCTAGATGGCTGGAAATTTGATCATTTTTTTTTGTTTATGATGCTTTTGCTTATATGCGGGATAGAGCCCTTCTTTTCATTGTGTGGGAAGGACACTATGGTGGATTATGTGTATATACTTCTCTACATCTATTCTTGCAATTGTCTTTCTTGGAGGAGGATTTTGATGAATATGACAATATACTGTTTACTTTAATGTATAAACAGCTTTTTTTTTTCTTTCTTAAAAAAAAAAACATAAAGTAGATTGATTTTTTTCATATATGATTATTATTCAAGAAAATTTTAAATATCTAAAATGGATCACATTAGCTTAAATTCTGAAAAAATAAAAATAATGATTATGTATATGAAATTTAACGGATTGTAAATTCCAAAAATATTACAAAATCCAATAAGGATTTAAAAAAAATCAATTGTTTAACCTAAGTTATCAAGTTTCAATAAAAATTGAGCTATAAAAATTGAGTTAAGAAAAACATTAAGCACTCCTGGCCAGCTTAAGCATACTTTGAATAATATGATAGCAGGTTATTCCTCGAAAAATGGTTATTAACATTCAATAAAAATTGAGTTAAGAAAAACATTAAGCACTCCTGGCGAGCTTAAGCATACTTTGAATAATATGATAGCAGGTTATTCCTCGAAAAAGAAGTAAGTGGATTTCAAATTTGGAACAATTCAAAGAAAATAATAAATATCAATATCAAAACTGGCTTTGCCAGTGAATAAAACTATAATTCACATATAGGAAATCTTAAACAAAGCATTGGTAATGTTAGTATGGCCAGTAGGTAAATATTCTAGTTAGAAAGGGTAATTATTGATTTTTTTAGTTTAATCAATATTAGATAATGACGAATGAATCCATAGTTAATAATCCATGGATCAATACTTAATACTCCATCTGGAACAAAATTATCCATGGATCAATACTTAATACTCCATCTGGAACAAAATTAGATGAATGACCTAATTAAATATAAACTTTTACACATGACAAGGGATACATCATTCTTCAAATTATGCTCAAGTTTGGCTAAATAGTCTCCAGTTAAATAACAGGCACCAGAATTATTTTCTATTAAATTGAATTTGATTAAACATCCATAACAATTCCAAGCAGATATCACTTAGAAGAGATATTCCAGAATGCATTCAAAAAGTCTTATTAATTTATTTATTCTTAATGCAGCAGCAAATATAGTCCAGAGATCCTATAGAATTCATTAAAGACCAAAAAAAACTAAGAAACATTATCTGATAAAAGAGTCCGACTTTTAAATACTCAAAGAAGTGCAGACTCACTCACCCCTTCAAATTTCTCTTATCGTTCTATCCTTCATAGATATATCACCAGTTTGATTCCTGTATCAAACATGTATGGCACTATATAGAGTAGTTTTGTCCATCTGAAATCCTGGGACGATGAAAAGTCTGAAGATACATGGATTAATGGAAAATGATATTTTATTTTTAATAAAATCAAAATGCAGATGGCCTCAAAAAAAAAAAAAATATACAAGAAGAGAGTTTGTTGGTTGTGGATTTCTAAATATGAATAGCTTATTGAAGTTGGAAAGTTAAAAAATTCTATAGTTTTGGGGCAGCACAATGGGGAATTGTAGTGGGTTGTATGCAGGTAGTTCAAAGTTGTAATGGTAGTTATAGGAATAAACTCTATATCATTTTGGGCAGCACAATTGGGGATTGTAGTGGGTTGTATCAGGTAGTTCAAAATTGTAATAGTAGTTATAGGAATCAATTCTATGTCATATTAATACGAACATTTTAATGGATGGTTTCTTTAGTTAAAATAAAAAAAATGAAAAATATGAAAACAATGTCCAATCCCACTTACTTCCATTGTTCACATTTATAACTATGTAGATCATAATTGCTTGTTAAAATTTATACAAAAGTTCAGGAGAAAAACAGTTTCTTCCGTTCAATAAAAAGACTAAAGCTCAACTTAGTAAAAAAATTAATAATAATAAGCAACAAATACCAATAAAATTATTTGTTTTTACAAGGCCATATTGACAAGCTTATATGATCTGTAGAATTATTCATGTTGAAGTAGTGGTTTTACTATCATGAGATTGTGCATGGAGAGGAATACTCCTCTCGCACAATAGTGTATGAGTATCCCTCAGGAACGTACCCACATGGTTTTGCATCACACACCACCATGGGAGGTGCTGCCTCTACGACCTTCTTTTTCTTTTGATCTTCCTCCTTAGCATCATTTTTCTCCTCCTTTTTCTTTTGATCTTCCTCCTTAGCATCATTTTTCTCCTCCTTCGAATCATTTTTCTCCTCTTTTGCAGGACCCAGGCTCAGCAGCTCTGCTCTGTATCCCAATCTTCTTAGTTTTGTTGCAACACGCACGGGATCTGCTTCTCCCACTGCCGTTATCTTTCCCTCCTTCATGTCCACTGCAATAGAGTCCACTGAAACCAGAGCAATCAAGCATTAGAAAACTAGTACAGAACAACAAACATATAGGAAATGAGAAGAAAATGTAAAGAATGTAGGTCAAGTGGTGGGACAGATGGTTGTCATTCTCTCCATCTATCCCTATTTTGATTTTTGAGTTATAGCATGTCTTCTTGAATTCCTCAATACCAAAAGTGTGATTAAAGAGACAAAAAAATGGGAAGAAAATATTTTGGGAAATGCAATAATGGCAATGAAGATCCATGCCTCCAGCCCCTGCAACAGCCTTCATGGCTCTTCTCTTGCCTCTCTCGTCCTCCATAGCCACTTTGAACACCATTTTCTT
The DNA here is from genome assembly GCA_034641835.2 of Pinus albicaulis. NCBI lineage: Eukaryota > Viridiplantae > Streptophyta > Pinopsida > Pinales > Pinaceae > Pinus > Pinus albicaulis. The sequence continues at coordinate 416,734,150 of CM076579.1, read as the reverse complement.
CACACCCAAAAGAATCATAAATGGATTAGAATCTTCAAATCACTAACACAACAAAATAGTAAGATATTATGAATATATACAATGTATATATACCTTCATTTTCAGAGATGGTGAAGTTGTCTAAAAGCTCGAATTTGTGAGGGGATCCAGCAAGACCAGATCAGCCGATGTTTTTTTTTCTGTTTTGCACTCTCAATGAGTCACATGGAACAACCTAAATGGTTAGAGAGGGCCAATCACTTTGTGGGCGAATAAGTTCCTTGCAGTGCCAATGTAAATTTATGTTTTCAGGGAAAGGGCTCATTCTCAGAAAGCGTCTGCGTCCACGTGGGAGGGAGGGATACCGGAAGGAGCAGTGTTTTGCCCTAAAATCCAGGGGCAGTACACAGTGTTTTTGGAACCGAGAAAGATTCATACTGCTCACTTTTAGAGAGCCCATGGTATGCTTTGCGGGTCTGGTACTGAACAACCCGTAGATCCAGCTTGTACTTCAAGAAGCATCCCTCATGCACATTCAGACAACAATTCCAACTTTATCACGGTATCGACAACTTAGTGAATTCCCGGAGGAAAAGTTATTTGGTCATCCTCGTGAAATGCATTGCCTTGGTAACAAGTTTTTGGTGTTTTGTGATGTGTTGGATTTCTTGGCTGGGTAACAAGTTTTTGGTGTTCTGTGATGTTTTGGATTTCTTGCGGATCCAATGATAAAGAGTGACTTTATTGGATTATTTTGGGGAAAATGTAATTTTTTTAGTAAGTTTTTGGTGTTGTAGTTTTGGATTTCCTGTGGATTCAATGATAATAGTGTAATTTTATTGGATTATTTTGGGAATATGTATTTTAAATTATTAAAAAAGAAAAAAGATATTTTTTAAAGTTAAAAAAATATTTTTTATCATCAAATAAAATTCTTATTTTTATTTTTAAATAATAGTATTTTTGGGTAAATTTTCTGATTAATCACATAGAATGCTTTGTTGGTAGAGGAACCTACTAATGAAGTTCATCTTTAAGATCAAGGTAAAAAACATATCAATCACACACGCATATAAACATGCTAAAAAATGATCTGGAATAGTTTTTAGATTAATTCTTTTTTAATTTAATTCCACTTTAATAATAATCATTTAATTATTTTTAATTAATTTTTAACATTTCTTAAGAGTAAATTAGTTTTTCAATATTAATAAATTATTAATTTTATAATTAATTGAATTATCTAGTAAATTCTGGTATTTGACTTCAATTTCTTAACTAAAAATTAGCCATTATGGTTAGTTTTTATTAAATAATATTATTTTCCTACTAGCTAATTATGGAACATGATGTATCTCATAGCTATTGTAACATCCATCCAAACATTACATAATAAAACAAAAAATTATATCCATCTCAGTAGTGCTGCGCACAGGTTTTAAATGTTTTGCCTCCTGAGGAATTCGATTATTCAATGCGAATCTGGAAAACATTGATTCACATTTTTTTTGTGATGAGCAATATTGGTTTAATTTATGTATCCGTGTAGATTTATTTGTACCACCTCTTCACTTGAGTTTCGTGCTCATGACATCTGTATACATTCTCACCGTCGGATTCAATGGGAGATCTATGGTGGCTAGTGGTTCTCGACAGGTTAGGGTAAATAACCTCACCCAAACCCTAACTGCTCAGCTCATTTGCGTAGAGGTTTGTTGCAGGGATGCTGCTCTGCAACCAGACGCAGCCTTCAACAGGCTATGATTTTCGTTCGTCGGTGGTAATGGGGAAGGAGAGCTGTGTGGATTTCCTTGGTTTGATAATTGCATAACCAAATATGGTGATTCATGACTTTACCACCGCTTGCGGTTTTAGTTTTCCTCTCCATGTTCAAAACTTCATTAAAGAGTACAGGCTTTCATGTAGCTTAGTTATCTCCACTTCTGCTCCAGAAGATACTCTGTTTTCTTTCTACGTGATGCTTGACAGGAGACTTCGGGGTTTGCTCAACGCCATGCCCCCTCCGTCATTTTTACAACTCAGCCTTTTTGTCGCAGTTGGTAAGTCTTCAAGGTTATCTCCTTGTGTTATTTTTCTTTGTTTTCTTTTGGTTATTATTCCCTTTTACACTCGAAGTCTGGAACTAATCTATTCTTTCTTACTACCCTGCAGAAAATCTTCGTTTTCGCTTAGAGTTGGCTTCACCCAAGTATGTCAAGCCTTCATTTTTCAGTTCCATAGCTTGCTCACATTGTTTTTCATTTTAAATACTTTTAACTGAGATTTCTAACTTCTGTATGGTTTGAATTTGTGCAGGCATAGGTTTTTCTGTCGATTTCAGTGTTGGTTTCCTACTTTGCCTCTACCCTGTACCAAGACAAGGATCTCACTTACAAATGAATCTCCTGTCTCAGGTACTGGGAAGCTTCCAATCTTCTCTTTGTTAGCACGACGGCATGAGTTGTGTTAGCCTTTACATTCTAGGTGCAAGTATTTTTCTGGAGTTTTAAGAGACTTGTCTTGCAACGTGATTAAGGGTTTTAATGACCCGAACCAGGGTTACGTCTATTTTGCAAAAAACCTCTATAATGTATACGTTTAGATTTTTGACTCATTATATTAGTACGAGGAATTTCTATTACTATATTCTTGACAGCCCAACTATTTCTCTGGGGTTTCTGTTAAACTTATGGGTTAACATTTGTATGAATGCACCGAATATTTGCACCTCTGATTTCTTAGTTTAAATGTCTGAGAGATAATGTAACCTTCGCTTTCTAGAATATGAGAAGATAATTTACGTCCAGTTATATGCGTTATATGAATGAATTTGATTTTCTGGTGCTTCGATTATGTTACTTATTTCCACTGTATGATGACAGTCCTACTTAGTTTTCACTGCAAATTATAACATGCTAGGGGTTGACTGGACCGACCTAATCTCATTCTTGTATAGTCATTTTACTAGGGAACAATCGTCCCGGATTCTGGAGTTTCCTCACTCTGGTTCTGGGTTAAAGATTTCCCAATCAACCCTTTACCGAATCCTTCTTTTTAGGTTGTTTAAGAGATATTTTATGGTTTGTCTATTATACGAGATTTTCTCTCCGAATGCTATTCTTCTTGTTCATTTCTAGCTATCTGTTCTACTGTACAAAGTTGAATTATGTAGAAAAAGATTGTTTACTGTGCAAATAGATTATTCTGTGTAATGAAAATAATTTACTATATAAAGGGAATTTATATTGCATAAAGAATAAAAGTTGCCTTTCCATGCATATTCCTACCTGCTTCTAAATTCATTTAATTAACCATACAGACAGTCTTTAAAATTTCAGGATTACTAATATCCGAGGATCACACAGTAGCTTTCTCTTTCATGAATAATGACATTCATTCAATAGTTATGAAACTTCACAGTAAACAGGTGTCTTCAGAGAAATATGAATCTCAACCAAAATACTCAATTTAATAATGTCTTATATTACCTAAGCTAATGGTACCGACATGCCCTACTATAAAACTTAGCAGAACTCAGTAGATTTACTTATCTGGAATCGACTGATGTTGTCCTCCCTACCATGGATGAGGCAATTACGTCCTCACCCCCCCCCCTCGTGATCCACACCTGAGTCAAGTAGGTTGATACAGAACTCGGAAGAGATCTCGGGACTCTAGTCCAATCTACTTTCCGGAAGAATTCAGGATGGCTAAGAGTATTTCCACTGGTCTCTACCAGCTCGGGAAAATTCATGTTCTCTCCCCTTTTCCTTCACTTAGCCTCTTACAGATCATAACCCCTCTTCCTCACAAGGATGTTGCTTTATCCACAGAGGAAGGGTAACTGACTGAACTTTTTCTATTCAACCATTTCTCAGTTGGAATACTTTTTACCATCAGTCTTTTTCATTTTATGGAACCACCTCCATAACTAAATTTTCATTACCTTAAATCCAAAACACAATTTATTTCTGTTTGTTAACTAATTCTAGTAAGAAAATAAATGTCTCAATTTTCTTTAAAACAATTACATAACAAATAATTTGGCATTTAAACCAGCTGGCACAACTTACCCCCCTGGAAGTGAACATCGTCCTCGGTGTTTTTCTCTAGCTTAGCAGACAGCTCTGGGTATGCCTCCCAAACAAACCCTTCATCTTCCCAGGTAGCCTCATCCAAGCTGAAGTGTTTCCATTGCACTTTAACCTGGGTGATGGCTTGCCTCCGAAGCATGATTTCTCTCCAATCGAGTACACATTGAGGTTCGACTAGAAACTTGTCATCCGGCTCAACCTGCAGTCAGCAAAACTCTGAGTTAATTTTGCACACATTTTAGTAATTATAGTTAGGATTTAATCTTAACCTACCTGAATACTTTTCCAGTGAATTACATGCTTCGATTCATGTACATATCGCATTAATAGAGATACATAGAACACATTGTGCACCCAAATATGGCTATGTAGGGCCAATCGGTATGCCACTAGTCCCACCCTTTCCAATATCTGGAAGGGCCCACAGAACCTAGGGGTTAGCTTGGCACAAGAGGTCCATCGTAGTGTGCTCCTTTTTGGTTTTATTCGTACGTACACATGGTCACCTACTCCAAATTCATGATAAGTTATTTTCTTATCTGCATATACTTTCTGCCGATCTTGAGCTGCCTTCAATTTTTTCTTGATTTTTCTTACCCTCCAATTCTAGCTCCGCTAACATTTCTGGTCCCAGCATCAACATGTTTTCGGGACTACTCCAATTGATAGGTGTGCGACATTGTTGACCATACGAGGCTTCAAAGGGACTCATTTTTAGAGATTCTTGGTAGCCGTTGTTGTAAGCAAATTCCACCAAATGTAAATATTCTTCCCATCTTGTTGGATGTTGCATTACATACATACGTATCATGTCCTCGAAGATTTGATTCACCTACTCCGTTGTCCATCCATTTGAGGATGATAGGCAGTACTAAAATTAATTTTGGTTCCTAGACCTATAAATAAAGTTTTCTAGAATGCTGAAGTAAACTTCACATCTCTGTCAGATATGAGAGTCTTTAGAATGCCACGCAGTCAAAATATTTCTCGCATAAATATTTCTACGATCTGCACTATTTTATAGGTCGAATGTACCGGTATAAAATGTGCTGCCTTGGTCAATTGATCGACCACCACCATAATGGAGTCATTATGTTTTTATTTTTATTTTGGAAAACTTGTGATAAAGTTTAGAGATATGACCTCCCATTTCCATTCTAGCACTGGTATGGGCTGCAACAATCCCGCCGGATGTCAATGTTCCACCTTAACTCGCTGACACTCCAAACACTTGTTCAAATATTCTGCAATGTCCTTTCGCACACCAGGCCAAAAATAATTCTTTTTCATTGCTATTAGCATTTTCTGATATCCTCAATGTCCTGCATAATTACTTTGGTGGTATTCGTTCAAAATCAGCTCCTTCAAATCCATCTGATTTGGAACATATATCCTTTCCATGAAGGTTAATATTTTATCCTCACTAATTCCATAATCGAAAGAGTTTCCTTGCCTTTGGGCCTTCTCTGCTTGCTGCCATATAAATTGGTATTCAGGATCCTTCGTAGCTTCTATTTTTATTTGATCCAAAAATTTGTTTTCAATCTGGTTGTAGTAAAGTTCATAAACTCCATGCAAATTTCTAGTTAAGGCATCTGCCACCCGGTTTTCCTTACCTTTCACATGTTGCATATTAATGTCAAAATTGCTCAGAAAAGCATTCCATCTTGCCTGGTGAGAATTGAGATCAACTTGCTTGAAATAGCTCGTTAGGCTACTATGATTGGCTTTTAACACAAACTTCTTTCCCAACAAATAATGCCTCCACACTTGGAGCACATGCACTACCGCTGTTAGCTCCAGATCGTAAGCTGAGTATTGTTGTTCATGTTCTTTCAACTTTCGTGATTCATATGCAACCACTCTTCCTTCCTGGGACATGATTTCCCCAACTCCTTCTTTACATGCATCCATACAAACTTCAAATTCTTTGTTGGGATCATCTACCCTCAACACCAGAGCAATATTCAACAAGATTTTTAACTTTTCAAAACTGGTTTTACATTTTTTAGTCCATCTAAATACTTTTACCTTCCTCTGTAAGGAGGTAGTAGGAAAAGAGATCTTTGAGAACCCTTCAATGAAACGTTGGTAATAACTAGCTAATCCCATAAAAGATCAGATGTCTGCCACATTTTGGGGCACCCAACATTCCATAATTGTTTTGATTTTCTCTAGATCAACTGTTATTCCCTCAACAGAAATTACATGGCCTAGGTATTGGATTTCCTCCTTGAAAAAGTCACATTTGCTGAATTTACCATACAGCTGATGTTTCTGTAACATCTCCATCACTACTCTTAAGTGTTCCTTGTACTCTTCTGCAGTCTTCGAGTAGATTAAGATGTCGTCAATAAATATTAACACAAAACTGTCCAAGAAGGGGTGAAATATACCATGCATCAGCCTCATAAACGTTACTGGTGCATTAGTCAACCCAAATGGCAGTACCATAAATTCATAATGCCAGTACCTGGTATGGAAGGCAGTTTTGTGGTTATCTTCATCCTTTATCCGAATTTGGTGATAACCTGATCTCAAGTCTATCTTTGAAAATACAATGGCCCCCTTTACCTGATCGAACAGGTCATCAATCCGTGGTAATGGATATTTATTTTTGACGTTAATTTATTGAGATGTCAATAGTCCATGCACATTCGCATGGTTCCGTCTTTTTTCTTCACAAACAATACAGGTGCTCCCCAAGGGGACACACTTGGTCGAATATACCCCTTATCCAACAATTCCTATAACTGCACCTTTAATTGCGTCAATTCTGGTACACTCATTCTGTAAGGTGCCCTTGAAATCGATGATGCTCCTGGCACCAATTCAATAGTAAATCCAATGTCCCTTCTTGGTGGTAAACCTGGTACATCTTCTAGGAATACGTCCATGAAATCTTGCACTATAGGTATGTTTTCAATCATCGGAGTCTTTTCCTTAGAATTAGTGAAGCCTACTTAAATGGCGTATAACTGACATCCCTTCCTCATACACTTACTCATTCGAGAGGATGTAATGGGACGTAGTTGTAAAGGCTTCTTGATTCCTTGTATCTCCTTGCGTATTCCATCATGCATTCTGTAATATATAATTTTCTCTTTACAATCCACCATGGTCCAGTGCTTTTCCAACCAGTCCATTCCCAACAGCATATCGTAAGATCCCAAAGGAAAAATATTTAGATCTATGTTTAACTGCTACTCACCAATCTCCAATGTACAGTTAGAAATTTTGGCACAGACTTTCCTCTTTGCTATAGTGGTTAGTTGTACCAGCCATGGGTTTTTGAATTTCTGGCTTTGTAATTTATATATTTCTACTAATTTGGGATTCACATAACTTAAACTTGCGCCTGGGTCAACCAAAACAGAAATAGGTTGTGAAAGTAGCTTACCTTCCAACTCAATCATTGTTGGTTGGTAATCCGCTTGGCGATCTTCTAATGATGCGTTAATTCTGGGTATGCTTCGGGCTACATCTCCCATAGTGGAATATTCCTGTAGATTAGCAATTGTTTCGCTTCTTCCTCATTGTGGACAGTTTCTATAATAGTGCACCTCGCCACACCCCCAACACTGTAGGGTGGTTTCGAATTTTGTCCTTGCTCAGGCTTGCTGGAAGCTTCTATGGGCTTATCTTCTGTAGGCCACTGGGTTCTTTGGTGGGTTCTTACAAACTGTTTATTCACTGAACTTCTTATAGAAGTCTTGAAATTGGTGTTTCTAGCATTTTTAAAACCTGAACTACTCTTCTTCCCATTTTTGGGCGGCCAAATTTTTCCCAGTTCTCCTTTTTCTTTAGCTTGCTGGTAACACATTCTGGTTTTTCGGATTGCCTCATCCATGGTTCTTGGATTCACAAATTGAATTCGTTCTTTCATATGAGTGGGAAAACTACTTAGGAAACGTTGAACCTTAGCTTTTTCGTCCATAAGTCAGGAACGTATCTGAGTAAATAAGTGAACTTGGTTATGTATTCATCCATCATCATCTCGCCCAATTTCAAATCGTGAAATTCTCTGGAATTATCATCATAAAAGCGTTCAGTTAGGTACTTGTCTTTGAAATATTGTTGAAATGCATCCCATGTCACGTCCTGATCCTCTATGCTGTGGACATTCTTAACTTCCTCCCACCACAGTGTGGCCTTTTCTCTCAACTGATAGATGGCTAGCCTAGCATTAAGATTGTTGTTATATTCATAAAATTGAAAGTACTTATTCATATTTATCATCCATGCTTCAGCCACCTCTTCTGCCTCTCCATCAAACGTGGGTGGTTTTATCTTCCGGAACTCACCTTGCAGTTCCACTTTCTGTTTCTTAATTTCCTGCTATTCCGATACATTTCCCAACTCAACCTCATTGTAATGTCTATTTTTCTTACTTCGTTGAGAATAGATTTTTTCCATTATATCAGTGGTTTGAGCTCTTGTTTGCCTTTCATTGTCCTCCTGAATGTCTCTGTTAGGACTGGGTTGCATCATCCCCTGATTTTGTTTGTCTGAAAGACTCTTAAGTATTCTTTCTTTCTCCTGCATTAAGCACTCGTTGTCCATTCTGACCCGAACCATCTCCTCTTGTAACTTTTGCACTGTGCTTAACAGAATATTAGTTTGGTGTTGTTGTTCCTCTAGCAGTGTGATGGTTTGCTGGTTTTGGTCCACACTCAGCTGAATCCACATTTCAGGATTCATTTTCGACTGTGGTTGGGGTGTGGGTTCCCCTAAGTGCTGGGGTATTGGCTGCGTCGTACCCCTCCTCATAACGCCTTCTACTACGTTATTTTATGTGCTCTCTCTATGCATTACACATAATTTGTTATATTAAGTGACCCTTAGGGTCCCAGTGTGCGAACGCTGCTCTGATACCACTTGTAACATCCATCCAAACATCACATAATAAATTTTTTTATTTAACTGTATACTCTGCGGTAAATGTTAGACTTACTCGCTCATTAACTATGCTTTGGTCATTCTTATTACTTGACATAACATATTTGTGAATATGGTAAACTTATCGAATTTGTTTTAATGTATTTATGGATAACATACGACTATGGTACTTCCTATTGATTGCTCCCAATCTATCTCAATAATGCGCACATGTTTTTAAATGTTTTGCCTCCCGAGGAATTTGATTATTCAATGCGAATCCAGAAAACATCGATTCACATTTTTTTGTGATTAGAAATATTGGTTTAATTTATGTATTCATGTAGATTTTTTTGTACCACCTCTTCACTTGAGCTTCGTGCTCATGACATCTGTATACATTCTCACTATCGGATTCAATGGGAGATCTACGGTTGTCGGTGGTTCTCGACGGGTTAGGGTAAACAACCTCACCCAAACCCTAACCACTCAACTCATTTGTGTAGAGTTTGTTGCGGGGTCGCTGCTCTACAACCGGACGTGGCCTTCGGCCTCAGGCTATGATTTTCATCTGTTGGTGGCAATGGAGAAGGAGAGCTGTGTGGATTTCCTTGGTTTTATATTTGCAGAACCAACTACGGTGATTCACAACTTTACCACCACTTGCGGTTTTGGTTTTCCTCTCCATGTTCAAAACTATGTTAAAGAGTATAGGCTTTCCTATAGCTTAGTTATCTCCACTTCTGCTCCAAAAGTTACTCCATTTTCTTTCTATGTGATTCTTGACAACAGACTTTGGGGTTTGCTTAGCGCCATGCCCCCTCCATCATTTTTACAACTCGTCCTTTCTGTCGCAGCTGTTAAGTCTTCAATGTTATCTCTTTGTGTTATTTTTCTTTGTTTCCTTTTGGTTATTGTTCCCTTTTACACTCGAAGTTTGGAACTAACCTTTCCCTTCTGACTACCCCGTAGAAAATCTTCATTTTTGCTTGGAGTCGGCTTCACCTAGGTATGTCAAGCCTTCGTTTTTCAGTTCCATGACTTGCTCATAGTGTTTGTCATTCTCAAAACTTTTAACTGAGATTTCTAATTTCCGTATGGTTTGAATTTGTGTAGGTACAGTTTTTTCTGTTGATTTCAATGTTGGTTTCCTACTCTGCCTCTACCCTGTACCAAGGCAAGGATCTCACCTGCAAATGAATCTCCTATCTCGTGTACTCGGTAGCTTCCAATCTTCTCTTTGTTAGCGCAGCGGCATGAGTTGAGTTAGCCTTTACATTCTAGTTGCAAGTATTTTTCTGGAGTTTTAAGAGACTTGTACTGCAACGTGATTAAGGGTTTTAACGACCCGAACTAGGGTTACATCTATTTTGCAAAAGCCCTCTATAATGTATACGTTTAGATTTTTGACTCATTATATTTGTATGAGGAATTTCTATTACTATATTCTTGACAACCCAACTATTTCTCTGGGGTTTCTATTAAACTTATAGGATAACATTTGTATGAATGCACTGAACATTTCCACGTCTGATTTCTTAGCTTAAATGTCTGAGAGATAATGTAACCTTTTCTTTCTAGAATATGAGAAGATAATTTACTTCCAGTTATATGCGTTATATGAATGAATTTTATTTTCTGGTGCTTTGATTATGTTACTTATTTCCACTGTATGATGACAGTGCTGCTTAGTTTTTACTGCAAATTATAACAGGCTAGGGGTTGACCGAAACGACCTAATCCCGTCCGTGTATAGTCTTTTTACTAGGGAACAATGGTCCCAGATTCTAGATTTTCCTCACTCTGTTTCTGGGTTAAAGATTTCCCAATCAACCCTTTACTGAATCCTTCTTTTTAGGTTGTTTAAGAGATATTTTATGGTTTGTCTACTATACAAGATTTTCTCTCCGAATGCTATTCTTCTTGTTCATTCCTAGCTATCTGTTCTACTGTATAAAGCTCACTTGCTGTAGAAAAAGATTGTTTACGGTGCAAATAGATTATTCTATTTAATGAAAAGAATTTATTGTATAAACGGAATTTATACTGCATAAAGAATAAAAGCTGCCTTTCCATGCATATTCCTACCTGCTTCTAAATTCATTTAATTAACCATACTGTCATTCTTTAAAATTTCAAGATGACTAGGATCACACAGTAGTTTTCTCTTTCATGAATAATGACTTTCATTCAACAGTGATGAATCTTCAAAGTAAACAGGCGTCTTTAGAGAAATATGAATATCAACCAAAATACTCAATTTAATAATGTCTTATATTACCTAAGCTAAGGTACCGACATGCCCTAATGTAAAACTTAGCAGAACTCACTGGATTTACTTATCTGGAATCGACTGATGTTGTCCTCCCTACCATGGATGAGGCAATTACGTCCTCACCCCCTCGTGCTCCACACTTGAGTCAAGTAGGTTGATACAGAACTCAAAAGAGATCTCGAGACTCCAGTCCAATCTACTTTCCGAAAGAATTCAGGATGGCTGAGAGTATTTCCACTGGTCTCTACCAGCTCAGGAAAATTCACGCTCTCTCCCCTTTTCCTTCACTTAGCCTCTTACAGATCAGAACCCCTCTTCCTCACAAGGATGTTGCTTTATCCACAGAGGAAGGGTAATTGACTGAACTGTTTCTGTTCAACCACTTCTTATTTGGAATACTTTTTACCATCAGTCTTTTTCACTTTATGGACCATCTCCATAACTAAAATTTCATTTACCTTAAATCCAAAACACAATTTATTTCTGTTTGTTAACTAAATTCTAGTAAGAAAATAAATGTCTCAGTTTTCTTTAAAACAATTACATAACAAATAATTTGGCATTTAAGCCAACTATCACAGCTATTTAATCTCATGGATTGATATGTTTTTTTATATTATTATTTTGGTCCTGAAGATGAACCTCATTAGTAGGTTCCAAAAGTATGCCAGAAAAACATTCTATATAATTACTCTGAAAGTTTAGCTCAAAAATCATTATGGATCACAAAGCCTAAGATTAAAAAATAAAAAATTAATTATATATTTTTTAAAATAATTATTATAAATATTGATTTTTTTATATTTCAAAATATATATAAAAAAATGTATATTATTTATTGTTTTGCATAATTTAATTTAATTTAGAATATTTAACTATTAAAAAAAATTGTTTTAGCAATACTCTGACATCTTTAAAATAAATATTATTTCCAATTTACTTAAAAATTACTAATTAATAAATTTGAGTTATTAAATTTATATAAATTAAATATTTTTGAAATTATTTTAAATTCTAAATATATTTATTTATTTAAACATACATTTTAAATAAATATAATAACGATTTTATCCCAAAATATATATATATATATATATATATATATATATATATATATATATATTTAAAAGAAATCTCACATGTATTTCAAACACCAAATATATTTTAAATAAAAAAAAATATAACAATTACATTAAAAATTATTATTTTAAAAATAAATAAGAACAAAGTAAATTACTTTATTGTATGTGCTAGACTATATATATCAAGTTTCAAAGTCTAATCCGAGTTATATCTTTACATCCATAAACACATTCTAAATATGAAGAAAGGAGAAAAATCTGACATTAAGCAATACCCTTTAAACATATAAGTATATATTAAGCAGGTATTTCTTTACGATAAAATATGCCTAGATCGACTATCAAATTTAGGTGGATCGACAATCAAATTTCGGCATACTTAATCCGTTATGACGATGACAATAAAATATGTATACAACATTTATAAAAATGTAATTTTATTGAGGTTAATTTTTTTTTAATATTAATTTGTATGATTATGTAACCTCTTAGTATGGTTAGTTAATTTTACTTTAGTTATGTCATAAAAGAATTTATTTATATTCATTTAAAAAGAAAAAAACACAAATATAAATTTATTTTAATTAAGAATATGATTATTATGATTGCCATGTATAAATAATACGTACTAAAAGTATTGGTAAAGAGACTCATGAGAGAGGACCCTATAGTAGTTACTTAACTACTAGACAATTGGACAGTTATACTTCTTGATCTCTCTCTCTAGAGATAAAAGGATCTTAGGTGGGAGGAGAGGGGTTTCACCCCACAGGAAAAAGAAGGAAAGCAGAGAAAGAGAATAATAGACAGGAGGATTATAGAGGACAAGAATTATAGAGCGGGGCTCCGAACCAATGGATACTCCTTTGAAAATGCGCAAGGTTGAATCCGTGGTAGGATTCAGAGACCTGCATAAGTACTCAGGCACTCACTAGTCACATACTGTCTAGTAGCAGGGGTTCGGGGGGGGAGCATCAGACGCGATTGTCGATCTCGTTGGATGGGCGGAGGGCCTTTCTATTGAGTCTCCTAGTTCTATCATTAGAAAGTTGACTGCTATTTACATGTATTATGTTTATTAATTTCAGCATGTTATGAATAGGATGTTGGTATAATTAATACGAACTGTTATAATGCATTTTTTTTTATTTTATTTTATTTTTTTTTTTTTTTTTTTTTTTTTTTTTACAGTAACGGTTATGGAGTATTATATTCATCTTGGCCTGAATGTCGAAAATCTGGTTACATTGAGGATGACAATATCCTGATGCACCTCACCACGGAGGCTGAATATTTAGCTAAAGCTTGGAGATTTCCTCCTTAGAGAAGTAACTATAGATTCAAGATCAGCGATTTTTCCCAGCTTGAAGATACATACAAATTGATTTAAAAGAAAGCAGTAAAACATGACAACAAGTTAGCTTATGGGATGGGTTCCCATGATTCTTCTTCGTCTTTCATCTTGGTCCCAGCAGAGAGGAGGGTAGCTTTGTTGGCTTCAATGTCTGCCTCTTTATTATGAGTTCTCAGCACATGATAGTAATTCAGCTTCCATAAAGCGTTTTCCAAGCCCTTAATTCTGGCTATCAGCCTTGCGAGTTTAAGGTCCAAAGCTGGAGATTTGGACACCATTGCATTGATGAGGATATGGGAATCACCAATAACATTCGCTTCTCTTATGTTTAAATCTTTGAGCAACTTGAGACCTTGAAATAGAGCCAAAGCCTTAGCTTGAATGCTGGTCGAATGGCCAAGCCCCCAAGCAAAAGAATAATTTTTTTCCCCATCTGGATTAACAACAATGCCCCCTGCACCAGCTTTGCTCGGATTGCCCTTAGCTGCCCCATCAAAAAGAGGGAGTGTCTTGACTGAGTTGTAAGCCAGTCTTGAAAGTTTGTTTCAGTTTTTCTTATTTTCCAGTCTTTGGGAGGAGGGGCGTTCCTAATTGCTGGTTGAAATTGCAAATCCAGGAATGAACCCCAAGCAATGTCCTGTTGGATGAGATTAGAAGCATCTTTTAAATAAAACAAACACTCTTTTAGGTGGCATTTTATCTTGATTTCTAATGCCTTGTGATTTTGTTCATTATTTCTAAATATTCTTCTATTTTGTTCAAGCCAGATCTGCCAGCAAATTACCTTTGGGAGGATAGACCATGCAACTTTGATAATCAGGTTTTTAGATGGAGGACTAGGATACCTGTTCGCCCATTTAGATAATAGTTCAGCAGTGGAGCAAGGGAGCGGGAAGTTGGGATCCATATTGTGGATGAAAGTGGACCAAATCTGCATTCAAGCATCAAATGAATAGCACTCTTTGTGTTTTCGTTACACAACGAACATTTGGAGGGGCCGTGGAACCCTTTCCTCTACAGATTGTCATACGTGAGAATTTTTTCATGGCATAGAAGCCAAGCAAAGAAGTCTACTTTGGGCCACGAAGGAACACGCCAAACACCATGCCAGGGTGAAGGGTCAGGTGGAACGAAGGGTCTCTCTCGCAGTTTAGCATATCCCATGGAGACAGCGTACCCTCTGGCATTCGGCCCCCAGCCTCTCGAATCTCTTTTCCTTATGTGAGAAGGTGCCAAGCCATGTAGAAGATCGAGCAACATGGTCCATTCATGGAGCAGCTGATCCGGCACAGCAATGCGTTTCCAACCTGCCCAATCAAAATCGTTCCACAGAGAAATATCCCACAACAAGCGTAGCCCTTCTCCATCCATCCAACAGCGCAACTCTCTAATGGAGCCTATGTTTTCTATAGAATCTGTATTCATAATTCTGTCTGTCCATATGTTTATCTTCTTACCATTTCCTCGAATCCAGAAGGAATGCAAATTTATTAGAGGAGCAGCTTTAGCAAACAGTTTGAGGAAAGACGAGTTGGGCAGGTGAATCAAGTTGTCAAGACAGCTAGTTCGAGGACCTCTGAAATATTTTTTCCAGAGAGCCAATTGAGCCCAGCCTGGCTTGGGCGCAATGATCTTCCAAATTAATTTCGCTCCCATAGCTATATTCTGTTGACAAAGATTTTTGAAATTCAACCCGCCCTCCCATAAAGGCTTGGAGATGGTTTCCCAATTAACAAGGGGAAGTTTGTTTTCATTCTGTTTGCTGCCCTTCCAAAAAAACCTCCGAATGTACTCCTCCATTTTTTTAAGATGCTTGCCGGAGCGAGAAGAACAAATTGAAAAAGAGGAAGACTTGTGAGCACAGATTTTATTAGGACAGATTTACTAGCTATGTTAAGCCAAGAGTATCCCCAGGCTTGGATTCTGTTCTTGAATTTCTCAAGTTGAGGGAGCCAGTCCTTACTTATAGGTCTTTTATGATAAACAGGGAGGCCCAAGTATTTGAAATAAGTCCAAGAGGAGGAGGCGACAAAGCCCAAACATCTAGCAATAGCAGTAAGCAATCTGGGCGATGTGTTCCAGCTGTAGATATGGAATTTTTTCTTATTTAAGGCACTGCCTGAGGCCTCACAGAAATTATCCAGAACTTCTTTAAATTTGATGGCTGAGGAGAGAGTGGCAGCTCCCAATAATAGAGTATCATCAGCAAATAGGGCATGATTTATGTTTTTGACCACTCTTGCTATACACAATCCATAAATATCTTGATCTTGCATCTTTTTGTCTAATAGAAAACTTAGAACAGAGGCTTGAATGACAAAGAGCAGAGGGGAGAGTGGGCACCCCTGCCTAAGCCCTCTCGAAGCTTTAAAAAATTCAGTGGCTCTGCCATTTACAAGAGGTGAAATCCATGGCTCCGAGAAGCATGCCCGGGTCCATTTAATGAAGTTTGCTCCAGAACCCAACTTACTTATGACTTTTAACAGAAAGGTATGATTTACTCGATCAAAAGCATTTGCTAAGTCGAGTTTGATAACCATACCTTGTTCATTTCGATGCAGACTTGAGTGAATTGCCTCTTGTATGAGGGTGAAGTTGTCCACAATCTTCTTGCCTTGGATGAAGCCACCTTGATTCTCTGGAATGATTTTGGGAAGGATGAGCTTCAGTCTATTTGCAATTACTTTGGTGATTAGCTTGTACCCTGTATTGCATAAGGAAATCGGGCGGAATCTGTTGAAGTTGTTGGCGCCTTTCTCCTTCGGAATGAGGGCTAAGAAGGTTGAGTTTGTGCTACCTCTGATTTTCTGAAAATCTTGGGATTTTTGGACCATTTTGAAGAGGTCCTTCTCAACTATCAGCCAGCAAACTTGGATGAACCTTGCAGAAAAGCCATCCAGTCCAGGGGCCTTATCCGGATCCATGGCAAAAAGGTCATTTTTAACTTCTGTTTTGGAGACTTTGGCCTCAAGGATTTCATTCATACGAGAAGAGATTGAAGATGGAACAATGTCTAAGAGATCTGAGTAATGGTCCAGCTCCGTGTCCTCACTATACAAGTTTTGAAAATGGGAAAAGGCTGCTTTCTTGACGTCCTCAAAATCCTTGTGGGTGACATTATCCTCCTTGATCTCAGAAATAGTGTTGAAACATTTCCTGGCCTGGGCTTGTTTATGGAAGAAGGAAGAATTCCTGTCCCCTTTGAGCCAAAGATTTCGAGATTTTAATCTCCAGTATTCTTCTTCAGCTAAACAGACTTTGTGATAACACTGCTGCAGCTGAACCTCTTTATTTAACAACTCCTCTGTGACTATGGCGTTCTCCACTTGAAGTTGATGAGAGGCAAGAGAAGCTTTAATGGTTTCCCTTTCTGTAGCAGGGTTGGAAAAGGTTTTGGCCCATCGTTTTAGAGCTCCTTTCACCCTTCTAAGCTTTTCCTCCCAGACAAAGAAAGGGGATCCTTTGACTGGCTGAATCCAACAATCCTTGACTAATTGCAGGAAATCTGGCTCCTTGAACCAGAGGGGACTAAATCTGAAAGGAATAGGGCCCAGATCTAGGTGGGATAAGAGTTCTAGCTTTATGGGCTTATGGTCCGAGATGTTGTTTGTGAGAATATGCATTCTAGGTTCTATTCCTAGTAACATAAAGGAGCTTTGGATGAAAAATATATCTATTCTGGCAACAATATGACCTGGACCAGCTCTTTTTTTAGACAAAGAGTACTTACCAGAGGAAGGTTTGATATCCAACAAGTCCCAGTCCTGCCTAAGATCCTCCGCCCATTCCCTTTCCGGATCTCGGACTGCGCTACCTCCTCTTTTTTCAGATGAGTGAAGAGTGAGGTTGAGATCTCCAACAATGATTATATTTTCCAGATTTGCTAAATCTACTTGATGCCTTATTGATTCCCAGCAGTCCTTTTTTTCCCCAACATTGACTGGGGAGTATACATTGAAAAGGAAAAAAATTTCTTTGGTGACCAGATTCTGCATTTTAAGAAGCAACCAATGAGTGTTGCTAGCTTTAGAGATGACTGAATATTTGATGGCATTCCATAGAGTGCCAAGCCCTCCCGAGGCTCCCCGGGCAGAGATTGCTCTTGCTTCACTTTTGATCCAAAGTTTCTTACTTGCATGCAAGAAGACTACGTCTTCTAGCTTGGTCTCCTGGACGAGAAGTATGTCTGGAGATTCTGTTCTTATTAAGTTTCTAATGGCTTCTTCCTTAATTTTTCTCCCCATACCTCTACAATTCCAGGAGATGACCTTCATTATTTATGTTTCTGATGGGCTCCCTTGGAGCCTTGAGGCTGATTTTTCATCGTCCTTGGCTTTGAGGCTAGTAGTTTTTCTAGAGTTGGTTGGCTGCCCTGTAGTTTGTCTTTGTAAGTTTCCTGTTCTCTTTTTTCTGTCAGATTTGCGACCTCTTGTGGATCTCCTTATCGAAGTTTGAGACTCTCCTATTTCTCCTTCCTCCTCTGACTCATCTGATTCCTGTTCTTCTTCCTCATCTTCTATAGGCATGCTTTTGGGTTCTGCAGCACTGGTTCCTTTCAGAGAGGGAGAGGGAGTGCCTTTGCATGGAGGGTCTGGGTTTTGAATCTCGATCTCCTGAGTTTCTTCTGTTTACTGACTTAGAGGATCAAACTTGTTTTCTTGTGCCTTTTTGGGAGGGGGGCGCTGAGCATAGGCCTGAAGAGGGCCTTTTTCGTTGGGGCCTCCCGGTTTCTGACCTTTGTGATTGATCTTTGTGCGTTTGACTTGATTCCAGCCCTCTTCATTTCCTTTCTCTGGCTCAGCATTGGAAGGACAGTTCCTAGCAAAGTGTCCATGAATATGATATTTTCTGCATTTGAAAGGCAACTGCTCATAGTCCAAGATCTGCACATGAGACCAGCTGCCGACATTGATTTTGATTGCCTCTGGGAGACCCACCTCTAGATCTACTTCTACGCAGATTCTAGCATAGTCATACTGGTCCTTGTTGCTTGCCCAATCTATGAATTTCCCAAGAGCATTGCCGATGTGTTTCAAGGAGTCCCAGTTCCAGCAATGTACTGGAAGATTCGGGAGACGAACCCACACCGGGACTGCCTTAGGAACATCAACAGCTAGATCAAAATCCGGAGACCATTTATTCAGATAAAGGCCCTGAGGACCCATGAAATAGGGCCCATTTTGGAAGATCAAGTCTTTGTCTTCTTTGGAAGTGAATTCGAAGAGGAAGAACCCACGTCCCAGAAAGTAAGATGTAACACTTTGCTTGATCAGAGGAGCCCAGTTCCTGTTAACCCATTGCTCAATGGTTTTTGGAGAAGGCCAAATTCCTGTGAATTGGCCAATGAGACCTCGCTCAGCTAGAGACAAAGCTACTTGGATGGGGGTCTCTGGAGGCAAAGAGATCTCTGGGATATCCTCGAGCTTCTTAACGAATTTAGATGCTTCACTTTTCGTCTTCTGGGGCAAACCAGCCAGAAGCTGATTGAAAGCATCAACAGCAGGGGACAGAGGGGGCTCCTTGGGAGAGCCCTGCGTCTCCATGAGAACGGGCCTTAGGCAGGCTGCCTGAAAGGGCAGCCACGTTGCTCAGAATAGCTGCACAGTACAGAAACGCAGATGAGAACCCCTTCTAAAGCCAGAAAAGATGGATGATGAAAGTGTCGCGCAGCCTCAGAGCGTCGCGCCAACAGGAAACACAGAGCCGGTGCGTCACGCCACCCAGCCAATGCGCCATGCAGGGAAAAGGAACATCCCAGAATCTTGATATTTCAAAAAAATACCTGCACCACAGTCAATGAACAACAGAGCCCTCCGAAGCAGCACCAGAGGGCCGAGGCAGGCCAACGGCCACAGGCGCAGAGGACCAGCAGCAGAGGTGGCGGCTAGGTCTTGGTCGAGTTTAAACTATAATGCAGTTATTGTTATGAATAGGATGTTGGTATAATTAATACAAACTGTTAAAATGAATTTATTAATGGTTCATTGTTTAAGATATAGAACTTTGCTGGAGTTTTGCAAAAAAATAGATTGAAAATTATAGAATGAAGCGAAGCTTACCACTAGATAGACCATAGAGTAAAAGAATGTAGTTGAGTCGGTTTGCAGGAAATGGTTAGCCCAATCCGAGAAGAGACCCAAATCGGGCAGTCTGTCCTAATGGAAGAGAAATTTAACCAAACTGTGTAGTGATGGTGTGAATAGACTGGTAGAGTAATTAAGCTAGTACTATTCTGAATACCTGCTAGAACGTTATAATTGAAAGAGTAATAGTTTGCTAGAACACCAGAACTAAAGGAAAATACAGATACTCAATACAATCTTGGTAAAGAAGTGCGGTAGTACAACAAAATTTACAGTAAAGAAAAAAATAATAAACGAAACCATAAATCATTACAATCATTGATTAATGTAATGCACGAAATGTCAATGCAAGTCCTACCCTACCCATGAGGGTTTGATAAGTTAAAAATTGTAACAACGTGGGGAAACATTTCCATGGACATCAGAGAAAATACTAAATGTTCCACAAAATTAAAGCATAAATATTATATGGGTTTCCGACATGAGCTACAGAACAAACATCGCATATTCTCTATTGGAAAACTGAGATTTCGGGTCGAAAGCCTAATGAAGAACTGAATTTATTTACAGAAACATCTCAACCAAAACCTTTAAATAACTCTCGAGAAACCCCAGTCGAAATAATACAAGAAAAAGAGACCTGGAATATTGAAGAGTAAAATCGAAGGAGAATAATATTGATACCTTTCACAAAAAGAGAAATTCATATTATATTCTAAATTGTTCATTGTTCGAAACATTCACATTTTAAGAAAATGCCATAGTTATAGAAAATTTCGGCAAGCCATAGTTCGGCACATAAGACCTTGAAATGATAGAGACTAATAACAATGCCAATCTAAGCTCGAGAATTGAAACTGTCAAATAACCATGCAAGTCTAAGCTGGAGAATTGAATGGGTGAACTTGGTTGAGGAATTCTTCCTAACATTTACCAATACAAATACATAAAACCAAAGATCAATTCCTAATAATTTATCAGCCTTCATCCGGGCCTCATGGAATCCCTTGCCAGGGCTTGTTAAGTTCGTAGAGGTCATGAGAACCAGGAAACCCCTGAAATTGGGTAAATACATGGCAAAGAAGTGAATTGTCAAACCCTTGTCGAATGATAAACCCTTGTTGTTGACAAGGTATTCGAGGAGTGCGACACAACAAGCTTCACCTGTGGCAAACAATAAAAAAATAAGATGTTATCCAGCAACAGAGGGCTTAAAAGAACAAGTAAGAAAGTTAAACTTAGCTGAGAACTATTACCTAATAAATTTGGAGCTTGGGATCTTTCTACCACCGCAACAGGACTGGAAAACAGTAAGTAGACCACCATAGTTTGGAAATCACAATAAGATTTCCTCTGAAAATCAAGCTGCACCAGTGTGTTGCGTCGTAACTCCCGGTGCCCAGTTGTCTGTGGGTGGAAAGCCACAACCAGAAGGAGTTTGCTATGGTTTTTCCATTATAGAGTCAGAGCAGAGCAACATTGGGGGAAAATGAGAGACATGCTGAGGATTTGGGTGGGGTAATACCTTAACCAACCCTTAAGCAGTCTGGGTTGTCATATCAACTGAGAACCCATGGTGGGATGCAAACCAAGTGGCAGCCATCGCCAGACACTTTTGTCTATTCTAAAACCCTCGACATGTTGGATTCAGCTGCAGATTAATGTGATAATATAATGTGCAAACCTTATAACATAAATGGTGGCATATCGAAAAACAAATCTAAATCAACTTAAATGCCATCGTTGTTGAACCTATTCATTAAGGTTTCCATGTATTTTGTGGTACAGTTCACATGGCCGCATTTCAAATCATCTCGAGATAATCAATATGGAAATGACCTTGAAGCCTTAAGATTATATGTAGATAAAAGTGTTCAGACATGTTTATTACCGAGAGTACTTTGTGACAAAACCAATTAACCGATGTGGAGTTAGCATTAATTATAATATTATATATTTGGATAAAGGTGTACAGGTAGGATTGGCACCGAGAATTCATTGTGTTAGAACTATAATGATTAAATTTAATAGAAAAATCAAAGGTTAAAGGTATTATGCTTAATAATGAGTTTAAGGATCATGTAATCAATTCCAAGTATAAGATCTGGTAAGGAATGTGCCTGTTTGTAAAAAAAAAATTAGATATGTATATTAATGCATGTTACATGTGGTATTAGAGATCCAGGTCACAACGCTGAGACCAGAGCAGGCATTGCATGCACATGAAATGTTGCGGGAAAAAAACAAAAAAGTTGCAATGAGAAGGGGGTTTGTAGGACAAATATCGAATAGATCTACTGAGGAAAACTAGTCCACGCCAGGACCAAAATTAAACCTAGAAATGTGGGTACAATTGGAGTTAACTAGCAATAGCAAACAAAATAGCTACTGGCTGAACAACAACAAAAAACTAAAATATTGTTGGAAACTGTCCAACACATGCAAATATAAATGGAGCGTATGTGAAGAGACAATGAGCGACTGATGCACGACCGGGATAAGATTTTGAAAATTTTGTCTGATAAACAGAATCATAGGAATGCTCAGATAAGTCCTGAGCGTGAGACTCGGGGTACAAGAGAGCAACAACAATTTACAGGGAATAGTTATGAAGCCAGCCACACCCAATAGAGGGTTAGGACTGATGACGAAGAGGAATCAGGCACAACAACCACTCTAGGAAGAAGAAAGAAGCAAAAACTTGAATTACAAGGGGAATTTCAAAAGATTAAACCTTCGTTCTTTGATGGTGAAGGAATCATATGAAGCCTAGGTGATAGAGATGAAAAAATACTTCCAACTTTATGAATATAATAATAACCTTTGAGTTAGACTTAGCCATTTACCAATTACGGGGAAATGGAACCCTATGCTTGGAGGAAGTTAAGGTTGTGCATGTAATTGAGGAACAAAACATAACATGGGAAGAATTTCAAAGGCACTTCAAGAGTAAGTACCTAACAAAGCATTTTTATGATGAAAAACCTAAGGTGTTTCATGATTTTCATTTGGGGCAAATGACGATGGAAGAGTATATTGAAAAATTTCCCTCTTTGTTGAGGTATGTACCGTACCTTTGTGAGGAGAAAGCCAAGGTACAACGATTTCTCAGTGGATTTCCTGCGCACTTGAAGGAGCGAATTGAGTTTGACAGCTCAGAAACGATGGATAAGAAAATACGGAAAGCATGTATGTGTTATCAACAGTCTAAAAAAAGAGACAGTGGCAAGAACTGGCTGCCAAAGAAATGACAAAAAAATTATATAGCATCCTGAAATGTCAAGTCTGCCAATCTCATGAATATGTCAAAGTTTTCTATGGGTAAGAAAATGGGTTTAGGTCAAAAAAAACCCTAGTGGCATGCTGAAACAAAACCCAACGAAGCTTCTATAAAAAAAAAAAAGAACCAAGTGCAAAAGACACCTCTACAATGTTGGGGATGTAGAGAGGATCATTATTACAAAAAATGTCTTCATCACAAATCATAGTATGTGGCGAACGTGCAAGAAGCATCAACCGTGGGAGACGTGGCCAGAAGCCTACCCCGGATCAATGCAGCACTAGAGGATCGACAAGTGTACTTCCAACCCTCAATGGTGGAATTAGAAGGTAAGATACTTCAATGACCTATATCTATTTTAGTAGATCTGGGTGCCACTTTGAGTTATTATAATCATGAGGTAGTAGAGAAGTGTTGTTTAAAAACTCAGAAATTTAAAAATCCCTGGTTAGTATAGCTAGCCATTAGGGAAAAAAGAAAATTAAATGCACAGGTACCATCATGTTTGATTGATATATGAGAGACATAAATAAATGTATAACTGGATATCTTACCATTGGGGTTGTATGATCTACTACCGACATTGACTGGTTAGAGAGGCACTGGTCAGTAATGGACTGCAAAACAAAGACTATCAGCTATATGGCAGATAATGGGACCCACTATGATTTTCAAGGAGTCGAAAGGTTGGTAAAGTCACATCCCATTACTACTATGCAGCTGGGTAAATTTTTGAAGACGGGTTGTAGGATATATGTAGTGAAAGTAGGGTACTCCAACACCAAGGAGACAATTACCATAGTAGAAAATATTCTGACAATCCAAGAATTTGTGGATTTTTTTCCAAAAAACATACCAGGGCTACCGGCCACTAAATGTGACATCAATTTCACTATTGAATTAGTTCCTAGGGCAGCACTAGTATCTAGGGCCCCTTACTGAATGAGCACTTCGGAGCTAACAGAGCTCAAAATGTAGCTTTAGGAATTGCTAGGAAAGGGATATATTTGACCTAGTGCATTGCCTTGGGGAGCACCAATGTTATTTGTTAAGAATAAATATGACACTTTGTGCATGTGTATTGATTACTAGCAGCTCAATAAATTGAATGTAAAAAACAAATACCCTCTACCACAAATTGATAATATATTCGATCAAGTGAAGGGAGAAAGGGTGTTCTCTAAGATTGATTTGAGATCCAGATATCATCAGATCAGGGTCAAAGATGAGGATGTTTGTAAAACAACATTTAGAACTCGCTATGGGAACTGCGAATTCATGGCGTTATTGTTCATATTGACCAATGCACCCGCCACATTTATGGGCCTAATGCATGGTATAATTCATCCCTATCTTGATAAATTTGTACTGATTTTCATAGATGAAATATTGATTTACTCTAAGACCAAATAGGAGCATAAGGAGCATTTGCACATAGTCTTGCAAGTTCTGGAAATCATATTTTATATGCCAAGTTCAGAAAATGTGACTTTTTTAAAGACCAGATTTACTATTTGGTCCATGTAATATCAATAGAAGGGATAGCAGTCGATCCAGAAAATATTCAGACCATCATGGAATGGTCAATACCAAGAAATGTAGCAAATATAATATCATTTATGGGGCTAGATGGTTATTATCAATGATTTAAAGAATGGTTTTCATGAATTGCATATCCAATTACATCCTTACAAAAAAATGGAAGAAGTTTTAATTGGACAAATAGCTACCAGCAAAGTTTCGAATAGTTAAAGCACTTGTTAGCGACGACTCCAGTGTTGAATATGTCATACCCAAATAAGGAGTTTGTTTTTTTCATTGATGCATGTCAAGAAGGCGTAGGGGAAATTTTAACCCAGGAAGGTAAGGTGATTGCATACGAGTCACGAAAGCTGAAAGACCATAAGCAAAGATATTCAACCTATGAATTAGAATTAACTGTTGTAATTCATGCGTTGAAAGTTTAAAGGAACTACCTCCTGGGAAAAGGCTTATGTTAAAAATAGATGACAATAGCTTAACCAACTAATTTAATTAGCCCACGTTGAATGCGAGACAAGCGATATGGAATGCTTTTCTAAGTGAGTTCGAATTTGAAATTCAACAGATACATGGCAAGGAAAACCGCGTTGGAGACATGTTAAGTAGGAACGTACATTGTATATATGAATTGTATTGCAATCACATTGAATTTCACTTTCAGGGCTCGATAAAGGAAGTTTTGTTGAGAGATCCAAAGTACCACTTTTTGTGGCAACAAGCACAACAAGATGAAGGGCAAGGGAAGCAAATTGAATTTCAAATTAATGAAGATCAATTGCTGACCTTCTGAGGAAGAGTGTAAATTCTGGATCAGATGTCAGTGAAGCAAACCCTCTTGGATAAATTTCATCGAAGACCTTATGTCACTCACCCCGTATACCATAAGATTCTTTCAACAATAAAGAAAAGTTATTTCTGGTCAGGAATGCATAATGATATAGAAGAATATCTGCTAAAATTCTGGGAGTGTCAGCAAGTGAAGGCTGAACACCAGCATCTGATAGGTCTTCTACAACCAATCGTGGTACCAGAATGGAAGTGGGAGGTTATCACTCTCGATTTCATCACATAAATTCCTAAAAAAAAAAGCTCAATGACTCAATCATGGTGGTTGTGGATAAGCTTAGAAAATCAATACATTTCGTTTTAGTACAATTCAATTACAAGGCAATGCAGATCGTTGCTATCTTCATGAAGGAGATATTTAGATTGCATGGAATTCCAAAAATGGTGATTTTCGAACGTGATGTGAAATTCAATTCGGCGTTCTAGAAATATTCGTTCACTAGATTAGGAACTTAGATACAGTTCAGTACTATGTACCATCTGCAAACAGATGGGCAGACCGAGTGTGTAAATCAAGTTTTGGAATATATGATTCATATGTACATCATGCAACATCCTAGAAGATGGGAGGAATATCTACACTTAGTGGATTTTGCGTATAATAACAAGTATCATGCGTCACTGAAGATGAGCCCATTCAAGGAATTATACGGAAGGAAGTGCTGAACTCCCATAAATTGGAACAACCTCGAGAATAAATTATGTTGGGGCCGGAAATGTTATAAGAGATGGAACGTGAAGTAAAGAAGATTCGAAAAAATTTAAAGGTTACGCAAGATCGACAGAAAGTATATGCAGATAAGAAGATAACATATCAAGAATTCAATGCAGGGGATCATGTATATGTTCGTATCAAGCCTAAAAGGAGCACTTTAAGATGGAACTCTTGTGCAAAGTTAGCACCTCGCTATTGTGGCCCTTTCCAAATCTTGGAGCGAATAAGGCTAGTGGCTTATCTGCTAGCTTTACCTAACCATATAAGAATGCACAATGTTTTTCATGTATCTCTGTTAATGTGATACGTATACGATCCTAAGCATGTGATACAGTGGTAAAATATTCAGGTAAAATTTGTTAAAATATATTACAATATGAATAGAAATGTGGTCATAAATAATTGCATTTATGTTGAATGACTGTTATAGACTGATCTAGACGAAATGTTCCTGGTAGAACCACAATTAATTCTTGAGTAGAGAGAAATTTCGTTGCGTAAATGAGTCATCACCCAGGTTAAAGTGCAGTGGAAGCACTTTGGACTTGAGGAGGACACCTGGGAGGACAAAGAATTCATGAGGCGAACTTACCCATAATTGTTTCAAAGTACTAAGCAACATCGAGGACGGTGTTCCCATAAGGGAGGGAAGATGTAACCCCTTAGTATGGTTAGATAATTTTACTTTAGTTATGGTTTATGAACCACTTGGATGACTCGGTAAACTGATATTTTGCATTTAAAATAATTTCTTAAATTCAAAAAAGAATTTATTTATATTTCTTTAAAAATTAAAAAAAAACACTTATATAAATTTATGTTAGTTAGGCATATGATTATTATGATTGACATACATAAATAATACGTACTAAAAGTACCAGTAAAGAGATTCGGTAGAGAGGAACCTATAGTAGTTACCTAACTACTAGACAATTAGACAATTATGCTTCTTGATCTTTCTCCCTAGAGATAAAAGGATCTCACGTGGGAGGAGAGGGGTTCCACCCCGTAGGAAAAATAAGGAAATCATAGAAAGAGCATAATAGATGTGGAAATCAGGAGGATTGTAGAGGAGGAGAGTTCCAGAGCTAGGCTTCGAACCAATGGATACTCCTTCGAAAATGTGCAAGGTTGAATATGTGGTAGGTTTAAAGACCTGCAGAATTACTCAGGCACTGAGTAGTCATATATTTTCTATTAGTAGGGGCTCGGGGGGGAGCGTCGGACATGATTTCCGATCTCGTTGAATGGGCGGAGGGCCTTTCTTTTGAGTCTCCTAGTTCTGTCATTAGAAAGTTGACTGTTATTTACATGTACTGTGTTTATGAAATTCAGCCTGTTATTAATAGGATGTTGGTATAATTAATACAAACTGTTATAATGCATTCATTGTTATGAATAGGATGTTGGTATAATTAATACAAAATGTCAAAATTCATTTATTAATGGTTCAGTGTTTAAGTTATGAAACTTTGATGGAATTTTGCAAAGAATTAGATTGAAAATTACAAAATGAAGTGAAGCTTACCATTGGATACACCGTAGAGTAAAAGAATGTAGTTGGGTCAGTTTGCAGGAAACAATTATCCCAATCCGGGAAGAGAACCAGATTGGGCACTCTATCCTAATGGAAGGGAAATTTAACCAAACTATGTACTGATGGTGTGAATAGACTGGTAGAGTAATTAAGCTAGTACTATTCTGAATAGCTACTAGAACACTATAATTTCAAGAGTAATAAATTACTGGAACACCATAAGTAAAGGAAAATGCAGATACCCAATACAATCTTGGTAAAGAAGTGCGGTAGTACAACAACATTTACAGTAAATAAAAAAAGAAGAAACGAAACCATAACTCATTACAATCATTGATTAATGTAATGCACGAAATGTCAGTGCAAGTCTTACCCTTCCCACGAGGGTTTCATAAGTTAAAAATTGTAAACAGCATGTGGAGACATTTCCACTAACATCAGAGAAAATACTAAATTTTCCACATAATTAAAGCATCACTGTTATACAAGTTTTCGACATGAGCTATTGAACAAAAATCAGATATCCTTTATTTTAAAATTGAGATTTCGGGTCGAAACCTTAAGGAAGAACTGAACTTATTTGTAGAAACATCGCAACCAAAACCCTTACATAACTCTGGAGAAACCCCAGTAGAAATAATACAAGAAACAGAGACTTGGCATATTGAAAAGTAAAATCAAAGGAGAGTAATATTGATACCTTTCACAGAAAGAGAACTTCATATTATATTCTAAATTTTTCATAGTTCGAAACATTCACATTTTAACAAAGTACCATAGTTATAGAAAATTTCGGTAAGCCATATTTCAATGCATAAGACCTTGAAATGATAGAGTCTAATAACAGTGTCAGTCTAAGCCGGAGAATTGAAACTGTCAACTAATCATGCCACTCTAAGCTGGAGAATTGAATGGGTGAACTTAGCTGAGGAAGGCTACCCGGTATTTACCAAGACAAATACATAAAACACGAGAGCTATTCCTAATAATTTATTAGCCTTCAGTCAGGCCTCATGGAATCACTTTCCCAGACTGGTTAAGTGCGTAGAGGTCATGAGAACCAAGAAACCCCAGAAATTGGGTAAATACCTAGAAAATAAGTGAACTGTCAAACCCTTTCTGGATGATAAACCCCTAATGTTGACAAGGAATTTGAGGAGTGTGACACAACAAGCATCACGTATAACAAAAAATTAAAAAATAAGATGATATCTAGCAACAAAGGCTTAAAAGATCAAGTAAGAAATTTAAACTTAGCTGAGAACTATTACCTGAGTAATTTCGAGCTTGGGATATTTCTGCTGCCACAACAAGACCAGAAAACAGTAAGTATACCACCATAGTTTGGAAAGCACCATAAGATATCCTCTGAAAATCAAGTTGAACTAGTGTGTTGCATCATAACTCCTAGTCCCTGGTTGTCTGTGGGCGGAAAGCCACGACCGGAAGGAGTTTGATATGGTTTCGTCGTTGCAGAGCCAGAGCAGAGCAACATCGGGGGCAAATGAGAGACATGCTGAGGGTTTGGGCAGGGTAATACCCTAACCAACCCTCAAGAAGTCTAGGTCGTTGAATCAACTGAGAACCCATGGTAGGATGCAAGCCAAGTGGTAGCCATCGCTAGACATAGTTTTCCATTCTAGAACCCTTGACATGTTGGATTTAGCTGCAGATTAATGTGATAATATAATGTGCAAAATTTATAACATATCTGGTGGCACATAGAAAAACAAATCTAAATCAACTTAAATTCCATCGTTGTTGTACCTATTCATTAAGGTTTCCACGTATTGCATGGTACACTTCACATGGTCGCATTGCAAATCATCTCGAGATAATCAATATGGAAATGACCTTGAAGCCTGAAGATTATATGTACATAAAAGTGTTCAGACATGTTTATTACTGAGAGTCCGTTGTGACATAACCAGTTAACCGATGTGGAGTTAACATGAATTATAATATTATATATTTGGATAATTGTGTACAGGTAGGATTGGCACCAAGAACCCATTGTGTTAGAACTATAATGATTAAATTCAATAGCAACATCAAAGGTTAAAGGTATTATTATTAATAAGGAGTTTAAGGACCATGTAAATCAATTCCAAGAATAAGATCTAGTAGGGAATGTGTTCCCTTTATAAAAGAAAAAGAAAAGGATATGTATATTAATGTATCTTACATGTGGTACCAGAGCTCCAGGTCACAACGTTGAAACTAGAGTAGGCGATGCGTGCACATGAACTGTTGCGGGAACAGCAGGTGAAAAAAAAATTGCAATGAGGAGGGGGTTTGTAGGAAAAATGTCGAATAGACCCATCGAGGAAAACCGATCCACGCCATGACTAGAATTAAACCTAGAAAAGTGGGTGCAATTGGGAGTTAACCATCAAAAACAAAAAAACTAGCTACTGGCCGAACAAAAACAACAAACACAAAGATTGTTTGAAACTTTCTAACACATGCAAATAGAAATGGAGCGTATGTGAACAAACAATGAGAAATTGTTGCACGAGCAGGAAAATGTTTTGAAAATTTGTCTGATATATAGAATCATAGGAATGCTCAGCGAAGCCCTGAGCATGAGACTTGAGGTACAAGGGAGCAACAACAATTTACAGGGAATAATTATGAAGCCAACCACACCCAGCAGAGGGTCAGGACTGATGATGAAGAGGAATCAGGCACATTAGCCACTCTAGGAAGAAACAAGAAGCAAAAACTGTAATTACAAGGGTATTTTAGAAAGATTAAACCTTTTTTATTCGATGGTGAAGGAAGAGGCAGTTGAAGCCTAGGTGATTGAGATGAAAAAATACTTCCAAGTTTCTGAATTCGAGTTAGACTAGCTATTTACCAATTACGAGGAAAGGCCACCCTATGGTGGGAGGAAGGTAAGGTTGTGCATGTAATTGAGCAAAAAAACATAACATGGGAAAAGTTTCAAAGGAACTTCAAGAGTTAGTACCTAACAAAGTGTTTTTATGATGAAAAATCTAAGGTGTTTCACGATTTGTGTTTGGGGAAACTGACGATGGAAGAGTATATTGCAAAATTTACCTCTTTTCTGAGGTATGTACCATACCTACGTGAGGAGAAAGCCAAGGTACATCGATTTCTCAGCGGATTTCCTACGCACATGAAGGAGCGAATTGAGTTCGACAACTCGGAAATGATGGATAAGACAATGCAGAAAGCTCATATGTGTTATCAATAGTCTAAACAAAGAGATAGTGGAAAGAACTGGCCCCCAAAGAAAGGAAAAAAATAATATTCAACATCCTGAAATGTCAAGTCTTCCAATCTCATGAATGTGTCAAAGTTTACTATGGGTAAGCAAATGGGTCGAGGTCAGCAAAAAACCAAGTGGCATATGCATGCTGAAACAAAACCCAACGAAGCTTCTAGTAAACCATAGAGCAACGAAGTGCAGAAACCGCCTCTACAATGTTGGGGCTATGGAGAGGCTCATTATTAATGTTGAGATTCAACAAGATGATGATCCTAGTGAAAATTAAGCACCTACACTAGGTGGGGCCTGCAAGCTATTTTTAGGTGTATGTCTATTTTTAGAATGTTGAGAAAATTCTATTTATAGCAGGATTCTATTTATAGATGGTTGAGTAAATTCTATTTATAGATGAGTTTCTATTTTTAGATGCATGGGTGAAGTCTATTTATAGATCGCATGTCTAAAACTAGAATGCATGTTAGTTATTATTATCTCTTAATAATAATTGGACAATAAATAATAATCTATTCTCTTGAAGCACTTGATTTCAGTTAACTGATGTGGAAAAATAGTTGAATGAAGGAATTATAAGTTCTAAGGTTGGTTGGTGGGACATGCAAGTGGACTTTGTTGTAATTGAGTGATACTAAGTTGTAACAGAGTTGGATGTGTAGTTATGTGAGTTGTAAAGTAGTTTAACTCAGTTAAGTGAGTTAAACTCAGTTGTGTTAGTTGTAACTAAAGATACACTAGTGAGAGATCAATGAATTAAATATTAAATTAATTCACATGGAGTGATCTCACATGCAACTGAAGATTTACTACTATTAACTACATGTTAACCTAGTAGGACCCATGAGAGATAGGTGAAAGGGATGTTTCTGATCATCTCTGTTGTGACATTAGTGGGTGCACTCATGCAACCACACACACATTTGAGATGCCAATGAGGATTGCACAGTCAAGGCAAGGCAGTATCGAATTCATTCAGGGATTGTGATTAGCATGGATTGCGCAGTGGAGGCAGGCTTTCAAGCGGTAGTAAATTGGCGCATGTATTTGCCAATTTTTGTATGACAGTGTGAGACGAATGTATATTGTACTGAGATCTCTTGGATTAGAGTTTTGTATGAGATTGTTTCATGATCCATGATATATACATAATATATGATAGTGGGGTTTTTAGCTTTATGCTTTCCCAGTAAAAACATTTGTGTTATGTGTGATTGATCTTTCTTCATGTGTTTGCAATTGGTGATTAAATTTCCGCAAAGATTTAAGTAGAAGGATTATGTATTTAACAGTGGCATATAATTGTTAGATTAGGAGAATCCAAGAAATACATAATTGTATTAAAATTAATACATGGTATCTGAGCTAAAAAGATTGCAATATTTAAGCAATAGCTGAGTTTGTTGGTGGAAACAATTCGAGTTTGTTGCAAGAATTTCTTGGTGCGACAGTTGAGTAAACATCGAAATGGATTTCAATGGTTTGCGGCTAGTATGCACTCGAGGGCAGCTCGAACTATATTGCATGGAAGGACAAGATGGAGGCAGTTCTTGAATATAATGGCTTGAAGGAATTCATCGACATTGATTTTCCTAAGAGCACTTCGACGGATGCTGCATTACTTGACGCATGGAAAAAGAAAGTAGCGAAGACGAGAAGGATTTGTGTGGAAGGTGTGCAAGACCATATTGTCTCAAGCCTTCATGGGAAAGCCACTCCATATTCTACGTGGAAGGATTTTCCAAAGCAACAATGACCATAGGAAATTGGCGCTGAAGGATAAACTCAGAAAGATCAAGATGGAGAAGGGCGACAATATTCCTAAGTATCTCACAAAGTTTGTCCAATGTCGGGATGAATTGGGGAGTGTGGGAATCACAGTTGCTGATGATGATTTTGTGAGCTTGGATCTCTTGGGACTTCCTAAGATTTGGCACAGTTATCAAGTCTCTATCAACGGATGGGAAAAACTGCCAGATTGGGAACGACTGTGGTCAGATCTAGTGCAGGAGGAGTTCAGGCGGAACACCAGAAACGACTCTTCATCAAAGCATGATGATGAAGAGGATTGTGATTTGGCTGCCAAGGCAAGGAAAGGGAAGGGGAAGAAATTCCACTCAAAATCCGAGGCTAAAGGTAAGAAGTTGGATTTGTCCAAGGTGAAGTGTTTTCACTGTCACGAACATGGGCATCTCACCACTAACTGCCCATAGAAAAAGAAGAACAAGAAGGTTGCTAGAGCTACAGCTGGTGAGGTCCTTGCCTCGCAATTTGAATTTGATTTCTCCTTGATCGCATGCTTGGTTTCAAGCGTAATGGGATTGGTGTGGTATCTTGATAGTGGTGCTTCCTTCCACAAGACGGGAGATAAGGAGCTTTTCAGTGACTTGGAAAAGAAAGATCTCCAAAATGCCTATAGAGATGGGCGACGATGGATGATATAGTGTGACCGACATTGGTACCATTACCTTTGAGAGGGAGTTAGGTAAACCATTTCTATTGAAAGATGTTATGAATGTTCCAGGTCTGAAGAAAAACTTGGTCTCAGTCGCGATATTAGAGGACAAAGGTTATGACGTTGTTTTCAGCGATGGAAAATATTTCCTGCGACATAAAACAACGGGTCAAACCAAGAGGATAGGGATTTGAGTTAAGAATCTCTACAAGTTGGAGGTAGATGGCTGTGCTACAATGGTGGGCAAAGTAGAAGAAGTGGTGAGCCGGGATGAGGGCGAATTATGGCATAGACAATTGGGCCATCTTCACCATGGTGCCCTGAAAATTTTGCAGCAGATTTATACTGGACTTACCAAGGGTACACTTGCACAGTTAGATCAGTGCAAGGGATGCATTATGGGAAAGTTTGTAAAGACCACCTTTCATGAAAAGGAGAATCGTGCTTCGGCGATCCTAGAGAGAGTTCACATAGACGTGTGTGGACCATTCTCGATTGCTTCAACAAAAAATCAAAAGTATTACGTTATTTTTGTTGATGAATTTTCTCGTAAATTCTAGATCTTCTTCATGCAGAAGAAGGATAAAACATTATCAAAGTTCTATGAGTTTAAGGCATTGGTTGAGAAAGAGTCGAGGAAGCAAGTGAAGGCTCTTCAGAGCGACAATGGTGGAGAATACATCTCGAACGAATTCAAGGACTTCTGTAGCAAAAAAGGAATTCGAAGAGAACTCATAGTGCCTCATAACCCACAACAAAATGGGGTCATGGAGAGGAGGAATAGAACGATCGTGGGTATTTCACGAGCGATATTGCATGATCAGGGCCTACCAATTCATTTGTGGGTGAAAGCATGCAACATTGTGGTTTATACGCAAAACCATTGTCCTCATAGTGTACTTGGCATGATTACACCTGAAGAAGCTTTTACTGGTAAGAAACCGGATGTTTCTTACTTTAAGATTTTTGGCTCATTTTTTTATGTGCATGTGACCAAGAACGCCAGGAAGAAACTGGAGCCAACTGTTGAAGTCGGGATATTTGTGGGGTACATAGAAACACCCCATAATTATTGTGTGTATTTCCCAAATAGTCGAATGACTATGGTGCGACGAGATATAAAATTCAATGAGGAGAAAGCCATGAAGTTGTCGCTTGAGAGGGAGCTAGACTTACATGCAGAGGAGGAACTTTTGGTTCCCAAAGATGAGTCTATAGATGTGGATCAGACACAAGAGGAGGTTCATGGAGTGGAGGAGCCCACTCACGTAGAGCCAAACATAAAAACTAGCAGAAGGCGTACCACAGAAGCTGAGAGGCTGAAGCTTGATGTGGCACAGAATGTAGGAGTCCCTATTTCATAGTGCGGACAGAGACAGTCTCCTCACCGATTCACTGGATACATGGCTCTCATGAGAAAATGTATTGTGATTGAGCCATCTTCCTTTCAGGAAACAGTGCAAGAGCCCACATGGGTAGATGCAATGGTGGAGGAGTATGACTCCATTGTCAGAAACAGTGCTTGGGAAATTGTTCCAAGGTCTATTGATAAATCAGTGGTAGGTTCAAGATGGATCTACAAGGTAAAGCAAGCTACTGATGGGACTGTTGAGAAATACAAGGCCAGATTTTTGGTCTGGGGCTTCTCACAGATCGAGGGGATTGATTATGAAGAAACCTTTGCACCTGTCGCACGATATTCTTCCATAAGGACCATCCTTGCTCTCTCAGCGCAGATGGGTTGGCACTTTCATCAGATGGATGTGAAGACTGTGTTCCTTAATGGGATCATTGAGGAAGAAGTGTACATTGAGGAGCCTGAAGGATTTGAGATCTTCAGTAGTGAGTCACATGTGTGTAGACTCAAAAGAGTGATGTATGGGCTGAAGCAAGCACCCCATGCTTGGTACACTCGGATCGACAGCTATTTCACCAGACTTGGCTTCACCAAGAGTGAGGTGGATGCAAAACTATACCAGGTTGTGGTGGAGGGTAATATTTTAATCATTATTCTTTATGTTGATGATTTAATACTAATTGGTGATGAGCAGTTGATACACTCATGCAAGGAAGACCTTACAAAGGAGTTTGAGATGAAGGATATGGACCTCCTTCATTATTTCCTTGGATTGGAAATATGGTAGTGAGATGGTGAAATTTTTGTGTCTCAAGGCAAGTATGCAAGGGAGATACTGGGTAAGTTTCACATGGAGGGTTGCAAACCCATGGATACTCCTCTTCCAGGAAACTGGAGGAAAGAGGACGCTACATCTGGAGAGGTAATGGATGTTATTTCCTATCGACATTTAGTGGGTTCGCTAATGTATTTAGTAAATACAAGACCGGACATATGCTATGCTGTGAAACAGCTTATTAAAGCGATGGTTAAGCCTACCAAGCTCTTTTGGAAGGCGGGCAAGAATTTCTTGAGATACCTTAGGGGCACATCTGAGTATGGCTTATGGTACAGACAGACGAATGAGGTGAAGTTGTATGGATTCACGAATGCAGATTGGGTGGGCATCCCAAAGGACAGAAATAACACATCAGAAGGGGTCTTCAGTATCAAATCTACAGTTGTTTCTTGGTACAACAGGAAATAGAGATCCGTGGCACTTAGTTCAGTGGAAGCAGAATACATTGCAACCAATCAAGCTACATGTGAGGCTATCTGGATGAGAAAGATCTTGGTTGGTTTGTTTGGTTCTCATTTAGATCCTACAGTGATTCATTATGATAATTAGAGTTGCATTAAAATCTTGATTAATCCTGTGTTTCATGATAAATATAAGCATATAGATATCTAGTATCATCATATCATAGATTGTGTGCAGTGGAAGATCATTTTTCTTTAGTACATTCCTACGGAGGATCAGAATGAAAATATTCTGACGAAGGCGCTCACCAAGAGCAAATTAGAATACCTTAGAGGCAAGATCAGGGTAAAGGATAATCCCTTTCTTGTTGAGAGGGAGTGTTGAGATTCAACAAGATGATGATCCTAGTGAAAATTAGGCACCTACACTAGGTGGGGCCTGCAGGCTATTTTTAGGTGTATGTATATTTTTAGAATGTTGAGCAAATTATATTTATAGCGGGAGTCTATTTATAGATGGTTGAGAAAATTATATTTATTGATGAGTTTCTATTTTTAGATGCATGGGAAAAGTCTATTTATAGATCGCATGTCTAAAAATAGAATGCATGTTGGTTATTATTATCTCTTAATAATAATTTAACAATAAATAATAATCTATTCTCTTGAAGCACTTGATTTCAGTTAACTGACGTGGCAAACCAGTTGACTAAAGGAATTATGATTTCTAAGGTTGGTTGGTGGGACATGCAAGTGGACTTCGTTGTAACTGAGTGATACAAAGTTGTAACAGAGTTGGATGTGTAGTTATGTGAGTTGTAAAGTAGTTTAACTCAGTTGTGCTATTTGTAACTAGATGTAACTAAAGATACACTAGTGAGAGATCAGGGAATTAAATATTAAATTAATTCACATGGAGTGACCTCACATGCAACTGAAGATTTACTACTGTTAACTACATGCATGTTAGATCCAGTGGAGACCCAGTTGAGAGATAGGTGAAAGGGAAAATTTGAATATATGTTGTGACATTAGTGGGTGTACTCATGCAACCACACACACATTGGAGATTCCAATGAGGATTTCATAGTCAAGGCAAGGCAATATCGAATTTATTCAGGGATTGTGATTAGCAGGGATTGAGCAGTGGAGGCAGGGTGTCAGGAGGCAGTAAATTGGTGCATGTATTTTCCAATTTTTGTATGACAGTGTGAGACGATTGTATATTGTACTGAGAGCTCTTGGATTAGAGTTTTGTATGAGATTGTTTCATGATCCATGATATGTACATAATATATGATAGTGGGGGTTTTAGCTTTATTCTTTCCCGGTAAAAACATCTGTGTTATGTGTGATTGGTCTTTCTTCATGTGTTTGCAATTGGCGATTAAATTTTCGCAAAGATTTAAGTAGAAGGATTTTGTATTTAACAGTGGCATATAATTTTTAGATCAAGAGAATACAGGAAATATATAATTGTATTAAAATTACTACAATTAAAAAAAAATTCCTCATCGTAAATCAGATCATGTGGTGAATGTGAAAGAAGCATCAACCATGGGAGACGTGGCCAAAATCCTAACCTGGATCAATGCAACATTGGAGGATCGACAAGCAGACTTCCATACCTCAGTGGTGGAATTAGAAGGTAAGATAATTCAATGACCTATATCCATTTTAGTACATCCAGGTGCCACTTTGAGTTATGTTAGTCCTGAGGTAGTAGAGAAGTGTTGTTTAAAAACTCAGAAATTTAAAAATGCCTGGTTAGTACAGCTAGCCATTGGGGAAAAAGGAAAATTAAATGCACAAGTACCAGCATGTTTGATTGATATAGGAGAGACACAAATAAATGCAGTACTGGATATCTTACCATTGGGGTCGTATGATCTACTATTGGGCATGGATTGGTTAGAGAGGCACTGGTCTATAGTGGACTGCAAAATAAATACTATCAGCTATCTGGCAGATAATGGGACCCGGTGTGAGTTGCAAGGAGTCAAAAGGCCGGTAAAGTCACATCCCATTACTACTATGTAGTTGGGTAAATTTTTGAAGAAGGGATACAAGATATATGTAGTGCAAGTAGGGTACTTCAACACCAAGGAGAATATTAATGCAGTAGAAAATAGTCCGGTAGTCTAAGAATTTGTGGATGTTTTTCCAGAAAACATACCGGGGCTACCCCTTAAACATGACATCAATTTCACTATTGAATTAGTTCCTGGGGCATCACCGGTATCTACGGCCCGTTACCGAATGAGCACTCTAGAGCTAACAAAGCTCAAAATGCAGCTTTAGGAATTGCTGGAAAAGGGATATATTTGACCCAGCACGTCACCTTGGGGAGCACCAGTGTTATTTATTAAGAATAAAGATGGCACCGTGTGCATGTACATCGATTACCAACAACTAAATAAATTTACTGTAAAAAACAAATACCCTCTACCATGAATTGACGATCTATTCGATCAAGTGAAGGGAGCAAGGGTGTTCTCTAAGATTGATTTGAGATTTGGATATCATCAGATTAGCATCAGAGACGAGGATGTTTGAAAAACGACATTTCGAACTTGCTATGGGCACTACGAATTCATGGTGTTACTTTTCGGATTAACCAATGCAGCCACCACATTTATGGGTGTAATGAATGGTGTATTTCATCCCTATCTTGATAAAGTTTTAGTGATTTTCATAGATGACATACTGATTTACTCTAAGACTGAAGAGGAGCATAAAGAACATTTGCGCACATTCTTGCAAGTTCTGCGAAATCAGATTTTATATGCTAAGTTCAAAAAATGTGACTTTTTTAAAGACAAGATTCTGTATCTGGGCCATGCAATATCAACATAAGGGATATCAATCGATCCAGAAAAGATTCAGACCATCATGGAATCGTCAATACCTAGAAACTTAGCAGATATAAGATAGTTTATGGGGCTGGTTAGTTATTATCAGTGATTTATTGAATGGTTTTCACAAATTTCATATCCAATTACATCCCTACAAAAAAAGGGAAGAAGTTTTAATTGGAAAGACAACTGCCAACGAAGTTTCGAATAGTTAAAGTACTTTTTAACGACGAATCTAGTGCTAAATATTGCAGACCCAAATAAGGATTTTGTTGTTTTCACTGATGCATGTTAAGAAGGCGTAAGGGTAGTTTTAACCCAGGAAGGTAAGGTGGTTGCATAAGAGTCAAGAAAGTTGAAAGACCATGAGCATAGATATTCAACCTACGACTTAGAATTAACTTTTGTAATTCATGTGTTGAAATTTTGGAGGCACTATCTCCTAGGGAAAAGGTTTATGTTAAAAATAGACCACAATAGCTTAACCAACTACTTTAAGTAGCCCACATTGAATGCAAGACAAGCGAGATGGAGTGCTTTTCCAAGTGAGTTAAAATTTGAAATTCAGAAGATAAAAGGTAATGAAAACCGCATTGCAAACGCATTAAGTAATAAATTAAATTGTATATATGAATTGTATTACAATTGCATTGAATTTAAATTTTAGGTCTCGATAAAGGAAGCCGCGTTGAGAGATCCGGAGTACCAATTTTTGTGGCAACAAGAACAACAAGATGAAGAGCAAGGGAAACAAACTGAATTTGAGATTAATGAAGATCAATTACTGACCTTCTCAGGAAGAGTGTACATTCTGGATCAGATGTTAGTGAAGCAAACCCTTTTGGATGAATTTCACCAGAGACCTTATGTCGCTCGCCCCAGATACCAGAAGATTCTTTCAACAATACAAAAAAAATATTTTTGGCTGGGAATGCATAAATATATAGTAGAATATTTGCTAAAATTCTTGGAGTGTTAGCAAGTGAAGGCTGAACATCAACATCCAGCAGGTCTTCTACAACCAATCACAGTACTGGAATGGAAGTGGGAGGTTATCACTCTCGATTTCATCATAAGATTACCTATAAAAAAAAATATCAATGACTCAATCATGGTGGTTGTGGATAAGCTTATCAAATCATCCCATTTGATTCCAGTACAATCCAATTACAAGGCAGTGTAGATCGCTGATATCTTCATGATGGAGATATTCAGATTGCATGGAATTCCAAAAAAAGTGATTTCCGATCGCGATGTAAAACTCACTTCGGCGTTCTAGAAAGATTTTTTCACTGGATTAGGAACTCATATATAGTGTAGTACTGTGTACCATCCGCAAATGGATGGGTAGACCGAATGTGTAAATCAAGTTTTGGAAGATATGCTTCAGATTTACGTCATGCGGCATCTCGGAAGATGGGATGAATATCTAAACTTAGTGGAGTTTAAATATAATAACAGGTATCATGTGTCACTAAATATGTTCCCATTCGAGGCATTATATGGAAGGAAGTGCCGAACTCCCATAAATTGGAACAGCCCCAAGAATAAATTAAGGGGTGGGCCGAAAAAATTAGAAGAGATGGAACGTGAAGTAAAAAAGATTTGAAAAAATTTAAGGGTTGCTTAAGATCGATAGAAATTATATGCAGATAAGAAGAGAACATATCAAGAATTCAATGCAGGGGATCATGTATACGTTCATATCAAGCCTAAAAGGAGCACTGTAAGATGGACCTCTCATTCAAAGTTAGCACCTCATTATTGTGGCCCTTTCCAAATCTTGGAGCGAATAAGACCAGTGGCTTATCAGCTAAATCTACCTAGAAATATAAGAGTCTGGAATGTTTTTCATGTATCTTTGTTAAAGTGATACATATACGATCCTGAGCATGTGATACAGTGGCAAAATATTCAGGTAAAATTAGTTAAAATATATTACAGTATGAATAGAAAGGTGGTCATAACTAATTGTGTTTATGTTGAATGATTGTTACAGGTCGACCTGGACGACGAGTTAATTATAGAACCATAATGCATTCTCGAGCAGAGAGAAATTTCGTTGCGGAAAAGAGTCATAACCTAGGTTAAAGTGTAGAGGAAACACTGTGGACCTGAGGCGGCCACCTGGGAGGACAAATAATTCATGAGAGGAGCTTGCCAAGAATTGTTTCATATTACTTGGGAACACCAAGGATGGTGTTCCCATAAGGGAGGGGAGATGTAACCCCTTAGTATGGTCAGTTACTTTTACTTTAGTTATGGTTTATGAACCACTTGGATGACTCGGTAAACTGATATTTTGAATTTAAAATAATTTCTTAAAGTCAAGAAAGAATTTATTTATATTTCTTTAAAAATAAAAATAAAGCACTTATATAAATTTATGTTAACTAATAATAGGATTATTATGATTAACATACATAAATAATATGTACTAAAAGTACTGGTAAAGGGACTCGGGAGAGAGGACCCTATAGTAGTTACCTAACTACTAGAAAGTTGGACAATTATGCTTCTTGATCTTTCTCCCCATAGATAAAAGGATCTCAGGTGGGAGGAGAGGGGTTCCACCCCACAAGATAAAGAAGGAAAGCAGAGAAAGACCATAACAGGCATGGAAATCAGGAGGATTGTAGAGGAGGAGAGTTCTAGAGCTAGGCTCCAAACTAGTGGATACTCCTTCAAAAAAGTGCAAGGTTGAATCCGTGGTAGGATTCAGAGACCAACGGAAGTACTCAGGCACTTAGTCGTCACATACTGTCTAGTAGAAGGGACTCGGGGGGAGAATCAGATGTGATTTCCAATCTCCTTAGATGGGCAGAGGGCCTTTATGTTGAGTCTCGTAGCTCTATCATTAGAAAGTTGATTTTTATTTACAGGTACTGTGTTTATGAATTTTAGCCTGTTATGAATATGATGTTGGTATAACTAATACAAACTGTTATAATGCATTTATTGTTATGAATAGGTTTTTGGTATAATTAATATGAACTGTTAAAATGCATTTATTAATGGTTCACTATTTAAGATATAGAACTTTGCTGGAATTTTGCAAATAATTGTATTGAAATTTAAAAAATGAAGCGAAGCTTACCACTAGATAGATCGTAGAGTAAAAGAATATAGCTGGGTTGGCTTGCAAGAAACAACTAGCTCAATCTGAGGAAGAGACCCAGATTAAGTAGTCTAATGGAAGGGGAATTTAACCAATTTGTGTAGTGATGGTGTGAA
Organism: Pinus albicaulis; assembly: GCA_034641835.2. Classification (NCBI taxonomy): domain Eukaryota; kingdom Viridiplantae; phylum Streptophyta; class Pinopsida; order Pinales; family Pinaceae; genus Pinus; species Pinus albicaulis. The sequence goes on along the minus strand of CM076579.1, from coordinate 416,692,098 downwards.
TAGACTGGTAGAGTAATTAAGCTAGTACTATTCTGAATACCTTCTAGAACGCTATAATTACAAGAGTAATAGATTGCTAGAACACCATAACTAAAGGAAAATACAAATACTCAATACAATCTTGGTAAAGAAGTGAGATAGTACAACAACATTTACAGTAAAGAAAAAAATAAGAAACAAAACCATAACTCATTACAATCATTGATTAATGTAATGCACGAAATGCCAATGCAAGTCTTACCCTGCCCACGATGGTTTCATAAGTTTAAAGTTGTAAACAATGTGTGGAGACATTTCCATGGACAATAGAGAAAATACTAAATGTTCCAAAGAATTAAAGCATCACTATTATATGGGTTTCCGACATGAGCTACAGAACAAACATCACATATTCTCTATTGGAAAACTGAGATTTCATGTCAAACCCTGAGGAAGAACTGAACTAATTTGCAAAAACATCACAACCAAAACCTTTAAATAACTCTGGAGAAACCCCAGTCGAAATAATACAAGAAATAGAGACCTGGCATATTGAACAGTAAAATCAAAGGAGAATAGTATTGATACCTTTCACAAAAAGAGAGCTTCATATTATGTTCTAAAATTTTCATAGTTCGAAACATTCACATTTTAACAAAGTACCACAGTTATAGAAAATTTCAGCAAGCCATATTTTGGCACATAAGACCTTGAAACGATAAAGTCTAATAACAATGTCAGTCTAAGCTAGAGAATTGAATTCTAAAATAACCATGCCAGTCTAAGCTAGAGAATTGAATGGGTGAACTTAGCTGAGGAAAGATACCAGACATTTACCAAGAAAAATACATAAAACCTGAGAGATATTGCTAATAATTTATCAACTTTAGCTGGGCCTCATGGAATCCCTTTCCAGGGCTGGTTAAGTGCGTAGAGGTCATGAGAACAAAGAAACCCTTGAAATTGGGTAAATAATTGGCGAAGAAGTGAACTTTCAAACCCTTGTTGGATGATAAACCCCCGTTGTTGACAAGGAATTTGAGGAGTGCGACACAGTAAGCTTCACCTGCGATAAACAATTAAAAAATAATATTCTAGCTAGCAACAAAGGGCTTAAAATAACAAGTATGAAAGTTAAACTTAGATGAGAACAATTACCTGAGTAATTTGGAGGTTGGGGTCTTTCTACCACCACAACAGGACCAGAAAACAGTAAGTAGACCACCATAGTTTGGAAAGAACCATAAGATATCCTTTGAAAATCAATCTGCACCAGTGAGTTGTGTCGTAACTCCCAGTGCCCAATTGTCTGTGGGTGGAAAGCCACGACCTTAAGGAGTTTGGTATGGTTTTGTCATTGCAGAGCTGGAGTGGAGTGACATTGGGGGAAAATGAGAGACATTTTGAGGGTTTGTGCGGGGTAATACCCTAACCAACCCTCAAGCAGTCTGGGTTTTCGGATCAACTAAGAACCCATGGTGGGATTCAACCCAAGTGGTAGCCATTGCCAGACACAATTGTCCATTCTAGAACCCTCGGCATGTTAGATCCAACTGCAAATTAATGTGATAATATAATGCCCAAACCTTATAACATAGTTGGTGGCGCATTGAAAAACAAATATAAATCAACTTAAATTCCATCATTGTTGTACCTATTCATTAAGGTTTCCACGTATTGTGTGGTACAATTCACATGGTCGCATTACAAATCATCTCGATATAATCAATATGGAAATGACCTTGAAGCCTTAAGATTACATGTACATAAAAGTGTTCAGAGATGTTTATTACCGAGAGTCCTTTTTGAGAGAACCTATTAACCAATTTGGAGTTAACCTTAATTATAAGATTATATATTTGGATAAAGGTGTACATGTAGGATTAGCACCGACAACCAATTGTGTAAGAACTATAATGATTAAATTTAATAGCAACATCAAAGGTTAAAGGTATTATCCTTAATAAGGAGTTTCAGGACCATGTAAATCAATTCCAAGTATAAGATGTGGTAGGGAATGTGTTACTTTGTAAAAAAAAGAAGGATATGTACATTAATGCATGTTACAGATTACTTTTCTTTTTTAAATTTGGTAGTGCCTCTCTATTCATTCTTTATGTAAAAAACATCATGTTACATCATATAATATTCTTAGTAGTCTCAACTTACCTGAAGGAAACCAGGTATGTTGGCCACCTCAATGAGTTAGAATGCAACCAAAAATTCACTACAAGGAAAATACCCTCTAGTGGAGGTTATAAAGGAGGGTTTTAGTGTTATAAAATTGACCAAAATTGTCAAAAAAAAAATTGCTACAACATCCGTTTATGGTTACAAAGGTTTTGGCGGAGTTTTTAACGGAAATTCAACACAACTAAAAAACAATGGGCGGTTGGAGGTTATTACGGATGTTTTTTTCATCGGTGCGTACATATATAAGGCTCCCCAAGGCAGTCGAAGCAAAATGCATCGGGCCATTAAGATATAAAACCGCACCAGACGTAGTGTTGGTGATACAACGCACGAGGGAGTTCTAATTGGTCTTGGGATTTGTGCGGTGCCCATAGGTCGTATCAATGCACCCGGGCGTAGATGTATAGAAACGCACCAATGCGCAGTATCATAGAAAGGCACCGAGATTTATAATTGGTATCGGTATTCGTGCAGTGCCCATAGGTCGTACAAATGCACTGATGCTTATAGACACTTAAACACCCTCGTGCGTAGTATCACACAAACACACTGAGATTTATAATTGGTATCGGTATTTGTGCGGTTCCCATAGATTGTACAACGACGCCGGTGTGTACAGACACATAAACGCACTGACATGTCATCCCACACAAACACACCGATATTTTTAATTGGTTTTGGTGCTTTTTCAGTGCTCATAGTTCGTAGAAACGCACCGGTGTACAGTTACTAACACACACCGATTTTCATTTTGTATTTTTTAGAAACATCGACCTGTGACAGTGCAATTATTGTGATTATTTTAAATTCATTATTCATCAAAAGTCAACAAACCTTATAAAAATTTTCATATTAATTAAATTCTTATTAATGCATTTGAATGTGATGTTTGGATTAATTTTTTATATCATATCATAATTATTGTTGTTTTTAAAAATTCATTATTCATCAAAATTCGACACATATATATCTCATAACAATATTCATATGAATTAAATTTTTATTAGTGCATTTGAGAACGACAATGGAGAACGCAATAGAATAAATTAAAAAATATTTTATGATATATAATATATATAAATAAGACAATCTTTATTATACAAAATGGGACAGTTATTGGTATCCCTTTGTCTTTCAATTGAGACACTATGTCCATTACATTAAACAAAATGTCTGATTTCACAAACATATTTCAAAAAATACAACGCCTTGCTTTTATATCCAAACATAGTGATCATCATTCTTGGCTTGAACTGTTGTCACTGCTAGAGCTACTTCAATGACTTGGGTTATTTTCATGAATGTTTTGTTCACGGTGTTGATTGTTTGCTTCTTCTTCACCTTCCATCTACAAACATAAAAATAAACTGAAATGAGTGTATATACATTGGTGAGAATAATGAAAATTGCAATATTAAATAATATACATCAATGTAAATAAATAAATAAAAATGTCGTACCATAGCAACAATTTACTCATAAACTACACATTCTTTCAAAGCCATGTACCATGCCATCTTTCAAAATTTCATCTGTTAGCGCAGTTCCGTATTTTGTTTCCTGCAAGTTTTATACCCCATAACAAATCATATATTTAATATAAAAGATTTTTTTGGTCTATTAATAATAGATGGAGCGAAGTAAAACAAGATTGATAGATACTCACAAATTCCACAATTAATTTATGATATGTCAACATATACTCACAACCCATATTTAACCCAATTTCAATCAGACCATTACGATGGTTCTTCTTTGTATGTTAGCACCTTTTTGAAGACATTCAATGATGATTTTTGTAAAAAAACTTTAAAAATACAAAAATGAAATCTAGTTAAGTTGTTATAAAGAAGTAATATTTACTCACAAACTTAGAGATCAACCCCTTTCTTCCTTGTCATCATGTTTTATGTGTTGAATGGGTTCCATTTTCTTTTCTTGTCTGCAAGAAAATTGTTGAAAATTAATATTTAATGCTAAATTGTTTATTTATTGTACCTAATGATTGAAAAATTCAATGATCACATATTACATTTGAAGCACGTTTTTGTTGAGATGGCTCCTCCTGTGATGCAATTTTGTCCATTTCTTTGACCATCTCCTTGTACTCCTTTTTGGAAATTCCTACTAGCATATTTCTGATATCAGCTCGTTTATCTTTTGAGATTTTCATAATCTTCTTGAAAATGTAACATGACAATAAAATATTTAATTTTTATATGATATATGAAAAGTAAATATAACAAAAGTGATATTTATAAATAATTCTAAACAAACATTTAAAGGAATATTACTTTTTCATTCCTTCTTTTTGTTGTTGTACGTTTTTGCTATTGAAAGTCTAACATGTCTCATTGACCAATTCTCTGGAAACTCTTCCTGTGGTTAGATAAAATTTGGTTCTTGGAATCATTGGATTGATTTTTGTATTGTAAGTGGAAAGAACGTCTATACATTCGTTCCACTAGATCCCTCAAACTTTTGTAAAAGCTTTTCCCCCTTTTGTTAACTTCCAAGATGTGAATTAATAGACCGTTTGACACATGTTATCTAAAAATTTTTAGTATATTATTACTGATAATTAAAAAAAGAAACTCATATTGGATCGACAATATTTTTTCATTCACCTGATTCATCCTTTTGCAATTTCTCCATCAAGTTTTTACGCTCTTCTGGTCCTAGATCAGAAATAATCTTATTGAGCTTCGTCATTTTGTGGCTCTGCATGATACACAGTAAACGATACATATTATTTAAACTTACATATAATTCAAAAATAATATTTTTTATAAATAATTTACAAAGAACTTGCCTTTTTTTCTTTTCTTAATGTGTTATCAGTATTTTTGTTACTTGATCTCTTGTCAGTCATTTCTTTATCAATTTGAAACTGGTGCGCCTTTCATGATGTACGCATTGTCGTCGGTGCGTGGTAGTATTAAAAACGCACCGCAAAAACAGTATAATAGATCGTACGATGCGTGGGGGTATTATAAATGCACCGCACAAACATTGTAATAGACCGTACGGTGCTATCCTCGTAACATGGAGCACCAGTGCCCTATTTTAGATATGGTGCACTGATTTAAAAAAAAATTGTTTTGAAATTTTTTATTATAGTACTTGCACGGTGCACTAGGTTACGCAGGGCATGCCGATAAAAAAAAAATCCATTTTTTCCAAAAATTCACGCAATGGATGAATGGATTGGGATTTGAATATGCAAGTCATCCCGTGGGTTGGATGTCAATATAAAATGAAAATCCATAATTCTGAAATCACAGAAACAGGGAGAAGAAAGGGAAAAAAAAAATGAAGGGTTTAGGGTAAAAATGGATAAAACTACAGAAAAAGTACAGAAAAAGTAAAAAAATAATCAAATTTAATCACGAGATGGTTTGAAATTCTATGATACAGGGTTTGAATCACCAGATGTTTAATTTTTAATTGTCTGAATACATCTGTTCGAACGTATTTCACTGCTCCACAGTGTCCTCATGCTCTCTTGCTCCAGGTATGTCTCCTACAAATATATGGTTGAAAATTTTAGCAAAAATAGTGAAATAATGAAAAGTGTTTAGTATTTAAAGAATTATTTTGTGAAATTAGATATTCGAAAATATTTTTCCGCCCATTTTTCAATTTGCCGCTTTTTTTTTCACTTAAAGAAAATAGGGTTACGTTTTTTTTATTTTTTATTTGTCACCAGTGCATCATTTTTTTAGACCAGCACCAGTGTGGATATATGTACAGTAGAACCGATTTGTAGTTAAGGCACCGAAATTAATTTTAGGTGTGTACACCAAAATTTAGTGAAATCCAACCATAGAGATTGAGAATTATAATTTTTTTTATTCTTGAGAATTAGAATTAGAATTAAAATTGAGAATTGGAATTGGATAAATTCTTGATGGAAATAACTATTCTTCCAATGCAATTTGTTTATTGTAGGAGGTCCCCACTAATTATGTGGAGAGAATGCAATGTGGGGCATGTGAAGATGCAATACTGCAAGGCCCAAGTGGGCAGTTGTGGCATGTGAACTTGTTATAATTGGCACTTAACTATTTGTAACCAATATGTTTTAGAATATAATCTACAAATAGATGGATGGCCTACCAGCAATTAGTAAATATAATCTGCAGAAGTGTAATGTTCTGGGAGAAATGACAACGAGTCCTTCATTCTGCATTTGTTAGCAGAAGAAGACCGATTTTCGACTAGATGATGCAGTTATTACATGTGGAGGCAATGGTTTCCCATAGAAAATGAGTATAGGGTTTAGTAGAGGAAATACATTGAAAAATAGGCTATTACATTAGTTTTTCCAATGGGAAACAGATTTGCAGGTGGAAATATGATAGCTGCTGGTATCTATGCTTTTATTCCCACAGAAATGGTCAATGGATTTCCATTTATAATACAAGAATACTTTTCAATGGTTTCATCCACAAGACCACAACTCAGACAAGTTAGAGATGCCATTCAAGTTCAATTGAAAGCCGAAGATGTGATTTTATGCGACGTCAGCTTTGCCGGTAAAAGTTTATGTAAGCCAACTGAAGCTCGGACAATACTCCCAACTGCTTTTAAACACATTTTGGAGAATCTCTCCCTTTATGGGACCTACCAGCCCGATCAACAACGTTAATTGATCTTTCTCTACTGTCCTTAAGGGAATGAGAATCCTTCCCTTCATTGTGCCTCTTGGCTTTATCAACTGCCTCGATTGATCTTTCTCTGCCATCAACTCTACTCTCCATTTCTCCATCATGGGACCTCTTAACCCTATCGCCAGCCTCAACTGAATGCTCTCTGTCGGTCTCAACCTGTACTCCTATTGTACTCTATCGAGCTCTATAGTCGTCTACATCTCTATAAGCGTCTTTGTTCATATTTCTGTTTGAATCAATCATTTTCTCTACTATAAACCTCTCATCCGAAATTCGAACTCTCGTTTTTTCGAACCCTCATCTCCTTAGAAAAATTCTTGCCTGCGATTCGAACTCTCTGCTTCTCCAATACTGCACTTTACAGAATAACCCTGTTCCGGTGCGCGTTGTTTTATAGGCGCACTAGGGCGGTTTGTAAGATCGAGGTTTTTGTTTCGGTGCAGTGTCTTATGACGGACCGGTGTGTCGGAGTAATAAGACGCACCGGTGTGTGTTATCATGATAAGAGCACCGGACTGTATAAAGTTTTTTTTTTTTTTTTTTTTTTTTTTGTATGTAAGATCATAATAAAATAATGGTAATTCTAAAGTACATGAATTTATTTGCATTATTTTCTAAAATTTATTATGTTACAAAAATTCATATTATTCTAGATTTATTATTTTACAATTATTTGCAAATTTACAAATTTAAATATTTTAATAAAATCATTTCACATTAATACAATTAAAATTTTACAAATATTTTACATACAGTTACAATTAAAATTACAATTACAAGTTACAATTTTACAATTTCACATACAATTACGATTAGAATTACAATTACAATTTTAATTTTACATACAATTAGAATTAGAATTAGAATTTTACAATTTTTCATATATACAATTACAATTAAAATTTTAGATTAAATATTTTACATACAATTATAGTTAAAATTAGAATTAACATTAGAATAAGAAGTAGAATTACAATTACAATTACAATTTTACAATTTCACATACAATTACGATTAGAATTAGAATTAGAATTAGAATTTAATTTTACATACAATTGCATTTACAATTACAATCATTTCACAGTAATACAATTAAAATTTTACAAATATTTTACAATATACAATTAGAATTAGAATTACATTTACATTTACAATTACAATTTTACAAATATTTTACATAGAATTACAATTAAAATTACAATTACAAATACAATTACAATTTTAGAATTTTACATACAATTAGAATTAGAATTACAATTTTACAATTTATCATATATACAATTACAATTAAAATTACAATTACAATAATTTCGTAATAAATTAAATATTACAATTACAACTAAAATTTTACATTAAATATTTTACATACAATTACAGTTGAAATTACAATTACATATACAAATACAATTTTACAATTTTACATACAATTAAAACTTAAATTTCAATTACAATCACGACAAAATATTTAATAAATATCATGGTCATGTAATATTAAATTAGTTAATAAACACCACGACCATGATAACCATCATACAAACATCATATACGACTAAAAAGCACATTCAAAGATCAAATTAACATTATATATTAACATCATCATAACACAAACATCAAATATACATTTCATGTCAAATAAATCATGCTATCACATACACATCTATCTGCAAGCTAAACATTAAATGAACATATCTAACATGACCTAACAATATACACATCATGATGATCACTAATATGTAAATTAAGTACAACTACAACATGAACATAAAATACATGGACCATATATATATATATATATATATATATATATATATATATATATATATATGTAAATTAAGTACAACTACAACATGAACATAAAATACATGGACCATATATATATATATGTAAATTAAGTACAACTACAACATGAACATAAAATATGTGGACCATATATATATATATATATATATATATATATATATATATATATATATATATATATATATATATATATATATAACTGAATAATGTTAAAAATATACAACTGTATTATAAATGTCATGGATCAGTCGGTGGTAGTACGTCAACATCAATAGCAGTACTAGTGTAGGCCTACTCAGTCAATGGTGTAGCCTCGACGGTCGATGGTCAGCCTGCTCATGATCATGACTAGTACTGATGGGTGGATTAGCTAGTGGTAGTACAACATCAATATAAGTAGTACTAGTGGAGGCATGCTCAGTCAATGGTGTAGCCTCAACACTCGATGGTCCAGCCTGCTCATGATCATGACTAGTACCGATGAATGCTGCAGGCTGCTGATGACTGGACGTAGCCAATGGTCCAGCCTCATCTCTATGATGACTACTAGATGCTAGTGGAGCCTCATGCTCATTAGGTGCGGTGTGAGGTGAACGATCATGAGATGAGTCACTGCTTGCAGACTATCCATCACGTGCTGTGGCTCGACCACACCTATAACGTGCAACAATCCTCCTTAGTCGCATAACAGCTATTGTAGCTCCTACGACATGCCGCATTAGGCTGTACATGTCACACGGCATGCCTGTCCACATCTGTATTAGCCTATCATCAGCTTGTATGTCTCTGTAATGAGCGGGCCTAATGCCTGCCTCAACAATCAATGCACTGAGTTAGTTGCCCAACTCCATCCTATATCGAGTATTAGGTCGAACGCGCCTAGAAAAAGGCAGTACTGGCGAACCAACATGAAGAGCATGTATCTCTCCACCGACCTCCTGATCATGAGCCTCGACATCTGCCATGTCCTGATCGTCATCAGGATCCACACCTGGATCATGTGGTGGTTCTGGCATATCCTCGCCATCAAAAGAGCCAATGTCTGCAAAATATATACAAGTACACAACAATAATTAGACAATTTCATTACATAATTTAATAAAAACAAGTTAAAGAACATGCTAGAATAAATTTAAATATATAAAACAGTAATATTACCTCTATCATCTGGAGGCTCATCAGCTGTGAAGAGGATGTTGGCACACCCTCGCCAATCCAATCCAACGTATGGACAGGGGACCATAATAAAGGGATGCAGCTCGTCAACACTGGCTTGTAAGTCTAGTGCATCATGTGATATCCTGGCTGGAAACATAGTCTCTGCCCTCTTGGGCATCATCTATCCCCACATGTGCATCCGGTCCTCCAACATCGGCCTACAAGGCTACCGAACAAAAGCAAGCCTCATATCTGGAAACCTCTCAAAAAATAAACAAAACAGCTATGAAGCAAAAGGGAATTTGACCCTCCCTTGTGCATGAGTACGACATCTATCTAAGGCCATACAAAACTGCTGCAAAAAAATGGTAGACCACCTGACAAGTCGTGGCTCCTGTACTAAATAATAAAGATAATATAGAAGCGGGCAACTAATGCGTTGCCCGTCACTGGTGTTGTGTGAAATGGTAGAAATGAGAAGTGAGAGGCACTGCATGTCCTGTCTACCAAATGCACCAATACGTAGCTGACCTCTAGGGACCTGAAACTCTGAAGGAGACAATACATTTGTTTCAATGTAACTCTAGGAGTAAACTAACTGACTCCCTGCTACACAATCAGCTGGAATCTCTGGGAACGAGGGAAAATCCACCCCTCTCCTAGATAGCCCTATGATGAAATGAATATCCTCCTTAGTGGGTGTGTACCACTATTCAGGTCCAACCTGGAAAGCCTGTCGGTGGGCATTCCACCTGCAAATAAGATGTCTCAAAAAGACACTATGGGCCTTTAGGGAATTAGCCTCCTTATAGAACTTGAGGAGGCCTACCTACCTTAGGAGCCCCTGGGTATCTGCTATAATAGGGTGAGGGTATGCATTTCTCTCCCTCTCTCATGCCTCCCACTAGCGAAGCATGTCATATTGCTCTGCCTGTTTTTGATGTTGTTCCTCCTCTTCTCTCTGAATCATTGACATATTAAATAATTTTTTTTTATTAAATTAGACATGTATTTAGGAATATACATAAATAATTTTTTTTGGAAAAAAAAACAAACCCATCGGTGCGCCACAAAAACAGTCATGCACTGGTTTCGGTGTAGCTTTTTTTGTAGAGCACCAGAGGCAGTGCCCCAGATGACATAAAACGCACCGTATGCGGTGCACTTGAAATTTTCTCAAGCCCCATTGACTATATATGGTGTCAGAAGAGCGGTGCGTTGACTAAAATATACGCCCCGACACATATAGTCGTGTTAGCGCACCGACTTCCTGACAAATTATATAGTCAACGATGCGGTCTTTTACCCGGTCACACCATTGACCCTGTCGGAATGTCGAATGCGGTGCGCTGACAGACACGGGGGCAGATATATCCTTCAACGCACCGCGTTGCTATTCCCATGGTCAACAATGCGCCCAGCTAAATGACCGCACCGCAAATGTTTTTTAAATTATAAAATAATGCGGGGCGCCTTTCGGTACCGCCCCGGAAATGGTGCAGATACTGTTAGCACCAGTTGCAGTGCAGCCTGTAAATTTTACAGGAAGCATTGCTTACTGGTGCGAGCTGAACGGTTCATGTGCATCGTGCGACAATTTTTTTCTTTTTTCTTTTTTAATGGTTAATTTTAAGGTTATTTCAAATTTTAATCTGCTAGAAAGCTTAATTATGGAAAAACTAGAAAAATACCTGTACATTTCGTCGTCGAGGAGGCATATTGGCTATAGAATTTGCAAAAGAAAATTTCCCACCGTTTTGCAAAATGCAAGTTGGAGATTGGTGGCCAATGCATAACAACAGTGTGTGCAATGGGTGCAATGGGAGCACCGATGTTAGGGCGGCTCAAAGAAGGAGAAATTGCACCAGTGCATGAGAGCTCTGGAGTACTGAGAAAAGTGAAAACTACGGTTTTTTGGCAGTAATTTTTTTTTATTTAACCCTGTTTTGATGCGCGGGGTTTTATAGGCGCACCGACACGGTTTCTTAAGGACGCACCGGGTTGTTTCAGATTTGGCGCGTTGTTTTATGATGCACCGGGGCGGTTACTTAACACCGCATCGGGCTATTTCAGTTTTGGCACGGTGTTTCATGATGCACCAGGGCGGAATAGTGTTTAACCCTGGTGCTTTACAGTAATAGGACACACTGGGCATGTCTGTACGAAGTGCATGGTGTCTGGTGTGCCAATGTTTTGTGCGACCGGTGCTTTCTCTTATAGAGTGCACCAGTGATTAAGAGTAGAAAAGTGAAAAATGTGATTTTTTGGCAGTAATTTTTTTATTATTTAACCCTTTTTCAGTACGCGTGTTGTATAAGCGCACCGGTGCAATTTCAAACGAATGCACTGATCCACTTCTATTTTGGCACGGTGTTTTATGATGCACCCACGCGGAAGAGTTTGTGCACATTGGTGCCTTCTCTTTTAGAGCGCACCAATAATTGAGAACTCTAGAGCACTGAAAAAGTGAAAATTTTGGTTTTTTTTTTACCCTTTTCCGATGCGTGTGCTTTATAGGTGCACCGATGTTGTTTCTTATGAATGCATCGATCAATTTGTGTTTTGGCACGTCATTTTATGATGCACCGGTGCGGGTTCTTAATACCGTACCGGGTGTTTTCAGTTTTGGCACAGTGTTTTATTATGCACCTGCGTGGAAGAGTTTTGAAGGACAGGTGCTCTACATTAATACGATGCATCGGGCGGGTGTGTACGGAGTGCACGGTTTCCGGTGTGCCAATGTTTTGTGCGCACCGGTGCTTTTGCTTGTAAGGAGAACCGGTGCGATGTTGAATAGTAAGCGCACCAAGCAGAAAACATCTGCAAAACTCTCTGCCCGCCAACCTCCTCTAGTAACCTCCGCTAGAAACGGATGTATGGGGTATTTTTATAAGGGGTTCCTCAAAAACACCCGCCAGAGGGTCTTTTCCTTGTAGTTCTTAAACTGTTTGATTCTATCCTTCCAAGCCTTTATACTATAGTGTTTATTATCACATAAAACTTACTACTATTAAAATAAATGCTAGTCAACCACATCGGAGAACCAAATACAAAATTTAGCAGTGCACCCCAGTAGTTATTCTTCAGATGGTTCTATTGGGGCCCAGTGTTTTTCACTCAACCCAAGCATGTCCACTTGATGAAGATTCTGGAGTTTTTTTTCAATTCAACTGAGATGCACATTTTGACGTTGAAGCTACAGTTGGATGGCTTGAATGTCTCAGTGAATCTATGTAAGACTTGATTCTGCCTGTAAGTGTCCCCAAACTTCCTGTATTGACATAATGGCCTTCGCCATAAAGAATTTCATGGACCAATATAGGTGAAATGACTGTTTGAACAGGGTCAGCCGAACTTTGGTGTTCCCTGGGTCCAATATCAGGGGTTACCATTCTTCGTTCGAGAGGTCTGCTTCCACCTTCATGTTCATATCCTTCTCCCATAATGAGATCATTGATTTTACTTGTGTCGGGGTTCCGACCACATACGCATGCAGTAAATTTTGCATATTTACTTGGTCAATTTTCCTTCCCGTTCGGCGCTGAGGTTTGCTTGTTGAAGGCCTCGATGCCTTTCCTTTATCTCACGCAAGATTTCCACCACATCCCCTATTACATTTTCCTGGAGTTTCCTTAACAATTTTCCTTTTTCCTGGACCACCCAGCAACTGTGAATCCACTCGAACCCGCACAAGAGTTATCACCCTCTGTGTAGAAGCCAGAGAGGTATATAGTCTAGGAAGACCTGTAATAACAAATCAAATAGGGTTTTTAATCCCTCTCGGCCATATCCAAACCTTTCTCATGACTTTCACCCAGTTAGGCTCGCATTAGACCACCACCTCGAGGCATAATTTGCTTAGGTTAGAAAGATTTCTTGGTTGTATGGGCACTCCCTTTGGGGAGGTAGCGACCCCTTCATATATCAAAGCCCGTATGTAGGTCTGTTCCAACCTCAGGTTGGCCTTACTACCCTCTACTCGTCATCCCATCAAAAACCATGGATTTAACAATTTACATACTGCATTAATAAACTTAAGAACTGTAACATAACTTAAACACAAACACATGCCCATTTGGACCGAAAATTTTCCATACAATAGAGAGATTGACTCGACACGGACCAACACAAACAAACGAATCATTGACTCAACAATCCGATGGAGAAATTTTGATAAACCATTCAACTTATTCACCCTACCCTGAGAGAGAACCTCCATTGCAACTACTAGAGGAACCTGAGATACATACCCATAACCTTGTTGCTCAGTTTCTCGGCAGTCTCCTTCTCTACCTCACCCTCGCACCAGCGTTCCAGTCTAGGGGTAAACGTTCTCCGCAATCCACAACAACCAGGAATAAACTTTCATGAATTTCATGTAATGTTTTACTCTTACCACTTGGCCCCTCGCGTGACCCACTCTCCCATCATTCATTGACAAGATTTTACAGCCTGTCATGTTAATATTTACTCCCAACATGTGGTGGTGTTGGGCGGGCCACCTACTAGCCTTGCCTCACGTCTATTCAAGCATATGATCCCCATGTAGATCCTCCCTTGCGTCACAACTCGATCGGGGGCATAAATTTGTATGATTATTAATTTAGCTTTGAATATTTAATCTTTCAAGTTATTAATATTTAAGCTCATATATATATATATATATATATATATATATATATATATATATATATATATATACTTTATTTTATATAATTTTATCTCAAAACTTTTATAATTTTGAAATGCATATATCCATTACTTTTAATAAATTAAATTTATGTGAAAATCATAGATAAAACTCATGGTTCAGCTCTTATGCTTCCTACTATGATTGGAATGGAGTTCTTTTCCACTTTCTCTCCATATAAATAAAGCAGTTTTTTTTTCTTTGAAACCACTTTCAAGTCATTTCTTATATTGATGGGAATATGTTTATTCTTTGTATGTTTTTTAGTCCCCGCTGCAGGGACGGGTGGGACTATTGTAATCGCCTAAGTCGATGTTAGCATTAGTCAAGTTTTTCTTAAGTTGTTCTTAGTCCCTGATGATTATGTATAACCAATGTTTTTTAGTGCACATCAATTCACCATCTTATTGGCCTCTTCCCAAGGTAGGGAGGCAAAAACATATGTTAAATTATGAGTTTGGTTTCTCCTTTTGAAACTAGTAAATGCTAGCTAAACTAATGCTAGCATTAGTTTAGGGCATTAAATACTAGCTTGTATATACCATGTCTGATATACTATGGTAGTATGATAAGAAGCATGCGTGTTGCCCCTGGACCACATGGTGGTTGCATGTACTAGCCATGTTGAAAGCATGGAAGAAAAATCCATATTGTGTACAGATCCCATCCAATAGAAATGCAAACATATAGAATTGTGGTGCCTTGTTTTTTCTTGCCCCACATGACATTGCAACTCAAATGACAATATATCTGCCCAATTGAAGACTTTACCACGGGTAACCACCATATTGAACATATATATCTAGTTCTCCTCAAATACCTCAGTGTTATTTTTCCCATGCAACTAACAACACATAACAATGAGATACTGATAAACATCCATGAGAATCCTGGTTGAGTAAACTGCGGATGGGCGGTGACAAAACTTAGCAGGCTCTTGACACCAAGATTTAATGATTTCACTTGTGTCGAGATTGACCCATCTAGTATAAAAATCATTATTTGCATATTTTTTAGGCATTTGCATCTTATAGCAAGTCTGCATGTCTTCTCCATAATAGGTGGCGAGTTGAACACCGCTTTCACTACGAAGCACGAGGTGAGAATCATCCATGTGTGTAATAATCCATTCAATCACTTCCGCACAAGGGATGACTAGGAATCTGTATGTGATCCTATGCATCCTAGACCGTTTGATATTGCTATATGCTTGCAAATATTCCAAGTTTTCAACACACTCTTTATGTATGAAGGTGTCTTTGATGTCATTCCATGTGACCTCAATGGACTTATCTATGAAGCATTGTGTATTTGCATATATGGAAATGGTAGGCTTTGTAACTTCAACTGCTTCCTCAGTGCTTGCCTCTGAAGCTCCTTTGGAGGCCACTTTACATGTAGCGACAGGTATGGCTCCAACATATGATGAAAGAGTAACAATACTTGTAGCTCACACACCTATTTGTGGAAGCACACTCATGGAAACAAGGATTGGATTTCTGAAATCTCCTATCTATTACAAGCAGCATCTTAGGAAATCATAGATATATCACCGGTTTGATTACTATATCAAACATGTATTCCACTATATAGAGTAATTATGAATACAGTTTTATCCATATGAAATCCTGGGACGATGAAAAGTCTAAAGATACACGGATTCATGGAAAATGATATACATATTTCTGTTTTTATTTTTAATAAAATCAAAATGCAAACGACCTCAAAAAAATGTACAAGAATAGAGTTTGTAGGTTGTGGATTTCTACATACAAATTGCTTATTGAAATTGAAAAGCTCTATAGTATTGGGGCAAGACAATGGGGGATCATAGTGAGTTGTATGTAGGTAGTTCAAAGTTGTAATAGTAGCAACTCCATTTTACACTAATATGAAATCCTCAATTGTTGATTTCTCTAACTAAAACAAAAAATTAAAAAATATTAAAACAATGCCCTAATCCTACTTACTTCCATTGTTGATATTTGTAACTATATAGATCATAATTAAAATTTATACAAAAATTATGATAAAAAACAATTTCTTCCATCCAATAAAAAAAACTAACCGTGAACAAAACTCAACTTAACTAAAATAATAATAATAATAACAACATAAAAAAATGAAATTATTTGTTTTTACAAGGCCATATTGAAAAGCTTATATGACAGGCAGTGCACAGAGTCTTTGGAACCGAGAAAGATTCATAATGCTCACTTTTAGGGAGCCCATTTGCTTCGCGGGTCTGGTACTGAACAACCCGTAGAGCCAGGTGTACTTCACGAAGCATCCCTCATGGGCCATCCAGACAACAATTCCAACTTTATCTCGGTATCGACAACTTTGTGATTTACTGGAGTAAAAGTTATTCGGTCATCCTCGTGAAATGCATTGCCTTGGTAACATGTTTTTGGTGTTTTGTGTGGTTTTGGATTTCTTGCCGATCCAATGATTGATGGAATGACTTTATTGGATTATTTTGGGAATATGTAATTTTTTTTAATTATAATATTATTTGTTTTTATTTTATTATTTATTTATGTATTTTTTGTTTTTTAGATTTAATGATAATGAAGTTATTTAGTGGAGTTAATGATAGTGATAATGGAGTTATTTAGTGGAGTTGTCCATTCAAACCGAAGAATTCTCTGAACAGTCTAAAGTTGTCTCGCCAAAAATAAAATAAAATAAAATCTTGCAATAGTAGTGTTTGAATCATGTTTTTAATGGTGGAAATAGATTCAACACCATCAAAAACCTTTGAAGCACCCAAAATATTGAAGTTTGATAGCTATAACCTGGATTTACAAAAATCACTATAGGATTTTCTTAAAATATTACCAAAATTTCCATGATTTTCAAGGTAAAAAAATAGTCTAGTTATACTATAGCTTACTTTATAGGATTATTGCGGTAAATATGTAAAAAAAAATATTTATAAATAATTTATATATTAAAAACAAATATTTTTTAAATTTTAAAAATATTTTTTAATAATTAAATAAAATTATATATATTTTTAAATAATAATGATAAATGTTTCAGTTTAATGGGTGATAAAAGTAATGTGAGTTTGTGATAATTAAAATATTCAAGATTCAAATGTTCTTATCCATTGTTAGATATTCAAAATAATAATAAATTTAAAAAAAAAACAACTATTATTATATGCAATTATATATTTATAATAATCTAATTTTATTTATAAGATTTAACAAATAATATGTCATTATATATTTGAAATAATCTAATTTTATTTATAAGATTTAATATGAGAATATGTCATTTTTAACAACAATCTCCTATCATTTTAATGAGTATTACTTAAAATACAATTAAAAATTATTAAAATAATAAATTTAAATTATTAAATTTATATAAATTAAATATGTTTTTGAAAAATTTTCAAAATCTTAAATTTATTTAAACATTTAAACATATATTTTAAATAAATAAATAAAAAATCATTAATAAAATTACTTTATTTTATTTTCTACCTTATATACCTTTTAAATAAAGAAAATAACAATTACCAAAAAAAACATTTTTCTACCTTATATACATTTTAAATAAAGAAAATAACAATTACACCCAAAAAAAACAAAAAAACACATTTACTTTATTGTATCCCAAACACAATATCAAGTTCCAAATTCTAACCCATTTATATATTTACATCCATAAACATATCCTAAATACCAAGAAAAGGAAAAGAAATAAAAGGTCACATATTAAGCAATACCCTGTAAACAAGGTATTTATTAAGTAGATATTTCATTACGAGAAAGGATGCATAATAATCCATGACAATCCAATTTCCGCATATGACGATGACAATAAAAAATAATAATCTAGAGTAATTACGAAAACGTAATTTCATTGTGTTTAAAGTGTTTAGATATAAATTTGTATGATTATTAATTTAGTTTTATATGTTTTAATATTTTAAGTTATTAATAATTTTTTGGTTTTTTTTATAAATAAAATAGTAGGGATTTGTATTATTAAAAAAATTTAAGTTACAAGATTAGATGTTTTACCTACTGTAATTTATTATTTATTTTGAGATTTAGTAAAGCTTTTCATTACATAAAAGCATTTTTTACTAAATATTTTTTAAAAAACCCTCAAAATACAGATATATTTATATTCCATTTTGCACTATAATTTTAATTTGATTTAGTTTGACTTATTTTTCTTGGAGATTTTTATTTTCCTTTTTTCCTAACTTGAATCCAATCCACATGTTTTTTGGATATTGGTGAATCTTTCTTCTGCAAGTTCAAGATATTATTTTTGTTTCATTTTCAATGAAATTACTTCTGGTGATTTGTTTTCCACAAGGGTTTGTTGTTTTTCCACTAACATTGTATCTGAGGAATCCTTATTGGCGACCAAAAGATCTACATTGCCAAGCAATATTTAGTGCTTAGATTTTGTTGCTACGGACGTGATTTCTTTAAGTAATTTGCTCTTCTTCCTTCTTGTCTTTTGGTTCTTTTTTTTCATGAAGCTCTTCTTCTTTGAATATCTTATCGTGATCAGTGTGTGCCTTCCCACCTTTTTTTCAGATTTTTTCTATTCTGAGAAAGCTTTGGGGTCATTTTTAATTACATGCTCCATTTCATAGTATGCTCTACATAGAAATGAAATATTCTCATAGTCGAGCTTTTGGACCCAAACATAGTTTGGAGCCATCAAATTAATATATGTGGAAAAACCCTTCTTGAAGTCCTTCTCCACACAAATACGGGCATAAGTAGTCTTGAATTTTTTTTATGTTTCAAGACAACTATGATAAAATTTTCCTAGCACATTCACAATGGAGGAAAGTAATGTGTGATTCCAAAATTGCAAGGGAAGGTTTAGAAGCCTTACCCAAAGAGTCCAGGGATGCATGAAAAGACCAACACTTCCCCAAAATCAGGACTAGCCACCCCTAGAACCTAGTAAATCTGCAAACCAAACATTTCTCTCAAAATTATTTTTCACAATAGAAAGCTTCCCCATCCACAGGAAGGGAAGAAATTTCTTGTACCATGTGAAGGCCATAACTAAATTTCAGCATAAAGTGTAGGCAATCGAAGAAGTGCTAGCTTGACTGACAATCACAAGGATTCACCATTAAACGTTGGGAAAAAAAGATCTCAAAAAAATCCATGCAAAAAAAGCAAATATTGAATAGCTAGGGTGATATCTTAGAGGCTGCAAGGGTTTCCAAAACTCCTTCCATTGTCTGAAAATTTATGTTATTAATATTTAAGTTGCAATATGCATTTTACTATTTCATATATATATATATATATAGATATATACAACTCAAGGAAAAACGAATAAGGCCCGAACAACGATGAGGACCCAAAGCACGACAACGAGGACAGGGACAACGACGAGGACAGGATGGACAAAGGTGAATAGGATACAAGCTGCCCACCACCGAAGAATGAGGAGCGGAGCAGAAGCAAGTGGCCAATAAGGGAGGTTGAAGGAAAGACAACACACTTAGGAAGAACACAACACTTTGTGATGTGAAGGTTATTGGTTCTAAATTCCATGGGTAAAAAATCACTCAGTTAAGGATTTAAGGGTTATTGTGGCCCAAACTGAATGTGATCCCTCTTTAATTTTGATAACTTAAGTGTCCATAAATAACTCTAGCAAACAAAAAAAAATATTAATATATTTTTACTTTTATTTTATTTAAAAAGTATTTATGTTTTTATTTATTTATTATGTATATACATATTTTAAACAAAAATGAATGATATAGTTTTTTTTAACTATACATATAATATTTTGTTTCAATTTTTTTATAAATTCAAAATGCATATATCCATTATTTTTAATAAAACAAGTTTATATGAAATCTGTAAAATTTCATTTATAATCATAGCTAAAACTCACGGTTTAGCTAGCTCATGTGTCTCCTACTATGCTTGGAATCGAGTGCTTTTGCACTTTCTAGCCCTATAAATAGAGCGGAATTTAGAGCTTTCGGGCTTTCTCTCCATACAAATAGAGTGTTTTTTTTTCGTTGAAACCACTTTCATGTCATTTCTTATATTGGTTGGGAATAACTTGTATGTTTTTCTTATATTGGTTGGGAATAACTTGTATGTTTTAATTAGTATGATTTAGAAGGAGAAAAGAGATGTTAAGAAGTTTTAATTAGAGACATGGTGAGAGGGGCGTGTTTGATATGGGAGTGTTTAGTTTTTTAAATTTAACATAATAAACTAACATGACACTTTATTGGAATAGAACCTATGTACAGTGGATCACAAATAGTTTCATTTCAGAATCCCGAGACTATTAATATATTCTCTCTGTTTAAGCACATTATATGTATGTGTTAGGAGGTTGGTTAAAGTGATTTTATTTGATTATGTGTTAGGGTCAAAATATTATATAAATAAATAAAAATTTAAATAATATTTTATTTTTATTTATTTTTTAAGTATTTTGATGAATGATTTTTAGGTTTACTTAAATTTAATTTTAATTAAGAGATTAAGGTTATTAGCACATATTAAATCAAAATTTTTGAGATACAAATCTCTTTTAAAATATAAAATTTGATTAAAAAAAATTGCACCTTAAGATATTTGATTTCTCTCTACTTCATAGATCTTTTATATTCATTTTATATATTACAACTTAAATATTAATAATTATATTTTTTTAACAACTTAAGATTGGAGGTTTTTGTGAAAAGAGAAATCTCTATCTTGCATTTATGGAATACTTACATCAAATTTTTTTTGGTCCATTTTTCGAGCCATCAAGTGTGGATCATCTTCAAGACAGAGATCAAGGTTTCCTTGTCCTCAAGATGAGACACCATAGCTAGAAACCTCAACCATAAAAATTTCAATGTGACTATTCTAGAAATGCAAGATCAACATTTTTAACAATGTTACATACATATATTACACACATATCTCTATCTTAATCTCCATCATAAGAATTTTTTTATCTTCATTTGCTTTGTATAATAAATACATAGATACTCTCTACCGTTTTTTTCTAAATAAAGACTTACATTAAATTCCCAATACAAAATCAATTACATGTCTCTAAATTGAATAATGAGAGAATTACACATCTTCAACATACTAAATATACAAGCAATTATAAACATTTTTATAATTTCAATTTATTTATCTCTCTATATGAAGTTGATATAAAACTAATGTGGAAATTGAAATATTTTATTTATAGCCCCCATTAAATTTGTTAGTGTAAGTATTATTTTATTATTTTTAAACTTAAATTTCTGAGACACCATCTAGTGAGTTGTAGAACCCCTCTAAGCAAACATTTTCTGTTTTTCACTTTAAAAGAGGTTTGCAACTCAAAAGAATCCCTCTTTGTACTTATCTAGGGTTAACATAAATCTATGTTGGTTATATTATATAGAATCAAGTTCATATAACCATTATAGATCCATGTTAACTTGCCATTGTATCAACTCAATTCTAATCATGAAAGGAAATACACATCTCATCCATATTTATTAGCACACTAATAAAATGTTCTAACAGTAAGAAGAAGAAAAACTATTTTCTATATATATAGTCTTTCTATTTATAATATTTAGATTAATATTTTTTTTTAATTAAATTTTTTTCAAAATGTTATAGGTAACTTCACATTAAACATTAACTGAATTACAAACTATATTTTATATATTGAATTAGAAAACATCGAGATGAAAGAAAGTATACATCTTGAACAACAAAATAATAAAATATTCTAACAATAAGAAAGTTTTATTTTCATTTGTTTTATATCTCTATATATACATATATACACAGATCTCATTTTTAAGAATTTTTTTATATTTATTTGTTTTATATCATATATATAGTTTTTATCATGGTCTCTAAAGAGAGACATATATTTAATTTTCTTTGTTATTAATACTTTTTTTAAAGTATTACATATCAACTCTATATTAAGAATTACGAATATCTCTCATACTCTCTTAACCCAATAAGAAAATTATTTTTCTCTCTTTCTTTTTGTAAACATTTGATATTGAAATATTTTACATTATTTTTTCATTATTAATATTCTTTAAATGCACATATCGATGTTATACTAATAACTGAATGATAAAAAAAAAATTCTCTTTCTTTTTCTCATATTTGATATTGAAATATTTTACATTGAATATTTTGTTTTTATTAATATTCTTTAAATGCATATATCAATTTCATATTAAGAATGAATAAATTACACCTCTATGTAGCAAAGATGCTTTAACAACATGAACTCAACCTAATTCAACTAACCCTTGGGACTTATAATTTTAATTACTTTATATATCTATAAAGTTGATATAAAATTATGTTCATTAATATAGACATTAAAATAATTTATTTATGAGTGACATTTTATTATTATTATTAATATATATACATATTAAATACCACATGAAAATTTAACATAAAACAAAATAGAGATCTCTATAATAGTAAACTATAATATCAATATTATTTTTAGATATCACATATCAATTGTGTAATGAAATAATTACACAATTATTCACTTTTATTCACTTTCAATTACATTATTTCTATATAAAAAGTTAATATTAAATTAAAATATTTTATTTATAATTTACATTGAAATTTTTTAATATTAATTTTTAATTTCTTAATATAAATATTATTTTATTAATTTTAAATATAGTATTATATAATAATACAACTAATAATAAAATTATAAATTTTCCCAACACAATGATTTAACCATTTCTCATTACTGTATAGTGATCGGTTATTTAATAGATCAAAAGTGACCTCTAGATCTCCTCAAAGATTACCTCTACCCCAACCTTCTCAAAAATTTTGAGAAATTAGGTTCAGTTTTAATAATTTTGAGCATATATGGTTTATTAAACATTTATAATTTTAATGATTTTGATCCCATATAGTTTATTAAATATTTATTTATTTTATCACACTTGAATTTTTGTTTTCTAAATTCTTTTTATACAAAATTTTAATGTATACACATTATTATTATTATTTTCTTATTTTAAAGTCATGATTAAGTCAGACATCAAATTGGTGTATGAGATTTCTTTATTTGTGAAATAAAAGACCCACTTTCATGTAATGATCTAACTACTAAATCTAAAAAAACATATATACTCTACTCCTCTAGTTTTGATACATACATACTCCTTTATTATATAAGCATACACAAAAATTATACACAACTAAATTTAATTGACAATTCCCTAACTGACTTAAAAAAAAAAACGATCTATCCGACCTCAAATACAATGACATCACCAGAAACTTCTACCGATATTTTATTTTCATACTCATTAAATAACTCGATACTTTGCAGCAAATCTAGAAAACACAATAGCTTTTACACTGAATTTGTATCCAATGTCTCGATACTTTGAAGCAGATCTAGAACACACAATAACTTTTACACTGAATTTGCGGCCAATGCCACTTTCCAAACACGCCCAACGGTCTGCAACCTCACCCACACTATCTTTTACCTCTATGCATTCAAATCAAAGTTTGCAACCATTAATTCGGCTTCCACAGTGTTGTACACCTTTCATTCACTTCAAGGAAACCCACAAACTTCACCTTTGTGCATTCAAACCATAAATTTTCAACACCCCATAAGTCAACATGTAGTGTAGAGATCAATATGGTCTCCATGTGATTGGCCCATGTTGAACGTTTATTTTTTGGCCTCTTTAGTAATCAATTTAGCCTTCTCTCTGTCAAATTTGATCAATTTAATAATTAATCAACCTCTGCACATCGTCAAATCCAACCTCACATCTGTATTCAATCTCTACTCTTTTCAGGATGAAAAAACGTTGTTTGATATAACAGTTCATATTCATGATGAAAAATCAATTTCCAACATAATACATATCATTCAAGCATATGCCAGATGACAGGAAAAATTGAACCTCTTAACTAGATCCATAAGTGAACAATACAATAGGCCATATAGGACACATCAAAATTCTGCATACCAACCACATAAGACCTAGCCAATACATAACAGAAAAGAACATCACTGCACCCAGATCCATGCCGAGGGCCAGTGGGAACATCATAAAGTTTAAAACAGCAAAAAAGGAGAAAAGGAAGATATGGAAAAACCAGAAAAGGTTCCGGTATGTACAATGAAGATATAGCCTATAAAAAAAACTAGTGAAAAAAGGATATCCCGCTTGCTTGCAATTATATACTGGCTCGCTTGATGTAGATTATGGCAGAGGAAATGATTCTGAGTCCAACAGAGTGAAGGTCCTATAATGCATGATCTGAATAGCACCATATGTGGACTCCAGCCCTCTTTTGGAGCGAAGGTTAGCACGTGTATTATTCTCCCTATGTATGTGTTGTATAGTGTAAGTTTGAAACCTTCCCAGAAGATACCTTATCCGCAGTACCCATCCAAAACAATTGTTGCAATGCAATCCACTTCTGCCGATGATCTTATCAATTGTGTACTTCGAATCTCCATATATGTGAATTGAAGGGATATTCAGATGAAAAGAAATCAATAACCCACTCCATAATGCCATAATTTCTGCCTTGTTGCTTGAGTCGACACCTCCATTCCAAAACATGTGATATTGATTCTTATTTTCGAGCTTTATCCAGGCCCCACAGCCACAAAGACCATCCTTATTTGCACCATCAAAATATAAAGCCGAGAGAACAATATGGTGAGGCCAAATTCTCTTAGAAAGATCCTTTATAGCAAGAGGACTACAAGTACGATCATTAATCCATAAAGCAATATTCTCTACTTGGTCGTATACTCACATTTTCATCAGCGGTTGGAAATAATAATTGGCTCAATTTAGCTTTATGTATGTCAAATTTGTTCAATTTACTCATTATTTAACCTCTGCAGATCATTAGACGAATAAATTTCATGAAAAAAAAGAGAAATTGCAGCTATAAATGCATTTCTTTGGGCAATTAAATTGAGCATGATGTTTTCTTTGTAAAAATGTACCCTCGTATCCGATGAATATTTGTTCGGTTATAGACCCAATTAAAATTTGAAAGACACAAATTTGGAGAATGAATAGGGTAGTTCCGAAGTGAGACAAGTTGCATGGAGGCTGTCAAACAGTGTTGTCACTTACTCATCAATTAAATTAATTAGAGATACAAATATTTATAACATTACATTCATTTATGGAAATCAAAGCTGAATCTTAGAAATTAGGATCTAAGTCCTAATAAATACAATATAAACCAATAACAACTACTTTGTCCATTATTTCTAAGTCTTTTTCTTAATGGAGAAAAAAATTATTTTAACGCCTGGTATTTCCCTAAAACAATTCAAATTTCATCTTCCCAATAGGCTTAGTGAAAATGTCAGTAGCATTTACATACATTAGAGTAATATTTTAGACTGAATACTCTCTTTAACAAAATGAAACTGAGCATCAACATGCTTTGCTCTTGCCTAATAAACTGGATTATTTCCCAGCTTGATTGAGCTCTGGTTATCACATCTAATCATTCTATCATTCTTTTGTTCTTCTCCAACATCTTGAAGAACTCCCCTCACCCAAAAAACTTCACAAGTTACTGCACACAAATTTTTATACTCTGCCTCAGTGGATGACAAAGATATAGTAGGTTGTTTCTTACTACTCCATTAAACAATCCCAGATCCAATGCTAAAAGCATAACCTGTAGTAGATCTCCAATCATCTGGATTATCATCATAGTCCAAATTTGAGTACCCTGTCAGCTCAACATCAAATGAATCAATATACTTAATACCAAAATCAATTGTTCCTTTAAGATATTTGAGTACACATTTTGTTGTTTTCCAATGGCTTTCTAGAGGTCTTGCCATAAACTGACTTAACACACTAATAAAGTATGTTATATCAGGTCTATTTGTTGTAAGATAATTCAAACTTCCCACCAACTGTCTATACATTTTGCCATCAACCTCCTTAGAGCCATCATCACTGTAAAATTTCACATTCTATTGCATTGGAACAAAAACTGCTTTACATTATTCCATTTTGAACTTCTTAAGCAATTATTTGACATACTTTCCCTGAGAAAAAAAAGGCTGACCAACATCTCTCCAAACTTCAAGACCTAGACAGTAATGTAACTCTCCAAGATGTTTCATTTCGAATAATTGTGACATTTGCGCCTTAATTCCATCAATAAATTTATACCAGAATTCCCTGTAATAATTAAATCATCAACATACAAGGAAATAAGTACAACATGCTCCTTTGAATCAAACTTGATATACATATTTCGGTCACTCTAGCTCCTCATAAAACCATGTTGAAGAAACAAGGAATCTATCTTATCATACCACAACTTGGATGTTTTCTTCAGCCCATACAACACTTTCTTTAATTTGCAAACTAGATGTTCTTGACCCTTTTTCACAAACCCTTCTAGCTGAGTAAGATAATCCTCCTTTAACTCGTCAATCAAAAAGGAATATTTTACATCTAATTGGTGAGAATTCCAATGATACTTTGTAGCTAATGCAATTAACAATCTATTAGTGTTAAACTTAGCAACATGTGCAAATGTTTCTGCACAGTCAATGCCCTCTTTTTGTGAGTACCCTTTTCCCACCAATATGGCTTTGTATTTATCTATAGTGCCATCTACTTTAAATTTGGATTTATACAACCATTTACATCCTATGGGTTCTTTATCTTTAAGCAGTTCAATCAATTCCCATGTTTTGTTTTTCATTATAGAGTCATATTCTTTCTTCATTTCTTTGCTCCACTCTTCATGTTCATTAGCGTCATTAAAACTCATTGGTTATATGAAATTTAAAACACCACTCATCAGGGCATAGTCCTTATACCTTGTAACTAAGTGAATCCGGCATGTAGATCTGCTTGGAAATTCACTTTCTTCATCCCTGCTCTATGAAGATCCGTATTCACCTTTGGGTGAGATTTGGCTGGTGGTGGTGTACATATCACTGGATTCTTCCTCGAGATTTGTCTTCTCTTTGTCTTTGTATTTTTCTTTGTTGTCTTCAACTTCATGAAGTATATGCTACCTTTCATATATGTCTTCCCTATTTCCTTCGTTTGCATGCTCATGGAATATTACATCTCTATTTGCAAATACTTTACTAGTAGAAGGATCAAATAGTTTATGAGCTTTAAATTTTGAACAGTACCCTACAAAAATACATTTGATGTCTTTAGCATCAAATTTTTTTCTATTCTTATTTAGAACATGTACAAAGGCCTTACACCCAAATACCCTCAAATCATGACTTGTTGGTTTAAAACCATACAAGGCTTCAAATGGAGTTTTAACATCAAGATACCTTGTTGGTATTTTGTTCTTTAAATAAACGATAGTGTTAATGGCCTGAGCCCAAAAATAATTTGAGAGATTATTACCTTTAATCATACTCAATGCACACTCCACCAATTTTTTTTTTCCATTTCTGCAACATGTTTATGTTGTGGTGTGTAGGGTATCGTAATTTTTTACACTAGTCATTGATATTTGCAGTACTTGATGAAGTTCCCCATCCTATAGTCTCCCCCTTGATCTAAATGAAGGATTTTTATGAACTTCCCTATCTGTTTCTCTACCATGTTTTTGAATTCTTTGGAATACTAAAAAACATCACTCTTTCTCCTAAGGAAGTAAACCCAAGTATACCTTGTGCAATAATCAATAAAAAAAAAAATATAATAAGCTTCCCCTAGGGATCTCATCTACATTGGTCCACAAACAATAATATACACAAGTTATAATACACCTCTTCTTCTCTTATCAGAGTTAGAGGTAAATTCATCTATGTGAATTTTTCCTAATGCATGGTCTTCACAAGAAACATACTCATTCTTTAACATATGGAGTTCTTCAACCTTTTTTTTTTTTTGCAACAACAACAAATCATGATAATTGATATGTCCATACTTATGGTGCCAAAGACTTTCTATTGACATAGTTGTACAAGTCAGTGCTTGATGACTCTTTTTGGTGACATCAAGCTTGTGCAGGTCTCCAACTCTGACTCCTGAAGCAACATGTTTGTAGTGATATAGTAAATCCTTTACTATGAAGTGTGCTTTGAAAAAATCAACTTTCATATTATGATATATGATTGTGGACACAAAGATTAGATTTTTCTTGATCCTAGGCACATACATAATATCATGAATGTGCCTAACACTTCTATTTGGAAATGTCACTAGAATGTCTCCATATCCCTTGAAATCATGAGCACGGTCATCTCCAAGATAAATTTTGGCACCATTGCTTATTTCGTTGAAGTTCTCATACCAATTCTTGTTGCATGCCATGTGGATTGAGGCACCAGAATCCACAAACCATGCATTAAAATCATTGGTTTCAATAGGTACCACAATATTAGACACAAACAACTTAAGATTCTTAAGATCATAATCCATGGCTTCTTCTGCAAAATGTCTTGAATGTCTTATATGTTTATTCCTTGCTTCATCAATTCTCTTCTTATAACAATCTCTGAAAAGATTCCCAAATTTACCACAATAAAAACATTTCATTCTAGAATCATTTCTAGAAGGTGACATACTTTGATTTGGCTTTGGAGATGGCTTTCTCTGATATGTACTTCCACCATTACCTCTTTCTCCCTGTTTTCCTTTGAAAATTTTCTTCTTCGCCAAAAGTGCTAAGTATGGATTCTAAGGCTTCAAATTCCTGCACCTCTCTTCTTCCTGCATCAATATACTTGTCAATTCATCAAAAGTGGGAGTTTTCTCCCTTGTTACAAGACTTTTAATGAACATATGATAGTCCTCTAATATTCCATTTAAAGTAATTGTAACAAGATCAGTACTAGATATTAATTCTCCTATGTCTCCCAACTTATCTTTCAAATCTTTAATTATTGAAATGAAATTACTGATAGTTTCATTTTCTTCCATTTTAATGGAAAGGAGCTTACTTTTCAAAAAGAGCACATGATTTGTATTTTTCGTCTCATACAAATACTTAAGTGTAGTCAAAGTTTCAATGGAAGTCTTGCAATCATGAATGTGAGGAATTATACTATCTTTCACACACATCCTTAATAGTACATTTGTTTTATTCTCTTGCTTCTCCCAAACTTGGATTGATGTTGTTTTGGAACCTCCAGTCGCATTTGGATTTGCTTCATCTCCATTTTTAATTTTCCACATGCCAATAACATTCCATCAACGTTTGTAACTTAAATTTATAATTGTCATAATTCGATCCATCCAACTTATTGGCCTCATTCAAGTAGGTCTATGGATGTGGATAGTCATCTTGATAGGAAGTCTTCTTTAAAAAATATATATATATAACTTACAATTGTGTCTAGCACACCGTTCATATCCCTCAAATTTGAAATAGGCTCAAATCCTACTATAGTCTAAGTTGGAGATTTGAACAATTCTTACTGAGTTAAATGATACAAGGCCATAAGGATCGAACAATGCACTCCATACAACGGCACCTTCCTACATCCTTAAAGCAACATCCCTTATGCATGGTTCACATAGCCATTTACGCACGGTCCACATTCATGTGCCTTTAAAAAAAAACAAAAAAAATCTACTCATTACACCTTTGGAACTAGACTTGTGCGTTGAATTCCAGAATTGGATACTTTCATAAGTTTGCCCATTCCATCGCACTTTTCGCTAAGGGCAGAGTGATGGTCCTTTCGAACTACAAACAACAATGCACTCATTTTCTCCTCAGCGTCACTTATGACAAACATAAAATAGACTAGCAAATAGACCAGTGGTATTACAAACTTTGAAAAATAATTGGGTATCAACAATCACAACTACCAATTTCATACCACAGTCACCAGTTTCACGCAATTTCTGGCACAATGAAACGAATTTCCACATTGACCAACACCCTTCACTTACATCAGCTTAAGGTTGACGTACTTGAGAATAAAGAGGGCTTGTTAACTTGGAAATCCCAATCAACATGATCAATCAATCATGTCCAGATGCAATAAATTCTAGCGCTTTTCCAATACGTTGATCCTCCAACATGGGCACCTTCTTTACAGTGCAACGAGTCCTGATAAGCAATCAATGATTTCACATTTTTGTTCAGGAAACAAAAAGTTCCTATCAACAACTCTCCACGTGACACTAATATTATATTGAGTGGCAACAATGTCAATCCACACCACTTTCTCACAATAACATCAACTTGTACGTTTTGTGGGAAACAAGTTCATTCTTGCCTCTGCTAACACCCACACTCGCCACAGATAAAGAAAAAATTCTACACACACGACATGGTGATTATATGCCTCCACATGACCATATCTCAACCTCAGACTCATCTCCTAACGCTCTAATACCAAATTAAAAATTGGAAAACAAAAAATTGGAGAATGAATCTAGCAGCTCATAGGTGAGACAAGTTGCACCTCGAGGCTAAAAGACAACGTTGTTACTAACTCATCAATTAAATCAATAAAATATACAAATATTTATAAGATTGCATTCACATAGGTAGATCAAAACAGACTCATAGAAATTAGGATCTAAGTCCTAAATATAAACAAAATATAAACAAATAACAACTACTTTCTCCATTATTTCCAAGTGACCCACATTTGCTTCAACGACTCAAAATATTTACTAGGTGTTCCATGATTTTTGTTGTTTTTTCTTTTATTTTTTTACGAGAAAAAAAAAAAAAAAACGCTTTCTTTTTATTAGACATAAGAGACTACATACAATATAGTTTTCTCTCTATAATCTCCTCAAATGAGATATAAAACACCTACATTCTCATGTTTTCCATATTTTTTCCTCTTTCTATCTTCAAGCATCATCATGTATTAACAAAATTTTCTAGTAGTATTTCTTACAGTATCTTACATATACCATTCTATCTAACTAGGAAACTGTTCAGAATGTATTTTATCATCAAAAAAATTTGATTCAAAAAACAATCAATAACCACAATAAAAACAAAAAGAGACGACCAAGAACTCCTATAAGATATTAATGTTTTCTGCATTGGACAAAGTACGCAGGACAAAAGTAGCAAAATTGATCACACCATGCTCTTTTGCAACTCCTCTCTTGGACAAAATGTTTTTTTATTTTATTCTTTTCTTTGTAGATGTGTCTAAAAGATATTTGTTAGAAAACCTTCTCTAGAGAACAAATGTGGTGCATCCAATTTGATAGCAGTGGTGGCTGAAAATGTGCATGAGCATGGGAAATTGCACAATGATGTGTGTGGTTTGTTTATTTATTTTAGGTGAGGTTATTTTTTTATGTTGGATGGAAATTTGAGTGTCAGTATATGAACATATTTAATATATAATACTCATATCGAATAAAAAATGATTTGTTGAAGGATGTTGTCATTATAATTCTACATTTTTTCTCAGAAAAGAGAAAAACCTTTAGAGTTCTACATTATACTTAGATCATATTAAAGATGATTTTTTATATTATTAAGTTATTTTTATTTTTAAATTTTCTCTATAAAACATTTTTTCATATTAGGGTGAAAATGTGAAGTTGGGTTACACTTTTTGCCTCTTTTTGAGAAAAAACTTTCTTTGTTTTTCGGTTCTTCAACTTTCTGCAAGCTAAACAATTTTTCTGTTTAGAATTTCATTTTGAGATAAAAATAAAAGTTGTCAAAAATTTTGTTAGCTTTCTATTACTTATTTTTTGGAATTTTTTTTATACACATTTGATATGTCAATTTAGCGTTTCTTTGAGTGTGTGTTTTTTAACAATCAACGGATTCATAAGAAGTCATGTTAATATGAAATGTTGTATTCTTTGAAAATTTGTGTTTTTGAGAAACAAAATATGTTACAACAATCTAGACAGAGTCTACTTCGGTTTCGTCATATTTATAAAGCCAATGTATGCATATCATAATTACTAGAATTTTTTGAACTGGTCCAATATGAAAAACTGCATATTTTGAATATGTTTCGCGACGCAAGAAATTTCTTAACATATAAGTTATAAACTAAAAATCTAAAAGCTACCCATTAGAGATGACGGACCAATGTAATGTACCATAATTTTTTCAATTTTTTTTACAATGTATTTTGGAAGATACAGAATTTTGATTTCACTGAATCACAATGACCTTCAGAAATTATTTGCATCTGTTTTATTACAAAATTCATTAAAATTAGTAAATATTTATGAAATTCCATGAATGTTATATTTCCTGAAAGTAGATTCAATTCTGAAAAGGCTTGTCTTGGTTCAGACAGTTAATTCAGAATGTTTCATGGAGTTTAATAAATCCAAATTTGCATAAACGTATTCAGGGCTTGCCTCTGCGTAACTGGTGACGCGTTAGTTCGGCTGAACTCTTAAACAAAGTTCGGTCGAACTATTTTTTGCACCGATGGCACATTAAATCAAACGACAAAGTAGTTCCGCCGAACTACTTATTAGAATTTTGGCCGAACTTTTACTTATCTTTCCGTCGGCTGGAAAGTACCACTGAGCCCCTCCAAAAAAACATTTCGCAGCAATATAAATTTCCGTGAAACGATTCATTATTTTCGCATATTTTCGCATGTTTGGTACGATTTTACAAAAGTCTTGATCTGATTTTTCAAAGAATTGTTTTGGGTTTAAGGACTTTTCTTGGAGGTACATTCAAAGGACTTTTCTTTGAGACACATTATTTTTGTACATTTGATCTGATTTTGCAAGGAATTTTTTTAGGTTTAAAGAATTTTCTTGGAGATATGTGATACAGTTTTTTGGGCTTCATTTTTTTTTTAAGTATGGATTTTGGCTTAATTTCAAAAGGACATTTTTTGGTTTTGGGTTGAAGTAAATATTTTATAATGATTTTTTTAAATGAGTTTTTGTGTAACTTTTTAAATGAAATTTTTTTGTAGGACTTGGAAGGAAATATTTTGAACTTCGTTTCATTTTTATAAGACATTTTTTTCTTGAATTTTTTAAAGTAAGTGTTTTGGATTGGAGTATGTATTTTTTGCAAAAATTTTAAAATGAGTTTTTTTTTAAAATTAAATCTTTTGTGATGTTTTTTTTAATTGATTTTTTGTCTAAATTTTTGAAGGAAATTTTTTGAACTTCATACTCTATTATCATGGGAAATCGAAGAAATTGTACGAGAAAATATGATCGAAAAAGAGACCCTAAGGAACGTAGAGAAGAGACGAGACAATCTCGCTAAAGAAAGATAGAAGCGCTCTCAAATATTGAAGGGGAAAATCAACCTCAACTAGAATTTGAATAGGTATGTAAATATAAATATTATGATTTTGATATATTTAAAATTTTCCTAGTGTAAAATGTGAAGCTTAATTTTTATTTGATGAACTAATTTGAAAAATATTTTGCAATGTAAACAGAGAGAGATATTCCTCAAAACATTGATGATGAGATACAAAATTTTGAAAGAGAAAGTGAAAGAGATATTGAACCAATGATTGAATATGGTGAAAATGATGAAAGAAATTCAAGTGAAGAAATTGAATCACAAGGTATATATATATATGTGTGTGTGTGTGTGTGTGTCTGTGTGTGTGTGTTGAACACATGCACGTATTATTCAAATTATACATATATTTATTAATTTAGTTATTTATTGAATATGTAAACTTATTATGTATTATTCATTCGAATATGTATAGATGAAATCAATGTCGATGATGAGATGTTAGAAACATTGACACTCACACATATGGAGATTAAAAAGCTGACCATTATATACGATATCGTGTTAACTACATTTTTGAGAAGTACTTCATAAAGGAAAAGGTGACAGTTCAAGCCCAAATGTTGAAAGGTCTCCTATCATTAAGGAAATTAAAAGAAGCTACGACTTTATTGGGTATTCGAAAATCAACCAAAGATTAAAAAAAAAAAATGAAGGAAAATGTGATACAAAATATAAATAGTGCTATAAATTCAATTAGAAGATCTAGACAGAAAAAATAATAATAATAATAATAATAATAATTCAGTTGTACGTAGAGCAATACATATGGCAGTGGTTTCATCAAGTACTAAAGAGAATCGCTTGGTAAATCTATGGCACGAGCATTAGGAACCTCGTGAAAAACTTTGCACAAACATCGAAAATTTCGGTTTCAAATAGATGTAAATGATGAACTCACTTGTTGGGGAGCTATTTGTAGGCAACCATACAAAGATAGACTTGGAGAAAATGTTAAAAAAATAATATATGAATATTGGAAGAACAATTCGCGTGTCTCACCAACTGCAAAGCATGTGGTGCAAAGAAGAATAGCACGAAATCAGTGTGAAGAAGATGAAAAACATTTCTTGGAAACCACTCAGATAGAGTTGTTCAACAAGTTCAAAGAAGAGAATCGTGAAATTCATGTTTCAATCAGTGTTTTTGTTCAACAAAAACCATGGTATGTAAAACCTATCACCATACGCGACACTTGTTGTTGTCGTTATCATGTGGAATTTGAGTTATATTATGACACATTCCTTGATTTTGGTAGAACATTTTGGAAGGATTCACCTCCTCCTTCCACTATCTGTGATTTCATATCTCAAATTCTATGTGAAAGAGAAAGCGATGAACTATTTTACGAAAAGAAATGTGTTGGTGGTAAAAAATGCGATGATTGTGGAAATTTGAATAAATTTCAAAACAAATATCGTACTGATATAAATGATCAATCATTGTCGAACATGAAAGTGAAATGGAAGAGATATGAATATGTCCATACATCAATTCAAGGTGCAAATAGTGTTAAAATAATTGAATTACGAGAAGAATAAATTTTTGTGATAAACTTTTTGAGAAAGTTTGAGGCAGAAATTTAAAAATACACCAAGCATTCCCATAGAGCTCGATGGCAAGACTTGCAATTCAAAAAATATCGTGAATTTTTTCCACCAGGGACCATTTTTTCAATAATTGATTTTGCATAAAACTACACATTTGTTCCACAAAAAGAAATTCATAGTGAATAGTATCATTCTGACCAAGTCTCCATGCTCATCCATATTCTATATAGACATGCTGAACAAAACATCGATCATATAGAAAGCACCAGTTAAAATCTACATATTATTAAAGAATATCACTTTTATATCAGTGACGATCGTACACATGATACATATTTTGTACAACATTGTTTTGGAAAAACTTATGATTCCTTGAAAAATCATGGAATAACATTCAATGAACATTGGATATGGTCAAATGGATGCGCAGGACAATTCAAATCTGCATGATCATTCTTTTGGTTGTGTTGTCTTCATAAGTAAACCTGCATTAAACATTGTTGGAATTTCTTTGAGACTGGCCATGGAAATGGATAACATGACGGTGCAGGGGCATGCATAAAACGAGCACTTTGAAGATATCAAATAAACCCCTCTACAAGCCGACTTGTGGACGCTAAAGAAGTTGTTCAATGGTGCATCGCTGCTCTAAGCCATGAGACTAACCGATCAAGGGAAGTGCAAAGGTACATTCAATTTAATTTTTATTGGATATCTAATTTTAAACAATGTACATTTATCACAATGATTATCTTTGATTGTATTTTGATATCATATTTACATTCTTCTTTAAATTTTCCATATAAATGTTTTTTTGGCATATTGGGATCGAAGACATAGATAGATCAATTGGAAATGACGTTGAAACAATAAAAGGGACTCGAAAATTGCATTCAATTAAAACAAAGTCGTCCAAAAATGTGTTTGCATTGGATAAAAGAAAATATTCTTGTTTTTGTCATGTTTGCATAGACAACACAAAATCCAATGACGTTTGTGAAAACAAAATGTATGTAAAAGATTGGAAACATACAGAGCTAAATACAAAGGGCAAAATTTCTGTTGTAATGTTTGAAGAAATGAAATCAAAGGATACTACAATATCATCTGATGGTGATCGAGTTTCTGATCTTGTTAGAGAAGGTAACATTTGAATTGCTTTCTAATGATAAAGATCTAGAAATAAATTTGAATATGTATAATTTTGTTAAGTTTGTTTTATTGTGCAGGAGATGTTTTTGTTGTAATTGCACCTACTGACAATGATGAAAATGTGAAGTATTATTTGATGTGTTGCACTGAAATAAAAATGAAATTATTAGAAGACTATAATGATCACGGATTTCCATATGAAAGAGGATCTATTATACTGAAAGGTTATTTTTTCAGACAAACTAATCAAAGTGGGAATTTTGTTTACTTTGAAGACTATGAACCTAATTTCATAAGTTGTCAATATAGTCACTTGGTGTGTGCAGCACGCATAAAGTTGATCGAGGTTCAATCAAAGAAAAAAACGAATATTAAGAAATGGAAAATGTCAAAATCTGATCATGAACGGATTATTGAAGATGGCATTCCATTGGAATTTTTTTGATTGAATTGCCCAACAATTTATTCTCTTTGGATTATATGTTCTAGAACTTCCAGTACTCAACTAAAAATTGAGCTTCCTTATTATGTTATCTGTGCAAGTGTTTGCACATGTACAATTTTTTTTGGTACATGCACACTCTAGTATCAACTAAAAGTAGCTATTTTATACATGCATTGATGAAAAATGTTGCATACATATTGGATATATATGTATATGTTCTAGAATGCAATTAACTGTTCAAGTAGTTTTACTATGTGCATTGATGAAAAATGTTTCACGTACTCAATATATATGTTCTAGAATGCAATTAACTAAAAGTAGTTTTTCTATGTGCATTGATGAAAAATGTTGCATGTACTGGATATATACATGAACTCAATGCACGCAGTTTTTCTTGTGGGATTTTTTGGTAAAAAGTATCCACAATGTAAATAAATTATCCGCAGTATAATTTTGTACGAAGATTCCTTTCAGACAAGAGACTCGGAGCACTTCTTCGACTTTTGGTGGGATTTGACCCACATCTCTATTCCTGATTGAAAATCTAGTACAAAATTTGTCTGTCCAATGGTCGAATATGTTCTATGTGCATTGATGAAAAATGTTGTGCACGTATTGGATATATGTGTGTGTGTGTGTGTGTGTGTGTGTGTGTGTGTGTGTGTGTGTTCTATAATGAAATCAATTGTTCAAGTAGTTTTCCCATGTGCATTGTTGAAAAATGTTTCACGTACTGAATATATATATTCTAGAATGGAATTAAAACTGAATGGACCATCAATTTACCAATTTATAAATCAACAAGGCTACCTAGTTGAGTGCATTAATGACATTGACCCCAATTCAACAAACATATATCTACTTCTTATATTTCCAATCAAAATTAAAGAGATTTATATGGGAAAGAGGCAGAACATATAGCCTATGAACTACTTTAGTTCATAGGTCAATGAAGGTATCATCATGTGGGAAAATGTTTCAAGAACACTTGATCGTACTTAAAAGTAATCTTAAGATTGTTTTTTATCTTTACATACTACATACTATTGTTTGAGTGAAAAAAAAAAAAAAAAAAAAATCTTACCAAATGTACTTCAACCATCCAAAACTTGAATTTTAAAAACTTTTTGATTATATCAAAACAAATTACTTCACATGTCATGCCAATTGTATTTCAACTATCCAATAAAAACATTAAATATTTAACATTATATCACATGCCAAATGTAGATTGAAATGGTATCGAAAACTTAGTTTCAAAAACTTTTGATTATATTACAACATTACTTCACATGCCTGATGTACTTCAACCATCCAAAACTTGAGTTTTAAAAACTTTTTGATTATATCACAACATTACTCACATGCCATGCCAATTGTAGTCCAATTATCCAATAAAAACATTTAACATTATATCACATGCCAAATGTATATTGTGTAGAAATTTGCTGAATAATGAAGATTTATCCACCGAGATTATCCTGATAACATACTAATTTGAATTCATATGCAACACATAATCTCTTCTACAATCAATCATCAATTTGCAGAAATAGAAACAGTCGCATGCGCACATAAACACAATATGTAATGGGGAAAGCTTATAGCTGAAAACCCCTCAGCTATTTTGTATATTATATGGAGAGAACATGTAACAGTACATAGCACAATACTCCTCACAAGTACTCAGTACTATCTCATAAAGCTACACACAAACTAGCTTGGTTTTGAACAAGTCACAGGTTCAAAACTCATCCACTAATTGCCTGCCTCTATTGCGCAATCAAGGCTGGTCTAATGAGAGATCCAAGGTTCGAATCTCCTTGGCTTGACAACACAATCCTCATGGGAAATTTCCTCCAAGTGTGGTGCAAATCTCATGCACAACTAATGTCACAACCGATAGCTATCTCAACCCTTTCATCTACCTCTTCCACTGGTCTCCACTGAACTGTCCATGCACTGTAGTGAACTGATGTGTTCTTGAGTTGAATAATGAGTTAATAATTAGTCAATTAAATAATATTTAATTCACTCCACTCATTACTAGTTGATTAGCTAGTTAAACTAATCACAACTAGTTCAACTAAGTTAAACCGAACACAACTCCACCAACTGTCTCATCAACTCCACCAAAATTCTGCCACTGAAGTCCTAACTGAAGTCAACCATGCATGAGCTCACCAAACCCCAAGGAATAGCGTAATTCCTTCGGTCAGATGCATGGGCCACATCCGTAGCTCCAACTGAAGTGCTCCAAGAGAATAAACTGAAGTTTAGAGTCTAAATATTATTAAGGGTTAATAATATTTGACTGACCTATTTTTAGACAGGCAGTCTAAAAATAGACTTCGACCTATATGTCTAAAAATAGAGTTCCATCTATTTTTACCAACTCGACCAATCATCCAAGAATAGCATACTGCAACTCCTAGACCATGCTCCATATGTCTAAAAATAGACATAGTCTAAAAATAGACTTTGCGCCAAAAATAGCCTGCGGGCCCACTTAGTGAAGGCTACTTCATTTCACTAAGCTCCATCATCTTATTTATATTTTCAAACATTGTCCATCCAAAACTTAAGTTGAAAAACTATTTTGATTATATATCGCAACATGACTTCCTCTCACATGCTATGTCAATTATAGTTCAACTAGCTAATAAAACATTTAACATTATATCACATGCCAAATGTAAATTGAAACCATCCAAAAACTAACCTTTTAATTTAATAAAAATTATAGATTCTCCACAACATTACTTCACATGCCAAATGTACTTCATACATCCAAAACCAGTTTTAAAACTTTTTGATTATATCACAACGCTACTTCACATGCCATGCCAATTGTAGTTCAACTATCCAATAAAAGCATTAAACATTTAACATTATATCACATGCCAAATGTAGATTGAAACCATCCAAAACTTGAGTTTTAAAAACTTTTTGATTATATCACAACATTACTTCACATGCATAGTTCAACTATCCAATAAAAGCATTTAACATTATATCACATGTCAAATGTAGATTGAAACTATCCAAAACTTAACTTTTAATTTAACAAAAAATTATAAATCACAACATTACTTCATATGCCAAATGTACTTCAAGCATCCAAAACTTAAGTTTTAAAAACAAAACAAATTATAACACATCATTACATAAAATTCCAAATGTAGTTTAGAAGCAAAACATTAATTTATAGATGACAACATTACTAGTAGTTCAACTATCCAAAACTTAAAAGTTTTAAAAACCAAACAAATTATATAACAACATTACTTCACATTCACATGCCAAAAGTACTAAAATGATCTGGATTTATGCAGGAATGCAACAGAATAAAAATATAACCATAAATACAAAGATGTAGCGGAAAAATCACTTCATTTCATTAATATCAAAGAACTGAAATTTGCTTACAGACAGAATAGAAATAAACTAGCTAGGGCGCTGGTAGCGCTCTCTGAGAAGAGATGTGGCGGATACAAGCCTCTAAACTTAGTTACAATGAGGCTCAAGGGCCTATATATTATTTAGAAACAATTGAAAACCCTAAACATCCAAAACCCTAACCCTAGGAGATGAAGCGCCAAAACTGTGGGCCCCGTTTGGGTAAATTGGTGTTTCAACTTCCCGGGGACGTAACTTTGGCATACGATCTCCGTTTGACGCGAACCATACCTCGTTAGAAATATCTATCCAAGGACTATAAATTTTGAGTGGTCAATGAACCATTTTGCTCCCGGTTTTCCCAAAAAACATCATTTAGGGCCTCAAAACGGCTCTGGAAGTTCAGGACCTGAAAAACTGCTAAAAATAGTAAGTTGTGCCGAAACTAAAAAACTGAAAGAGACAATGGTGGGGCCCTAAGTGGAATAGGCAGGTGACCACCAATATCCACCTGGATCATTCCTCCCCCCTTAGGAAGCAATGGTCCCCATTGCATTAAGTTCCTCCATGATATGAAGAAACTTCTGCTGAACTTGGTCCCCGGTGAACCACTTTCCTTGGTGCAGGAGTTGGCCAGCTTTGACAACCCAATACAGTTTGATCTTTTGTTGGCAAGTGTTCTTGATTTTCATGTCCATCATATAATCTGTGGTGGCCTGTTCTATGCAGTTTGGGTTTAACTCTGTTGATGTGAGTTGTTCTGCAATGTCAGAGGTGTCCAGTAGAGGTGGAAAGTAAGGACGAAGGCGGTCCACATTGAATACTGGGTGCAGACCAAGGAATGGTGGAATACTCAGCTCGAAGGCATTATTCCCTACAGCCTTGGTGATGTTGTACAGCCCGTATCGGAGCGAGCGAAGCTTGTAGTGGGGTCCATTGAGGCGCTCCTTCTGCAAATGTAGCCACACTTTGTGCCCACCTAGAAGTTCTGTGGCACCCAATGTTGATCATGGCGTTGCTTGTACTTAACATTAGCTCTGTCCAATATGTCGTGTACCTGTTGGCGGATGTGTTAAATGCGCTCGATGAAGCTATTTTCTTTGTCAACTTCCGACTGGACATGAGCCGAATCAGCCTGAGTGGCCACAAATGGCATGGCTACGTCAATGGGACATAGTGGCTGGAATCCCAAGCCCACCTGAAAGGGGATGTGGCTGATTGAGCTATGGAGAGCCCGGTTTTAATTGTGTTGTACATAGGGAAGGATCTTGTCCCATGTGTGTGGATGCTTGGAATTGTACATGCACAGAATGTGTACAATCATTATGTTGACGAACTTTGTCTGGCCATCTGTTTGGGGATGGAAAGTTGTGGACTTGGTGAGCTTGGTGTCCAGCATTGACCAGAGGCTGGACCAAAATGTGCAGAGGAACCTGCTATCCCGATCTGATATGATAGACTGTGGGATCCTAAAATGCACCCACACTCATTCAAAGAAGAGTTTAGCAGTGGCTTCTACTGTGATATTCTTCTTGCAGGCAGCCATAATGGCCATCTTCGAGAATCTGTAGACTACCACAAAAACACAGTCATTTCCATGCTTAGTAGAAGGCAGGCCCAACATGTAATCCATGGAGATGGATTCCCAAGGTCGACTAGGGGTAGGTAGCGGAGTATATAGGCCTTGCTTCTTGATGGTCGGTTTGGCAATGGCACAAGCAGTGCAAGATCTGATGTGCTTCACGACATCCTTTCGAAGGTTCGGCCAATATAAATACTTATGTAGTACTGCTACTATTTTCTCGACCCCGAAATTCCCAACGACTTGACTGTAGTGTGCTTCCCATATCATCTTGGCGCGCTCGCTTGAAGGAACACAAAGGTGTCCCAGGTGACATAAAAGTGCATCTTGGAGGTGAAAATTTGGAACTTGCATACCCCCCAAGAGTGCCTTGTATGTGTGGCTGAATTTTGGGTCGCTCTCGTAGAGAAGCGGCCAATTAGAAGTCTCGTGCCCACAAGAGTTGAGAATGGTGGTGAGCGCCACTATCGGCGATCGGCTGAGACAATCTGCAACATTATTGGTGCTACCCTTCTTGTACTTGATGTTCAAATGAAACTGTTGCAGATATGTGGACCACTTCTGATGACTATCATTCTGAAACTTCCCTTGTGTTTATATGAACTACAGGGGCCGGTGGTCTGTGTGGATGATTGTTTCCTTCCCCAAAATGTAATGCTTCCATTGTCGACAAGCTTGCACAATGGAATACATTTCTTTGTCATAAGTGGGATACTTGCGAACTGTGTCAGACAATGTCTCACTATGATATGTCACTGGATGTCCTTGTTGAGTAAGAACCGCCCCAATAGCATAGTCAGAGGCATTTGTCTCAATCTCAAATGGTTGTTGCAAGTCTGGTAATGTGAGCATTGGGGCAGAACAGAGGCGATTTTTCAATTCCGTAAACGCCTTCTGTTGAGATTCCGACCAAAAGAATTTTTCTCTCGCTCCTCCCTTGGTGAATTGACTCAAGGGCCAAGTGATATGAGAGAATCCCAACACGAACTATGGTAGAAATTAGCAAGACCAAGAAAGC
The DNA here is from genome assembly GCA_034641835.2 of Pinus albicaulis. Classification (NCBI taxonomy): domain Eukaryota; kingdom Viridiplantae; phylum Streptophyta; class Pinopsida; order Pinales; family Pinaceae; genus Pinus; species Pinus albicaulis. The sequence goes on along the minus strand of CM076579.1, from coordinate 416,649,191 downwards.
TGTGAAGCTCTGTTATAATGGTTGGGGCTGGCCAATCTCAAATGACTTGGATCTTGGTTGGATCCACATGCACCCCCATTTCATCAATAATGTATCCCAAATATTGAACCTGGGTCATGCCAAAAGTGCACTTCTCCAAATTGGCACACAACTTGTGTTGCCGCAGTGTTTGGAGGACTTGTCGGATGTGGTGGAGGTGCTCTTCCCAAGTCTGCCTGAAGATCAGAATTTCATCCAAGTACACCACTACAAATGAGTTGGTAAATGGCCGCAAGATGTCATCCATCAATCTCATGAAGGTTGCGGGAGCATTCGTCAACCCGAAAGGCATGACTAGCCATTCGAAAAGGCCTTCCTTGGCTTTGAAGGCATTCTTCCACACATCAGAGGGTTCAATTGGTACCTGGTGATACCCAAACTTCAAGTCGATCTTGTTGAAATATTTCGCCCCTTTGAGTTGGTCCAGAAGGTCATCAATCCATGGGATCAGGTACCTATTCCGGACAGTGATCTTGTTCAGTGCCCAATAGTCCATACAGAGTCTCCACGTCACATCCTTCTTCTGTACCAACACGATTAGGCTCCCAGAGGGCGATGAACTTGGTCGGATGTGACCTTTCTGCAGTAGCTCCTGAATCTGCCTCTTGATTTCATCGTTCTCCATAACATAGCGCTGATATATCGGTCCATTGGGTAGCGGCACACCTGGGGTCATATCAATTGGGTGCTTGACCTAACAGTGCAGAGGAACCCCTGTGGATGAGGTGAATATGTCCTCGTATTCCCCCACAACCTTGTCCATTTGTTGTTGTCGTGCAGAGGATCCCTGTCTGGAGGTCGTGGCCATAGTCTTCTTCTTGCCCTGGGGGCGGATCATCAGGAAAACGAATTTCCTGGTTTGGGAAATGAACTTACTACATTGTTTTGCAGTAACCAAAGAGATAGCGGCAGGAGGTGGTACCTCTAGTATCCTGTACAACTTATTTCCCAAAGTAACAATAACAGCACGAGGACTAGACTCATACACAACATGACGCTTCCACAAGTATGGTTGTCCTAATAATACATCAAAAAAATCAATAGGAGCAACGTCACATAATACCTCATCCGTGAAGGGCTTGATGCTATAGGGAAGGCGGCACTGTTGGCTGACGCGGAGATCTCGTCCTTGGTGAGGCCACCCGATGGTGTATGGATGTGGGTGAGATGTGGTCGACAAGCCCAACCGCTTCACGGCGTCTGCTGAAATGAGGTTCTTTTGGCTCCCATTATCGATAATGAATTGTACCGGGGAGCCCTTTACCCACATCTGGGAGTGGAAGAGACGTTCCTCCTCCTCTGGATCTTTCGGTTCCTTCTCCTGGATTTTCATAGTGGCAACAATGGCATTGGGCTCTGCATCAATAATCTATTTCCCTTTTTCATTCCCCTTGTCATTCTGATTCAGAGTCAGAGCATGCATCTGACTCAGAAGCCCTCATCTTGGCCACTAGTAACTGCTTGGCCCGACACTCACTTGTGTTGTGAGTGGAGCTCTTATGGAACTCACACCACTTTCACATGTCCTTCTTTGGCTTTGCGGTGTTGTTCTTTGCTTGTGGCTTCGACAAGTTGTCTTGAGCCGCCATGCCTTGGCTCTGCCCTTTGTTCTGCAGTTTGGGAGCACCTTTCCCTTGCTTTTGATTCGCAGATCCAAAGTCTCGCTTCTTCTGTTTGAATTTCTGCTCAATATTGGCAGCATATTGGTATGCCATACCAAGCGAGGAGATGTCGAGGAACTCCATTTCCTCCTGAATGTATCTGTGCAGACAACTGCGATACTTTAGCACCGTATGTTTCTTCAATCTTTGATACCCAACTTTGCGTAGGGTATGTTGTGTGTCGTTAGCTCATGTACATCTTGGATCCCTTATGTCGCAACGGCAATCCACATATACTTATCTCATACCTCCTCATGGGATAGTATTGTTCCTCGATGGCGTCAGAAGAATAAAATATTGGTACTACGAGATACAAATTTCAGGTCTCGGTCCTTGTTCTCACGTAGGGTTTCCCACCAATCCTTGACATGTGGGGTAGCTTTTGAGGAGTGCAAAAATAATCTTCTCCCGGTCTGAAAAGTCATGAACCGAGAAATATCCTTCTAACAGATTCAACCATCTATCTACGGCATCTGCGTCTATTTGACCCTCAAATATGGGAATGTCAAAATTTACTTGGACCTTAAAAGGAGTCGCGCCTCCAGAGTGGCTGCTGGATGCAGATGCGCCGTCGGTGGGTAGCCGTTGAAGGATCTGAACAAAGTTATCCATCATCGCATTCCTTTGTTTTTCGAGGGCCTCCTCGAGCAATATTTTGATAGGATCTCCTACTCCCTCATCTTTATTTTCTTTCCCCATGGGTGTCTGTCGGGGTTTGCGAGGCTGATCTTGCAAAGGTTCCACCAGATCGAGCCCTAACTCCTTATACCCCGACCTCGTTGGGGACATGCAAAGAAGGATCAAGAAAAACTAGACCGCTATGATACCACTGATCCGGATTTATGCAAGAATGCAACAGAATAAACATATAACCATAAATACAAAGATGCAGCATAAAAATCACTTCATTTCATTAATATCAAAGAACTAAAATTTTCTTACAAACAGAATGGAAATAAACTAGCTAGGGCATTGGTAGCTATCTCTGAGAAGAGAAGTGGCGGATATAGGCCTCTGAAATCAGTTAAAATGAGGCTCGAGGGCCTATATATTATTTAGAAACAATTTAAAACCCTAAACATCCAAAACCCTAACCCTAGGAGATGAAGCGCCAAAACTATGGGCCCCAATTGGGTAAATTGGTGTTTCAACTTCCCGGGGACGTAACTTTGGCATACGATCTCCATTTGACGTGAACCATACCTCGTTAGAAATATCTATCCGAGGACTACGAATTTTGAGTGAGCAACATGGGTTTGGGTCCATGGACCCATGTTGCTCTCAATTTTTCCAAAAAATGTTGTTTAGGGCCTCAAAATGGCTCTAGAAGTTCAGGACCCGAAAAACTGCTAAAAATAGTAAGTTGTGCCGAAACTAGAAACTGAAAGAGACAATGGTGGGGCCCCAAGTGGAATAGGTGGGTGACCACCAATATCCACCTGGATCATAAAGCCATCGAAAACTTAACTTTTTGGAACAAAACAAATTATATTAACACTGTAATAAAATATGTCCAAAAATTTTAGATCTCACAAGTATCAAATATAAAGTTGTATATATATGACTGTGCATCTAGATAATATATAAAAAAGTAAATTTAAGACTAGAAATCTTGAAATCAAATCTACAAATCATGTCCATCAAATACAGATGGATGTAGTGTCTTTCCTATCAGAGTCTCAATCTGCGCGCTATCTTGCGAAGCATGGGGAACCTGTACACAATGCACATACAAATATTAAAATTTGATGTTTTAAAAATGAGTGAGAATATATAGAACTTCATGTAAAAAACAAAATATAAAAAAAATTATATATATATATAACTGTACATGTATATTGTACAGTTTACCATTGGAGATGTTCCCATGGGGGAAGTTGTAGCAGGTGAACAACTGGAGAGGGAACCTCATGAGGTATTGCATGATTTTTTTTATATTTTGTTTTTTACATGAAGTTCTATATATTCTCACTCATTTTAAAAAAAAATCAGATGAAAATGCACATGTGTACATATATAAACTTATTTTCAATAATATTAAAAAAAAAGTTAGACAACTTGTTCAAATGGTTGAAATGGTGTGGATGTTCCTATCTCCTTCGCTAGAGTCCGTGGATTAAAGAAATCTTCTATAGAAACCTAAAATTCAAAATTTTAAAAGTATAAAATAACTCAAGATCAAGATCTCAATTTATAATAAAACTTAAAAAAACTTCAATTTATAAATTATAACTTTTAAAAAAACATATATATATATATATATATATATATATATATATATATATATATATAAGTGAAAAGTTGAATAATTCTGCAAGTGAATTTGGGACATCTCCTAAGAAAGGCTCCAAAAGAAAATCTCCAATAACCTAAAATTCAAAAAATTTAAAATAACTCAAGATATAGATATATATATCTCAATTTTTAATGGAACTTTTTGAGGTGGAATATATATATAACTTAAACATAAATTTTAAAAGTGAAAAATTGTCCATACTTGTTGTGGATGTGGCACATCTCCTAAGGAAGTAGAAGGTACATCTCCCAAGGAAGAAGAAGGTACCGCCATCCCAAAAACATCAGATGGAATCAGAATTTGTTAAAACATTTAATTATTATATATGTACATGTACATGTTTGCACAATTATTTATTTTAAAAATATCACTTAAAGAACACTAACATTTGTCAACATATCTTGATGGTGAGACCCATCTTCATTGTTTGAACCAGAGGCCCCGAATGTGATATTAACATTTTCGTCATTCATCATGCGTGACAACTGTAAATGGTGTTTTAACATATAATGATACATTTTTTTTAGATTAATGTACATACAAATAAATGTATACATGTACATACACATGTATTTATTACAAATTGTACACATGTATGTGTTAAAATAATTGAACCCTAAGGTCATTAACACATACAGTTCTCGTGCCCTCTTCCTCATTAAGAATTAGGTCTTGCCAACCATTGCGACAATTATTTGCATATATTTGAAGATCTTCAACATTCTTGTTGTCATTTTAGAGTGCAAGCTTTTGTGATCCATAACATATTAGATTATAAATCTTCCAGGAAATCACATGAGAATTTTAGGACCGACGCGTTTTGAACTACCAACTGTAGTTCAATCTCTTCATCTGTACAATACACAAAATTTGCATGTGCATTCTCACGTGCTCTTTGTCGATTTAGACAAACATCGACTCCACCCAATCCACTGTGAATATTGTCGATGATGACATACCTTGCTTCTCGACTTATTTGAGAAGTCGTATCCATCTCTGACCGTACATTTTCGACCCAAAAAGGTCGACTCACCAATGGCAGCTCAAGGCGAGGCAACTCCACATCTCGCCTACCGCCCCTACAGTCACACAATCGACCTTTTCCCAGACCAAAAAATTCTGACGGAAGGTCATTGTAATTGGGTTTTATTTCCAAAAAAAATTCTGCGTAAAACAATTTTGCAAAATAAACAGGAACCTCATCGTTCCATGGGAGCCTTCCATAGGCCGCAAGGTGCCTATCATACAAATAGTGAGCTATATCGGGGTGCTTGAAATATTGCACCTTCAACATTTTTCTTTTTGGCCCTTCCTTGAAATTAAACATTGATTTCGCCATTTCTTTTGTAACTCTTTTTTTTACATCCTCCCATTTATCAGGACCCATTACTGTTTTCTTTCTCTTTCTCATGACTTCTACAAATCTATTATTCGTTGGCTCAAGATTTTTATACACATTTACTAGTTCGCCCAATGAATGTGTAACTATTTCAAGGCTTTGTCGACTCTCAGCAAGTAGATTCAAAGCCACGAGATCTCTCCGCAATTTTGCATGAAGTTGTTGACACCTTTCTAAGGTGCATTGTGCCATGTTTCTTTCCCATGGTATATCAGAAATGTCGGTCGGATAAGTTGTGGTGGGTAGATAACCTTCTTCTTGAATGTAGCGTTCTTCCCTGCATCTATTTTGACTAACATTGGGAATATTTTCAGCCTCTGCATCAATATATATAATTTTGTATATTATAAAAAACACATGTAAACAAATTTGTACAAATTCAATGAAAAAAATTGAAATTGATGGTAACCTCGACATGGTTGGCTAGCATCTTCTCCACCCTGAAACTGTTGAGAACCAGAACGAACTTGCTGAGAACCAGCACCACCAGCCGTTGATTGGCCTCCGGGGGAATAAATATTACCACCTTCACGCAACCTGCTACCACTTATTGATGGCCCTCTAAGGGGATTTGAACCACCACCAACCTCTCGAGAGGAGAGAGAAGCTTTATAAACAAATATGAATTTAATCAATTGAAAAATACATTCATACATATAAATACACGTGTATATATTCATTGATTAAATTGTGTTAAAACCATACCACGACTAGGTGAAACATGGGCATCCATGGATGGAGTAGAGACCCTTCTCTTCTTATTAGCTCCTAAAAAATAAAAAATGAAACTTATTAACAACTAATTTAACTCACAAAGTTGATAAAAAATCAATTCCATATGTACACACATGTATGGAGATTTAAGATAATATTTAAATTTACCATGAACAACTCTCAATCCTTGATCCCCCCCTCTCGTAGAGATATGGGATTCTGTTGATCTTCGTCGTTCATCCTCCATGATATATATATCTACGGTGGACATTTGCAATTATTTTTTTAAATAACTAATTTAAATTAAATTCAAAATAAATTTCAGAAAGTTAATGTAATTTAGTGTAAACAAATTATGTAAAACACAACTTTCAAAGCACTAATTGATGTGTGAAACTCAATTTAAGCAAAAAAAAGTTATAAAAATTATAAGTTCACCAAATTGTGTTTTACATGGTGGGAGCACACTTGGTATAAAATTGAAAAAAACACATTGTCATTAAAAAAGAAGTGAAACTCCATTTAAACAAAAATTTGTTGAATTCCCCGCATTTTAATTTCATAAAAATGTGAAGTTCACCACTTGTTGCAAATGTGAAGTTCGCCAAGTTGCACTTTACATGGTGTGGTGGGAACACACTTGGTATATAATTGAAAAAATCACATGGTCATTAAAAAAGATGCATTTATAAGTATACAACACACACATATCCAAGATATGTTACAATGTCGATCAATAAATTTTGAAGGAGAGCGTCTCAACACTAATTCATCTTTGAGAGATGAATCTGAATTTTTGAAGAAGAGTGTCTCAAAAATAATTCATCTTTGAGAGATGAATCTTGAATTTTTGAAGAAGAGTGTCTCAAAACTAATTCATCTTTTGAGAGATGAATCTAAATACTATATTCATGTTGACTGTAGGGGCATTTACTATAGGGGCATTTAGATCTATTCCAGAGATTAACTATAGGGGCATTTACTAGATATGTCACCTTTCATAAAAGATGAGATCCAGAGGCTAACTGGCCATTTATAGACTCTGCCTATAGAACTACCATGCATATGAAAATGAAAAACTTCTAATTCGATCTATTCCATATATTGAATGTACGGGCATTTACTCTTAGGTTAAAACCTATGTTTTGTATCAAATCATTTTTGGTTTCAATGGGAAACTTTTATGGCTAATTTGTGTTTTACATGTTGAATATAAAAGGTTTTTTCTCTCTCATTGTTTGAGACCATGGATATGAAAATGAAAAACTATACTTGGTTAAAAACTAAGTTTTGATCAAATTAATTTTTGTTTCTAAATACTATATACATGTTGCCTGTAGGGGCATTTACTATAGGGGCATTTACTAGATATGTCACCTTTCATAAAATATGAGATCCAGAGGCTACCTGAACCTTTACAGACTCTGCCTATAGAACTACCATGGATATGAAAATGAAAAACTTCTAATTAGATCTATTCTAGAGATTGAATGTAGGGCCATTTACTCGATTAGGTTAAAACCTATGTTTTGTATCAAATCACTTTTGGTTTCAATGGCAAACTTTTATGGCTAATTTGTGTTTTACATGTTGAATATAAAAGGTTTTTTCTCTCTCATTGACTAGTCCATATCAACACATAGGCATCACACTCATAGACAACAGATATAAGTGGAAACCCATAATGGGAGAAAACCACATCTTATTATTGTTGTGATGCAAATGCAAGCTCCAACTCCCTCTCACCACTGATTTTATATAGGCACCAACCCACAAGAGGCTCCAACCTCAATTCTGCAAGCTACAACTTGCAAGGAAGCTCCAACTCCCATCAATTTTCTGCAGGCACCAACCTACAGGAGGCTCCAACCTCAGTCAACTACAACTGAAATCTATCAAGCTACAACTTGATAGGGAAGCTCCAACTTCCTCATTCTATCAAAAGAAAACAATTGTTGATTTACCTTGGATATCAGCTCTGTTTTGTACCTTCTTTTGTGTTGTCCTTAGTTCTTCAACTCTGTCTTATAGCATCTCTTTCTTCTCCTCCTTCTTCTTATCTTCTCTACCTCAATTCTTCATACTCTGTATTCTCTAACCTCTCTATGCATATCACTGTGATATCCTTTATACAGTTTGCCTCATAATTTTTCGTATTCCACAGGGAATTCAAATTGAATAGCCCTGAGTCTTCACCTTCTGCCTCCTCACTTCTTTATCCAGCTCATTCAGAAAACTACAGCAATTTGTACAACTTTCAGTTTTACAGTGGTGTTTTGTTTCCTACAGAGACTTGGCAGTGCATCACAAACAATATAAACCAATTAAAACATTTACATTTAGTTACAATGTGAATTCCAACTCAACCCATTCAGCCTTTTGGATCACTGCGTGTTTTCTTTTTTGCAGTTGTCTCTGTCTTTTTCCTCTTTGTATGCTTTTCTGTTCACTGTTGTTGCATAACTCCTGCATATATTTAACTGCGCTTTTTATATAACACAAATCAACTCTCAGAGTAATAATAAAAGACCTTTTAACATATAAAATGCCATTTCGGGCCCACCAGCTAAACTTTTCCTATGCTTCGATGCGATGAGCCTTCTCCAGAGTTTTCCGATTGCGATTGATCGCAATCCCAAACTTCATTAACCTGTTCCGTTGTGTTGGTTTGGTCCGATGCAATTGCTTCTTTTGCGGTGGTTCTGATGCGATGATCGCAATCAGAACTTTCAATGGTATTGTGCCACTGCTCCTTTTATTCTGATGTGATGGATTACTGTTCACTGATGAGACTAAATATATATATCTCTTGTTTCATATATATATATATATATATATATATATATATATATATATATATATATATATATATATATATATATATATATATATATACTTGCCGCTTACTTTCGTTTTACTCTTCAGCTTTGGTTATTTGATTTCCTCTGAAGCGACTAGCAAAGGCCCCACCATGTAATCAAATGATTCATATCCGTCGTCCATCCTTCAGCAAATCCAACAACTATCATCCGATTGCTCAATCGCAATCAGAACTTTCAATTTGTTCGTCACTCTTTCACCTCCAATGCGATGAATTACTTCGATGCACTTTAAGCCGGAACTCAAACACATATGAGTCACCATTTATAACATATCGGGTTCGCTTATTTATCGCAATCGCAATCGCAACCTTTATTAACATGTTCCGCTGTTATTTTTTTCTCTGATGTGATGGTTCACTGTTCACAGATATATGTATATATGTGTATTGTTTCATATATATACTTTTCCGCTTCAGCTTTTATATATCCTTCAGCTTGGGTTAAGATTCTTAGAATAAACATGCATTGAACTCTTCCTTTTTACATGGGGGCCCACATCTCTATTCACCCACATATCAAACATAACACACACACACATATATATACTGTCATATATATGTATTCCCCAATCAAATTTTGTAAACATTAATAACCCATGGCTTATATTAAAACCATGTCAATGCATATGCTTCGCTCCTATCCTTGTGCTCCAGATTTAATTTAACTCGCCTTGGTTATAATAATATAATGCAGTGTTTAAGGCTTGGCTTACCTCTCGTTAATCTGCAACATAGTCGGGGTCCACAATTTATATATATATACATATCAACCATTCAACATTTTCTCTAATGGTTAATAACTAACCATTAACGCAACAATTCAACTGGGCCCACCACAACTTATATCCACATATACAATGTTTTATATGCGCACCCTTTGTGGTATTTCATATTCACACTACTATATTGACATATATTACCTCCTCCATCATGCATTATAGAAAATCCCTTTGGAATTACCCAAGTGATAACATATATAATCGTTTTCGGGCCCACCTTCCTCCGCATTGTATTAATACTACAGTTTATATCAACCTTGACGTATAAACAAGATCTTTCAGACATTATACCATGACTTGAATTAAAACTGACCTTCGGGCCCATAATGCATTGTTACTTACCTTCTACCTGTTTATTAACTTTTATAATACACACAATACATTGAACTTCACATAATACTTGGCCCCATAGCAATGAATGTAGGTCCCACAACATGTTTTACATAACATATGTCAACAAGCGTTAAAACCATTATAACAACCTTTGGCTTTGGATTTATATCCCAATACTGATACATATGAACTCATGTGACCAAATTATTTTAAATATTGATTTCAACATATGTTAAAATGACTTTCTCGGGCCCACTAACCAACTTACCTCGGTTCTCTTCCCCACAACTTCTCTTCTGATCGGACAGTCAATCTGCTCTCGCGCTCCAACTGAACTTTGGGCGCACATCCAACGGATGACGCGCAATATCGCGTTTTTCTTTGGGCCGAGGGTTAACACATAAAAATTGCGTGATGTAAGTGGTATTCAAATACCACCCAAGGACACGTGGCGAGCAGCGACCCTAATCGCGTTCAAAAAGGTGAAACCACTTACCATCTCCAAACTCACGCGATACTGTTGGTGTTTTCACCCTCGGTTTTGCTATTCATGCAAGGTTCCACGTCCTCTAGCTCAAGGTTCCAGTTCTGATGATTCCGCTTCAAATTTTATTTGTCCTCCATATTTCGTTTACATGTGCATTTTGTGTATTAACCCTGCATTATAACTAGAGTGTATATTTATCAATTTATTCCTTTTGCCTTTCAGTTCCGCTCGTTCTACATGGTTCCACATCTTCTGTTTTCATTTCACAGTGGATTTGTTAACGGCTCTGCCTTTGTATTCTCTGTCTCTGTTTTCATTTCACAGTGGATTTGTTAACGGCTCTGCCTCTATATTCTCTGTCTCTGTGCATGATTGTTTCACTATTTCACTGTACACTCTGCAACCTTTCTCTGTTGCTCGACCCTCTCTACAGTTTCTCTGTATTCTCTGCATCTTGTCTCTGCTGCTCGACCCTCTCTGACCGTTTCTCTTTAGATCTTTGCTACCTCTCTCCTACTACTCTACCTATTTTGCTCTCTTTTCCTTTCAACAGTCTTCTTTTGCTATCTCTCTAATTCTATGTTGTCTCCTTTTCCATCTCCTTTGCCATCAATGACAACATTTCCAACAGTCTCCCCCTTTGGCATTGATGGCAATACACTTCCTCTACTTTCCTTTTAGGACCCTTTCTTCCGTTGCTTCTTTTCCTCCCCCTTTGACATCAATGGCAAAGGGTTGCCCATTTCCCAGTGTGCTTTTAAATCTCGTCCATGTTACTCTGATCTTGAGGACCTGTTTCATGCCTCGCTTAGTTGCTCTGGCTCTTTTATGACTCTCTTTGTTGATTGATCTCCCCATGGAATGATGTCTTCTTTTCTTTTCTCCCCTTGGAATGATGCTTTCTTTTTCTGTCAGAGAGTAGCATCTACAGATACTACCTCTAGTTTGTCTCTCAGATATTCGAATGGTTCTCTAGCAAGAGGTTTTGTGAATATATCTGTTGTTTGTTATTTTGTTGGCACATATTCCAACTTCACTACCTTATGTGCTACTTGTTCTCTGAGGAAATGGTACTTGATTGGGATGTGTTTAGTTTTTGAATGAAGTACAGTATTTTTTGATATACTTATTGCACTTGTATTATCACATTTGATAGAGATAGGTTCATCAATGCTTACCTTCATGTCTTGGAGGGTTTGTTTCATCCACATGACTTGTGTGCAACATGTTGCTGCTACTATGTATTCTTCTTCTGTTGTAGATAGAGAGATAGATGTTTGTTTCTTGCTTAGCCATGCCACCAGACTTTTTCCCAAATAGAATGCACATCCACTTGTGCTTTTCCTATCATCCACACAGCTGGCCCAATCTGCATCTGTATATGTTGTCAAAGTGAATCTATTGCCTTTTGGATACCATAGCCCATACTGTGCAGTTCCTTGTAGATATCTGAATATTATTTTGACTGCTAGAAGGTGATTTTGTTTTGGTGCTACTTGATATCTAGTCACAAGTCCTACTGCCAACATAATGTCTGGTCTAGAAGCTGCCAGGTATAGCAGACTTCCTATCATGGATCTGTAATGTCTTTGATTTGTATCTACAGATCCATCATCAGCACATAGCTTGCATCCAATGATCATGGGGGTTGATACAGGTTTGCAGTCTTCCATTTTTAACCTTTTCAACATTTCTCCTAAGTATTTTTCTTGTGAAATGAATGTTCCTGTGTTCTTTTGCTGAATTTGAAGTCCTAAGTAGAAGGTGAGCTCTCCAATCGTAGACATCTCAAACTTTGATTTCATCTCTTCAGCAAATCCTTTTGCTAACTCATATTTGTTGCTTCCAAACATGATGTCATCTACATACACTACTCCAATCAAGAATTCATTTTCATTGGCCTTTATGTATAAATTGTTGTCTACTCCTCCTCTCTTAAAGCCTTGTTTTTGCAAGTACTTGTCCAGCCTTGAATACCATGCTCGAGGAGCTTGTTTCAGCCCATATAGGGCCTTCTTTAGCCTGCACACATATTCTTCTTTATCTGTTAGTGAGAATCCTTCAGGTTGTTCCATGTAGACTTCTTCTTCTAGATCTCCATTCAGGAAGGCAGATTTCAAATCCATTTGATATACTTTGAAGTCATGGTAGCATGCAAAGGCAAAAAACATTCTGATAGCTTCCATTATGGCTACAGGGGAAAATGTTTCATCATAATCAAGACCCTCAATTTGTGAATATCCCTTGCAGACAAGTGTGGATTTATTTCTGATTACTTTTCCTTGTTCATTCATCTTGTTCTTGAATACCCATTTTGATCCTATGACATTTTTCTTAGTGGGTCTTGGAACTAATTCCCAGGTATTGTTCTTCTCAATTTGGTCCAATTCTTCATTCATAGCATTCACCCAATACTTTTCCTTACTGGCTTTTTCAAACTTCTTTGGCTCTACTTGTGATAACATAGCTAGGTATACCTCTTCTCTCTGTTCGGTTAGTTGTCTTCTTGTCTGGACTCCTACACTCTTGTCCCCAATGATTTGATCTTCTGGATGGTTCTTTTGAGTGTATCTTGAGGGGGCTTTCAAGTTCAGTTCAGGATCTTCTATTGTCTTGCTTATTTCATCATCAGCTTAGTTCTCTTCTTCATGATCTTCTGGAGGATTGCTGCAGTCTGTACTTCTTGTCTTGTTTGGTAGTTCTTCATCAAATCTTACATCAATGCTTTCCACAATTTTTCGAAGTGTCTTGTTGTAGCACTTGTAACCTTTACTCTTGGTTGCATATCCTAAAAATATTCCTTCATCTGCTCTTGCATCAAACTTCCCTAGATTCTCATCATTATTCTTTATGTAACACTTGCTTCCAAAGACTCTAGAGTGCTTGATTGGTGTTGGTTTACCATGCCATAGTTCATAAGGAGTCTTGTCACTGTTTGGTCTTAAATGAGCTTTGTTAATAATATGCACAGTTGTGTGTACTGCTTCTTCCCAGAAGGTTTGGGGAATATTACTTTCCTGCATCATAGCTCTGGCAATTTGTTGTACAGACCTGTTTTGTCTCTCTGCCACTCCATTCTGTTGAGGTGTCCTAGCAATAGTAAACTGTTGTTTTATCCCATGTTCATTGCATAGATCTGCAAAATCATAGTCTGTGAATTCACCTCCTCTGTATGATCTGATGCACTTTAGCTTGCATCATGTTTGATTTTCTGCCAATGCCTTGAATATCTTGAATTTCTCAAGTGCTTCTAATTTATATTTGAGAAAGGCAACCCATGTCATTCTGGAGAAATCGTCTATTATCAGCATGAAGTAGGATTCTCCACTTGGTGTTTTAGTTCTTGAAGGTCCACATAGGTCCATGTGTACAAGCTGAAGTGGCCTACTTGTTGATAGCTCATCTTTGGTCTTAAAGGATGTTCGGGTTTGTTTGCCCAATCGGCAAGATTTACATATGGTATTTGAAGGCTTCTTTATTGCTAGCATATCTATGAATGCTTTCTTCTTGCTCAGACTGGTGATATGATCAAAGTTAAGATGTCCCAATCTCCTATGCCATAACCATGACTCCTCAAGTTTTCTAAGGTGGCAAGCTTCATTCTCTTCTTTCACTATGTAGAAATTACTCTCTGTTCGAACACCTTTGACCAGTGTCTTCCCTGTGGTGCTTGATCTAACTTCACAGTCTTGTGCTCTAAAAAGAACCTCACAGCCTTTATCACACATTTGACTGACACTCAACAGATTTTCTTTCAGCCCATCCACAAATAGTACATCTTGGGCCTTTCCTCTGCCATTATCTAGACTAACTGAGCCTTTTCCTTTGATTTTCTCTGCTTTATCATTGCCAAAAGTAACATTTCTAGATTTCTTTTCATCAAAGGTTATGAACTTGCTTCTATCTCCAGTCATATGATTTGTGCAGCCACTGTCCAAATACCATTGGCTTTTCAGGTCTTGAGCAGTTAGAGCTAGGTCACATTTATTCACCTTCTTTTTCCACTGCATGCATCCTTTTGTTTGGTACCTTTTCTAAGATGATGGACCACATTCTCTGAGAGGACATTTGGAAGGCATATGTCCAATTTTATTGCATACACAGCATTTGATTATATTTTTTGCAGAATTATGAGTATGAGTAAACTCTTCATGATTCATAAACCTCCTTGAGGTTTTGAACATTAGTCTTTGTCCATATTTTCTGCATTCTATGATTTTATGGCCAAAATCCTTACAGTAAAAACAGTATCCATAGAAACAATTTGCATACCTGATGAGAGGTTGTCTTCTCCATTTGTTTTCTTGAGATAATCTCTTCATTGTTTGCATCCTTTGCTGGTTTGAATTAATTCTCCTTGTATGACAGTATGCAGCAATATGTCCCAGCTTGTGGCAGGCATAACAGGCGGCATTTTTCATAGGAGGGAAGAATCTCTTTTGATGGCTTCCAAATTTGACATACTCAAGAGCATATGAGCCTTTTTCTGTTAGCTGAGTATTTATTTCATTCTTTGTCATTGGAGGTTTATTCTGGTTTCTATCTCCTTCATTGCAGGTTTCTTTTTCTGTAGGAATCATCTGAGCTGCTTCATCATCCTTATCTTCTTTTACAAAAATAATATTTTTTTTTTCCTTTTCTTTGCCTTTACTTGATTCTCCTTCATAGCCTATCCTATTTTTTATCAGAGGAGATCTTTCAGCATCCAGAATTTCATTCAAATTACCAGATTTTTTCATTTTAGAAGAATTTATTGACACTTTCCTTTGGGCATTTTCTAATTTCTTCCTCAAGCATACTACTTCTTCTTCCAATTTCTCTTGTTCCTAAATTTTATCCTTAATTTGCTTAAGTAAAATGTCTTCTAACTTCTTGGATTCTTCAAGCTCTACTTTCAACTGAATGAGAACTTCTGAATTTTGTTCTTCTCTTACATACTTGAGGAGAATGTATTTCTGTTTTCTGCACTTCAAGTTGAGTCTGTCAATCTCCTCCAGGGCACTTCTTAGTTCCCCCTCAAGATCAACTTCACCTTCTTCTTCATATTCTAGAATGAGTCCTTCAAGTTCTCCTATGGCCATCAATATAAATTTAGAGGTTCCTTCTTCACTTGAGGGTTCATCTGAGTCTTCAGATGCACTGCTGTCTTGTTGAGCATAGAACAATTTTCTATTGAATTTCTTTCCTTTCTGCCAATTCTTTGATATAGTTTTCTCTGATTCTTGAGCTCGATTCCTTGTTTTATTATGAGGACACTTAGCAGCATAGTGCCCAACTCTTCCACAGTTAAAGCATTTAAATAGAAGTTTACCTTTATATTTACCTGAGCCTCTATCCATTTTCTTGCAAATTTGGCCTCTTCTTCATTAGAGCAAGAGCATATATCTTCCTTTTCTTCTTTCTTATTCTCTGTCTTAAAGGCTACCTCCCTCACATTTGACTTCCTGTGTGGAAGTCTCATCTCATAGGCTGTTATATTTCCAAGTAACTGGTTCATGGTCAAGGTTTCCAAATCAGTTGTCTCTTCTATGGCAGAAACCTTGGGGTTAAAGCTGGGTGGTAGAGATCTCAGAATATTTTGAACAATTACAGGTTCTTTTATGGTTTCCCCTAGCGCTTTCATGTTATTCACTATTTCTGCAACCCTTAAAAAGAAGCTGGAAATGTCTTCATCATCATTCATTTTTAAATTTTCAAATTGGCTCTATAGACTTGAAGTTTGGCAGTCCTCACCTTCTTGTCTCCCTCATGGATGTTCTCTAGAGTATCCCACATCTCTTTGGCAATCTTGTTGTGCATTACTTTTATAAATTATGCCTCACACATTCCATTTAAGATTGCATTCATGGCCTTTTCATTAGCTACAAAGTCGTGTTTAGCTTCTTTATCTGAGTCAGTTTCCATTGGGGCATATCCAAATTCCACAGCAGCCCAAACTTCTATTCCTAGAGACATTATGTATGCTCTCATTCTGATTTTCCAGAAAGCATAATTAGCACCGGTGAAAAAAGGGGCTTTATTGGTTGAGCTTCCTTCTTGAATAGCCATCCTGGGGACCTAGGATCTCCTTTCAGTTGTTAAACTGATACAAAAGGAACCCGCTCTGATACCAATTGTTGAAACCTTAGTTAAAATGAGAGGGGGGGGTGAATCAGTTTAACACATTCATGAACTTTTGAACTTTTCATTAAGCTTATTTACAACTTATTTTCATCATCAACGTTATGTGTGAAAAATATTTATATGTAAGCAGCAAGTATTAAAATCATGTGACAGCAGAATTATTATGAGAGCAGTAAGTATTAAGCAAATTGACTAGTCCATATCAACACGTAGGCATCACACACAGAGACAGCAGATATAAGTCGAAACACATAACGGGAGAAATCCATATCTTATTATTGTCGTGACGCAAATGCAAGCTTCAACTCCCTCTCACCACTGATTTTCTGTAGGCACCAAACCACAGGAGGCTCCAACCTCAATTCTAAAAGCTACAACTTGCAAGGAAGCTCCAACTCCCATCAATTTTCTGCAAGCACCAACCTACAGGAGGCTCCAACCTCAGTCAGCTACAACTGACATCTATCAAGCTACAAATTGATAGGGAAGCTCCAACTTCCTCATTCTATCAAAAGAAAACATTTGTTTATTTATCTTGGATATCAGCTTTGTTCCGTACCTTCTTTTTTGCTGTCCTCCAGTCTTCAACTCTGTCTTATGGCATCTCTTTCTGCTCCTCCTTCTTCTTATCTTCTCTGCCTCAATTCTTCATACTCTACATTCTCTAACCTCTCTATGCATATCACTGTGATATCCTTTATACAGTTTGCCTCATAACTGTTCATATTCCACAGGGAATTCAAATTGAATAGCCCTGACTCTTCGCCTTCTGCCTCCTCACTTCTTTATTCCACTCATTCAGAAAACTACAGCAATTTGTACAACTTTCAGTTTTACAATGGTGTTTTGTTTCCTACGAAGACTTTCCAGTGCATCACAAACAATATAAACCAACAATGTGAATTCCAACTCAACCCATTCAGCCTTTTGGATCACTGCGTATTGTATTTTCTACAGCTGTCTCTGTCTTTTTCCTCTCTGTACGCTTTTCTGTTCACTGATGTTGCATAACTCCTGCATATATTTAACTGCGCTTTTTATATAACGCAAATCAACTCTCGGAGTAATAATAAAATATTTTTTAACATATAAAATGCTCTTTCAGGCCCACCAGCTGAACTTTTCTTATGCTTCGATGCGATGAGCCTTCTCCAGAGTTTTCCGATTGCAATTGATCGCAATCCTAAACTTCATTAACATGTTCCGCTGTGTTGGCTTGTTCCGATGCGATTGCTTCCTTTGCGGTGGTTTCAATGCGATGATCGCAATCGGAAATTTCAATGGTATTGTGCCAGTGCTCCTTTTATTCTGATGTGATGGATTACTGTTCACTGATAAGAGTAAATATATATATCTCTTGTTTCATATATATATATATATATATATATATATATATATATATATATATATATATATATATACTTTCCACTTACTTTCGTTTTACTCTTCAGCTTTGGTTATTTGATTTCCTCCGAAGCGATTAGCAAAGGCCCCACCATGTAATCAAACGATTCATATCCGTCGTCCATCCTTCAGCAAATCTTACGGCTATCATTCGATCGCTCAATCGCAATCGGAACTTTCAATTTGTTCATCACCCTTTCACCTCCGATGCGATGAATTACTTCGATGCAATTTAAGCCGAAACTCAAACACATATGAGTCACCATTTATAACATATCGGGTCCGCTTCTTTATCGCAATCGCAATCGCAACCTTTATTAACATGTTCCACTGTCATGTTTTTCTCCGATGCGATGGTTCACTGTTCACAGATATATGTATATATGTGTATTTTTTCATATATATACTTTGTCTCTTCATCTTTTATATATCCTTCAGCTTGGGTTAAGATTCTTGGAATAAACATGCATTGAACTCTTCCTTTTTACATGGGGGCCCACATCTCTATTCACCTGCATATCAAACATAACACACACACACACACACATATATATATATATACCGTCATATATATGCATTCCCCAATCAAATGTTGTAAACATTAATAACCCACGACTTATATTAAAACCATGTCAATGCATATGCTTCGCTCCTATCCTTGTGCTCCAAATTTAATTTAACTCGCCTTGGTTATAATAATATAATGCAGTGTTTAAGGCTTGGTTTACCTCTCGTTAATCCACAACATATTCAGGGTCCACAATTTATATATATATACATATCAACCATTCAACATTTTCTTTGATGGTTAATAACTAACCATTAACGCAACAATTCAACTGGGCCCACCGCAACTTATATCCACATATACAATGTTTTATATGCACACCCTTTGTGGTATTTCATATTCACACTACTATATTGACATATATTACCTCCTCTGTCATGCATTATAGAAAATCCCTTTGGAATTACCCAAGTGATAACATATATAATCGTTTTCAGGCCCACCTTCCTCCACACTGTATTAATACTACAGTTTATATCAACCTTGACGCATAAACAAGATCTTTAAAACATTATACCACGACTTGAATTAAAACCGACCTTCAGGCCCACAATGCATTGTTACTTACCTTTCACCTGTTTATTAACTTTTATAATACACGCAATACACTGAACTTCACATAATACTTGGCCTCGCAGCAATGAATGTAGGTCCCACAACATGTTTTACATAACATATGTCAACAAACATTAAAACCATTATAACAACCTTTGGCTTTGGATTTATATCCCAATACTGATGCATATGAACTCATGCGACCAAAGTATTTTAAAGATTGATTTCAGCATATGTTAAAATGACTTTCTCTGGCCCACTGACCAACTTACCTCGGTTCTCTTTCCCACAACTTCTCTTCTGATCAGATGGTCAATCTACTCTCATGCTCCAACTAAACTTTGGGAGCACATCCGATGGATGACGCGCAATATCGCGTTTTTCTTTGGGTCGAGGGTTAACACATAAAAATTGTGCAATGTAAGTGGTATTCAAATACCACCCAAGGACACGTGGTGAGCGACGACCCTAATCGCGTTCAAAAAGGTGAAACCGCTTACCATCTCCAAACTCACACGATACTGCTGGTGTTTTCACCCTCGGTTTTGCTGTTCATGCAAGGTTCTGCGTCCTTTGGCTCAAGGTTCTGGTTCTAATGATTCCGCTGCAAAGTTTATTTGTCCTCCATATTTCGTTTACATGCGCAGTTTGTGTATTAACCTTGCATTATAACTAGAGTGTATATTTATCAATTTATTCCTTTTGCCTTTAGGTTCCACTCGTTCCGCATGGTTCCACATCTTTTGTTTTCATTTCACAGTGGATTTGTTAACGGCTCTGCCTCTATATTCTCTGTCTCTGTTTTCATTTCACAGTGGATTTGTTAACGGCTTTGCCTTTGTATTCTCTGTCTCTGTGCATGATTGTTTCATTGTACTCTCTGCAACCTTTCTATGCTGTTGGACCCTCTCTACAGTTTCTCTGTATTCTCTGCATCCTCTCTCTACTGCTCGACCCTCTCTGACCGTTTCTCTTCAGATCTCTGCTGCCTCTCTGCTACTACTCTACCTCTTTTGCTCTCTTTGCCTTTCAACAGTCTTCTTTTGCTATCTCTCTACTTCTATGTTGTCTCCTTTGCCATCTCCTTTGCCATCAATGACAACATTTCCAACATGAAAAAATTCTAATTAGATCTATTCTAGAAATTGAATGTAGGGGAATTTACTAGATTAGGTTAAAACCTATGTTTTGTATCAAATCACTTTTGGTTTCAATGGAAAAATTTTATGGCTAATTTGTGTTTTACATGTTGAATATAAAAGATTTTTTCTCTCTCATTGTTTGAGACCATGGATATGAAAATGAAAAACTATATAATTGGTTAAAACCTATGTTTTGTATAAAATTACTTTTTGTTTCTAAATACTATATACATGTTGAATATAAAACGTTTTGTTCTCTCTCATTGTTTGAGACCATGGATATGAAAATGAAAAACTTCTATTTAGATATATTCTAGAGATATGGCTAATTTGTGTTTTACATACATTGAATATAAAAGGTTTTCTCTCATTGTTTGAGACCATGGATATGAAAATGAAAAACTTCTATATTTAAATCTATTCGAGAGATTGATTGACTTGTATGTGCATTTACTCTTAGGTTAAAACCTATGTTTTGTATCAAATCACTTATGGTTTCAATGGGAAACTTTTATGGCTAATCTGTGTTTTACATGTTGAATATAAAAGGCTTTTTCTCTCTCATTGTTTGAGACCATGGATGTAAAAATGAAAAAATTCTATTTAGATCTATTCTAGAGATATGGCTAATTTGTGTTTTACATACATTGAATATAAAAGGTTTTTTCTCTCATTGTTTGAGACCATGGATATGAAAATGAAAAACTTCTATTTAAAACTATTCCATAGATTGACTGTAGGGCCATTTACTAAGGTTAAAACATATGTTTTGTATAAAATCACTTAGGGTTTGAATGGGAAACTTTTTATGGCTAATTTGTGTTTTACATGTTGAATATAAAAAGTTTTTTCTCTCTCTCATTGTTTGAGACCATGGATATGAAAATGAAAAACTTCTATTTAGATCTATTCTAGAGATATGGCTAACTTGTGTTTTACATACATTGAATATAAAATGTTTTTTCTCTCATTGTTTGAGACCATGGATATGAAAATGAAAAAATTTTATTTAAAACTATTCCAGAGATTGACTGTAGGGGCATTTACTCTTAGGTTAAAACCTATGTTTTGTATCAAATCACTTATGGTTTCAATGAGAAACTTTTATGGCTAATTTGTGTTTTAAATGTTGAATATAAAAGGTTTTTTTCTCTCTCTCATTGTTTGAGACCATGGATATGAAAATGGAAAACTTCTATTTAGATCTATTCTAGAGATGTGGTTAATTTGTGTTTTACATACATTGAATATAAAAGGTTTTTTTTTCCCTCTCTCATTGTTTGAGACCGTGGATATGAAAATGAAAAACTTCTATATATTTAAAACTATTCCAGAGATTGATTGACTGTAGGGGCATTTACTCTTAGGTTAAAACCTATGTTTTGTATCAAATCACTTTTGGTTTCAATGGGAAACTTTAATGGCTAATTTGTGTTTTACATGTTGAATATAAAACATTTTTTTATTCTAGAGATGTGGCTAATTTGTGTTTTACATACATCGAATATAAAAGGTTTTTTATCTCTCTCATTTTTTGAGACCATGGATATGAAAATGAAAAACTTCTATTTAAAACTATTCCAGAGATTGATTGACTGTAGGGGAATTTACTCTTAGGTTAAAACCTATGTTTTGTATCAAATCACTTTTGGTTTCAATGGGAAATTTTAATGGCTAATTTGTGTTTTACATGTTGAATATAAAAGGTCTTTTTCTCTCTCATTGTTTGAGACCATGGATATGAAAATGAAAAACTTCTATTTAGATCTATTCTAGAGATGTCGCTAATTTGTGTTTTACATACATCGAATATAAAAGGTTTTTTCTCTCATTGTTTGAGATCATGGATATGAAAATGAAAAATGTCTATTTAGAACTATTCCATAGATTGACTGTAGGGGCATTTACTAAGGTTAAAACCTATTTTTTGTATCAAATCACTTTTGGTTTCAATGGGAAACCTGTATGGCTAATTTGTGTTTTACATGTTGAATATAAAAGGTTTTTTCTCTCTCTCATTGTTTGAGACCATGGATATGAAAATGAAAAACTTCTATATATTTAAAACTATTGCAGAGAC
Organism: Pinus albicaulis; assembly: GCA_034641835.2. Classification (NCBI taxonomy): domain Eukaryota; kingdom Viridiplantae; phylum Streptophyta; class Pinopsida; order Pinales; family Pinaceae; genus Pinus; species Pinus albicaulis. The sequence goes on along the minus strand of CM076579.1, from coordinate 416,626,730 downwards.
TGATTGACTGTAGGGGCATTTACTCTTAGGTTAAAACCTATGTCTTGTATCAAATCACTTTTGGTTTCAATGGGAAACTTTAATGGCTTATTTGTGTTTTACATGTTGAATATAAAAGGTTTTTTTCTCTCTCATTGTTTGAGACCATGGATATGAAAATGAAAAACTTCCTTTTTAGATCTATTCTAGAGATGTGGCTAATTTTTGTTTTACATACATCGAATATAAAAGGTTTTTTCTCTCATTGTTTGAAACCATGGATATGAAAATGAAAAACTTCTATTTACAACTATTCCAGAGATTGACTGTAGGGGAATTTACTACGGTTAAACCCTATGTTTTGTATCAAATAACTTTTGGTTTCAATGGGAAACCTGTATGGCTAATTTATGTTTTACATGTTGAATATAAAAGGTTTCAAAATGTGTTGAAACCTATATGGCTAATGTGTTTTTCTCGAAATGTGATACACCACATTAAAATGGGAGATATACCGAAACGAATCCTATGGTGTAATAAAATAGTTTCATGCAGTTTAAAAATATAGATGCATAAATTAAATGAGCATAGTTTTGAGATATAAAATTCCAAAATGGAATAGTTATCTGTGAACAAATATTAGTGGATCACTATGGATATATTTGCTTCATTAAAAAATATTTTTCTAAAAGGATGTCCACTAATTTTGGAAGAAGGGAAAGTATCACAATTATATATGTTAATGCATGTGTTTTACATTGAATATTTTTCATTTTAAATTAAGAATCTATTTGAAACAATTACCTATATAAGGTTAAAACCTATGTTTTGTATCAAATTGAACTTTTGGTTTCAATGGGAAACTTTTATGGCTAATGTGTTTTTTCTCGAAATGTAATACACCCCATTAAAATGGTAGACATATCGAAATGATTTCTATGGTGAAATCAAATAGTTTCAAGTAGTTTAAAGATAAGGTTAAAACCTATGTTTTGTATCAAATTGAACTTTTGGTTTCAATGGGAAACTTTTATGGCTAATGTGTTTTTTCTCAAAATGTGATACACCCCATTAAAATGGTAGACATATCGAAATGATTCCTATAGTGAAATAAAATAGTTTCAAGTAGTTTAAAGATATAGATGCATAAATTCAATGAGCATAGTTTTGAGGTATATAAGTCCAAAATGGAATAGTTGTTGGTGAACAAATATCAATGGATCACTATGGATATAGTTGCTTCATTAAAAGGGATATTTCTAGAGGATGAACTAAGTTGGAAAGAACGGAAAATATCACAATTATATGTTAATGTGCATGTGTTTTACATTGAATATTTTTCATTTCGTTAAGAATCTATTTTCAAAGGATATTTCTAGAAGGATGGACTAAGTTGGAAAGAAGGGAAAATATCACAATTATATGTTAATGTGCATGTGCTTTACATTGAATATTTTTCATTTTGCTAAGAATCTATTTTCAAAGCAATTAACTATATACTTGGTTAAAACTTATTTTTTGTATCAAATTACTTTTTGTTTCTAAATACTATGTTTTTTACATTGAATATTTTTCATTTTATTAAAAATATATTTGAAACAATTAAACTATATAAGGTTAAAACCTATGTTTTGTATCAAATCACTTTTGGTTTCAATGAGAAACTTTTATGGATAATTTGTGTTTTACATTGAATATAAAAGGTTTTTTTCTCTCTCTCATTGTTTGAGACCATGGATATGAAAATGAAAAACTTCTATTTAGATATAGGGGAATTTACTGCATATGTCACCTTTCATTAAAGATGAGATCCAGAGGCTACCTGGCCCTTTACAGACTCTGCCTATAGAACTTGTAGAATTTAGCACTACATGTCCTAATTATACCCTATGAAGGGTGTAGAGGACCCATAGAATCATTCAAACTACTTTACGTAGACATAAGGGTGTATAAGAATGCATGTGTTTTACGTTGAATATTTTTCATTTTAAATTAAGAATCTATTTGAAACAATTACCTATATAAGTTTAAAACCTATATTTTTTGTATCAAATCACTTTTGGTTTCAATGGGAAACTTTTATGGCTAATGTGTTTTTCTCGAAATGTGATACATCCCATTAAAATGGGAGATATATCGAAATGATTCCTATGTTGTAATAAAATATAGATGCATAAATTCAATGAGCATAGTTTTGAGATATAAAAGTCCAAAATGGAAGAGTTGTTTGTGAACAAATATCAATGCCACTATGGATGTATATCTGCTTCATTAAAAGGGATTTTTTTAGAATGATTTCCACTAAGTTGGAAAGAACGGAAAGTATCACAATTATATGTTAATGTGCATGTGTTTTACATTGAATATTTTTCATTTCATTAAAAATCTATTTGAAACATTAACTATATAAGGTTAAAGCCTATGTTTTGTATCAAATTAATTTTGGTTTCAATGGGAAACTTTTATGGCTAATGTGTTTTTCTCAAAATGTGATACACCCTGTTAAAATGGGAGATATATTGAAATGAATCCTATGGTGTAATAAAATAGTTTCAAGTAGTTTAAAAATATAGATGCATAAATTCAATGGGCATAGTTTTGAAATGAATCCTATGGTGTAATAAAATAGTTTCAAGTAGTTTAAAAATATAGATACATAAATTCAATGAGCATAGTTTTGAGATATAAAAGTCCAAAATGGAATAGTTGTCTTTGAACAAATATCAGTGGATCACTATGGATATATTTGCTTCATTAAAAAAGATTTTTCTAAAAGGATATCATACCAATTACATAACTAGGCTAGATATTCAAGACACACATTTCCATTGAATCAAATCACCTATGTTTTGTATCAAATCACTTTTGGTTTCAATGGGAAACTTTTATGGTTAATTTGTGTTTTACATTGAATATAAAAGGTTTTTTTTCTCTCTCTCATTGTTTGAGACCATGGATATGAAAATGAAAAACATCTATTTAGATCTATTCCAGAGATTGACTGTAGGGGCATTTACTGGATATGTCACCTTTCATAAAAGATGAGATCTAGAGGCTACCTGGCCCTTTACAGACTATGCCTATAGAAATTGTAGAAGTTAACACTACTTGTCCTAATTATACCCTATGAAGGGTGTAGAGGACCCGTAGAATCACTCAAACTACTTTGCGTTTACATAAAGGTGTATAAGAATGTATGTGTTTTACATTGAATATTTTTCAATTTAAATTAAGAATCTATTTGAAACAATTACCTATATAAAGTTAAAACCTATGTTTTGTATCAAATCACTTTTGGTTTTAATGGTTTGTTTATTGGCTAATGTGTTTTTATCAAATCACTTTTGGTTTTGAAGTATATTCTGGAATCTTCTGTAACCACTTATTAGGCCTATCAATCTGTAATTAGAGCACAGTGAATATGAGAAGTCAATACAATTACATGATCAAAAACTAGTAGAGATAAGTAGTGTTTCTATAATATGGGATGACTGGTTAGATTACAGGTTTCCACAGATGAAGCTTATTCAGTAATTAATATGTAACCATTACTATTATTACTAAAAGCATGCTTAAGGATGAGGTCTTTGCTGAGGAGAAAAGCATGCCTTAAGAGACAGTCCAAACTCTACTCAATAAGATGCAAGAATTCACAACAGATAAAAAAAGCTATTTCGTTAATCACAAATAAGTATCTATCAATATCTATTATTTGTGTTTCTAAGGCTGGCAATTTTATCAGAACCATAACAGAGCTGGGTAAACGGGCCAGTCAGCCTAGTTCAGGGGTTTTCGTAGGCATAACTGTCCACTCAAACCAATTGCAACCCATTTTTGGTCTGAACTGGTTCAGAATCCATCCTAATCATGTCTAGAACTTTGCATATTTTTATTTAAAGGTTTGGATTCACAGAGTATATATACATATATAAAAGAATAGTCCAATTCTGATAACACTCACACTCGCTAGTATAATTGGGGGGCAGAGGAACGAGAGTGATTTGTACCCTAAATTGAAAAGAATAAAGCAACTCCGTCAAAAATACTTGTCGGAATTGTTACCTTGCGGCGATATGACTTTGACATTTAAAGCAACATTTTTTTCACCATTCAATTGCCAAATAAACCAAAGAACTACTCTAGAGTGGGTTCTTCAACCCAAAATGAAAAAAAATAGTGCAATGAAAAATTCATATTGAAATTCCAAACAACTGGCGAACTCTCACATTAGAGAATCTCTGTGAATGTATTTAATGAGACATATTCAGTGCAAGTCTCCTCTTTTGCTAAGAAAAATTACTTTTACAGCTCACAAATATGTAAATAAGGTAAAATCAAGTACAGCTGAGAAATATGGAATTTCAAAAATTCCACTCTAGTAGTGCTACTATCTAGTACAGTTTATGATATTCCATACAATAAGCAGTAACCAATTAAAACTAACACCAGATTTGAACCTGTAACACCCTAGGTTATCATTATTGGGTCATGTATTTGATGGACGACCAAGAGGAGTATAAGCAAATCAATAGGACACATATTAGAGATGGCACTACTAAGAGAATAGCCCATATTATCCATAGATATAATTCGAGTAGTGGGGAGAACTGTGGACTCGGACCATACAGGTGATAACAAGAGAACCTAATCATTACAAGAACAAGAATAGTGAAAAGATGCTACCATACTTCCCTAATCAGTTGGTTTCAATAGAGTCACTCTGCTTACATATAGGAACCAAGCTAATATTAGTAATAAATGTGTACTATCCTTGTAATGTAATCATTGTTGATTTACAGCTCACTATTTTTTTTTGTTTATGACAGGTACTATATTGTTTTACTATATGTTGCGGTAATGGAGACCACATCAGTACCTATGTAATAGTAATAAATACCAGTAATAGTGATACTACAGTTTTTTTTCTCCTAGTTTTTTTTTTGTGATTCATAACATATTTTAGGATCTCTAATATGGAGCAATTAATTACCTGGAGCAACGGCGCAACTCCTGAGCAGCAATTTATGGGCGCGGGTGCCAAATCAGCAACAGAGCAGCAGCAGCACCATATAAACTCAAACAAAAACCCGCGAATAGATTATGCGAACAGAGACGCGCGAAAACGAGACTCGTTCACGAGTGATATATTTATAAAATATGAGTTTGGTCGAACTTTTTTAAAAGTTCAGCCGAACTGTTGTTGTCGGTTTTCCCATCTCCGACAAAAAATATGTTTGCTAACGTCGTGAGTACGTCGTCAATCTAAATGGCAGAACAATTTCGGCCGAACTTTCTCAAAAGTTCGGTCGAACTATTGCGGAAAAAAGTTTTCCACCCACGATTCTCACAAAAGTGTAACCCAACTTCACATTTTCACCCAATAATAATATTTTTTGTATAAATTATTATAAAAATATTTCTATTTCTTTATTTTTAAAAATTACCATTGGAGAGCTCAGTAGGTTGTTTTGTTAACATACTTCAGCGAGTGAGATTCCTAGGTAATTTTGATGACTGGGATTCCTTAATAGTGACTACTCAAGTCACAAGTTAGTCATGTCAATCATCTCAAGACTCACATAAATTAGCAAACATAAAAAACACCATTGAAATAACTTACATAACTTTCTCCCCTTAATTTCCAATTATCTTTTTAACTATAGATAAAATACATATAAAGGTCGTACGAAAGGTTATATTAGTGGTTTATTTAAGTTCATGGATAGGCTATCCATTTCTATATTTTGATAGAGAAATTTTTTACATTCATTTTAATAATTCGATGGTTTTATGAAATATATATAATTGATTCTTATATATAAAAAGGTATAGATATTTTTTATTGCAACTTTATAAGTATTTTTCTTATTAAATGTTGTATAAGAATTAGTTTTTAGTTCTCCTTAATGCATTGTGAATTGTAATTTCATATGTATTCTGTTTATATATGTTGTACATGAATTAATTTTCATTCTATGTAATTCACTTTGAAGAGAATTTAACCTATGAGAATTTATCCCTCTTCATTCCAATATCATCATAGTATTGTTTTTTTCTTATACACTATATATGGAATTCATTTTGCATGGTGTTAAATGGACTTTTGAAATATGGAACTTTTGTTGAAGTAGTAGATTTGGATCATTTAGGCAATATTTTGTTCTATTTCTTCAACTTGTGGTGTCGTTGTTAGGAAATTTCATCAACCACCTCTTGTTGAGATTTTTGGTAGCATCGAGTGTGCTTTAGCTCCGAAATTTTGTGGAGGGGCTAAGACACACGAGATTTCCAAAACCCATAAAGTGTTTGGAGAAATTTCATATGGTGTTGAAGTTATTCAAATAATTATTTTTTTTAATGAGGACCCTAAGTCTAACTTAGGGGATTACAAAAATTAAAGCGAATTAATTAAACACATGTGATGAAATGTTCTAAGTGATGTGGATCAAGCAGTATTTTAATTTGAGACGTTGATTAGAGATTAGATCATGGCCATTGGTTTCCCAATTAGAAAAGTATAAAGGACAGGCTTGGGGTCAGTTGGAGGACACACACACACACACACACAGGCAGAGCACTTAAGCTAATTTTAATTTCTGGGGTAGGGTTTGCTGAGAAATTCGAAGTGAGTTTGCAGTGCAGTGAGGGGCAGAGATCGGCAAGGGATGATCTGATCCAAGGTCGAGAATACAATAGCAGAGATGAAGTGAGTACCAAATAGCGCAGAGCGAGCTAGGAGGAAGCAGTTATGCCAACACCACGTAGAGGACTGCGCAAAGGCTGTGTAAGCCAAGCTAGGGTGACGCAAACCCAACCAGCGCAGCACATGGGCAACACAACACCAACCGGGGTGACAGAGAGCCAAACAAGGCAGCATAGAGGCAACACAACAACAGTGAGGGTGACGCAGTGGGGACATTGGCCAGTGGGGGTTGACGCAGAGGCTGCAAAGGTAGTGATGAGGGTTCTAGTGGGCCAGAAAGGGCTCGTGATCTGTAAATCTCGATTGAGGGTGTGATATAGCCATATTTTCTATCTCTGAGTGAAAGGTACTTATGTCGTGTAATTTCTCTGTAGGGCCAACCATTTCTGGAGCCTAGAATGTTGTATTCACATTCTGCATAATAATAAAACTCATTAGAGCTACTGCACTGGTTTTCCCGCATTGGGTTTTTTCGAGGAAATTTGTCTGAAAAATCTGTGTGTAATCTTGTCACATGTGCATATTCTTAAGTAAATGATCTATAGATGTGTAGGTTGTAGTTTTTGTCTGCTTTAATTTTTTTTCTGAATATTTCGGTTAAATAACTTGTTAAGTTAATCAAACAAGTAGGCTAAGTAGATCTAGACATTGCAGTAGGGTTTCTATTTTGAAATTTTCACATGGTATCAAAGCATTGCAGATCAATTTGATCCACCAGCAGAGCAATTGAAGATAATTGTGGCAGAGAGGGTGGCTGAAGCACCATAAATCCCGAAAAGGGAAGTGCAACACCCCGAGGAACGCAACCCATCCAGGCTGACGCTGAGGCCACGCAGAGGCTGACACAGAGCCATCTCAGTGACGCAAGGGCAGCAAAGAACCTTCTAGAGTGATGCAAGAGTATCCTGCGCTGCATAGAGGTTGCACTGAGCCAGTCTACTTAGGTAGAGGCCAGCCAGAGGGATGCAGTCTGTATGGAGATTGTTGTGCAGTTTTTCAAATTCTGGAAGTAGAGCTTCTAATATTTAGAATTTGTTGGTGTGTCATAGGTTCTTTCGGTGAAGAACAGTGCCTAGAAAATGTGACAAGAGCTGGAGGAGAACATTAGCTCAACAAATTTGTGCCAAACAGATCTGAGATTCAATTAGGAGGGCGATCGTAGAGCAATGATTCAGTTTTTTTTTAGGAGGATTTCTGGGAGGGAAATCAGTTGTCAGAGGGAGCAGCTACTATAGAGGGTTTCTATCCCCAAGAAATCTAGATCCAGTTTTCTATTGAGTGTTGCAGCAGGAAGAGGGAGAGGAGTACATGTTCCGACAGATTTGAGCGGAGATAGTTTCTCATGCACTGAGAGATCAGGATAGTTTGGACGGTGGATTCAAATTTTTTATCTAGAGGGCTAGGATCTTGAAATCCTTGGATGAGTATGACATCAAGGACCATGCTGAAAATGTCCTAGTTATACCTACCGATGCATATCCCCTGAATAAATTAAACAAGAATCAGGAACAGGCTAAGCGCTTGATCATGGATGGAGTCAAGGATCACATGGTTCCAAATACTCCCAGGAAGAACACGAAAAATGAAATGTGGACGACTTTGAACATGATGGATCAAGGAAGCTTCGTCTAGAGGAAGAATCTTTTGGAGAATCAAATGCAGTTGTTCCAGATGCAGAAGGGTGAGGAAATCGATCCCTTCGTATTTAGACTTCAGACTATCCGGGAACAACTGATTGTCATGGGTACGACTCTAGACGAAGGGCTCTTGGTGATGATTTACCTGAATGCAATCACCGATGAATGGGAAACAGTTGTCCAAAGTATCTTGGCCAGGGCAGCATTACCATCCTGGGCGGACATGTGGGTGATCCTCCTCTAAGTGGAAATCAGGAGCTTTACCAAGAGGCAAAGCAGCAATGGTGGAGTCAAAGTAAACAAAGAGGAGGAGGAGGATGCAACCCTTGCATCAAAGGGACAGAGGCAGTAAGGGAAGAAGAAGAGAAACCTATCCAAGGTCTGGTGCTTTAATTCTGGAAAACGTGGACACTTTGCAAGCACTTTTCCTAAGAAGAAGGATAAGGGATCTTCTGATTCCAAGGTAGTAGCAGCAAAACGGGACGATGGTAGTGACGATGACGTAGCCATGAGTGCTCATGAACCAAGGAAGTGGGGCGATATTGATCTATAGAGAAGCTACAGATGGCTCACAAGATCCTTGAGGTGCCCAACTCCTAGATCACATAAGAGCTACGGGAGCCTTAAGAAAGTAGTGTCACGAGTGGAGAAGTGGGTGGAGAAGATCACAATGAAGCAGAGGACAGAGCTGGGACGCTGAAGTCTGGAGCAGCGCAGAATAGAGGCAGTAGCAACGCAGAGACTGTTGGGATTTCAGCAGCATAGAGGCAGTGCTTACGAAGTGCAAAGTAGCAGAAAACACAATGCTTCAGAGAGACAACATAACGCAGCAAAAAAGCCTATATTTAATGATGATTTGTAGCCCAACTGACTTGTCTGTCAGTGATTGGGTGATGGTCCTTTAGTTTCTTACTTCTCAAAAACTGATTTGCAGTGCAACAGTTATCAATGGCAGTGCTATGGGTAGCATGATGCAACAAATTGAGAGGGAACTATAGTACTGATGTGGCAGTGTCAGTGGCAATGACATGGGCAGCATTACAAAGAAAACAATCTAGTGGATGGAGGGCATCATTCCAATTATCAGCAGCGTAGATATCGATGCTTAGATCAAGAAATACTTCAGTGTGGGTGTATTGCTAGAGCTCACTCCTCACTAAGAGGGAGTGTTGAGATTTTGAGTAGCATCGGGTATTCTCTAGCTCCAAAATTTTGTGGAGGGGCTAAGACACATGAGATCTCCAAAATCCAGAAAGTGCTTGGAGAAATTTCATCTGGTGTTGAATTTATTCAAATAATTAATTTTTTTAATGAGTACCCTAAGTCTAACTTAGGTAATTAGAAAATTTAAAGTGAATTAATTAAACACATGTGATGAAATGTTCTAAGTGACGTGGATCAAGCAATATTTTAATTTGAGCCATCGATTAGATATTAGATCACGGTTGTTGAATTCCCAACGAAAAAAGTATAAAGGAAAGACTTGGGGTAAGCTGGAGGACACATACCATTAGAGAAATTTTGAGGTCTAAAATGGGTCTCTTAAGTAAATTATATAATAATAGTGGAAATAATAAAATCAGATTAGATTACATCATTAAATTTTAGAGGGAAAAAAGAAAAAACTACTTTTCCAACTCGTATTTTCAACTTATGTCCCTATGGGTTTACTCAAATTTTGAGCGATAACATTCATTGGATGCAGAATTTGATTCCTCATACAAGGAGTACCCATGCTACATACTTTTGTTGGACATACTACACAAAAAATGATAAATACATGAAAAATGTGATTGCAATCATGGTTTTTCAGGTATTTCTCATTTTTCGTGTAGTAAGGTCCATCAAAAGCATGCAACATGGGTACTCCTTGGATGAGGAATTAAATTTTGCATCCAATGGGTACTCCTGCTTGAAATTTGAGTAAAACCTTAGGGAGATAAGTTGAAAAAGTAGTTTTATTATTTTATTATTGTTTGATATTTTTACTTTTTTACCCTAAAAATGGTGAATCATCCCCCATGGTTGACATCATCATCTTGAATCCTATTGGTTCTTGTAAAGTTTATTTTGGTTGTACATTTTCTTAAGAGGCCCATTTTAGACCTCAAAAGTTCTCTAATGCACACAAGCAGATCACTGAAGCTAAGTTGAATTTCTGTGGCGGGGTTTGCTAAGAAATTCGAAGTGAGTTTGCAGTGCAATGAGGGGCAGAGATCGGCAAGGGATGATCTTATCCAAGGCTGAGAATACAACAACAGAGAGGTAGGGAGTACCAGATAGTGCAGATCAATCCAAGAGGACACATTTCAGCCAACACCATGCAGAGGACTGCGCAGAGGCTACGTAAGCCTAGCCAGGGTCACACAGAACCAATCAATGCAATGCAGGGTAAACGCAACACTAGACAGGGTGACGCAGGCCCATCCAGGGCAGCGCAGAGGCAATGCAACACTAGTGAGGACACTGGCTAGTGAGGGTTGACACAGAGGCTATAGAGGCAACGTTGAGGATTCCAGTGGGCCAAAAAGGGCTCGTGATCTGTAAATCCTTATTAAGGGTGCGATACAACCATATTTTTTGTCTCTAAGTGAAAGGTACTTCTACTGTGTAATTTCTCTATAGGGCCAACCATTTTTGGTGTCGATAATGTTGTATTCAGATTCTACGTAATAATAAAACCCTCTAGAGTTGTTGCACCGATTTTCCCGCATTAGGTTTTTCTGAAAAATCTGTGTAATATTGTCACATTTGTATATTTTTTAGTAAATGATATGTAGATGTGTAGGCTACATTTTGTGTCTGATTTAATTTTTTTTTTAATACTTCAGTTAAATAACTTGTTAAGTTAATCATACAACTAGGCGAAGTAGATCTAGACACTATAGTAGTGTTTCTATTTTGAAACTTTCACACCTATGCCATCACAATCAATAGCATTCTTGAGACTATCTTAACTTTTCATGATCTAGTCCCCATTATGGGAGGTTCTCTAGTTAGTCATATCTTTATGGACATCTTTTTTTTTGGCATCGTAAGCACCTTTTTATGCAAATGATACCTTCTATTTCATGTTCTTTCTAGTTCTTTAGCACAATAATACGAACATAAATTCCTCATGTACAAGGGTACCTTGTTTGGCACATTATTTTTCAAAGCACATATTGAGGATTGTTGTCCCAAATAACTATTTTTGGTGCATCTCTCTTTCAAACATTGAACATGTTGTACAAGTAGTGGAACTTTAGCCACTTAATTAAATGTTCTTAGACCGTCACTAATAATTTTCCTCCCTGATCACACATAAATGTGCCTTACAATCCTTTGATCTGGCCACTTTTTATTGTTTCTTTCTTAGGTTGCGCAACATCATCACTGTTTAGGCAATTTAATGTTCATAAATTGCAAGCATAAATCATCTACCGGAGTGAGTAAACTGATGAAGTGCAAGTGCACCATATGTGCTAGAAGTCTTTGTCGTTTAAAGTGAGATTTGAATTTTTACAGTTTTTGTTATAATTTTTGAACTTATGGATCAATATTAAATTCCTATGGATTAGCGATGTTGTTAAAAAAAAATTATCATCTAAGTTAAATGTTATTTCTATGATTATTTTCCATTGAATTGAGTTTTTTTTTAAATAGTTTGTGAGATGACTCTTTTCAAAAGAAATAATCAATTCTATTTTTATCAAGTTGATTTTAGAATTTTATGCTGCAACAAATAAAAAATTGATTCTGAATTACAAAAGCATGGAATATGATGCAGTTATGACCTTAGGAAACATGAAAGTCTAAATACTATGGAGACAAAGATAAACTAAATTCTATTGCAAATTCTAGCCTAAAATAGAAATGAAAAAGAATTGAACTAAACTATATAAAATATAATAGAATGAATTCAAGAAATTATCCTACAGAATAACACAACCAAAACGTTGAACAATTGAAACTGGCATTTGGAAATAAAGCAGGAACCAAAAGCATTTAATGAATTACGAAATAGCAATGTGGTTGAGATGCATAAAAACTGAAATTAAAACGACATGGTCTGCTCGCAGGGGCCCTCCACAATGTAGTAGGATCTTAACTCTATCAACGCATCAAATTGCAAGAAAGGGAACTTTAAATTAACATAAAAGTCTTCAAACAAAATGTTCAGGAAATGAAAGTTTGGCACGCCCCGATTACACAGAGTTCTTATGATTTTATAGAATGCGTTCAACCATATGTGAATTATAAGCCTATGAATCTTCTATTTCAATCCTTATACAACTTAAAATAAAAAATGAAATATCGCTTATATGTCGATTTGCTATTGAAAATTCAAATCAACACAGTTGTATTATTTACGAACTTTGTTCCTGGACACTGCAACATGTTGACTATTATATTTGACTGAGGGAATACATGATATTCTTGATGAATAGACTCGGGAAAGTAGGAGCAAATCCATGAGGTGATTATCTGCTATCCATCCATGCACTCCTTCTCTGATTTGATGCTCTGAAACCCTACTAACAATTAAGGTAGTTGCGGATCTGTGGAGTAGATGCAGAATTGTATCAATCTTGTACCTGAATGTAATATTTAATGAAACAATAAGGTATATTAATAAATATTAAGAATAGGATATACACATACTTTACCTTTCCAAAATCATGTGTTTGGTGCCTTATTAGGTTGACGGTGATAGGAAAAGAAGGAAAATATGAAGCAAAAAGGGTGGAAAAACAAAACAATTTTGGGACTCTACATTCCCCCATACTGAAGGCTTTGTATGTCCTCATACAACCACAAAATTTTGTCATTTTTGTTTAGTCACTGCATATCCTTAGATACTTCTGCCAGCACATCCAGTTTCATCCTTTTCACCATTTTTCCTGTTACAGCGATCCTTGGTTTCTTCATGAGGATTTTGTATTTCATGTTAATGATTTTCCTCTTCATGGATCTATTTGTTTCCTTTAATTTATTGCTCTTTTTGTACCACAGACTCAAATGTAAGAGGATTTTGTCACTCTTGGAAATTTTAACTTCATTCTAAGCTTTCAGAGATTGGTTTTCACTTTTAATATACATGTTTAATGTCTCCAGTTCGAATATTTCATTTTTGAGGATATCGAGAACTGGAGGTTCTTGTGGTTCATTAAATTGGTCTTTCTCTTCACTTAAATTTTGAATTGATTTACTGGTTTCTTCTCTTTTCTCTAGTGATTCTATGTAGTCATAAATCTCTTGTTGTACGGGATCAATACCTATGCTTTGTTCTGGACATTGAGGTGGTGAAATGTAGGCAGGTGGTGATGCTCTTGGGGAATTTTCCATGGTTTCATTTGCCTCTAAATCAATATGTTCTACATCCTTTGAGGACACTTCCTTTACTGTCTTAAGCCTGGTACTTCTTCTTAGTCCTGCGACAGGGGTTTTGGGGTTTTAGGCTTCTCTTTTTTAGATAAAACTTATGTTTTGTTGCTAGATTTTTTTTTCTAACATTCTTCGTATCCATTTTCTTTAAAATTTCTGCAATTGGAATGTCATCCTCTGACAAATCTTGCTGCTGTTGTGGCTCTTGTTCCAGTGGTGTCTCCATTTTTGTTTTCTTTTGAGTTCTACTACTACTTGGTTTTTTATTTATTTCCTCTTAAAAATTATTTCTAACTAAAAAGGTTTCCCATGTATCCCCTATACTTTGAAGATGGAATTCAACAAGTATTTTTACCAGCCCATGATGGTACATTGTGTTTTCTATGAACTAAATTTTGTTTTGGAAATTCCCTGACATCTTCTTAAGGCTATTTAACAAGAAATATGGAAGGTTCATTTCATGTTCATTAAGAAAATTCATCAGTAGTCTTATATGGTAGAAAAACACACAACTGAATCATCCTTCACAAGTAACAAATTTATAGATGATTGAGAGAAAATTCCTCCACTTACTTTTTAATGCAAAACTGGGAATTCCTTTCCTGAAGATAGTAATGTCCATGCTTTGTTTCTTCAAGAAAACCCTCCAGTCATCTCCTCTGATTCCTTTGTTTTTGAACCATTTTTCTCCTATACGCAACAATCTGGTAGCTTATAAAATCAGGGACTCTGTCATAGTGAATTTGATGTCTCCTATCTCCGCTTCTATGCCATCGAAATCCCTTACAAAATTCTTGGTGAATTCTTTGTGAAAACCATCAAATTTTTCCGTAAATTCCATCCATTGTGCTTTCTGTATTCATTCTCTTGCCTGTGGATATCCTTCCAAAAATTTCTTTCATGTTGGCTTTGTTCAGACAATTACACCCATGATTGGAAAATGTTTTTCCTCCAGAAATTATTTTGTTGATAGGGTAACAAAATTGGTAGGGTTTGCTTCAAAATAGAAATGGTGGATGGTGATGGAAAAATGAGAGGGTATGTAGGTATGAGATGGAGGTATAAGTGAGTGAATTAGTCGTTATCCATACACGATTATGATTGAGGCGACGATCAAATCAATGAATCGAGACTTTAAAATCATGTTATAATGATGAAACAGGTACGACGGATTATGTGGGATTTGTTATAACACTGTCATCTTTCATAATGATTTTGATGTGATCGGTAATTTCATGTCCATATAATTCATATATTAATATATTGACCCCTATTATAAAATTAAATTGCTACATACCTTTGATTTATTTAGTTTGCTAACCTCTGATTTTCATCTTGTAGGTGTTAAATTTCATGAGGAGTCAATCACTTCTTCTGATCATCAAATATTCTTGTCAATTAGCTGTAGAAACTGTCAAGGTTGCATAAATCTGTCAAAGTTGTAGAACATCATCAATTATGTAGCTTACTTATTTTAAGAAAAGGATGCTTAGAAAATGGGAAAATTTTCTAGAAAATAGGGGAAAAGAAAATTTAAGGTGCCAAAGAATTTTGGTTTTGACCTTGAATTTTTTGTATAAAACATGTCAACAATTTGTTGGTTTTCATGTTTACGGACAACTTTATTGATTCTTTCATTTTTTATTCTTTATTTTCTTTTTATTTATTTTTTATGTATAAGAGAAAAATAAATTTTCAAGGTTGAGAAGAAGGATTCTTCTCAAGCAACTTTAAAGCATAATTTTCTTTGAAAATCTTGACAAATTCCTCTCTTGTCATTGGCTTCTAATAGATCTTAAGTCGATGTCCATTTACTAATAAAGGAATTTTCTCTTAATCAATAGTCTTGATTCTTACTGCTCCATTATCAAAAACTTCTTCGACCTCATAAGGCCCAAGCTAGTGAGTTTGGAACTTCCCTTGGAAATTATTGAATTTTGAGTCGAAGAGTAATGCCCAGTCTCCTGGATGAAATTTATTTTCCTTGATGTATTTATCATTCCATCTAGCTCTTTGTTGTGAACCAAAATAGTCTTCTAGATAGCATCTCGTCTTATTTCATCAAGCTCATTGAGTTTTCCCATCATTCGCTTTTGTGCTTTTGATAATTCAAGTCCCAACTTGATTGTTGTTTTATAAGTCTAGATTTGGAACTCTATTGGAAATAAGACTTGCTTTCCATAAACAATTTCGTAGGGAGTATGTCATGTAGTGCTTCTCCATGTATTTTTGTAAGCCCGTAAAGCTTCTGGAGCTTTTTTTCCCAATCCCTTTTGTGCAAATGTACAGTCTTTGTGAGAATGGTTTCAATCATTCTGTTTGTAGACTCAACCAGTCCATTTTCTTGGCGATGATATGGAGTGGACTTTCAGTGCTTGATTTTATATTCTTACACCATCTTCTATACTAATCTGGATGTAAATTGTGTTCCCTGATTTGTAACAATTTCCCTTGGGACACCAAAACGAGTGAATATATCCTCAAAAAGAAATGAGACTACAACATTTTCAGTAGCAAAATAAAGTGCTTTAGCTTCTACCCATTTAGTAACATAATAAGTACATACCATAATATACTTATTTTTTTTAGAATGAGGATTGATTGGACCAACAAAGTCCAAGACCCATTTCTCAAAGGGTTCAATGGGTGCCTAAGGTTGCAATGGCATTTCACTTGAAAGAATAGGTTTCCCCATCCTTTGGAAATTTTCACATCTCTTAACATATTCTTTAGAATCCTTAAAAAAGGAAGGCCAATAATATCCTAAGAGAAGTATTTTATAAGCATTTATTTTTTCAGAAAAATGGCCTCCACATGGTTCATCATGGTAGGCTTTAAGTATCTCTAGTATCTCATCTTCTCGTACACATCTTCTGATGATGATATCTGGTCATGTTTTATATAATTCTTCATTGATCCATGAATAAGAAGCACTTGTTTGGATTAGTTTTCTCTCTTCTCTGGGAAGCAAATGAGATGGTAATTTTCCCGTAGGCAAATAATTAACAATATCTGCATACCACGGTGATTTAGTAGATATTGCAAAAAGATATTCATCTGGAAATTTATCCTCTACAGGCATATCATTATTATCATTTTGAATCCTAGATAAAAAATTCATCAATTCTATTTTGTTTTCCTGGTCGATCTAGAATGGTGATGTTAAACTCTTGTAATAGTAATAGCCATCTAGTTACCTTGCCATTAGTGATTGGTTTTTTCATTAAATATCTGATGGAAGAATGGTCTGTGTGAATTAAAGTTTCATAGCCAATGATGTAATGTCTGAATTTATTAATGTGATCCAGGTGGATATCGGTGGCCTCCCACCTATTCCATTTGGACCCGCAGCATCAATTCTTTCAGTTTTTCAGCTTCATCACAGCTTAATATTTTTAGCAGGTTTTCGGGTCCTGCACACCTGGAGCTGTTTTGGGGACTTAATGATCCAGGTGGATATTGGTGGCCACCCACTGATTCCATTTGAACCCCCACCATCAGTTCTTTCCGTTTGTAAGTTTCAGCACAACTTATTATTTTTAGCAGTTTTTTGGGTCCTAAACTTCCGAAGCCGTTTTGAGGCCCTAAACGACGCTTTTTGGGAAAACGGGGAGCAACATGGGTCATAGACCAATGTTTCTCACTCAAAAGTTGTAGTCTTCGGATAGATATTTCTAATGAGCTATTCAGCGTGTCAAACGGAGATCGGATGCCAAAGTTACGTCCCCAGGAAGTTGAAACACCAATTTACCCAAACGGGGCCCACAGTTTTGGCACTTCATCTCCTAGGGTTAGGTTTTTGGACGTTTCAGATTTTACATTGTTTCTCAACAATAAATAGGACTTTGAACCTCATTTTAATACAGTTCAGAGAGCTGGGAGCCGACACATCTCTTCTCAGATATAAGCGCTACCAGTACCCTATCTCGCCACATCTCCATCATGTCTGCATTGTAACACAATTCAGGGGCTGGTAGCCGACACATCTCTTCTTAGGGATACGTTGCCAGTACCCTAGCTCATTTATTTCCATTATGTATGTAATAGTCCTTCGAGCCTCAATGTAACACAGCTCAGAGGCGCCACGCCTGCCACATCTCTTCTCATAGATACACTACCAACGCCCTAGTTTGTTTCCATTATGTTTTTAAGCATATTTCAGTCATTATTTTATTAATAAAATGAATCAATATTTCCGATGCATCTATGTATCTATGGCTATATGTGTATTCTATTGCGTTCCTGCATAAATCTGGATGATACTGGCATGCACTATGGCTAAAAACTCTTTTTCAGTTACAATATAATCTTAGCTCAGCTAGAGTTAAATTTTTACCGGTGTAATAAATGGCATAAGGAGTAACATCTTTAGGTCCTAATACAACCCCTAAGGTTGTATCTGAAGCATCGGTAGATATGTGGAAAGGCAATTTCCAATTAGGTCCTTTTAGAATAGGTGCTTTAGAGACTTTCTTTTTCAAAGTTTCAAAGGAATTTTGACAATTAGAGTCCCAACTGAATTCACAATCTTTGGTAAGTAATTTGAAGAGTGGAGATGCTATTTTTGTGAAGTTTTCTATGATCTTCTATTATACCCAGTAAAACCAAGAAAACTCCTAACATCTTGTTGATAATTTAGCACTGATAATTTTGAAATAACCTTTACCTTAGATGAGTATACCTTTATCCCATTTCCTGAGATATGGTGACCTAAAACAATTCCCTCATTAAACATCATAAAACATTTTTCATGACTTAATGAAAGATTTTCTTCCTTGCATCTTATTATATTTTTTTCTAAATTTTCTAGTGCTTCTTCAAAAGAATTACCGTAAATTGTGAAATCGTCAATATACACTACCACCCAATCATGAATAAGATTAGATAAAATTCAGAGAACTGCCCTTTGGAATGTAGTTGGAGCATTGCATAATCCAAAAGGAAGTACCTGGTAAGCATAAATTCCCCATGGACAGGTAAATGTGGTTTTGTCTTGATCTTCAGGTACTACCTGAATTTTACTATACCCACTGAATCCATCCAAAAATGAAAAGCATTTTTTCCCTGCTAATGTGTCTAAGACTTGATCTATGAAATGAAGTCGAAAGTGATCTTTTAATGTTACTTTATTCAATTCCCTGTAATTGATGCATACCCTCCATTTTCCATTTTTTTAGGAATGATTACTAGGGGTGAAACCCATTAACTGTTTGATATTGGGTAGATAAAATTTACATTCAATAAGTTCTGTAGCTCTTCTTTAACAATTTATTTTAAATTTGGGTTCATTCTTCTTTGAGGTTGTCTAACAAGTCTAGCACTTTCTTCAATATAGATATGATGCATATAATTTTTGGGATTAATGCCTTTCATATATGTATACTCCCATGCATAAGCAGAAGAGTGTTTCTGTAAGGTCTCTACTAGTTGATTTTTTTGTAATTCTTCCAGATTTTCATTAATATTCAATGTTTTCCCTGGAAAAAATTCTATTGAAGAATTTCCAATTTTTTCCATAGAATGTAAAGACATTTGTCTAGATGATAAATATTCGATATTACATTGTTCTTGCAATGTTTGACTATTGTCACAGTATAAGGAGGATTCATTATTTTCTATTGAATTTAAAATGTGATCCTCCTCACTTATTTGTGCAATAGTAAAAATTGGTTGTATATCATTATCATCATCTATCCATTATTAACTTTCCATATCTATTTTTGTTTTTGCATGTGGATATAATGTAAATTCTTTGTTGAACCATCAGAGATAAACAAGTCTCCTGGTCTGAAACTGTTGAAATGATCAGTTGTAGATAACCAAGGTCTTCCTAAAATTAATGGACGTCCTCCTAAATTATTCTTGGGTGTTAAAACCATAAAATCAATAAGATATTCCCAAGAATCTAAGGATACAAAAATATCTTCTAACACACCATCAGGTTTAATTATTGACATGTCTACTAATTGTAATAATGTTGGTGTGTATTGAATCTTAGGAAGTTTTAGTTGATTCATAATTTGTTTACTCATTATGCTTATGGTTGCTCCCAAACCAATCAGTGTGTTTGGTATTTCGATTCCATTGATGTGGATTTTCACAGTGGGGCTACCTGGATCTAAATATTTCTGCATTGTTTTCTTCCCCATCATGATGTCTGCAATTCTCCCAAATAATTGGATTATTTTTATGTCTTTTATTTTTCTTTGAGTACTCAATTCCTTAATTGTTTTTGCAAAAATTGGTATTTATTTTATAGTTTGCAATAAAGGAATTCTTATACAAATATTTTTTAATTCATCAATCATATCATAATCAGAAAATGTGATTTGTTTTTCTACTCCTTTGTCAATTTTCAATCTTTTGGGAAAAGGTGGTCTAATAGATACTGAAGGTTGTTCTATAATAGGAGTATCATCATATATTATGGGAATATTTTCTGTTTTCTCATTTTCTTTCTGAGGAAAAGAATTATCTTCTTCTTCAGCTTTATTGCTATTTTTTCGATAATTTTTCTTTGCTTCCTGAATAACAATAAAGGGTCTCTTCTTTCCTAATACTCTACTAGATATTAATTGAACATTATTTAGATCTAGTGGAGTCATTATATAAGTTTGAGAATTGTGTCCTTCCATGTTGTAAACAAGTTTATTATTTGGATTTGGAAGTGGTTGAACGGGTATTTGGTTTGGTTTTTGTGTGAATGGTAGAGAGATTTGTGGATTTGTATTTTGAACCTGAG
Organism: Pinus albicaulis; assembly: GCA_034641835.2. Classification (NCBI taxonomy): domain Eukaryota; kingdom Viridiplantae; phylum Streptophyta; class Pinopsida; order Pinales; family Pinaceae; genus Pinus; species Pinus albicaulis. Next base: position 416,606,302 of record CM076579.1, on the reverse strand, counting down.
CTTGAACTTGAGTTTGAGCTTGAGGTATTTGATTATTCTAAGAAAATAATTGTGGTGGGAAATTTTGATAGGGAGGTGGATATGGTTGATATTGAGTGTATCTTCCATAGGGATTTCTCCACCCTTGATTCCAAGGTTGTGGTTGAGGGCCAAGACTGCCATGGCATAGGTGAATTCCAATTCCATTGTGAAGATTATGCAAGTGGTTGGAAATTAAAATTAAAATTTTGATTTTGAATATTTTTCCATGGTCTTCTGGAAATAGAGTAAAGAGGATCTGTCGAATTCGGCATTCCCTCTTCACTATATATAGCCCTAAGACCCGATATAGAGGGACATTCTTTAGTATCATGATTTTATGTACATATCACATACGTTTCTATTGTTTTTAAGTCTAAATAAAATTCTCTTAGAGCATGTTTCTTTCTACATCTAGGACAAAAAATAGATAATGCATCATTCTCATCTTTTTTCTTGTTTTGTATTTTAAGGGTGTAAATTTGTTCACTAAGACTCCCTAAAATATATGTTTTGAAATTATCAAGCAAATTACCTAATTTTTCCCTACTAACTGTCCCAACTGCAAATTTATTTATTCTTGATAAGAGAGGATCTCTTGGACTTTTCCTGGTTCGCGTTTTACCTCTTGAAACATGTACACAAAATTCACAAATTTATCTAAATGGTAACTGAGAAATATATCCTTTCCCCATTACATTAAGAATATCAATCCACTCATCTCTAATAGATTTGAGTAGGAGAGATTTCAAAGTTTCCTCATCTAAATTATACATCTTTGCCTTCTAAATGTTATAAACAAATCTTTTGACAAGATCTTCAATATTTTCATATTCCTTTGTGCCATCTTAAAAACTTCATATTTCATGCTATGTGGTATACAATAATCCTTATATTTCTCTAAGAATGTATCTTTCATTTCTGCCCATGTTCCTATAGAATTCGTACCTAAACTCATAAACCATTTTAATGTTAAATCCTTTAAGGTAGTAGGGAAAAATTTTAACTTTTGAGAGTCATGTAGATAACCATATGATCTACATAACACTTCAAATTCAAAGAGAAATGTTTATGGGTCTTCACTTCTTATTCCATGAAAGTTAGGGAGGATACTAGGTGAAATATTTTTCATTGTATAAGTTGTATCCTCATCATGGATAGGGAATCCAAAGGGTTATGGATCTCTTCTACCTCTACCTATACCTCTTCCTCCTCCTCTTCCACCTCTTTCTCCTCCAATCCTAGGTTGTTCACCATTGATATTGTGTACTTCTCATGTTCCTTCTTCAACCATGATGGGTTCCTCAAAACTAAATTAAGTATCTAGTTCTGCAATAGGACTATCTACTTATTTTGGTTCTTCTATCAATAGAGAATTTGAATGAATTTCTTGTTCTTCTTCTTCACTAAGGACTTCTAATTCTTGTCCTAGAAGTAGTTCCCCCGTTGAAAATATAAAAATTACTCATGTAGTTGGAGATGGGGGATTTTCTTCTTCAATTAAAGCTTCAGTAGATGAAGTAGGTGCAGTAGGTTGGATTTCAGATCTTAGGATTTCGAAAAGTCTATGTGGTCCACCTACGTATGGAATTCGAGTTTGAGTAGCTGGTGTAGAACTTTGAGGTCAGGGTGGAGTGAGTGATGATGTAGGAGTCAATCTTCTCCCTCCTCCTATAAACCTACCTTTAGAATCTCTCTCTCTATGCATATCATGTTTTATTTCTTAAGACGTATATTTATACTTCCTCGGGAACAACACCAAAATGCTTAGTCAATTTAATGTTCTTAAATTTCAAGCATAAATCATCGACCGGAGTCAATAAACTGATGAAGTGCAAGTGCACCATATCTGTTAGAAGTCTTTGTCGTTTAAAGTGAGATTTGAATTTTTAGAGTTTTTGTTATAATTTTTGAACTTAAGGATCAATTTTAAATTCCTATGGATTAGTGATGTTGTTAAAGAAATTTTATCATCTAAGTTAAATGTCATTTCTATTATTACTTTCCATTGAATTGAGTTTTTTTTTAAATAGTTTGTCAGATGACTCTTTTCAAAAGAAATAATTAATTCTATTTTTATCAAGTTGATTTTAGAATTTTATGCTGCAGAAAATAACAAACTGATTATGAATTACAAAAGCATGGAATATGATACAATTATGATCTTAGGAAAACATGAAATTCTAAATACTATGGAGACAGAAATAAACTAAATTCTATTGAAAATTCTAGTCTAAAATAGAAATGAAAAAGAATTGAACTAAACTATATAAAATATAATAGAATGAATTCAAGAAATTATTCTACAGAATAACACAACCAAAACGATGAACTATTGAAACTGATATTTGGAAATAAAGCAGGAATTAAAAGCATTTACCGAATTATGGAATAGAAATGCGGTTGAGATGCATAAAAAATGAAAGTAAAATGACCTGGTCTACTTGTAGGGGCCCTCCGCAATGGAGTAGGATCTTAACTCTATCAATGCATCAAATTTCACGAAAGGGAAATTTAAATTAACAAAAACATCTTCCAATAAAATCTTCAGGAAATGAAAGTTTGGTGTGCCCCGATTACATAGAGTTCTTATGATTTTATAGAATGCGTTCAACCATATGTGAATTCTAAGACTATGTATATTCTATTGGAATTCTTTTACAAATTGAAATCAAATACGAAATATCACTTATCTGTCAATTTTCTATTGAAATAAAAAATTGACACAGTCATATTATTTATGGATTTTGTTCCTGGACGTTGCAACGTGTTGCCTGCTATCTTTGACTAAGGGAATACATGATCTTCTTTATGAATAGGCTCGGTTAAGTAGGAGGAAATACATGAGGGGATCATCTTGTACTCCTTTGCGGATTTAATGCTCTGAAACCCTGCTAACAATGAAGGCAGCTACAAATCTGTGGAGTAGTTGTAGAATTGTATCAATCCTGCAGCTGAATGTAATATTTAATGAAACAATAAGTTATATTAATAAATATGAATAATAGGACACACACATACTTTACCTTTCCAAAATCATGTGTTTTTTGCCTTATTAGGTTGACAGTGATAGGAAAAGAAGGAAAATATGATGCAAAAAGGGTGTCAAAACAAAACAATTCTAGGACTTTGCAATCACCATGTTCATTAAGTACCATTATGTTTGGCAATTATATGTAACATACATCACCATCATCTACATCCAGCCAATTCAACATTTTGGGGGGGTTATATGCAATGCATCCTCATGTGATTCTTTATGATTTACCATTTTTTTGAGATTATATTTTCTTCAAAGTGAGCCTTATACAAAGCATTGATTCCTAATTTGACTTTGTGATTCAAGCAACCAACTACTCATGTACTCTAACAAGATAGATTTGAATCCATAGGGGCACTCATATTATGGTTTTCTCTCAATTGTATGAGGTCCTTATGATAGGCTCATTTCAGAGGATTGGTCTCATTTTTAATCTTCCTTAAGTTGCACTTAAGCAAATTTTTTGGTGTATATACTTCTTTATCTCAAGTAGGGTGATTCTTTTATTGAACTATTGTGTATGTGCATATTTTAAATAGACTTATACACATTGTGTGCACCTTTTGATATATCTAGGTTGATAAGTCATCATGTAAATTTCATGTTTTAATGCATTTAAGTTGAGAGCACACATTATATGTCACCTTGATCTTCACTTGTATTAGCTTGAATTTATGTTATCATATCCCAAAATACCTATAAATATGGGATCTATGTACACTTTATTTTCAATAAATCATATTTATGTGGAAATAATTTCTAGGCTCATTTATGACCTTAGGTAAAACCTAAATTTCAATCAATGGTATCAATCACCAACTAAAATATGATTTAGTAACTCAAAGGGACTCTAGGAAATTCAATCTTCACACTTCCATAAACCTTTACAAGAGATAATCAACCAATCAAGTTAACTCTTAGGACAATATGTCTATCTATCTATCTAGCTAGTCAACGAGTTAGTTAGTTAGTTAGTTAGTTAGGAGGAGGGGGATTATTTTTGTAGAAGAGCAGGGTGGTATACCCTACCCTAACCTCCCTAATTTTGGGTACTTAAGAGTTACTTGATTGGTGTACAAGTCCATCTTCTTTGTGTAATTCTCATTATATATTTAGTGGGTAGTTACTTGATGTAAAAGAGTCGTCCTTATTAAATAAGGCCATTAGATTGTTAAAACTCATTACTGATGGGATCACAAGTAGTTATGGTTTTCTTTGTAAGAAATTATTTATACAGTTAGAAGGATATGTAATGTTTTTTTCAAGGATTGTTATTGTATTAGAGATTTACCAAAGGAGGTTGCCTCGTCGAAGATATCCACAAACAATGTTCTCTATTTTTGAACTATCAATATAATGTTATATTTTGCAAGTTTAATTTCTTTTTTTCTTGTATTTTCTTTTCGTGACTTATATTTCACTAAATAATGTCTAATTTTTCTTTTCTTTTCTTATATTGGTTAATTACATTACAAGTAGTATGGAATATATTTATTGATCTAACACATGCCCATTGGGAAAAATATTTTAATCTAAGGATGTGTTCTTGCACCTTTAGACACACGTATATATATATATATATATATATATATATATATATATATATATATATATATATATATATATATATATATATATATATATATATATATATGTATATATATATATATATATGTATATATATATATATATATGTATGTATGTATGTATGTATGTATATTGTTTAATGAGTAAATATATAGTTGGAGAAGAATACACATAATGAATACAGGTGGACTGACCTAGTTTGGCATCCTTGTAACCTCTTTTGGGAGCCCTTCAAGTAATACTCCATCAAAAAAAATATTGCTACAAATTTGATCTTCCATATACCCTTGTGTATATTAAAATCCAAGTTAGTTGCACCTACAACTAGCCTCACATAAATCTCTTGTCCAACCTATTGATCCAGTACAATACAAACAAACTTAGGGAGATCACACTTGTTTATAAGGGAATCAAGTAGATAACTAAGGGTATGTTCTATCCTTCATAGTTATTTTCATAAGAGATTAAACCAAGTACTACTATTGAAAACCCTCAAGTATTTCAGGGACCTATAGCACTTGAAACTCATTACCTCTTAGGACCCTGCAAACCCTAGCCTCTACAACACCAAAAATAAACTTCCTATATAATAGGGAATATCGAGAATTTGAGAATTCTATCAACATGGTATGCTCATATAAGAGTAATATTCTTACAATTAGAAAAAATAGCTTCCTTGTGTGAAGTTTATTGTGTTGGCAAATATTTCTAGTAACCCTAATCTTTTTGACTTCGCCACGCTATTATAAGCAACCAAAATTTACAATCTCCTTGCAAGAAGCTAATATCATTGGTATATTTCTTAAATAATCATTTTGGAGAACCTCATGGATAGTTTCCCCCACTAGTTATTATACCATGGATACTAGGATTAGTGGGCTCAACATCAATACTAATGACATCAACTGCACTATCCACACACACAATACCCAATTTTTTGAAATCAAATCCAACATTACACCCTGAATGGTATGGTGATTCCAATTATATCATCCACAAACAAATAAATCAAACAATAATTCCTCTCCTACCCCATGAGAGAAAATGTAAATAGAAACATTAGGAACAATCAAGTGAGGAATACTACATGATTTGATCATGATGGCACATAATGTATAGGTCACCCTTTTAAAATAACCAAATCTGGCAAAGATATCTCAAAGTAACTCTAAACAAGCTTCTTTGTTCTAACCCAATTAGGTTAGTAACCCAAATGGAACACTAATTATCCCTCCAATGTATTACTAATGACCTTATGAAACTTAGAGTGGGAGTGTTATACTTGGTTGGGAAACATTAGCAATGGTGGCAATGGCATAAGAAATCTTATGGGGGGTGCATTGTCTAGAACAAGTTTTTCAAAGTCATATATGCATGCTTTTAAATAGGAATTCATTATTTTGATCAGTTTAGAAAGTTACATCAAAATATATCATTTGAATATTTTATAGTAGCCTTTAAGAAATTGGATATATGTATATAGGGTATAATTGATATTTTTTTCAAAAAAAAATATTTTAATGATCTAAACAAGGAGATCGTAGAATAAAATTTGATGGATCAACCGACTACTTAGTTCAAGGTATCTCAATGAGTTAAATAAGCCTAAGTGGTTTCCAACACGTAACAAAGAAACAAACATCTATTCCTCGTCCTCCTCTGGCATTAACAATAGCCCTCACCCCCTCTTAGCCATTGAGAATCCACAAGTTTACCTAGGAAGAAGCCACATGATGTCGTGCCCCAAATTTTGCTCTATTTATAATGAGAGGTATTTCAAAGGGAATAAATGTAAAGGAAATTATTTCAAATGGATGTGTCCCACCAAGATTAGCCAGAAGACATTATCAAGTATGACACTTTTGAGCTAGATTTACTAGATATAATCCCTCTTCTTCATAAAGAAAACACCATAGATATTCCTTGTGAGTCGAAGCCCAAAATTCCGCACCATATTTTATCCAAAATTTAATCTCCCAAGACCTTAAAGTTGATTGGAAATATCAATGGAAACAAGATGATTGTTTTGATTGACAATGGAAACACCCACAAATTTATTTGTAGGATATTTGCATAAGAAACCCATTATTATGTCGATGTGGTGTGCAATTTTCAAATTGTGGTATCTAATGGAGGAATGATGAAATGTGGTGTCGAGTGTGAGAATTTGAAACTTCAAATGATGGACCATAAAATCAATGCTCAAATATTTTCTATTGAAATGGATGGTTGTGATGTAGTGTTCAGTGGAAAATGGTTGCACACTTGAGATTCTATTATCATGGATTTCAAGGAATTATACATGAATTTTACTAGGGATGGTCATCAATATAAATTTAAGAGGCTCACTTATGGTTCCCATAAAACTATAATTTATGACCATATGATATTGAAGTAGCTCCATTTCTTGTGTTATAAGCATTAGGCTTTAATTTTAGAGCAATTTATTCAGTCATTCTTCTCTTAGTAAGTTATTTCAATGAATGGGTTTTTTGGAAGAACATGCAAATGTTCAGTACACAAGACACTAATTAAGAATATGAGAAAGTCAATACAACACCACTCTCTTTCAAATCCTCAAATTTTATTTAATATTTTCATTTTAAACATGTTTTTTATTAATTTAATGTTATAACTTATCACCATTCTTCAAAGTTTTTTTTAATAGTATCCATCTTTTTTAAAGTGTGACGGGACCACTTAAATCTTATTTGTGCACTTGTGTGCTTTTCCCTCACTTTCAATTAAATATATGATGTAGCCATATGGCTGCAAATACCCAAATGTGCAGACCTAAGACTTAGTCTACCCAAAACCGAGGATAGGTTCATATATCTCTAAGAACCTTTAAAAACTCACTTTAATCTAAAAAAATTCATTTACCCAGAAGCTCCCTTTAATCCAACCTTATGCCAAATAATCTCAATTTACACGCAGAAACAGGCTTTGTTGGACTTTGGGTCACAACCCAAACCAATCTTTCATATGTGCACTTTCTCAATACCAAACCACTTACCTTTAGCGTTTTATCGCACATCGCAAAACTCACCATATCGCAGATTGCAAACTTTAACTCATTGCAATTTCACAATCGCATCGTCGATCTCCTCTGCAAACCTCGTTTGTTAATCTATACTCAGATTTAACGATTCTCCTCCATATTTGGATTTCGGCTCATCGCATATCACATAAATTAACAAAAACTGCTGATCGCACATAACATATATCACAATGTTTACAATTTTGCGATTTCGCAAATCACAATGAATACCTTATCGCATGTCGCAAGGCTACGATGTCACGTATCAAGGCTCCTCTTATCATATGCGATATGTGATCGCATCGCATCGCCAACCCCACTTCTTATCACATCGCAACCTATGATCTTTATCACAATTTCACCACTTTAATTCATTCGGCTCATTGCGAACTGTGCTTCCTTTACCGATGTGTGATATTCCACTGGGATTGCGATTTAATCTGCACTGTCCATCTCCCACTTCATATTTGCGATATAATCTTAACCATCCATCGCTCTCACTTTAATGTTGCGGTTTGATCTCCACCGTCCATCTTCAGTCTCCACGCTTACTCTAGATTTTAAAGGAAAATCACGGTTGCGACCTTCGGAAGAATGTAGTCGATTTCTCCTCTCGGATGGAATCTCATAACACAAATATTCTCAAAATTAATCACAGCGACTTCAATTCTTTTTCCAAGGCGTTAATTCCCTCTTGAGATTTATTATGGTTATTTAATCGTATCCAAAAACTATCCCGATCACTGCAATGCCTTTGCACGTTGTTCTCATACTCACCTTCAACACTTGCATTAGGTGAAATACTCTGATTACATACACAATTGTATAATTCATTAACATATCAGGAAGTACCTCAACTCACTGCACCCACATAAACTTAGAATTGAGTTTTATATTCACAAACAAATATTTACATTAATAAAACCTTCTCTCGGCCTTATTTTCTTTTAAAATGGCCTTCTCTCATTCCTCTCTCTCTATGTCCATAGGCTTACAATAAAATATCCTCTATTACCTATCTAAGAATGGTCTCTTAATGCCTTCGAGGCTTACAAATATATACAAAAGTTTATGCAACCAATTCTGGTTCAAATCCTCAATCTTCTCAACTAATTCCTAAGAATCCTCTAAATCCACAAAATCATCAACTAATTCCTAAATCTAGGATTCACAATCCCTACGAGATCTCAACTAGCTTAAATATCTCATGTTCTCCTAAATTCGAGAACATTTACAAGTATGCCTCACAATAATTAATTAAATCCTATTCTAAATGTCTCACAAAAAATCACTCAAAACATTGAAAATTACATTAATTAAATACTTAGGAAACCAACTCCCTTGAAAATATAAGACCCCCTAGATTCTACTAATTGTACAAAATTTGGAACCATGATGCCCATGCATCAGACTCCCAAGGTAGAAATTAATCATGATCTCCAGATCATGTGTATTCAATGCTGATGGAATTCCTCCTGGATCCTAAACTTTGTTTTGTAGTCTATCTTTGGTTGCCTCTCTTCCTTTGTGTTGTTGTTCTTCGGGTCTCCATACTTTATGCTGCATTGCTCCACTGGCTATGTTTTCACAGTCTATTGTTGTCTTTTCTTTGATGTTGTTGCTTTGATTTCTTGTTGATGTCTTCTTCTGAGACACCTTCATCATCAACCTTCTTATTCTTTCAATCTCCATGTCCAGTTTATCTTCTGACTGGTACTCACTCTGCCATCTGTTGCTACACTCTGTCCATTTATCTTCAAACTGTTGTTTGTTACCTTCACTTTGGAGTTGTTGGATTCTTACTACCACCCTTAAATCCTTACCCTCTTGTTGCTTCTGAAATTTTATCTCATCTCACAAACAATTTTTGTTCAATATATTTGATAAAAACATCATACTCAGATGCTTCCAGCAAATAGTTCAACAATTCACTTTCTACCTGATTGCTTTCAAACACCTCATCACTATGTCACTTATCAATTCCATCATAACTCCCCTCCTTTTCCTTGACAACATCTCATAGTTGTTGATCTGAAAGGAGTGTATTAATTTGTTGTGCTAAATGTCCTTTCAGTATTAAAACATGTACAATTTGTCTCCATTTGTTTGCTTAAGGAATGAGTGTTTTAACCATGAAACATAGATGAATTTGTGAACTTTAAGCATGAAAATAAGCCTAAATAACACTATACAGAAGAGTAAAATATAGAATAAACATCATACATAAGTTTTACACAGCAGGCATGATGAAGCAGTTTACCCTTCCTGGGCTACATCTTCTGGTCCAACTCCCAATGGCATGTCCCTCTTTGCAATTATGCTCAAAATTGCAAATTACATGTGTTTTCAAGCCTTTAATGGATGTTTTCTTTACACCAGCAGCTCCAGAATGCTCCAATTAGTCTAGGTAGACACTTGTTTAACCCAAATTGGTCAAAAATTGACCTCCCAATGCATTTTTCCCAATATCAGCTACAAATGCTCCACTAAAAGTGGAGAGTGGCACTTAACTGTTGCTAAAAATAGAAAAAAACCCTAAATTAAAGGCGCACTCCAAATTTAACTGTTTGTTAACCATAACAAAAAAGGTTGGGGAGGGGGTGGCCACATGCCAACTCCCGAAACCCCGCAGTATTCAAACCTTGGAGCACAACCGTTGCCGCAACTGTGGTTGAAACTCGATTTTAAAGCGAAGTTGGATAACCACGTTATAACCATCGGAATTTTTATCACATGTGATAAGATTGGAGGCTGATGTCGCAGGTTTATATGAACCATCGGCATTAATACATAACCGTTGGCAAACAGCAATGTGACAGGATTGCGACTTGAGTTTAATGCTACGGTTTTTTTTCGAACTGTCGGCCATATAAAATGCTACAGTTTAACACTTGTTTCATGTGATCACATTCTTGGGGCCGCCAGCGGATTGGGACCGCTAGCGGTCCCCCCCCCCTTAACCATGAAACTTTTAAACCTTAAGTTAAACACGAGGACATACATGTTAAGAAACACATGGTAGCCTAACTGGTGCAGGTCGTGGCGTGCAGGCCGGAGGTCGTGGGGTCGACCCCCCCCCCCCCCGACTCCAAAAAAAAATTGGCCTATCCTCATAGGGACACGTGGCAGCCTCCGAGATTGCCACGTGTCTCTCATCCAACGGCTCGAATAAAAAATGTACAAACCCCATCAACGGTCAGAAACAAACTTCATACCATCAAATGAATGGCCCAGAATCAACCACGTGGCACAATCCAATTGTCTGTGATAAAAGGGAATATTCCATAGAATATGCCACCTGTTGACTGTACCTGTATGTTGACTGGGCATCCCAGTCACAAAAATTTTAGTTGTTTGGGAAAATGAACAGAACGTGATATCTTCCTCATACGACATCGATTTTTTGAACCGTTCAAGGCACCGAAATCGCAACGACGAGACCTTTCCGGTCGCTCAGGTTCAGTCCAATTTCGAGCACTTTCAATTTTGATCATAACACGTGATCTCCTGATCACACCTCCCCATTGGGAAGCTTTTGGACCCCAAAATACTTTAATTACCTGTTCAAAATATGAGGGTACAACTACCTCAACTTTTCCACTTCCATTCACCTTGCCTTACTTGGTTTGTTACCCTTGAGCCCAATTTGAAGATAATCGACACTTCCCCTCTTAGAAGTGTGTGTCCTCCTGTCAAGGATGGAATCATCCTTGAGCTCGTCCAGAAATTCTGGCGAGAAATATTTTATAAATGGCAGTTGAATATCACTTCCTTGATCATCAATCAAAGGAGGCTCATACAAACGTAAATTCTCCACATTGACAACGGAATACATTTTTATATATGAAGGCAAGTCAATTTGAAATGCACTATTACCAACTTGTTTGATGATCTTGAATGGACCATAGTGAATGGGCTTGAGCTTTTTACCTTCTCCTTGCATCCTTTATTTGCTTATATGAAACCATACATCATCTCCTTCTTGAAACTTGTGATTAACTCTATGTTTGGCATGCCTCTCCTTGTATTTTCTTTGACTCTTCTCAAGTTTTTCTTGAACTTGTTGATGAATAATCTAAATTTTCTAATGAAATTTCGAGCCTTGTCAATATCACTATGCCCATCAATTGCAACTTCCTTCTCAAAGATGAATTCTGATGGCAATTTCGAAAAATACCTAAAGCAGGCTTCAAAAGGTGAAGTATTTGTCGAAGAGTGCTTGGCTCGGTTGTAAGCGTGATGAATGTAATGCAATTGTTCATCCCACAACTTGGCATGTTTGCTGCAATATCCTCTCAATAGATGCAAAAGGGTTCTGTTCACCACCTTGGTTTGGCCATCAGTTTGCGGATGAAAAGCAGTACTCTTTTTCAATTTTGTGTCCATCATCTTCCAAAGATTGGACCAAAAATTCCCAACGAACCTGGAATCCCTGTCACTAACAATAGAAGTTGGAAAACCATAATGAACCCATACATGTTGAAAATAAATTTCATCAGTTTGTTCAGGAGTAATGGTTTTCTTACATGGCATAAGTATACACATTGTACTAAATCTATCCATAACTACATAAAGATAATCATGTTGTTTTCTTGACATAGGTAGACCTACGACAAATTCCATGGAGACACTCTCCCATGGCCTTGATGGTACCGGTAGTGGTGTGTACAACCCAAGCTTCCTATTTCTAGGCTTTCTTGTTGCACACATAAAGCATCCTCTTATAAAACGTGACACGCTATCTATCATGCAAGGCCAATAGCAATACCTCTGTAGATGCGCCATTGTTTTTCTTACTCCAAAGTTTCCAGCAATAAGAGACGAATGAGCCTCTCTCATGAAAGTAAGTCTCTCTCCTTGTGGTATACACAGCTTGCCCAAATGAAACAACAAATTGTTATGCATAAGATAATCATTTTCCTCAACTTGATTCCCTTCACTCAAACTAGCATACACATCTTGAAAATCAGCATCAAATGCATATTGTTCTATGTAACTCTCATGTATAATAGAATCATTTTTAAGTAAAGTAGAAGCATTTATAATTGGCCTTGAAAGCATATCAACAACTCTATTGAAAATACCTTTCTTGTACCTTATAACAAAGTGAAACTGTTGAAGAAATCCCATCCATCTGAAATGTTGTGATTGCTGCAATTTTGTTTGCAGCTACAAGTACTGTAATGGTTGGTGATGGGTATGTATAATCGTCTCTTTACCCATCAAGTAGTGTTTCCACTACTTGACGCTTTGTATCAACGCATACAGCTCTTTTTCATATGTAGGATAATTAGTTACAGCACCATTGAATGAAATTATTCGCAATTTAGTACACCATGCCGCAAAAGGATAGCCCATGGCATAATCACTAGTACCGTGTTTGTATCTCGAATGGCCGCCTTAAATTCGATAATGCAAGGACCGGAATGAACCGATATTGTCTTTGTGCTTCAAAATCTTGTTGTTTTTTTCCTCCCCATTGGAAGCCTTTCTTTCACACTTGTCACCGCATGTATAGATGAATGTTATGTACAGTAAAGTTAGCACAAACTTTCTCCAATACTGACAGCGAAGAAACTTACCTTGCCATCGTATTTAAATGGCCAATTCAATATGGCTTCCACTTTAGAAGGATCAATTCTCAACTCGCCTCCTCCTACAATGTGTCCCAAATAAATCAGAGAAGTCTTTATGAATTGAAACTTTTACATCTTAAGAAATAATTGCTCTTTCTTCAAACCATCAAGTACCATTTTCACCTGCAAGACATGTTCTTCTCTTTTTTTTCTAAAAATGAGTATATCATCTAAATACACAATCACAAGTACATCAATAAATGGATGCAAAACATTATCCATAACACGTATGAAAGTCTCTGGTGCATTACACAAACCAAACAGCATAACCAACCACTCAAAGAGTCCTTGTTTGGTTTTGAATGCAGTCTTCCATATGTCACTTTCTACAATTATTACTTGATGATATCCACTTCTTAAATCTAACTTAGTGAAAAAAATTTCTTCTTTCAGTTGATCTAGCAAATCATCTATCCTTGGTAGTGGGTATTGGTTCTTTACCATTATCTTGTTCAAAGCTCTAAAGTCGACACACATGTGCCAAGTCCCATTTTTCTTCGGAATTAAAACTATGGGTGAACCGCATGGAGAAGTGCTTGGCCTTATGAGTCCCCTGTCCAAAAAGTCCTTGATTTGCCTCTTTATTTCAGCATTCTCCATTATCGACATGCGATACATGCCGATGTTTGGAAGAGGACAATATTTTTGTAACTGAATCTCATGTTGAATCTCCCTTTTAGAGGGAAATCATGTTGGCTACTGAAACATCTCACGATGTGCATCAACTACATCATATAAATCTGATTTCAAATTAGGATCACAATCTTCAAATGACTCATGATTAACATCAGCTTTAGGCTTAACCATTAGAAGAACAAAATTCTTACTTGAATTCACCAGCCTCTTTACCTGTCCAGCATTTACCATTTCAATATTTGTCTTCTTGCGATGTTCTCTAACAATGAACTCCTTTCCATCTTTGAATAAATGGTATTTGTTCTCATGGCGATCGAAGATCGCTTTCCTGTCATACAAGTAAGGACTACCCAACACAATACCTGTAATATCAAGCAGAACCACATCTAATTCAACTATGTCAAGAAAATGTGCATTTATTGCAAAGCGCAATATGCACTTCTTTGAAACCTGTAAATTTGCATCCTTACAAATCCATCCAAATGGATATGGTTTTGGATGTGGAATGGTCTCGAGATTAATTTTCTTGACCAAGTCTTCAGAGATTAAGTTTACTTGTGACCCACTGTCAAATAGTGTGTCAATCTTGGTATGTTTGGATATGACCCTCACATGAAATAGTTCAATTCTCTCTTCTTCATTTGGAGCTTTTATGTGACAATTTGAAGTACTAGTATTGGGTTTTGTTTCAATTTATTTCCCCTTCATGTTCTTCAATCCCATGGCTGTAATTTTAGTTTCATCACATGAATCCTCTCCTAAGTCATGTTGAGTTGTAGCTATAGTTTTCTGCTTCCCTTTGTTATTGTTATACTTGGGTCTCTTTTCAGGATGTAATTTCCAACAATTTTTCTCTTCATGGCCTTCTCTTGAAAATTGTTTACAAACCACTTTCTCTCCCTCTTTATTGAAAAATGAATTCTTTTTGCCCTTACCTTTTGAGGTCTTCTCTTTGTTTTTCCCCTTAAAAGGTTTCTTCCTACTCTCATCAGTAATGTTTTTACCTCTTGCTTCTAGATGTGTGGCCTAAACACAAACTTCATCAAAGCTTGTAGGGTCAAACATGAGAACAGTATGTCTTAGGTAGCTATGTAAGCCTCCTATGTACTTGAGAAAAGTATCTTGACTCTACAAATATACCCCTAATAAGAGAGCTCTTCTCCTAAATTCTTGGGTGTAGTCTTGTACATTTTGTCCTTTCAATTGTCTAAAATTTTTCTAGTTCATTATGGCTTTATGCATGTGAGCTAATGGATAAAATTGTTGTTTTATTGCAGTAATGAAATCAGTCCATGATAGGATAATCTTACCATAATTTTTGATCTCCTCCTTTGTCTTGGCTTCCCACCAAACAAGAGCTGCACCTTCCATCCTCAATGAAGCCAGTTGGATTTTGGTATCATCATCATGAAAGTTCTGAATTTTTAAATGTACCTCCAATTTCCTAATCCAATTATTAATATTTTCTACATTGACTTCACCATTAAACATTGGCAATTCAAACTTAACATCAAGTTTTAGAAAAGGACTTTTTCTAGCGTTTTTTGACTTGTGTGACTGGTGTACTGAAGATGAAGTAGAGAATGATGATGAAGAGGGTGAGGATGGTGACTTTCCACTGCCTCCATTTCCTCCATTGCCCTTATTTGATTTATCTTCATCATTGTGGCCTCTTGATGATCCCTGACCTTCCTTGTGAAGTTTGGATCCTTCTCCTTCTAGTCTTTCATTCCTTTCTTGACAAAGGACACTCACCATTTCAGTCATGTCAAGGAATTATTTCCTTAACACTCTTTCTTCTTCTTTGGGATCCACCTCTTCATGGATTTCTTCTTCTCCTGGAGGCATGCTTATAGCTTCTTTTGCTTCTTTTGGAGGTGAACTAGGCGGTGGATAATGTGGTAATGTTGCCCTCCTTTTTTGTGGTTCACTTTGATAACCTCTTGCTTCCACCAATTTTCCTTCTCCTCTCTTAAGATTGAGCCTAGTAAGCATGAAAACCCTTGCAAAAAGTTGACAAATCTTTGCACACAAAAACACTAGATATTAAACTCTTTCTCTAATACCAACCTTATTTGAAAGGAGTGTATTAGTTTATTGTGCTAAGTGTCCTTTCAGTATTAAAACATGTACAATTTGTCTCCATTTTTTTGCTTAAGGAATGAGTGTTTTAACCATGAAACATAGATGAATTTGTGAACTTTAAGCATGAAAATAACCCTAAATAACACTATACAAAAGTGTATAACAGATAATAAACATCACACTTAAGTTTTACACAGAGGCATGATGAATCAATTCACCCCTCCTAGGCTACATCTGCTGGTCCAGCTCCCAATGGCATGTTCATCTTTGTCATTATGCTCAAAATTGAAAATTCATTGTGTTTACAGGCCTCTAATGGTTGTTTTCTATGCACTAGTGGCTCCAAAATGCTCCAGTTAGTCTAGGTAGACTCTTGTTTTACCCAAATTGGTCAAAAATTGACCTCCCAATACATTTTTCCCAATATCAGTTAGAAAAGCTCCACTAAAAGTGGAGACTGGCACTTACCTGTTGCTAAAAATAGCAAAAAACCCTAAATTTAAAGGCGCACTCCAAATTTAATTATCCGTTAACCATAAAATTAAAGGTTGGGGAGAGGGTGGCCACATGCCAACCCCTGAAACCCCCTGGTCTTTAAACCTTGGAGCACAACAGTTATCACAATTATGGTTGTAACTCGAGTTTAAACTAGAGTTGGATAACCACATTATAACCGTCGAAAGTTTTTTCGCTTGTGATAAGTTTGGAGGTTAATGTTGCGGGTTTGTATTAACCGTCGACATTAATACATAACCGCCAGCAAATAGCAATGTGACAGCATTGCGACTTGAGTTTAATGCTAAATTTTTCTTCGAACTGTCGGCCATATAAAACGCTATGGTTTTAACACTTGTTTCATTTGATCACAAGCTTGGGGCCACCAGCAAGTTGGGACAGCTAGTGGTCCCCCCCCATAACCATAAAACCTTTAAACCTTAAGTTAATGCAAAGGACATACATGTTAAGAAACACATGGTAGCCCGACTGGTGCAGGTCGTGGCACGCAGGCCGAAGGTCGCAAGGTCGACCCCCCCCCCCCCCCCCCCCGACTCCAACAAAATTTTGTCCTATCCTCATGGGGACACGTGGCAACCTCCGAGGTTGCCACATGTCTCTCATCCAATGGCCTGAATAAAAAATGTACAAACCCCATCAACAGTCAGAAACAAACTTCGTACCACCAAATGAATGACCCAGAATCAGCCACGTGGCACGATCCAATTGGCTATGAGAAAAGGGAATATTGCCCAGAATATGCCACTTGCTATTTGTACCTATATGCTGACTGGGCATCCCAGTCACAAAAAATTTAGTTGTTTGGGAAAACAAACAAAATGCGATATCTTCCTCAAACAACATCGTTTTTTTGAACCGTTCACAGTGCCAGAATCGCAACAACGACACCTTTCCGGCTGCTCAAGTTCGGTCCAGTTTCGAGCACTTTCAAATTTGAGCATAACACATGATCTCCTGATCACCTGTCCTTCAACGCCTTGAATAATCCTCGTAGTCAATTCAGTCTCCTTCAGTTCTAAGGATGATTCTTCTTTAGCATGAGACATATTTGCCCCATCTTCCTCTTCATTACTATTCTTCTCTTTGTCACTGTTATGTGACACTTCCATCTGTCCTGCTGGGCTGACTGAATCTTCCTCATTCACATATCTACCTATGCATCCCTCAAGGAACCTCATTTCTTCATCAAGATTACTAAAACTTAAATCATTTACCTGAGGTATCAATCCATGGTTTGACTCAGACTCCCTTAACAGATTTTCTAATAATAAAATCTCTATGTTAGCTTCCTCAAGCGTTAAATTTGTATGCTTGATATCTTCCTTCTCTTTTTCTTGCTTTTGGATACCCATATAAGCCAAACTCCCTCTGCTTATAGCTCTAGTAGTATGCTGAAAAGAAATATTCCTCCAACTGTGTATGATCTTCCTCATGAGATCTAACTATCTCATCCTTCTTCTTTAAAACAGAATTCAAATCCTGTCTCTCTGCTTCTTCTTCTTTGACAATACCCAAATATTTTCCATCATCACGTATTACACCTGCAAACATACACAAATTATCAGTTTTAAGAACATAAAACCTTGCAGTCTCACTTGATGCTTCAGCCATCAAGTCTTCTCGCTGCTCTAAATCCTTCATATGATTGAGATCCTCTATAGCATTTTCCTCTATCCCTTCATTACTTTCAGAAATTAATGGGCCATGTTCTCATTTACATACCAAAACTTTCTCCACATACTCACTTATTTTGAGTAACTCTTCCTTCAATTGAGCATTCAATCCATGCTCCCACTTTACCTACAACCTATTCCATTTAACTTTCCTTTTCATAGCCCAACCATACCTCTGTTCTTTTGTATTCATCTGTAACATATCCATCAATAACTCAAGATGGAAACTTATCTCAACTTTCTCTTTGACAATCTCTTCTTGACTCATCTTCTCTATGCATTTTACCTCGGCATATTTCTCCACTCTTCTTTTGTTGTGGCTTCTCTTTGAACCTCTGCTTACATGTCAATTGATAAATTTATATCTCCTTTCTGCTTCCACCCTTAGTAGTCATGAGAAGCTTAGTGGATAGAAAAAAACTACGATACTTAAATAAAATTAAATGAACAAGGTATGTATAGTGTCAGAAATATTTGAATTGGAGATCAGTTGTCAGGTCGAGCATGATAGCACTAACAAAATCTTTCGGAAAATTGATCACCATTTTGTCAAGATTCATACTAATAAGTCGAATGGCTAAGAAAATGGATGCATCAACCCTTGAGTCATAGAATAAGCTGAAAATGATGGTAAGTAGTGACTTCAAGTTATAATATAAGGGTTTCAAAGAGATGGTGGAAAATGGAAATCCAAACTTTAGGTTTGGGTCAGATCCTTTGAGTAAACCTTTGAGAAACTTCAACTCGTCCTCTTCTACCCATGTAATAAATTCTCGTTCTATCCCTTTGTCAGTAATTTCTATTCCAAAGTCTAGTATGCCTATCATTTTAGAGATAATTTACTCATTGATTTCGAGGAATACCATGTGATCTATAGGAGAAGTGATAATTTGAGGCTCAATATCAAAATAATTAGCTAGCATAAGGGTAGAATCTGGGTCAAAATGCACTAACATGAGTGCAGCAGCTAAAACCCCATATTTTTTAGACATTGATCATTTTTGGAGCTATGAGAGGGGGAATTTAGGGCTATTTTCAAAGTTAGGACATATATAAGGTAGATTTGGGGATCCCTAATACCGACCAACTCATTAATGAGAGTTTCTTTGGATAATTCCTCTGGAATTGTTCCTCCCTAAGAATTTTACTAACAAAGAACTATAAAAAGAGTTGGAGTGGTGAAATATTACTTGCTAGGAAAGAATGATAATCGATCAAGATTAATTTCCTGGTTTGCGCAGGGACGACACCTTCTATATCTCTTGACCTACACAGCAGCATGCAAGAAAAATAATGAACACGAAAGGAAAAACAGTGAAAATTTGGTAGAGGGGAATAATCAATTGGGGTAGGAATTACTCTTATTTATAGTCAGAAACCTATCACCTCTCAACTTGTCGGCTCAAAGATTAAGGATGGGCCCCATCCATCGGGCGTGGCGGAGGAGGTAACTTCCATGTAGGTCTAGGCCCAACAGCTATACAAGTCATTGATCATGTGAGGATGATCAGTTTAGATCTTATCGTGTTGAAGGGGAAGTGCTAAGAGGTTTGCAACTTGACGTCTGATGTAATAACATGATCGTTCAATGAATATGGGATAAACAGCAATGGCGCACCAGTACTGTTGATTAAATTATAAACAACCAGATCATTAGGAAGGGAGAGGTGGGTTAAGTTCGTCGTAAAAAAATCTCTGACTAAATTGTATGCATGTCGCGACCTGATCAAGGGTTGTGGGTCATTTATCTACTGCAACCGTGTGATTAGATTTAAAACTTGCTCATCCTATATTTACGCTCCAACTATATAAGAATTGCTCACGAACAATTAAATTTATTCTAAGTGGTGGGTTAAGATTTTAAACTTGGAAGTGAGGAAGGGTTTGGAGATAATGGAAAGGAACACACTAGAAAATAATCCCAAGAGGCGGCAATTCAAAAAACTAATATTGCCTCTACCACAACTGAAGTATATACCAAATCTATGTAGAAAGTGGTTGAGGAAAGGGAGGTACAAGTAGAAACCAAATGGATGAAATCCAAACATGATAGATGGGACTAGTTGTAGCCCCCTATGATCATTCCCATAAGAGAACATCAATATATTTTTAAAGGGTTAAGAGAGAAAAGGGTGTAATTTGTTGAAATCCATAAAATAAAGTGAGAGAGGAGATAGTAGAATAGGGGAACTTATTCTATTTGGAACATCAAGTGAGCAAATTGAATATTTAAGAGATCTAGTTGGGACTATTAGTAGAGTCTCTAGGTTTTCAACCCCCTTCTCCTCACTATAACATGTTTTCTCGTGATAAATTTATCATGTTCCAAACAAAGGCCCTCACAACTAACAATCATTTTTACATAAGGTCCCCAAAAAATAATTGATATCCTACTATTCATGTATAAATGAAGAGAAAAATATGTTGTGTTAATAATATCAGCACAATGTTTTTTTTTTCATGACCTAGCCTGGAACCCGAATCATTTCATTTGAGACATTCAATTAAGTAATTTTGTATCATACCTACATAATTAGGTTGATTAGGATTCTACCAATAGAATTTCTAAAAGTAAATCCAACAACAATGTATGGATTAGGGGATAGAACTACCGACCTCTCCAAGTCATAAATATACGTAAGTAATGGATAACCTCTCCTCAACGTGCAATATTTATGAGTAGAAACAGAAAATATAACATTACACACTGCATAAATCATATTGATATTTGAAAAGTGGTAGCTATGGAAAGATTTAATGATAGATGGAAATAGGCCAACAAGGACATCCAACGAAGAGACCATTTCGACCCTAAAAAGATGAAATTGGCAATAGAAAGGGTATATAATTGTATTCAATGTATGGAAGAATGTGGAGTCAACTAGATAGGGTTGAATTTTCATTATCCAAAGTTTTGGCTACCCATAATGGAATATAAGAATATCTACAAGTTAAACCGGAAATAGGATTTAATCTATTGGAGGGAAATTCAAGCACGAGGATATTTCCATGCGAATGAGGTAGGATATTTAGGATATAGCCTCAAAAAAATATTTCCATGCGAATGAGGTAGGATATTTAGGATATAGCCTCAAAAAAATTCATGGGCACATTTATCTCTCTAAATTTGATTAATTATTCTTTTCATGGGGAGATTCAATGAATTTGACTAAGGGGAGATGATAGGTGCTCAATTTGGCATGTTTTTAGCACCCATCCAACACCTATTTGCTTCTCCTTTTTCCTGATTTAAACTTGATTCCTCACTTTCCATTTGTAATAACATGTTTTTAACAAGATATAATTATCACTACAACATGTCATTTCCATATTTACGCATTAATGGGAAATTGTTATCTTTCTATACTGACCATCATGGGCAGGGAATAAAAGAACACAAGCACCCATCGACAGTTATTGCACTTCATAGCGATTGTTGCAATTATCAGTTGTTGTTGCAACTCCTATTGTTGTAACTCTCGTTGCTACAACTTATAACATGTTGTAATCACAATTTCAAGGCACAACGATGCTAAAACTCATATTTAGGCCCATTGTTGCATCTCCTACTCTACCACATTCATCGTAAAAACCCCTGCTGTAGCCTAGTGTGTTGCAACTCATGCTTGCGTCTATGGCAACAACTCCAAACCAATGTTGTTGCAACTCCATACTATGCTCAATGTTACAACTCCTTTGCAATTGTGTTAGCTTGATAGTTACACATATAGTTGTCACTTTTAGATTGGTGATATGCATAAAAATTCGTCTTCTCATGATGGAAAGCTACAAGGACAAAGCAGACTCACTTGTCACATATCATACAGTTGATTGAGTCATCACATACTTGAATTCTTGGAAAACATACTTCAATTCTTGGAAACATACTTGAATTCTTGGAAAAAAATGTATTAGGATGGAACAGCCTAATTCTCATGGCTATCCATCTTCCTCAATCACCCCATTTAGGTAAAAATCATACTCTGTATAAAAGGATACACAAAAAGATAGGCAATTAATTATATAGATAGCAGAGGGATTGTATTGAAATATTAAGCATTGTAACTCCATTTATGTTATAATTTAAAGTTCATTTTCTTCCTAAATGGTGTTTTTAGCATTCAAATCTTCTTTCCTTCTTAACCCTTTGCCAATCTAAGGAGGTAGAGCCCCCTCCTAGTTAGGTATTGTTGATATTAGTAGATAGTTGTAGTTTACGTTATTTCTTTAACTTTTTTTTTATATTGTTGTTTGATTTATTTATGTTGCTTTAGTCCAAATAGTTAATGTTTTTTCAATTCAATTCACTTATATTATTGTTGCAATTCGGTTTGTTTATGTTGCTACAATTCTTGTAGAGTATATTATGGTATATGATGCAATTTCCTTTTACCATTATGTTCTTTGTACTCTATTATAACTCATAGATTCATATTGTTGCAATTCAGTACTAAATTCCAAGATTTTGTTAGGTTATTTGATATTTCAATAGCTGAGTTATATTCGGTTTCTTTCACAAGCAAGGAGTAATTTGATAATTTTATATCTTATTGCATCTCATATATGCAATTGAAACTATGTTATAGCCTATAGGATGCCTTTATTACTTCGACAAGTCACTTTTGGTTTATATGTGATTTCTTTCATGCAAATAGTGATTTTAGTGTTCTACAACCTACATTAGCATTTGCATTTCTACAAAGTGTGGATTATATTGTGAGTTTGATGTCAAATTAGTGATTTTATGATGCATTATAAACCATGAACTATGAAAATAATATATATTACTACAATTTCATTTGCATAACCAGAATTGTACTAAGCATATATGGCGCACGACAGTTCATAAGTTGTGTACGAATTGCAAATTGAAAATTAAAGGATGGCCATTTTATTGTCTGACAAGCAATTCAAGGATAACTGAAAGGCCTGTTAGAAGGCCAATTCAATTTTATCATTTTAAGGCAAAGATTATACTTTCTAGAATCTCTAGCCCACCTAATGGCCTTCTAAACATGAAGCACTATGTCCAATATAAACCACCCATAAAAAAAATCATGTATACTCCTTACACAATCTTTTTGTTGACATCCCTCACCTATAGTGCCATCACCTTAGCCATGATTTTGTAAGAACTTGACAAATTTATTAGTTGCCATATTCCAATAGTGTTATTGGAAGAAGCCATTCAAAGGACATTTTCTTCGAGATAAGGGTTGAACATTATGTGGGAGGAAGCCATTCAAAGAACTATAAAATTCATGCATGGTTGTAAACATGATTGCTCGTAAGCATACATGAGAGCTTTTGTACTCTAGGAAAAATTTGTTGGTTGAGGAATACCTTCACAAAATTTTCTTTCAAAAGGATGCAATGTGCTTGGAGTTGGTGGAGCATCAGGCTTGGAGTTGGAGTATATTGCTATAGGAATTAAGGCTCATGCATAGTTTTATTAAAATAGAATTTTTAAAGAACAAAGTAGTAGTTAATAGAATTCTCTCCCTTCACAAAGATGAGGATTAGCTTGATATCCTTCTCATCTTATATATGATACTTTTTTCTGCTTGTTATATAAAAACATTTCAAATAGAATTGAATATAATATAAAAGTTTAAAATTATAAATTTAATATCAAGTTTAAACTAAAATTATATTTTGTAGGTTGTTATGTGTGCATGTGTGTCTTCTTTTTCTTCTTCATAGTCTCAACCCATGGAGATTCAAACCTTAAACCTCAGTGTTTACATAACACTTCATATTATGGTGATCAACAATTGAGCTACACCCATGGGTTGCTATATATATATTATTTCTAGGAAATAAATGCCTACTCTTTTTTACTCAACAAAAAATCATTAAAAAATAAATCCTTTTCTATTTTTCATAAAATTATCCAATCAAACATTTAATGAAAAATATTATATAATTATTATTTCTCTCATCTCTAATAAAATGATATTAACATTTCTTTTATTTATTTTTCATTATGTGTATTGAAATGTGAATTTAATTTGTTTACTCACTAATTAAAACATCTTCATTATAACTAAATATTTAAAAATCATTATGTCGAAATTACTCATATTAATTAGAAACTATATTGATTGACAAAGAGGAAAAGAAAGGTAGGAATTTGCAAAATAAACAAAAAGAGGATACGAGGGGTTTTGGAGCGATGGTGGCTTGTGGCAGGATTAGGGTTTTCCAGGTTGGGTTCTGTTATTGTTCCTCTACTGCCTCTCATGGTGGTGTCACGGCTGGGAGACGAACCTACACACTCCACCTCATCGGCATTGGCTCTGTGGGGAAGAAGACTCGGATTAGGGGCTCTTCACATCCCGCGGTGGCTGCCCCTTGAGAGCCTCTCATCCGCTTGGACCGACGACCTTGGCTGTTGCCGATGGCATCTATTTTGTGTCCCATTTCAATGCATGGTAACTGCACCAGTTCTCATACTCAGCGACCTGGTGGCGGAGGTAGATATCTGCTGTCGGCAGATAATAGACTGGACGGGTTTATCTACTCGACGCCCATTCTGCGGCTTTCTGGAGGTTGCTGGCCCAATGCTCCGGGCATTACACTGGTACGTTTTGGACGGGCTTCTAGATCTGCTAGATTTCATGACTGGGAACCAGATACCTTTCAGCCCTTCCCTCTACCTCTGCAGACAGAACAACAACAACTAGAGGGCGACATTAGCGTCAATGCAATGGAGAATCGGGTAAGCTCAAAAAAAAATCAGATTTTCATAAAAACACCTGCGGGGAACTGTTTATTAATTTGGATTCAGAATATTGATGGGGTTACAGACCTGAAGAATTCCATCGAGAGGGCCTTTGGTTTTCCATGCCATTTACAGTCCCTTATCTACTGTGGGCGTTCCTTACAAGATTCTTGCTCATTGTCTGAATACTCCATATGCCCTGCATCCACCATTTATCTAAATCTGAGATTGAGGGGTGGAGCGGCTGGGCAGATCCGTTCTCAAGGGCACCGGGGACCTAGTACATCCAAGAATGACTACCCAAATGGTCCATCCTATAGAAATATTCTACAAGGGAAAAACAAAACTGCAGCTCCAACAGTGAATGTTCCCAAACCATCCATTGTAGAACAGCTAAATCATGTGCCAAAATTGCAAATAGATATTCCAGAGATAGAAGAGCATAGATCCATCTATGAATCTCAAGCACTCATCTGCAAATTCAACTCTTTCATGCCAAAACCAATGGAGTTGTTTCATTGGATTTTCACCAACTGGACTGTGGACTATGAAATACATCTCTGTTCAAAGGGATTTTTCATTGTAAAATTCCTATCCTTGGAGGACAGAGACATCATTCTTAAGACTGGACCGTGGTTCTGGGGATCCACCGGACTGTTCACCACACCATGGTTTCCAGAATTTGATGCAAATACTATGGAGGTCACCTGCATGCCGGTCTGGGTTCGGCTACACAACCTCCCACTTCATTTCTGGAATGAAGTTGTTCTTGCAGGCATTGGCAACATCATTGGCAGATACATAAAAAATGACACCAATCGCTTGGAGGAGAGGATTTTCACCTTTGCACGCATTTGTGTGGAGGTGGACCTCAATAAAGGGATTCCATAAAGCATCCAACTGAATCACAAACAACAAAATGGAAGCAGCACCTCGACTATGAAAACACTGCATTCAGATGCAGAATATGTAGGAACACCAGGCACCAGCAAAACACATGCCCAGAAGCTAAAAGTGACAACAGGAAAAAGAAAATGACGAGAAAGGCAACCAAAGGCTGGCGATTTCCATCAAAATATCCAGAACAAGAGATGACAGAAGAAGAGGATGCACCCATCCCAACTGAAAACAACTAGAAAACAACTGAATTGGAGACACAAAAACAAGAGATGCAGGAGCCTTCTGAACCTCCCACCACAGCTCAGCCGACAATGGACCATGGGGCACCAAAAAGTGGAGGGAACAAAAGACAACACAACTTAGATACATCATATTCGGACAAAGATAATGGAGCAATCACAGCAGAAAATCAGCTCGCCATTATTTCCACCTTGCCAACACAAGGTCCATGGCGCAAGGTCAAAAAGAAAAAAGGGAGAAAAGTTTGATTTCTCCTCCTTGTATAATAGGTTATTTGATGCAACTTATCAACTTGTCTTTGACAATTACCAAATCGTGTAACATGTAATTTTGTTTTCATTAATAAAATTACAAATTTTTCCTTTGTGAAAAAAAATTAGAAACTATATTTATTTAATTATTTTTTAAATAACAATAATAATAATATATTTCTATTTGATAATATTGAAGAATATTCTTTAATATTTTTCATTACTAACAAAAATGTATTTCTTTTATATTTTAATAAATATATTATTAATTTCATGGTCATAGGGGGGGAAATGGCCTCTGCTAGGGTTTCCCTGAGCCTTGCCGCCGACGCTGACTACGAAGTTGTAGCTCTTGTGAATGCCTCACTCGGCTCTGTCGCTGTCATCACAGATGATCCAGATGCCTATGAGAATGTCGTTGCCACAGTGGATCAAATAGCTCTTGAGGTCGCTACCGCTACTGCTCCCCGCGGCTACCTGCTCCGAGCTCCACCATTCTTCATGGCCGCCGACAGCGATGGGGGTGAAGGCATTATGGCGACCACTATCATAGCCTCAGATCCTGATATCGCCTCAACGGTGGCATAAGCTGATGCCCCCATCTGCATAAAAAAGGCAAATAGGACCTAGACAAGAGGCACAGCTCTCCCACACGGAAAATTTGCGCACAGGAATGATGAAGCTTGCACAGGCTATCAAGCAAACTCCACCACAGTCGAGGCCCTGCAGCAGCTCAGCCTCTCATATCTGCAGCCTAGATGCGAGTGCTGCCATCGATTAAATATTGATCTCATAGTGACTCGCTCATCATTTAGCCTCGAAATACAATAGGCAATAGGATCTGGGAATAAAAAGATCCAAAAGAATGGCAGGCAGAGATGTCGCCGATAAGCGGGGCATTCGGAGCTATTCTCCCCCCCCCCCTTATCAGATCCAGATCTCACTTCTCTCAGGCAGAACCATGCTGCATTGGGTGCGCGCAACGGATCTAGTGCAGGATCTCTCACGCAATCTTGAACTCAGGCTAGGGATCCCCTCGGCTCTTCAGAGACTGCTCTATGAAGGTAAACAACTAGAGGACCCTCTTCCCCTTTCTTTTTACAGTATTGAAAGAGATGCTTCAGTTGTGCTTACCCTGCGTCTAAGAGGGGGAGCATCTGGGCAGCCATCCTCTGCTCCTGCTTTCTCCTACAAAGACGTGGTCCATGCACAGCCGCCTAAGAAATCCGCTCAACCAGTTGTGGCTCCCAAGCATTTTTTGGTGGACAAAATGGAGGAAGCTCCCACCATCAAAATCTCCTATCCATCGTTGGATGATCAATACCAAACGTTTGCAGAAACTGCCATCATTTGCATATTTAATGGCCTATGGCCTCAAATAGCAGATCTATACCAATGGATCCACACCAACTGGACCAACAACAACAAAGTCTTCCTTTTCTCGAAAGGTTTCTTCATTGTGGCGTTTTCATTCAACGAAGATTATCAGAAAGCCTTAACAAGAGGCCCTTGGTTTTGGGGAACGGCAGGGCTATTCCTCACCCCCTGGTTCCCAGATTTCAACCCCACTACAGCAGTCATCACCAAGATTCCCATTTGGGTCATACTTCCGAACCTTCCGACGCATTTATGGTACTTCTCAATCTTCCAAGGGATTGGAAACACTTTGGGCCGCTTCCTGGAAACAGATAGTACCTCTAGAGGGGAGAAAGAAATATACACCTTTGGCAGAATATGTGCAGAAATAGGCATAAGCAAAGGTCTGCCTGATCAAATCAACCTCAAATTCGGGGACTTCCATTGAATACATACCCTGGACTTTGAGAACACCGCATTTTGATGTCGCCACTACCATCAGATAGGGCACCTTCAGAACACATGTGCCACGTTCCTCGCCAACAAGAAGAACACCATTCGCAAGTCAAAATCCAAAGGCTGGAAACCATGTGATCCACTCCTATGGATGACATAGAGTCCTTCAACTCAGATGAGGAGGAGATTGAAGCGGAAGGGGAGGATCTTGAGCACACGAAGGACACGCCTTCAACTAGTCCTAAGGATCCCTCTGAACCTCTAATTTCGCAGAAACGCACTCATGAGTCTTCCTCATCCGACCCAGATAAGGAGACTCCACCTTCAGCGCAGAATAGTCTGCAAGTCGTTCCTTCCCATCCACTCCACAATGGCTGGGTCAAAGTCAGTAAGAAGAAAGGGAAAAAATGTCGTATAGAAGTTTCGACCCATTCTGGGTAGAATCCTTTGTCTAGCCCATTGTTACTTGTTATCCTTTGTGATCTTTTTTGTGATCCTTTTGCTTAGTCCATGGTTACTCTTTGGGACCGAGGTTGATAGTTTATCATTTCCGGCTCCCTGATATTTTGCTTCTCATGACTGTAATCTCATATTGTACTATATGTTTTCTTAATAGAATTAGTCTTATTCAGAGAGAAAAAATAAAAATAAAATAAATATATATATAGGGTGGAGTGATGATTTTTTTTTTTGAAATTTATTTAGTTCTATTTTTTTATAAATTAATTAGATTGGAAATGAATTTTTTTGTAAGTTTAGCATGACTGTATTTTCACCATGTCAAATATATCATCTCAATAAGAGAGGGAAAATGAACTAGTGACTTCACATAAAAGAATGTCTTAATAAGCATGAATCATCATTTATCCAAGACAAAATAATTTTAAAATATTAAATATAACTTTAAATATATATATATATATATATATATATATATATATATATATATATTTTCGATAAAGTTATTTATTTATTGTTTTAATTTAAATTTAAATTATTTTTTAAATAAATATATTAGATTATATATCATAAATAAAATATTTTAAAATTATTATATTTTTAAAAATTAAAATTTTAAAATTTTTTGAATTTTTTTTTTTTTATACAAACCAATTAAATTGAAAAGTAATTATTAGATTTTGAATCCTTTATCCTATTAAAAAAAATTGTATTTTATAATCTTTGAATTTATTTGTTTATTATTTTATTTATTTTTAATTTATTAAAAAATTTCAAATAAAATCATTCAAAAGATTTGGAACAAAACCTTTCCGACGTATCCTATGAGGTGTTGGGTGAGATTTCTAACTCGTTATTGCGAGGATCGATTTTCACCCATGAAGCGAATACTCATTCCGACCATTTCCCACCATTATTCCCACCATTTCCACATATTTTTTTGTTGAAGCTGTTACTGCTTTTAAATAAATCTGTTGAGAGTGTTATCGATTCTGTAAAGCCGCCATGGACAACAAATTCTTCACTGTCGCCAACGAACAAATCGAAGAAATTTTATATCGATGGAAAATCTGCGAATCGAACTACGGCCAAGCATCCAGTCCGCCATGCTGTTCACAAAATGGGTAGATTGTCCGCAGCCATTGCTAATTGTCGTTCACAGAATGAATAGATTGGAAGAGGAGGAAAACAAAGCATTTTCCCACATGCATCACAGTTTTGCTATTCAAGCTTTTATAAAAATGGGGTTCTGGCGACGCCACATGTCAGATCATTGGCCTCGATTTAGGGCTCTCGCGGAGTTTTTAGGTTCTTGTACTGCCACATGTTTCAATATCAGTGGTGGTGCCACGTATCATAAGATCAGCTTCTTTGATGTCGCATGTCAACAGATAAACGGTCTAGATCACCTTAGATCTGATGTCTCAGATTCAGATCGGCATAGATCGACGGCTCAGATCCGCAGAAATCCGACGGTTGAGATCGGCCAAAATTCGACCGCTGAGATCGGCCTAAATCGACGGCTCAGATCAATCTAAATTTGACGGCTGAGATCGGCTAAAATTCGACGGCTGAGATTAGCCATAATTTGACGGTTGAGATCGGCCGAAATCCGACGGCTCAGAACGGTTGAGATCGGCCGAAATCCGACGGCTCAGAACGGTCGAGATCCGACGGCTTAGATCAGCCCAGATCGACGGTTCAGATCGGTTCAGATCAACGGCTGAGATCGGCCCGATTGACGGCTCAGATCAACCGAGATCTGAGGGCTCAGATTAGCTGAAATCCGACGGTTGATATCGACCGAGATCTGACGGTTCAGATCGGCTGAAATCCAACGGTTGAGATCGGCAGACATCTGACGGCTCAGATCGGCTGAAATCTAACGGTTGAGATCGGCCGAGATCCAACGGCTCAGATCGGCCGAAGTCTGACGGTTGAGATCGGCTCAGATCCAACGGCTCAGATCGGCCAAAATCCGACGGTTGAAATCGGCCGAGGTCCGACGGCTCAGATCGGCCCACATCGACGGCTCAGATCGGTTCAGATCGATGGCTGAGATCGGTTCAGATCGATGGCTGAGATCGACCGAAATCCGGCGGCTGAAATCGGCCGAGATCCGACGGTTGAAATCGGACCAGATCGACGGCTGAGATCGGCCGAGATCGGACGGCTGAGATCGACCGAAATCTGGCGGCTCAAATCGGCCGAGATCTGACGGCTCAGATCCGCCGAGATTCGACGGTTGAGATCAGCCAAGATTCGACGGGACGGCTCAGATCTACCGAGATCCGACGGGACGGTTCAGATCGGCCTAGATCCGACGGATCAGATCGGCGGAAATCTGACGGTTGAGATCGGCCTAGATCCGACGGCTCTGATCGGCCTAGATCGGGCGGTTGAGATCGACGGAAATCCGACGGCTCAGATCGGTTCAGATCGACGGCTCAGATCGGCCGAAATCCAACGGTTGAGATCGGCCGAAATCCGACGGGTGAGATTGACCGAAATCAACGGCTCAGATCGGCCGAGATCTGACGGACCAGATCTCCCCAGATCCCATCTCACCCAATTTATGACTGCCATGTGGCGCCTTTTCATGAGTTGATCTTACGGAGGGATGGATGTCAAGAAACGGATGCATGCCAATTGGCACGTCCTGATAGGCCATATCTCATCTCACCCAATATATGACTGCCATGTGGCGTCTTCCCCATGAGTTGATCTTACGGACGGATGGATGCCATGTGGCAAAGCCTGACGGGACAGATATCAGGAAACGGATGCATGCCAATTGGCACGCCTTGATAGGCCATATCTCATCAAACGGATGGCTGCGAAGTGGTGATTCCAGATATCATCGCAACCAATGGATGCATGCCAAGTGGCAACTGCGGACAGACCAAATCTCAGCTAACGACTGAATGCCAAGTGCCAACTGCTGCTGAGTAACCAAATCTGAGCCACTGGAAGGCTGCCAAGTGGCACATTCTGACAGGGCAGATCACAGCTTACGAAGAATGAATGCCAAGTTGAAATTATTGAGGGAGACAAACGTATGCCCGACAAGTGGCTCCACGGCAAGACAGATATGTGCCTAATGGATGCGCTGCAAGTGACACGTGGAATATATAACCCGCCAGAATTATAAAGAGTGTTTAAGCTAATCGTGGTTGTCATGTGGTATATATGGACAATGCACTTGTTACAGTTTACATACGGTTTACCGGCGCACGGTATCCTTTTCATCCTTTTCATTTTTCATGTTCATTTCAAACGAAGAAGTTGTTGGTTGCCAAAGGCTGAATTAGTGTCAACTGGACGTTGTGACTTGAATCAGGAAAATTATAAGCCTGCCTTACATCACTTTTACTACTCAGTTTCCTCGGCCTAGGCCAATAGTGACGCGAGAAACGGTGCTCGTTTAAGTCCTAGCTTACCCACTACGATCTCGCTTATATCAGGTCGAATAACCACCAGCTTTTCCGTTATTATTCACCTGATATTTGTATTGGGAAGGGCGCGAAATTCCCAGCCAGCCGCAGAGGCAAAAAGGCAACTCGAGCCCTTGTAACCTGCGTTGAAGAGGGACCAGTCAATGATGGATGCACTCACAATTTGATGGCTGAGCTTAAGATTTGGCTCATCATCTAAGATTAACACATACTGTCATTTCAAAAATTTGTCAAACGTAGTATTTTGCTCAAGCTCCTCATTCCCTGCCATTCTTTGACTCTTGATATATAAACACCCACGTTCCTGTTGTGATGATCTTCTCAGCATTGCATTGTTGTTGGTCTAGCAATGGGCCTATTAACAAGCAGCGAATTCTTATAATTATATAGTTATAGTAACAATTATATAGTTATAGTAACAACCCATAGATATATCACTCAACGTAAATCATTCCAATAAATTACTCTTTGCTATAATCTTTTGAATTCAAACTTTTATTATTAATGTAAGTAAACTCACATTGCAATTGTTGAAAACAGAGACCAAAGTATATGCAAGATGCGAGACCACAACACAAGATATCCCTGCAATATAGCCAACTACAAAGCTTGTGGAATATTTGTTATTAAGAACAAACCTATAGTAATGTGAATTATCATTATAAATTATAAATAAATTTAATGTAAATTGAAGGTGTCTTAAATTCGAGATATAGAGATATGTCTATATCTGTGTAGAGTGTATTAAAAAATAAATTTCAATAATATTCCAATTATCATATAAAGTGCTAACATATCTGGTCTTTTCTTTTTTCGGATTTATTCTTAAACATTTCATATTGATAAAGGAAAATCTTTTTAAAATTGATAACGGCTTCTCAATTTTTGATGGATTTATTCTTAAACATTTCATATATTGATAAAGGGAAATCTTTTTAAAATTGGTAACGGCCAATGTTTGGTAGGAAACTAATCTAGTTGGTGACAACAATAAAGATGAGAATGAATGCATGAAAAAATGTGTTGATTGGTTCATAAACTTAAAGAAATGAGTGAGTAAAAAGATAATATGTATAATTATTTCAACCAAAATTAAGTACATGAATTTGTAGCAGGAAATCAAGAAGCATGAAACATGTGTTGATTGGTTCTTAAACATGTGTTGATTGGTTCAAGTTAAAAGACACTATGTATAATTTTTCCAACCAAAATTAAGTACATGACTTTGCAGCAATCAGGAAGAGTGAAAAACACATGTATCATCTAGGTTTAGGTTTAGGTTTATGTTGTTGAACTTAAATTTCCTCCATTTTCTGTGTCATCCATTCAGCTAATTAATTGGCATTGATATTTTTCTACTTAGTTCTCTTTATCAATGAGTTAGCGTGGTCAGATTTCTTCATTAATCCCACCTACAATCCCTATCCTTGGAGATTTTTTTATTCCATTTAAGATAAAACTTCCACTTTTGAGGAGTTTTTTTTGTCCCACTAAGGCTACTTGTTCTTTGTAAAAAGCATGAGAAAACTTTTTCCTTCTAAAAAGCATGAGAAAAAATTTCCTTTACCTCCTTTCATAAATAGCATCTCTCCTTTGTTGGAACTTGGTTGTTAAGGAGAGTTTTTTTTATTCAATTTAAGATAAAGCTTCCACTTTTGAGGAGTTTTTTTGTCCCACTTAAGCTAACTTTTCTTTCTAAAAAGCATGAGAAAAAAATTCCTTTACCTCCTTTCATAAATAGCATCTCTCCTTTGTTGGAACTTGGTTGTTAAGGAGAGTAAGCTCTCTAACTTAGCTTGATGAGGACATAGACAATTGGACATTGCTTGCTATCATTGTAAAACATGAGTTAAACTGTGCAAATAGTAGATCAAAATTGCAATTAAGGACAAACTTAAATGACATTAACTTTATATAAGCAAATTTATTATATATTTATCCTCGGAAAATGATAAAAATAGTGCTTACAAAACTATGAATCATAAATTGCAATCAAGTGTAGCACATGTTCAAATGCCCATCAATTCAACACACATAATGTAATGTTAAAGGAACATGTGTCCAACAGCAAAGTAGCTCTTTAAAAATAGATTATCCAACCATGAATTATAAATTGCCATCAACGTGTAACACATGTTCAAATGCCCCATAAAACTTAAGCATTAATTCTACGTGATGTTAAAAGAAAATGTGTCAAAGTGGAAAAATAGCTACTTTCTTATGTTTACAACCATGAATCATCAATTATGTTTACGAGTGAAAATCATATATCATTCATTTACCCTCATCAAGAATTACTAAATCATAAAACCTCCAATAAAGTAACTCCTCATCAAGAATTACTAAATCATGAGACGACCTCCAATAAAGTAACTCTATTTCAAGATAGGAGTAATTGTAACATTAAATATTAATCTTAATTGTAAGATTAAATATTGATCTTGGTAACACTATCACTTTATCTGAACCAAGAAAAACATTGATTCAACATACATTTTAAAGTGTGAATTTACATCTCAGAAACCATGTTCCATGTTCTTTATAACGATCAGAATTGTTTTTTAATGATGTCAAATGACGTCTTATATTTCTAATATCATATATTAATGATGTCAATGACCATCTTATGACATTCCAAAGTTGATGTAATTAGTGATTAACAAAAAGCTTAATATTTCTAAGCACTCCAAAGTTAGTGTAAGGTAAATAGTGAACAACAAAAGGCTTAATAGATAACAATATGAAAACACTTAATATCAGTTTATTATCAGTATCCTTCAGCACAGATTGTAACTACAAAAGCACAGATTAGTGAATATCAAAACACATTTTTATCATTGTGCTTCAGTCAATATTAAAACACTTGTTATCAGTACATCAATAGATTGCAACTACAAAAGCACAGATTGTAACTACAAAAGTAGTGAAAATCAAAACACATTTTTTTATTGTGCTTCAGTCAATATTAAAACATTTGTTATTACCGCATCAACACATTAACTGCAAAGCAGTGAATATCAAAACACTTATTATCAGTGTACCTAAATTATATAGAACATAGATATAGTAAAATATATAACAGAGAAATACACAAGAAAGGAAATGCACTGCTTTGATTGTAAATTCTATTATAACAAAGACATTAGCTCATTGCGCCAACAATTGTTCATTCTTAGTTCATTGGCACTGCTTTGATTGTAAATTCTATTATAACAAAGACATTAGCTCATTGCGCCAACAATTGTTCATTCTTAGTTCATTGTACCCACAATTGTTCGTTCTTTAGCTCATTGTACCCACAATTGTTCTTAAAAAACCAGCAATGTTTATGATAACCAAGGGAGTTAAAAGCAACGAAAGTAAGTTCCATGATATTTTTTTGTTTCTAAAAAACAGAAAATCATTATCATAACCAAGGCTCTTAGAACAAGAAGAGTAATTTCGGTGACATTTTCTGGTTTGATTTACTTTCTAAAAATGAGGAATGTTTAACAGAACTATCAACATCAATAGTCATGTCAGCTTCAACATCAATAGTCATGTCAGCTTCAGTAGTCAAATTATATCAACATCAATAGAACTATCAACATCAATAGTCATGTCAGCTTCAGTAGTCAAATTATATCAACATCAATAGAACTATCAACATCAATAGTCATGTCAGCTTCAGTAGTCAAATTATATCAACATCAATAGAACTATCAACATCAATAGTCATGTCAGCTTCAGTAGTCAAATTATATCAACATCAATAGTCATATCAGCTTCAATAGTCAAATTACTTCAAATAGCTATGCCCCTGGCAACGCAACAACATAATCTAACTCAATTCTCAGTTTAAGTTTCTATATATACTTCCAAACCAAACATTTAGTTACATTTATATCTAGGAGTAGTCAAATTATATCAACATCAATAGTCATGTCAGCTTCAATAGTCAAATTACTTCAAATGGTTATGCCCCTGGCAACGCAACAACATAATCTAACTCAATTCTCAGTTTAAGTTTCTATATATAATTCCAAACATTTAGCCACAACATAATCTAACTCAATTCTCAGTTTAAGTTTCTATATATAATTCCAAACATTTAGTTCCATTTATATCTAGGAATATACATGAGTAAACCTATTACATTATCGTTTAAGCAAAATGGCAGATACCAACAAGTCCTATCTATTCTAAATCTAAATCCAAAGAAGTGAACTTGTATGTGCTTATAATCCCCAAAAATACTTAGCAGCCTAAAGAACCTTAAAACCTATTCTTAGCAGCCTAAAGAACCTTAAAACCTATTACATTATCGTTTAAGCAAGATGGCAGATACCAACAAGTCCTATCTATTCTAAATCTAAATCCAATCCCCGAAAATACTTAGCAGCCTAAAGAACCTTAAAACATATTACATTATCGTTTAAGCAAGATGGCAGATACCAACAAGTCCTATCTATTCTAAATCTAAATCCAAAGAAGTGAACTTGTATTTGCTTATAATCCCTGAAAATACTTAGCAGCCTAAAAAACCTTAAAGGCTTTAAATCTAAATCCAAAGAAGTGAACTTGTATGTGCTTATAATCCCCGAAAATACTTAGCAGCCTAAAAAACCTTAAAGGCTTTAGTTTTGAGGAAGCAAAATGACAGATACCGACAAGTTCTATCTATTCTAATAGATAAATTAGAACAAGTGAACTTAAATGCTTATAAACCCCGAAAATTTCTATTTGAAACTTGAAACTTCAAGGATCCCATTCAAGACACATTAGGAAGTGACGTTAACAAGCTAAAATGCTTATAAACCCCGAAAATACTTGGAGAAATCACAAACTTAAGTTGTCGGCTGTGCTATTTCAGATAGACTTCAAGGATCCCATTCAAGACATTAGAAGCTATTGATATTGGTGTTGAAGTTATTGATGTTGAAATGCTAATTGCTACTGAAGCTATTGATATTGATGTTGATATGCTTTGCACAAATTTGTATTAGAATTTTCAATCTGAAGTTATTGATGTTGATATGCTAATTGCACAAATTTGTATTAGAATTTCAATCTGGATGAGCAGAGGAACATTAACACACAAAGGTAATAAATTTGTATTAGAATTTAAATCTGGATGAGCAGAGAACATTAACACACGAAGGTAATCAAATATAATCAAGGGTAATCAAATATAATCAAGGGAGAAAAGGTGAGGGCGGTTACACAAAACAGAGATCAACAAATTTTCTGGTTTGTCTCATCTGTGTAATTGGATATACAAATATGAAATACATCTTCTGATGTTTAGGAATAAATAAGCCTACATGTATCTGCCAAATAGGCCAAAAGAACTTTGTACTGTAGACAATAAACCCTCAACCTCTCTAAACCTCTCTTAAGCAGGCTCGCACTAAATAAAAAATGTTTCCAATAAAAAATAATGACCCAGAATCACAAGAATAAGGAAGACAATAAAGAATTATGCTGGATCACTGAAATCTGAGATACATCAGAGTCATGCGTAGGCAACAATCTATGGCATTAACAATTCTCGAAAACAGAGTCCCATTGTGATTGATAGTCATAGATACACCCCCAGAATAATATTATATTGCCACACAATCATTTCTCGTAAACATAATCAGACATGAAAATGTGACACTTGGACGTTGGAATGACAAGGCTGCTGCTTTCTTAATAAACATACAAATATTTGGTGAAATATCTGTTACTCTGACTCCACAAAAAGGGTGATGGCTTAAACCTGAGCACTTTTCAGGAGCCCATCAGCACCATATTACCCAGCATGATCAATTGCTATATTCATATCTTAACTTCTTAATACATCTGCAAAACCATAACCTGAAATTACTATGCCTGCAGCGATATTTATTCAAAGTTGTACTGGCTTGAATCTTGGCCTAAAATCAGGTCTCCAGTTAGTGTCAAAGAACATTACAAGGAAAGGCTGAAAATGTGACACTTGGACGTTGGAATGACAAGGCTGCTGCTTTCATAATAAACATACAAATATTTGGTGAAATATCTGTTACTCTGACTCCCCAAAAAGGGTGATGGGTTAAACTTGAGCACTTTTCAGGAGCCCATCAGCACCATATTACCCAGCATGATCAAGTGCTATATTCATATCTTAACTTCTTAATACATCTGCAAAACCATAACCTGAAATTACTATGCCTGCAGCGATATTTATTCAAAGTTGTGCTGGCTTGAATCTTGGCATAAAATCAAGTCTCCAGTTAGTGTCAAAGAAAATTACAAGGAAAGGCAATTTGTAAAGATGTTGCCCAAGCTTCATGCTGCGGAATTCAACTAACCTGCTCCCCAATCAAATCAAGGCCAACAAGGAGGAAAGAAAGCCCTTCAAACAGTAAAAAGTAAAAATAAATTACTTGAGCAGACAATAAACTCCTAGCAGAGGTTAAAAGAAGAAAAGCTAAAGCCAATTCTTTCTAAAAGCCGATTGGCTATGCTAAAGCCAATTCTTTCTAATAAAACCGATTGGCTTTCTTTTTAAAGGGTTGTTTCTGCTGTTGTTCGCCCAAATTGTTGAGTACATCAAGGGACGACTCTGAAACAACACGGCGATACTTTGGGTGTTCTAATTGAGGACATGATTCCTTTTCCATAAAAGAAACCAAATCAGCTTCAGATGATTTGCCCAACTTTTTTGTCACCACCCATTCACAAGCACTGCCAAGTTGAAAGAGCCCAGAGATCATGGCATTGAATTTTGTTACAGACATTGTGTTTTCAAAGAGAATATATGGAACAATGATAGGGAACCATCTTGGTGCAGGAAGTATAGTAAAGAACGACATGATAGCAGACATATAGCATATGGAAATTGAGCTTATGGAAAAAACATAGCTATTGGAAGGATGATGCAAAAATGAGTGAATGAATAAATAGAAAGGAGATATGAGCTTTCACAGCAAAAAGAAAAGGCATATTAATTTTGCCTTCTTCGGGAAACCAATCTGCAGACACAACAGAAAGAGCAAAGAGTTGTGAATAAGAAACAAGAGGAAAACTCATTCAGCGATTAAAAATCAAAATAAATAACTTACAAGAACTTCACCACATATGTCATAAATAACCATTAAAGCAGATTGCAAAAAGCACCTCCTTAATGTTTTAGTTTTCCTAAAATTGTGTATTATGGACTAAAAACAACCTCCTTAGAATGGATTAACAGATTTTGTTTGGTGGACACTAACGGAATAACTGCATTGGACCCAAGTTATCATCTCCAATAACCTTCTCACCAAAGCAGACTATGCTGCAATGTCGGCCAAGAGCCAACTCCTGAGAACAAGAAGCAGGATACCACCGCTAACAACTACTCCAATATCTTCATCCTCCTTGGCAGAATAAGAAAGCTGGCTATAAAAGAACTGCTAACGACTACTCCAATATCTTCACCCCCCTTGGCAGAATAAATGTGGCAATAAAACTTAAAAGACATTTGGGATCGAGTTTGGCAAAAATAAAAAGTATGGAAAATAGCATTTTGAGATAAACACTAACATGACATGCTCTGGATTTGCAGTAGAACACTCAAATGACCTTCGGCTATTTTAGTTCAAATCAATAATCAGCATGCCTCTTCAGTCATAGTTTGAATCCCATATTAACTATTGGATGAAAGGCTGAAAGACTCATGGAATCGATAATCAACATGCCTCTTATTTTATTAACGTATTTCAGTTCAAATCGATAATCAGCATGCCTCTTCTGTCATAGTTCGAATCCCATATTAACGATTGGATGAAAGGCTGAAAGACTCACGGAATCGATAATATGCCTCTAATATGCCTCTTCTGTCATACTTCGAATCCCATATTAACTATTGATGAAAGGCTGAAAGACTCATGGAATTGATGACATCTGGTGGTTGAAATGCCATTCCCATATGGTAGAAGATAATCACTACCTGTGTGACTTGGTGCACTCCCTTTTATCATTTCCATATGGTAGAAGATAATCACTACCTGTGTGACTTGGTGCACTTCCTTTTATCATTTCCATATGGTAGAAGATAATTACGACCTGTGTGACTTGGTGCACTCCCTTTTATCATTTTGTATTGCATCAGATAATGTTGTTTGTCCAACTTTCTAAAAGATTAATTTTGAAAAACGTTGAAACCCTTTCAAGGATATAATGAGTAATGGAATCATCAGATATCTAGAGGGCTGAAAGGATATGAACACCAACCTGCACCTCTTACAGGGGATAGATGTTGTGGTTGCGCAATCTACTCAAAGTGGGGTATGAGGCACCCACGTGCTATTTTCATTATCCAAAATATCCTTGGTCAAAGCCCCAGAGGAACCAATGGATATGAGCACCAATCTGCAACTCTGCACCTCTTACAGGGACAAGAGTGGTGGTTGTGCAGTATACTGAGCCGCTGAATGGGTTTGGGTAGACAATGATACATGATAAAGGGGAAAGTCCTATAAACCCCTGGCATTATGCATACTCCGGTAAAAAGGAGGATACATTTCTTCAACTATCTTGCTGAAGCTCTGGCACTCATTTTAGAGTGTCTGCTTTTATTAATCTTGATCTCAATACCACGCTTCAAACAGAGAAAAAGGTGAGTGTAGATTCCTGATTGTTGTAATAATCAAGGGTTCGTCCATCATCAAGATGCTTTCCTGCGAAGATCAGACGCTTTTGGTCGGAGGGAATCCCTTCTTTGGCCTGGATCTTATCTTTGACATCTTTAACGGTGCCAAAGCTCTCAACCTCCAGAGTGACGGTCTATAAGAGTTTTGACAAACAACTGCATCTTGAAACTGGAATATAACTAGCAGATATACCTGTAAATCATCACAAGCAATTTTTTTGGTCAAAATTGTTTATTTATGTACATATTACGAAAATACAATACCAAATTCCATAAGAAAATGATAGACCATTGCCTCCCAAGGAGGACAAATGCAATTCATAAAAAAAACTATCTAAGCCAAAACTTTAAGCAATTGCCAAAAAGATAACTCTTCACATAAAACGAGTAGGAACTCTAACAAGGTTGCATATAATTTTATACAATAGCTACAAAGACAATAAAATGCAGAACACAATATGGCCTTGATAGCCAAATTTCCGTTCTAAATAAAATAAACGAATTAGTAAAACAAATTCTACAATTCGAGGGCTTACACAGAAGAACCTATAAATAGAAACCGATAAAAGGCAAAAACCCTAACAGCTTACACATCGAGAAATATAAGCTACAGAAAATAAATATGACTGTCAATAACCACATACAGTCAGAGGCACAGCGGAAACTGTAGAAACCAGAACAAAAATCAAAATTGACAAAACGTACACCTACCATATTAATGGCGTAAGTTGTCAGATGGTCACCTCAGATCTGACTCAGTGTGTTGGATATTTGACGTTAAGGGGAAAGCAACCCCCAGTTGCCGCAAAGTGAAGAAGTTGGTAGGTCTGGCCTCCACCACCCCTGAAAGGTGGTCAGTGTGCTGTTGCCTGAAGAGTGTCTATTCCCAATTCCCCAACGTTAATTCAGCTGCTGTCTTTGGTCTCCCATGATCCTGCGGTGTTAATCTTCCCTTCAAAATTTCTCTCCAGACCAACTCACAACACATACCTTCCTGTATTACTTATAGATCTGCAATGAAGAAATGCAACAAAAGAAATATAAAATACAAGCAAAGATATAAATAACTCCAATACCCAAAAGAAATCTTTTATTAATGGTATCACCTCAAAGTTGGCTCGAGGTTGATGGTCCCCTCACCTCCTCCATGCCCCAGACCGATGATGATCTCTCTAACTTGGTAGATGTTTGAAACGCTCACAGAATTAATGAAAGTAGAGGAAAAAAGTGGATATGGTCACCGATCTCCACTTCTAATAGGGTGTACAGATGTCGCAGTTGTCACAGTTGTGCACTCCACTGAGTAATTGTTCCTGCTCTGCTAAATGGCTGGGAGTTTCGTTGTGAATCCAACAGCAATTGTGGACAGCTTTGAGCAGATACTAGTGGAATTCCTAAACCAGAGATAAACTTTGTTTACAATTACATATCAATGGAAAAGCAAAGAGCAAGAAACTGACAAAGTCAAGACTACCTCTATATCTTCTCAAATGCCAATGAAAGTTTGCAACACTGAAGTTACCTGCCTCCCTAAGGGTTTTGATTATATCCCAAAATCAATGTAATTCACTTTACATGCAATAAGAGAATTCGGAAAAAGGTTCAACTTAGAGGAGAAGTTCTATTTGCAGGAAAGAAAATCTACCAAGCTCTTCATAAGCAAAGATCTAATGTCTCCTTCACTGTTGTTATGAGACCCATCATGCAAGAACATTTGCACCATATAAGAGATTGGGAAGAGGATCTCATTGCTGCCATGTAACACTACTCCTTTAAGCAACATATAACATAGGAACCCCTATAATCACAGAATCCTTCACTGTTGTTATGAGACCCATCATACAAGAACATTTGCACCATATAAGAGATTGGGAAGAGGATCTCATTGCTGCCATGTAACACTACTCCTTTAAGCAACATATAACATAGGAACCCCTATAATCACAGAATTCTGTGTAACAGAATTCAAGGAGGAAATCTGTTACACATCGAATTGTATATCACATTGGAGAGGAATCTAATTGAAATCTATATCATAGGTACGAAATTACATTGTCTCATGATGGAAAATTTGCATGTAGT
This sequence comes from Pinus albicaulis, assembly GCA_034641835.2. NCBI lineage: Eukaryota > Viridiplantae > Streptophyta > Pinopsida > Pinales > Pinaceae > Pinus > Pinus albicaulis. Next base: position 416,563,510 of record CM076579.1, on the reverse strand, counting down.
GAAATATGGATCCATGGAAATTTCATGAAATGTTATTGATGTCAAGAGCATCCCTGGGTCTCCTAATCGCTACAAAGTTGATTGGTTGGAAGAAAGTCCAAAACATGTTTAGTTCTCCATATTGTAAAAGAACATGAGGACATGTTGATGATGCTATTCACCTACTCTCTTGAAGTAAAAAGAAGGAATCGCATCAGATGTTTATGCAGCTCAAAGAAGGGCACCTTGGTCTCTTTAAAGGTAACACAGGCATTGCTAAGAAAAGGATGAAGTATTGGTTCAAGAAGATCCTTCTAACTCCCTTGAAGATAATGGCAATCCAGATTTAAAGAAAGAAAGCTTTGAAGTCCCTCTGACGCATGATGATCTACTTCTGCGAAGAAGAAGCTAGTTACAGATTATAATGTTCCTCTATTATCTTCCAACCAGCCCTTAAACTTGGTAGTTAAAAAGGGGACTTGTAATTAAACATGAGGAAAATTCAGAGCTGATCGATTAGTTGGGGTTGAGGTAACAACATGTCATCATCTTGAACGGCAGCCTTGAGACTCGTAATAATTTTCTCATCAATCTGGATCAGACCTTATATTTGGGACAAAATAGAGGCAGATCATATCATATATATAGTGTGCTTTGAAGGACCACAAGTATTTGATAATGACCACCAAGAGGGAAGTCTGACTTTGACCCTATCACAGGTTTGTTACCGGATATTGTGGATATGGTGGATGTGATGATGACAAAAGGGCAGATAAGCAAGGTGGGCATTTCCCTTCTCATAAGAAGAATAGAATCTGATAAGCCAGTGTTGATGAAGATGACAGAACTAATCTGAAAGAAAATCTCAAGGTTTTTCAAATTGTTGTTCCAAGTGATGATGAGGAGGATGAAGACTGCCAAGAAACAGAGCACTTAATGAATTTAAAAAATTTTAATGATGAGGATTGTATTGTTAAAATGCCCATCAAAGACTTGAACCATTTTCAGCATCTAGTATATGATTGTTTTCAGGCAAATAATAGTCTTTTCTAAAAAAAGTATGAAGGTGGGCTTAATCTTACTGCATATCGAAGTGTTGAATAAGGACAGCTCAAATATGGGATTTGAACAAGATAGAGTATGATCTTTCAGTTGTGAATAAAACTGCCAGACCTCTCCGCTCTGAAGTTGAATTTTTGGATATGACATCGTGCATAAAGAAATCAAAATTCGGGGGATTGAAATTCCCACTTCTCTCCCAAGGTTAGCAAAATTTGAAGCCATGCATCACTGCAGTTTTGATGGGCCAGGTTTGTGTTTCAAAATGACATTGGTAAGTATTTCTGAAATTTTCTGCAAAAGATATTTCAAAATTTTGATGCATTGTGGACAATCGGGTGTGCTCACTTTGGTTGTGCCTATGGAATCAAGCAAATGTTCAAAAACAAGTTTCAAGAATAAAATATCAATTGTTTCACTTTCCATTTTTTTAAGAACAAAATAACTTTTGATGATGATAAGAATGGAGAAATTAAGTTTTGGACTGCATATAAATTTGGTAAATTCAGGCAATATGAACAAAAGGTTGATCTAGAGAATGCGACAGCTTGTGACCTGATGTGAAGGATGCAATTTTTTCTTATGAACTGTTTTCACAAAAAAAAAGTGAACACCAGCGGTTTAATACACTTACAGCAAAGACTAAAACACATGACCATTCAAGGTTCAACGTGTCTCTATTTTACCATGATCAAACACAGACAGTTTCATAGTGCCGACAAAATCATTACATAGTTGCATTGGCTCACTGGTTTCTTGCACATCTTTCATTTCGATGGGATTCAAGGGTTCTCAAGTGGTTCCAAGAACACTTGTACCCCACTTGAAGCCAAATGTTAGCCACAATTTTGGCATGTGAAAAGCTTGCTCGGTAGCGGTGGAGAAACAAAGAAGCAAAAATCGCGATCGGGATTAAATCGGCGAGGAGAACAAATCGGAAAAAATCGTAAAAATCGGGAAAAAATCGGCACAAACAAAAATATTCATTTTTTTTCAATTTTTTTAATATCTAAAGCACCCACAACATAAAATAAATGCTTTGACACATAAATATGAAAAAAAAAACTAATATATAAGACGTGTAATATCATGTCTAGTGCTACATCACACATAATAGTGAATCATGTCCTGAATACTAAGTCCCGAGTCTCAACTCAACCTCAAAATATCAACAAAAAATATAATAATGTATCTCATATCATGAGTCATAATGTTATATACAAGGGAATGCACCAAATGACCTATACTACTGATTTCCTCTGCCCCTCTTGCGAGAAAATGTAACAGCTTTCCCTCTAGACGAAGAAGCTGGCGGGGCTGGCAATGGACTCTGTTGTGCTCCAGATCCTGAAGCACCAGGAGCTAAAGGAGGCATACCACGTCCTCTACCAGTAGCAGGGGTAGGTGGTGTCACCTCCTCCTCCTGTTGTTGCTCCTCCTCCTCCTCCTCATGAAACTCATCATTGATTCATCGCTACTAGAAATGGGATCATCAACAAGAGATACATAAACATCATCTAGCTCAAAGTCTTTGGACTTGGATTGCTCAACCTTATAACATGATAGAAATTGAAAAAGTTTAACATGCCTAACCAATGATTTTGGTTTGAGTGAAGGGTTCATCTCCTCAACCTTAAAACGCGGTAGAAAAAGATTAACATGCCTAACCAGTTGTTTTCCTTTGAGTGAAGGGTACATTCTTGTTAAGGCCACGGTAGGGGAGTTCAACAATCAATACCACCAACATCAACAAAGTTCAACAATCAATGCCACCAACATCAAGGTTCGTAAAGGACTTCATACTCTTGATCAAATGCCAATCTCATACCCTTACACATAATAGAATCAAATGGAAACAATGCAAATCCCCAAACCATGAAACCCTGAAAACCATTAAGTCTGCTGAATTTTCAGTGAAATCTAAAATTCTAGTTTCTCCATATGAAATCCAATGAGGTCGAAACCACTCTTAAACATCCTGAGTCATTTCATGGTAATGTTAAAAATTTAAGTAAAAGGATTTTACTTTAAGAATTTAACATTACTATTAACTGCCAACAGGGTGTGTCAGGAAAATGAGAGGGCTGCAAAAATGACAAAAAAAAAAAATCGATTTTTGAATTTATAGGGTTGCTGTTTGATGGGCCCACGATTTTTTTACGATCGGCGATTTTTTCAAAAAATCGGGAAAAAATCGCCGATAAAATCGTTGAGTTGAAAAAATCGCGATAAAATCGCGATGTTTGCTTCTATGAGAAACATAATAGATCCAACAAGCGGCATAAGGACAGGCACTATTAGTACAATGTTCATATGAGCTTTCTAAGTTTTTTCAATTGCCATGGTATCCAAACAAGACGATACAACAGTAGATCAAAAAACTAAGTCAAAATGAGCTACAAGCATCTACCCAAAACTGTGTCAATCTGATTTTACAGCAAGAACATATGTTCATGTATTTTCAAAATGGCCCACCAAATCGATCCATCCACAATTCTATTCGTGGATCTTCAAGTACATGAACAGAATGCAACAATGGTTGCAATCGGTTACAGTAACTATGCTCTTGAGGACACATTGTGATAAACTAGTCTTCCTTGATCACAGATTGGGGCATTGCATTGTGAATGAAAAAAACCATACACAATAAGAGGATCGCAACTCCAAGTGAGATGAGAACTTGTATACCCATGTAAATGACAGAGCTGAGGTGTCAAATCCTCAAAGTCACAGGACACAGAACTTACTGCTGTAAACTGAAGCTAACAAGCAACAGCCATAATGTATGCAGGCCTCTTATAGCTCCAAAGCAACAACTCCTGTGACATCCAGGAAACCAAAATTTGCTAGGCATATTTGTCCAGAAGGGCATAAACTCTAGTTGCATCAGACTGAGGACATTAGAAAAGCAGCATCAACCTCACATTGTACTTAGCCAAATGCAATTTAGTATCAAATGATTGTGGATTGATAGCTTAAAAATCAGAATGTTGATGGAAAGAACTATGGTAAATAGATGCTCCAAAGGTGGAACATGTGAGGTCTAAGAGGAACCTGTGTGCAAAAATTGATAGTCGATGCATTGTGAAATTTTCATTTCAGGACAAGAAGTACCTGTACCTTATAATGGTAGACCTTCCTAGTGGTGATAAAATGACTCTTCTTATGCGAGAGGATGTTGCATGTTTCTGTATCTGAGAGAGTATCTTGGCTATTCACTCCATTTATGACACAGTAGTAACATCCAGTTATCATAGTTGATAAAAGTGTGTTACAGGATTTGTTGAGCAATTCAAAGAGTGATTATTGAGATTACTATTGTAGAAGTGAACCTACCAAGCAACAACTATAATGTACACAGACCTCTTATAGCTACAAAGCAACAACTACAAGGACATCTAGGAAACCAAAATTTGTTGGGCATATTTGTACAAAAGAGAAAACTCCAGTTGCATTAGAGTCTAAACACATCAAACTGAGGATATTAGAAAAGCAGAGTCAACCTCACATCAGACTAATTTTTCTCTGGAAGACATTAACACTATATAGCAATAGATCAAAAAACTAAGTCAAAATGAGCTAGAAGCATCTACCCGAAACTGTGTCAATCAGATTTTACAGCAAGAATATATAATCATGTATTTTCAAAATGGTCCATCAAATCGATCCATCCACAATTCTATTTGTGGATCTTCAAGTACATCAACAGCATGCAACAATGGTTGTGATGGGTTAGAGTGACTATGCTCTTGAGGAAACCATTGTGATAAACTAGTCTTCCTTGATCAAAGGTTGGGACAATGCATCGTGAATGAAAAAACCCTACACAATAAGGGGATCTCAACTCCAAGTGAGTTGAGAGCATATCATGAATATAAACCTAAGTATACCCCTGTAAATGTCACAGCTGAGGTGCCAAATCCTCAGAGTCACAAGAAACAGAACTTACTGCTGTAAAGGTGAAACTAACAAGCAACAGTCATAATGTACAGAGGCCTCTTATAGCTACAAAGCAACTCCTGTGACATCTAGGAAACCAAAATTTGCTGGGCATATTTGTACAGAAGAGTATAATCTCCAGTTGCATCAGACACATCAAACTGAGGATATTAGAAAAGCAGCATCAACCTCACAATGTACTTAGCCAAACGTAATTGAGTATCAAATTATTGTGGAATGACAGCTTAAAATAAAATCAGAATGTGGATGGAAAGAAATATGGTAAATAGATGCTCTAAAGGTGGAACATATGAGGTCTAAGAGGAATCTGTGTGTAGAAATTGATAGCTGATGCATTGTGAAATTTTCATTTCAGGACAAGGAATACTTGTACCTTATAATGGGAGACCTGGCTGGTGGTGATAGAATGACTCTTATTATGCGAGAGGATGTCGCATGTTTCTATATCTTAGAGAGTATCTTGGCTATTCACTCCATTTATGACAGAGTAGCAACATCCAGTTATCATATTTGATAAAAGTATGTTAGAGGATTTGTTCAACAATTCAAAGAGTGATTATTGAGATTAAGATTGTAGAAGTTAAGCTAGAGAGCAACAATTATAATGTAGACATGCCTCTTATAGCTACAAAGTAAACAACTCCTATAACATCTAGAAAACAAAAATTTGTTGGGCATATTTGTAAAAAAGAGAAAACTCCAGCTGCATTAGACACATCAGACCATGAGAAAATTAGAGAAGAAGTGTCAACCTCACATTGTAATTAGCCAATTACAATTTAGTATCAAATGATTGTGGAATGACAGCTTACAAAAAAATCATAATGTTGATGGAAGGAACTAAGGTAAATAGATGCTCTAAAGGTGGAACATGTGACTTCTAAGAGGAACCTGCGTGTGAAATTTTCATTTCAGGACAAGGAATACTTGTACCTTACAATGGGAGACCTGGCTGGTGGTGATAGAATGACTCTTATTATGCGAGAGGATGTCGCAAGTTTCTATATCTTAGAGAGTATCTTGGCTATTCACTCCATTTATGACAGAGTAGCAACATCCAGTTATCATATTTGATAAAAGTATGTTTAGAGGATTTGTTCAACAATTCAAAGAGTGATTATTGAGATTAATATTGTAGAAGTTAAGCTAGCGAGCAACAATTATAACGTAGACAGGCCTCTTATAGCTACAAAGCAACAACTCCTATAACATCTAGAAAACAAAAAAAAATTGGCTATATTTGTACAAAAGAGAAAACTCCAGTTGTATCAGACACATCAGACCATGAGAAAATTAGAAAAGCAGTGTTAACCTCACATTGTAATTAGCCAATTACAATTGAGTATCAAATGAATGTGGAATGTAGCTTACAAAAAAATCAGAATGTTGATGGAAGGAACTAAGGTAAATAGATGCTCTAAAGGTGGAACATGTGAGTTCTAAGAGGAACCTGCGTGAAGAAATGGATAGTCAATGCACTGCAAAATTTCAATTGATAGTTGATGCATTGCGAAATTTCAATTCCAGGACACAGAATACTAGTACCTTGTAATACCTTGTAATGGGAGACCTGGCAGGTGGTGATAGAATGACTCTTCTTATGCGAGAAGATGTTGCACGTTTCTATGTTTTAAAGAGTTTCTTGCCTATTCACTCAATTTATGACAAAGTAGCAACATCCAGTTATCATGTTTGATAAAAGAGTGTTAGATGATTAGTACAACCATTCAAAGAGTGATTATTGAGATCACTGCTATAGAAGTGAAGTTAACAAGCAACAGGCATAATGTACACAGGCCTCTTATAGCTACAACACAACAACTCCTGTGGCATCTAAGAAACCAAAATTTTTTGGGCATATTTGTATAGAAGAGCATAAACGCTAATTGCATCAAACACATCAGAATGAGGATATTAGAAAAGCAGTGTCAACTTAACATTAATTGAGTATGAAATGATTGTGAAATGACAACTTACAAAAAATATCAGAAAGTTGATGGAAGGAACTATGGTAAATATATGCTCTAAAGGTGGAACACATGAGGTCTAAGAGGAAACTGCATGTAGAAATTTATATTCGATGCATTGTGAAATTTTCATTTCAGGACAAGAAGTACCTGTACCTTATAATGGTAGACCTTCCTAGTGGGGATAAAATGATTCTTCTTATGCGAGACGATGTTGCATGTTTCTATATCTTAGAGAGTATCTTGGTTATTCACTCCATTTATGACAGAGTAGCAACATCCAGTTATCATAGTTGATAAAAGTGTGTTAGAGGATTTGTTCAGCAATTCAGAGAGTGATTATTGAGATTACTATTGTAGAAGTGAACCAAGCAAGCAACAACCATAATGTACACAGGCCTCTTATAGCTACAAAGCAACAACTACAATGAGATCTAGGAAACCAAAATTTGTTGGGCATGCTGGTACAAAAGAGAACTCCAGTTGCATTAGAGTCCAGACACATCAAACTGACGATATTAGAAAAGTTGTTAAATTCTGAAGATGTTCTATGCTTAGATGCAAATAGAACTTACCAGTAGATCGATGGAAGACAAGCCAAAAACAGAGATAAAGAATGGTGGCGTTACGGCGATCAGCAGGATGCTTCAACAAGCAAAGTCTTCATAAGGTCAGCCACCCACATGTGTCACACAAACCCAAGACGTTTCATCAAGAATACTTCATCAAGATGCAGCTCCAAGAAGCCCTAAACGCAGAACCAAGAACACTGCTCCATCACCATCCAAGAGAGAATAAAATGTCTCCACAAAGTGTGTGTATCAAATGTACTCCAAGTCTCTCCAATATATAGGCATCTGTGGGGGTGTGTGACACATCTCTTATGCATGTGGGATAAAACAGGCCGACCTTGCACATGTGGAATAAATTTAAAATACATGTTCTTCTCATCCAATCAAGATGATCTTTAGATCGATCTTGCACCTCTCCGAAAGAGGAATCCAATAAAATTATTGGCATCGTCATTTGAGCATCACAACATGGAGTTTAGACCTAGTTGCCCAAAATTAACACTCTCTCTCAACTAGGGAGAACTCCATCCACTAGTGCCATCCAAACATCGCGCGTCATCCCACCGTAACTTGCTTTGCTAGCGTCTTTATTTCAGAACAAAAGGTGAGTCACAAAGACATCACTTACAGCTAACCCGAAGTCAGCTCAGAGGTCCAAAACCTCTATAGGACTCAAAGGAGTCACACACCAACCCAAAGTTGGTTAAACTGATCCGAAATCAGTTGGAGGTCCGAAACCTCACTTGGACTCGAGAGAGTCATATACTAACTCGATGTTAGTTTCACTGACCCGAAGTCAGTTGGAGGTCTGAAACCTCGCTAGACTTGATCCCATCAAGTGGTTGGACACATGCCATCCTATACATAGAGACTACGGCAATCTTCGATGCGTCCATCAGTCTTGCTATGGTCTCTATTCAAATTTCCCACCTCATTGTCCAAATGAGAGGTACTTCCCATGCATACGAGGCACAGATCAAAGAGAGGTAAACCAACTCAATATCATCACGGTGGGGCGGAAGCACACCAACAAGATTTGGCAAGCCTAGCCCTGTGGTTGCTCATAGCTCCAAGAAGTTATCCCCAAAGCCCCCCTGGAGCTCCCAGAGCTCATCGTCCAACAGGACCCTCGGAATAAGGTCGTTCCACGGTTCCAAGATTCTCACGGAAGGTTAGGAACATGACCTTCCCCCAAGGGCTTTGTGAGAATATTCGCGACCTGCTCATCAGTTCCTATATGATCGAGCCTTACCGCGCCTTGTTGTACCATATAACAGATAAAATGGTACCAGACATCAACATGCTTGGATTGATCGTGGAACACGGGATTCTCTGACAAACGAATCCCTCTCTGGTTATCACAAAGGATAATGGTGGCAACTAGCACATGCTCGAACAGCGCACTAAAGAGCTTTCGCACCCAAGTGGCTTCACAACGGGCCATACATGCTGCAATGTATTCGGCCTCAGCGGTGCTCAAAGCTACCGACTTCTGCTTCCTGCACGAAGCAGACCCAAGTGTGAAGCAGCATCCAGATGTGCTCTTGTGATCCACCACATTGCCAGCCCAATCGGCATCAGTATATCCACGGAGACTCAAACTCCCGACAGTGTATCTTAGCCCATGGTTTATCGTGCCCCAGAGATATCTCAAGAATTTCTTGGCACCAACCCAGTGAATGTTATGAGGATCAACCATGTGTTGACTCAAAGTGTTCACTGCACAACATACGTCCAAACGAATGTTCCCTAAGAACATCAGGGCCCCTACGAGTTGACGATATTTAGTAGGATTTGCTAGCATAAGCCCAGCAGCGCTTTCACTCAACTTCTTAAAGTTGAGCTCCGTCGGTGTCGACACAGACTTACAGTCCATCATTCCAAATTTTTCAGCAGATTCACAATACATTTTCCTTGAGAGAGGAAAATTTTGCCAGGTCTCTACCAGACCTTCAGGCCTAGGAAGTAATGTATCAGTCCTGGGTCCTTCATCGAAAGCGAGCTCCCTCTTCCACTGATGAATGAGAGGGTCAACACCTTTCAGGAAGAGATCGTCCACATAGAGAACCAAAATGAGAGGCTTTTCTCTATCAACCTTGAAGTAAAGGTTCGGATCAGTATTACTGTGAGTAAAGCCCAGCTTCATCAAGTAGCTATCCTCTCGTACCAAGCTCTGGGGCTAGCTTCAACCCATAGAAGGATTTCTTCAACCTACAAACATGGGTGTCTCAATCCTAGACTTCGAACCCCAGAGGTTGCTCTACATACACCTCTTCCTTTATCGCACCATGCAGAAAGGCGATCTTCACATCCATCTGATGAAGATTCCATCCTTGCGTAGTAGCAAGGGTAATGATAGATCACAAGTGCAATCATAATCAATGCCTTCCCAGAGAGAAGTCTCAAGAAACACATCTTGCCTTGTACTTTTCAGCACTCTCATCAGATCCATGCTTGTTCTTATAGAGCCATATAGAGGTGACAATAGCTTTGTCCTCCAGTCTCGGGACCATATCCCAGACATCATCCTTCATAATGGACTCATACTCTATGTGTATAGCATCCTTCCATACTTGATGCTTTACGACTTCTTCAAATGATCCAGGCTCATATTGTACTCATGGCTGCTAGATACCCTTGGTATCTATATGGCTTCTTACTTTCCCGGAATGTCCCCCTTTGGAGCCATATGTCTCTCGGCATCCTCCAGAGTACCCCTGAGCCATGAGAGTCTTCTCTAGCAACGTCATTTTCTCAGGAGCATTCACGATTGTGGTCTCCCTCTTAATGCCAGCTCCTCTACAGAGGTGTCGTTATCAGTCCTTAGAATCTTGATCTTCTTCTTCAGGCAGCATATCAGATAGATCAGAATGTATCGACAGCCAGACATCAGATGTCTTTGTGATATTTAAGGGAAAAAAGGATCCCCCTTTTTATGCTTTCCTGCGATTCTGATATATGCCTTTATGACAGACAATTGTTTTATACTTTCCTTTGGTTGCCTGTAGCTGCTGCACTGATATATGACTGTTGCAATCCAGAATTTAGCCTCTCTTGTTGGGGAAGAATTTACGATACATCGTGGATAGTTAACTCCAGCAATGTAATTCTGAGGATAACACTAGCAACACAATCTCTAGGATAATGAAAGACCCAACCAGCGTCAACAATGACAAACTGGTCACCTTTTCTTCTTAGTACTCGGTTCTGGAAGCTCAACTTTAGGAATCAGGAAATCGAGTCTTCTTGTAGTCTCTTCCAAGCTTGCAGAACCGAGGTTTGTACAAGTGTAACTTGCCCACAGATTCAAGGTCTTCGAGTTTATTCATTTACCACAACAAAGGTAAGCTACAAGACTGTAGGTACAGAACCCAACCAATTTTTTGTCCACTGTCCAAGATGTGACTTATCACAGTTCAATAAATCGAGCTACAAGTCTGGGATTCACTGTTCTAAGGTGACTGTCCTATGTTCCAAGTCCTCCTTCAAGCTTGAGCACCAAGCCTTTACAAATGTAAGCTACAAGACTGTACATAGGTCTGATGTAACTTAACGTTTCCTTAGTACGAGCTCACTACCCTTCAATTTAAAGTTTTCCAGAAGTGTGTCGGACCCTTAAACAAATTTGACCTCTTTACAAGTCTGTCCGAGTAGCTGTCCACAGGTTGGAGTCTTCAAAAGGTCTGTAACAAAGCCTGACAAATGGTGGCTGACTGAGCTTCAATTTGTTAATTGTCTTAGGTCCAAGCCCTTCACAAACTTGCAGATACGAGCTTTCAAGTTTTCACACACTAAACTTCAGATCCTAGCCAGCAATCCGAGCTACTATGGGTGACTACTGCAACAAATCCGAACCCTGAAACAGATACGAGGCTTCAATGTAGACAATTCACACATTGACTGCCATCATGTGTCATAGACAAGGTCACTGTCATCAATTATCATACTCAAGGACACTGCCAACATAAGGATATAGCTACTGTCATCATGTATCATAGTAGTTATCAGATTTACTGTTGTGCCAAGTCACTGAAGTACATAAAAATCATTGCCCTGAGTTAAGGTCATTGTCACAAGCTTACTGCTAATATGAATTCCGTAAATATAGGTATGACTGTCTATGACACTGTCATAATGACAGTGACATAGAATCATAGATTACTTTCTTACTTCCTTATTGATCACTGTAATTTGATTGTGATCAACTTGGCTCCTCGAATTAGCGGCTACAAGAATAATACACTCAGCCTCTCCACCATGAGTTGTTACAGGCATATAAACACGACCTCCAGATATGGAATGTGAACCAATTTGATCTTCTTGATAACTGCGATTTGGCATTAATATTCAACAAATTTTTGTTCGGCTCCTTTAAGAATACTAGGAATTTTAATGACTTAGTCCTCCCATATAGATAGTGATGGTTTGATCCACCAAACATAGCATCCCACTGAGATGCTAACTCTAGAAGGAATATTAGTCATATAAATCATTCGACCCCTCCTCTATAAGGCAATAATTCGACCCCCTTAAAGTCTGCATCTGATGCCAAATGATTCGCTCTCTTCCTTGGTGTCCAACTCGGTCACTTTTTATTGAACTGGGAGTGATTTCGACCTTCACTCAACGGAATTTCGACCTCATGCAATCACAGTATGTACGACCAAAAGAAAAGTATAGTATCTTCAGGAGAAGTCTGTTCCTGGTAATAATGAATTTTGATTCTCCTTTTCAATGCTAGGAATGCAACTCTATAATTCTCAAGAAATTTGGACCAAATTAAGGGGATAACTAGGCCCCAATGGACGAATTGATGAATTGGATACCAACTTGCTTTAATTCCTCTGCAAATACAAGGTTGCACCGACTTGCAGGCTTTTCTCTACTCTTTACGCGAATGTGGCTCGGTCTCATCATCAAATTCACCCTTATCTTCGCAAATGCTTCGCCTTGTAAATAGTTTCACACGCTGCACAAGCTCGATCGGCCTCTTTTAAATTAATATGGTCCTTCAATTATTCCACTATCCGTATCAATAAGAGAATCAACCCACATCCATTTCCACTTTCAGGAAATTTCTATTCGATTTTCCATAAGAGTATGCTTGGCCTGCAAACAATCTTTGCTCCTCCTGCGATTTGGAAAAAATAAATGCCGCCAAATAAACCTTGGATAAATAATTGGGCTTCTTCCACACTGAAGATTAAGGCTTCTTTCAGCAGCTTGGTTACCTAAAAATAGTCCTTATCTCGCTGCCCTAGATTCTCAACTGGATGGGCTTTGTCTTCTCCCGCCTCCGATACCATGTTAAATTCTGAAGACGTTCTATGCTTAGATGCAAATATACAAGTAAGATGTAGATAGAACATATCGGAAGATCGATGGAAGACAAGCTAAAAACAGAGATAAAGAGTGGTGGCATTACGACGATCAGCAGGATGCTTCAACTAGCAAAGTCTTCAAAAGGTCAGCCACCCACATGTGTCACACAAACCCAAGACGTTTCATCAAGAATACTTAATCAAGATGCTGCACCAAGAAGCCCTAAACGCAGAACCAAGAACGCTGCTCCATCACCATCCAAGAGAGAAGAAAATGTCTCCACAAAGTGTGTGTATCAAATGAACCCCAAGTCTCTCCAATATATAGGCCCCTTTCATGTACGATTGTTGAAATTTGATGGATGCATGCTAAATTGAGTAAATTATCTTTTGTTTTATCTTGTTTAAGTTAATGAATAATGATTATTACATAGTCACCAAAGTTATCATAGTTGTTGATATTTTTATCTCATTATCTTCCTTGAACAAAATTTTCATCAAATTCTTTCGAGGTTACCTATGTGAAAGCTCCCTCTCTTTTATTTAACGTTGAAGATTGTAGGATGCCTAGGTCAAACCTCTAAACACATGTCTCCCCTAGTCTTTGAAACTAAATCTGTTCCAATTTTGCTTCAGATTTGTTGATCATGTAACTCCATATGCGACAATATTGCTTCGAGTGTGTTCATCAAGTAACTCCATATGCCACAAAAACATATTGGCATGCTAAGACCTTTTCCATTTTAAAAACCCTTTAAATAATTCTTGATTGTGTGTGTTTGGAGACATTTCTCGAGCTTATCTTGCTTGAACTAAGCCTTTCAATCAGTGTTTGGAACCTTTGAACTCAATCTAGAAATTAGTTTCAAAGCCATAAAAACTGTACCAATCGTTTCTTAGGAAGAACCCCCTTGAGCCAGAGGAAAGCCAGCCAAAAGTGAGAAGAGGATTGGTGGGGTAATAGTGGGCCCCTCTTAATTACATAAAATCTCACACTTGAAGCTTTAAAACATTATCTTGAGAAATGTGAGACTTTGTTGTAACAAGACCTCCACCTCAAACCAACAAAATTGAGTTGTTGTAAAAACTAAGGCACAACTAAAGTTGATTCAAGAAATGGAAGAAATATGTATGTAGGATGAGTTGCAAGGCAAGTTAGTGTGCAAATTAAGGGCCAACTGAAGTTGATTGAAGAATGGCAGAAAGATGCTTCTAGGATGAGGCGTGAAGGGAGTTGCAAGAGTGAGGTTGAAGGCCAAACCCCACTCCAAACCCTGCAAATACAAAGGTTAGAGTCTTTCCTAGCCTTCCAGAAGACCAAAATATTTCAACTCATTATATTGCCTTACTATCATAAGTTCTTGCCAAACATGCTATGATAAGAGATGGACGGAATCCATGATGCTTTTGGCTCCTTCATCTAACATGGAGACGTGATGTTTGAAACAAGGAAATATACGCTAGAATCTAACTAAAATGCAGCAACCAAACACAAAGTTGTAGATATTACGGAGCTGACCAGAAAAATGTGTCATATTTTAATAAAATTGTTGAGATTGAAAAATAGAAGTGAGAAATGTACACCCTCCAATGGCACAAAGTACCTATTCCCCTTCCTAACTGTAGATGGAAACTAGTATGGTCATAAATAGGATTCAAAATTTTGTTTTGTTTCATCCATATCTACAAAATCTACTCAATTACAGGCAAGTTTTGTTTATCCCTATAAATTTCAATTACCATCATTTACTCACATTACACATTATCTATAAATTCACATGCACACACTTGATATAAGAAGCAAAGCAAAGTGTCCAAATTAAACATGGAATCATAAAATTATGTAGCAACAAACACATAAATTCCTTGATCCATACCTCCTTCACCTTCATCAATTGCATCCATGGAATCTGCATCGACCTGCCTTACTTTCCCCACCCCTTGAATTAAAAACAAAAAGCCATGAGCAAAGGTAAGAAATATGAAAGAGAAAAAAAACACGAAAAGTAAAACACCAAACCAAAAATTAGCATGGCCATGCTATTAAAACCAAAATAATAAAAAATAAAAAATAATAACCATAGCTATAGGAAAATAAAAACACAACATGAAATAACAAAAGATGCAAACAACAATAGCAATAAAAGAAAAATGAAAAAAAAAAAACTAAAAATAATAATAACATTGAATGGAGACTCTCCTCTATAAGCCGAGAAAGCGTCTATGGCCAATCAAGGACATCCTGCATCAAAAAAATTAAAAGATATTAAATATAGACCATAAAATCTTATGTGATAAATAAATTCATTTCATTGAATTGTAGCACTACGTCCATCCTTTACTTACATTTCATTGAATTCAATTGATAAATAAATAACAAATAATATAATATCTCTACTTTAAATGAAGACATTAAACCATGTTTACCTCCTGCTCCCGATCATTCGCCTTCACCTATCACATTATGGAATATGCATCATCCCTAAATAACCTAGCCTAATTTATCTCTTCCCCTATTGAGCCAAACAAAAGCCAAGCCAAAAACTATTAAATTAAGACCCAAAAAATCTATGAAGTATCTTATGAGTAATGCTAAACAAAAACACAAAAGACAACTAAAATTTCACAAGAAATATTATTAGCCAAGCCAAAAACTATTAAATTAAGACCAAAAAATTCTATGAAATATCTTATGAGTAATGCTAAACAAAAACACAAAAGACAACTAAAATTTCACAAGAAATATTAAACCAATAATAGAGCATTTTCCTTCACCCATTACATTGTGGAATCCGCGTCATCCTTAAACCCACAAAATGAGTTGTCATAACTTGGTTTAATTTCCCACCTATTAAGCCAAACAAAAGCCAAGCCAAAAAATATTAAATTAAGACCAAAAACCGTTATGAAATATCTTATGAGTAATGTTAAACAAAAACACAAAAGACAACTAAAATTTCACAAGAAATATTAAATGAATAATAAAATGTATTGTTAGAAATATTTAACCAATAATGAAATTTATTTTGTGAAATATTAAACAAATAATTAAATACATTATCTTACAAAGAAAGGTAACTCACCCTCTATGTCATTGCCTCTACCTTTGCCATAACGCCCCACGTTGATATTCAGGGGTTTCATTATTGCTCCACCTTCATATTCAGGGGTTTCATTACACCTCCACCTTCCCTAACTGCATTGAATTTAAATTTAAACAAGGACAATTATAATTAAAAACCAAATAGGAAATTTTAAAATGAGTATGGAATGACGTAATTATGTTAAAGTGAACAAGTAAATTCCTCAATACATACCTTCATCATCTTTTCCCACTACACTTTTGGGATTAAACTCACAAAATGGGTTGTAGGGACAAATTTAATTGCTGCACACATTGAATCCAAAAAAATAATAAAAGAAAAAACACAAAAAATATTAAATTATAATAAAAAATTCTACGAAATATCTTATGGGTAATGTTAAACAAAAACACAAAACACAAATAAAATTTCGCAAAAAATATTAAACCAACAATAAAGCATTTTCCTTCACCCATTACATTGTGGAATCCGCGTCATCCCTAAACCCACAAAATGAGTTGTCATAACTTAGGTTGATTTCTCCCCCAATTGAGCCAACCAAAATCCAAGCCATTAAAAAAAACACAAAAGACAACTAAAATTTCCCAAAAAATATTAAATGAATAAGAAAATGCATCGTCAGAAATATTCAACCAATAATGAAATACATTATCTTATGAAAAAAGGTAAGGGGTAGCATCGACAGCGCAGTTGAGTGGGGACAGCATGGCCAAGGAGGGACAACGCAGTTTAGTGGGGCCCAAGTGAGAGCAAGGCTCTCAAGCATAAAAGGGAGAGGAGGCTCCTCATTCTCGGATTTGATTATGTATCTATGTTTTGCCTCTTGACATTGAACATGCTTTTGTTGTTGAGCAAAGTCTGCAAGTGTTGTTCAGCACACCGGGTGTCTCCAAGCAGAGATCCCAACCTCAGCCCCGGGGGACTTCGAATGCCTGCTCGAGTGAGGAGTTCCGTCCATTCATTTTCAAGTGGGAGCCATAGCATCTTCAGCTAGGGATTACGCACTACTGGGACAGCGCAATCTTGAGGAGAGATCACGCAGTTCTTGGAGGAAGTAGTGCCAGGGGTGGAGATTTATTAGGGGATTCAACCCGAGATAGTGAGAAGGGATCAACCCTTAGCTATTCCTTCATTTTGGTAGAGGAGTAGGCCACCATTTGTAGAGATACATTCAAGGCCAACATATTCCACTAGAACAGTGTTATTCCTCAAGGGAAGTGATTTTCTGGGGTCATCCATTCCGGAAACCCTTTCTGGGCTTTTCTGGGTATTAGGAGGAGAGCTCATTCCCAGAGTTTCGAATTTTTCTGAACTGGGGAATAGCCCCAAAGAGCCATCCTATTCTAGCAGTAGCAGCGGCAGTTTGGAGATAACGTAGTCACTGATAGAGCAGCCATTCCGGGAGTATTTCTGAGATTATTTCCAGCTTGCCTTGTGCAGGCCAAGGTGCCATCATTCTAATGACCTTTGTACTCATTGTATCTTCAATTATATAATAAAATGGCTCAGCGTTCTCCATATTTTGCATTGTTTATGTGATATCTCTCTATTTGTTGTGAATCTTTGTTTATGTCGCTTTATATTGTTGTTTATTTCTACACGAAATATTACACTGGTATCAGAGTTTCATTCTTGGCTCAGTTGTGGGGATCTTTTTCTATGAACAAAGAGGGTAGGCAGAATCTTACCCACCAAAGGCAGTAGAGGTGGAAAATATGGGGGAGTCAAAGAGAAAGGGGGAAGCAACTTTTGGTAACATTTTTAAGGCCTTAATGATTTAGCCAAAGGACAGAAGGGAATGTTGGAAAGACTCAAACAACATAATAAGAATGAGAGCATCCATCAAGAATCCCTAGTTGGGGAGACTTCGGGGATTTCACAGCAATGTGACCACCCTTTACCAACCACTCACCCATCAGCGTTCAGTAGGCCAACCAGGATCACGATGCCTACATTCTTACCTCCAGTACCGAGTGAGAAAGGTAGGCGACATGATCATATGCCCATGGGAGATTATTTCTACAAATGGCAGTCCATGGGGGAAAACTTCAGAGCAGATTTGTCCTTCAGAGATCACTGCCAGCTCAGGCAGGATGAAGAAGGAAGGAACAGTGGGGAGGTCTAGCACGCAGAGTTTAAAGTTGCAGCATACCATTGGGAGGACACCTTTTCCCACGTATGATGGATCCACTGATTGCACGACTCGAGATCAGCTGGAAAAGTTGGATACCTCTTTCCAGCTTGACCAAATAATGGAGGGGGAAGCCATCAAAATGGCTACCTCGCACTTGGAGGATGAGGGCACACAGGATTGCAAGGAGCTCGTGGATACACCTAGTGTGACACAGGACTCACCCTTGTTGGAGACCCCCTCGATCGTGTCGGTTGATATCTTAGTGGAGAGAGTAGAGCCTACCCCAGTAGAGCCATCCATTGAGGTGATGACCGGAGTCGTGTCTGAATCTTCAGGTGGTAGCAACACACAACAGATGGGTGAGGTGCCAGGAGATGTATCCACCTTTGATGAGGCACTAGGAGATACAGAGGTATTAGACGATGGTCGCACATAACGGTGTCATCAGCTTCGAGCCAACCTTCTAGTTTTGAAAGGGCAGGCCACATCAGTACAGGAGGCTATTTTGTTGCAGAACAAGGAACTGGAGGGCAAGAGAGTGGTTTGTGCCGAGTCAGCGACCAAGTAGGCCCTCATTGGGGAACGGTCGGATTCCCTAATGGTACAACTAGAGGGCACATTGGAGCATCAGAGCAACCCCCTTCAGGCATACATAGATGGGGCTAGCAGCACGGTTGGGTCACCTTTGGCCATTGAAGAGAGAGAGACAAAGCTACCTAGTCAGATCTCATGCGTTGACTTGGATAGCGGGATGAGCCGACCTGAGTTGCACAGGGTGCAACATCTACACGTCAGGGTTGCTCTAGGTGTAGGAGTTCACGCATTCGATCCCTCTCTTAGGGTTGGATGGCAAGAGATTCTGGGTTGGTACCCAGTGGAGTGGGTTATGGAAATAGTGATGCACCGCGGTGTAGATCAGCAGGAGCTTCCAGACACTGGAGTTACTGGAAGCCCCGACTGGCATTGGGATCCGGGAAGGACTACCCATCACTTCCCAGGTATGCTAGTTGACTACGACCTAGAAGGTACATTTGACCTAGTAGTTGAGCGTACACATTCACTAGGGGAGTTTCAGCCAGCACTAGTGTCCAACCAGTTTAGGTACAAACTTCTTGAGTTTTCTTGGTATGAGGCTTGTACACAAGATCATGGGATGATCAGCATACTCTGGCAGGAGTTTGACAGAGGAGGGGGCATTGGTAGGCCACCAGACAATGCCTTGTATGGAGTTGGGGATTCTTCACCTTTGTGTGGGGCACAGAGGTTGCATCGCAGCCGAGCAGTGGTGGCATCACTACTGACACATAGGGAGATTCACTTCTCGAACCCCTTGGGGAGGGTTTGGAGTGATGATCCATTCATCGGCGAGTGGAGTGATGCGACGGTAGAGGTGATGATACCGATTGGGGGTGGTCTGACATGTAGAGACACAACTCTAGGCCATCACGTCCAAGGATGTGTGGGAGCATCTAGCATTGAGCAGTGGACTACCGGTGGACATGGAGGTGCATGGTGGTGTACCATAGTGTGTGGGACTGCATTGTGGAGTAGGAGTGTCCTACATCACCTTGAGTACACGCGAGTGACCGGTGCCTTGACACAGACAAGGCACGGGACGATACTGGGTGGTACAACAGTAGCAGGGGGTATCCAGCAGTGTATAGGGGTATGCCGCAGTGTGCAGTGGCATGTCAAGGAGTACATGGATGATTGGTGGTATGCGGGGGTGTACGATGCTGCATAGCAGGGTCTTAGAGTATTGCCTCCAAGGAGACTCATGGGCAGGGACAGCGAGCATACCTTTGGGGGTAGTTCACCCAGGATCGACGAGGAGACAGATGAGCGATACTTGACAGTATCCGTGGGGACTCACACGCCTAACCCTCTTCTACATCACTCACGGGAACAGTCGATTTTGTTGTTGTCCTTTGGCACTCTGGGCATGCGCAGCGGGGTATGCGAGGCTCACCCAAGATATTTGGATGACACTCAGGCTCAGCACACTAGGGGAGAGACTTCTCAGCAGTGGCACCGGGTCTGTGCGCTAGTTGACAGCCACAAGTTAGGGGATGAGATGATCATTTGTAGGGGTGGCACATCAGTCATCATTGAGCCTACTACGCCTAGCGAGTGGGTCATGAGGGAGACATGCGTCACTCTTTTCTCAGGGCATGTCGAGACCATGCATGAGCAGAGGATACTGCGTACAACAAAAGTAGCATCCCAGTATGTGTCTGGGCCCCAGACAATGTATCGACACATTATCGAGAGGGTGGATGGCAAACCCAGTGGAGATGGTTGGCAGGGACAGGAGGGATCCACATACCTTGAGTCGATTGCAAGTATCAGATATCCATCTATTGATTGCATTCGAGGAGTGGCTATTTGTCACATATGACTTCCAGCAATCATCGGTACTACACAGTGGCAGGCACAGGGCAGGTTAGCATGCATCATATTTTCCCATGATATATGGACCCTCTATATTGGTTACATGCAGGGACTAGAGATGAGGCACGGAGGGATTCCTGCAGTTGTCAGAGTTATGGTGCAACAAGTCCGACTATGGGATGTAGAGATTCAGTTGATTGATAGCCCATTCTGTCTCATGATGGTCAGAGTCAAGACAGAGAGTGACCTAGTTCATTGTTGGGTTGGCACATGGGGGTGCACAGAGGCCTTCATCAGATAGCCAAGCAAACTTTCTCTGTTGTTGCATAGATTCAGAGCTGCCTCGGCCGAATGAGCTTGTCTCTCTCAGATCTCCTGCCACTAGGCCTCAGGAGAGGAGGATACAGTCTGGGCATGACGGGGAGTATCTCATGATCAGAGTAGCGCAGCATCAGCATGGTGGCACCTCTACGAGCTTAGCAGGAGACTTGAGTATTACAGCTCTACGTAGCTCGATAACTTCTAGGGTTATCTATATACTACATGAGGCGATCATGTAGATCTTCCATTGGGATTTAGCGAGTCACTGATGGAGTGGGGGACTTCATTAGCATGGCAGGCTAGTGAGTGGAGCAAGTGGAGCTCCCTTCATATCAGGGTGATGCAGAGGACAGGGAAGATTCAGTGGCGCATCTGAGACTCCAACACATTTTGCAGTGACAGTGGGGAGCATCAACTAGAAAGGAGGCTTATTCAGGCATTGCTTGAGGACAAGCAATTTTTGGCAAGGAGGACTGTAATATCCCCAAATT
The DNA here is from genome assembly GCA_034641835.2 of Pinus albicaulis. NCBI lineage: Eukaryota > Viridiplantae > Streptophyta > Pinopsida > Pinales > Pinaceae > Pinus > Pinus albicaulis. The sequence continues at coordinate 416,542,211 of CM076579.1, read as the reverse complement.
AGCAATCAGCTAATTGGGATATTAATTTTGATTAATTTCGGCAAATCCTAATGTTGGGCGGAAATAAAAGAAGTGATGGGACCCATAACCCACACTTAGGAAATAAAGTCTCCCTAAAGTTACTTAGGCAAATATCAGATGACAATGTGGGGCCCATGAGAGCCTAGTGACAGCGTGAGGGAAGGGGTAGCATGGACAACGTGGGCCCATGACAACGCAGTTGAGTGGGGACAGCATGGCCAAGGAGGGACAGCGCAGTTTAGTGGGGCCCAAGTGAGAGCAAGGCTCTTAAGCATAAAAGGGAGAGGAGGCTCCTCATTCTCGGATTCGATAATGCATCTATGTTTTGTCTCTTGACATTGAGCGCGCTTTTGCTGTTCAGCAAAGTCTGCAAGTGTTGTTCAACACACCGAGTGTCTCCAAGCGGAGATCCCAACCTCAGCCCCGGGGGACTTCGATTGCCTGCTTGGGTGAGGAGTTCCATCCATTGATTTTCAAGTGGGAGCCATAACATCTTCAGCTAGGGATTATGCACTACTAGGACAGCGCAGTCTTGAGGAGAGATCGCGCAGTTCTTGGAGGAAGTAGTGTCAGGGATGGAGATTTATCAAGGGATTCAGCCCAGGATAGTGAGAAGGGATCAACCCTTAGCTATTCCTTCATTTTGGTAGAGGAGGAGGCCACCATTTGCAGAGACACATTTAGGACCAACGTATTCCACTGGAACAATGTTATTCCTCAAGGGAGGTGATTTTCCGGGGTCATCCATTCCGGAAACCCTTTCTGGGTTTTTCTAGGTATTAAGAGGAGAGATCATTCCCAAAGTTTCGTATTTTTCAGAGCAGGGGAACAGCCCCAAAGAGCCATCCTATTCCAGGAGTAACAGTAGTAGCAGCAGCAACAGTTTGGAGATAATGCAGTCACTGATAGAGCAGCCGTTCCGGGAGTATTTCTGAGATTATTTCCAACTTGCCTTGTGCAGGCCAAGGTGCCATCATTCTGATAACCTTTGTACTCATTGTATCTTCAGTTATATAATAAAATGGCTCAGTGTTCTCCATATTTTGCATTGTTTATGTGATATCTCTCTATTTGTTGTGAATCCTTGTTTATGTCGCTTTATATTGCTATTTATTTCTACACGGAATATTACAGCCTATTCCCCTCCTAACTGTAGATAGAAACTAGTATGGCCATAAATAGGATTCAAAATTTTGTTTTGTTTCATGCATATCTACAAAATCTACTCAATTAGAGGCAAGTTTTGCTTATCCCTATAAATTTCAATTACCATAATTTACTCACATTACACATTATCTATAAATTCACAAGAACACACATGATATAAGAAGCAAAGCAAAGAGTCCAATTTAAACATGGAATCATAAAATTATGTGCCAGCAAACACGTAAATTCCCTCATACATACCTCCTTCGCCTTCATCAATTATATCTATGGAACCTGCATCAACTTGCCTTACTTTCCCCGTCCATTGAATTAAAAATAGAAAGTCATGAACAAAAGTAAGAAATATACAAGAGAAAACAAAAACGAAAAGTAAAACACCAAACCACAAATTAGCATGGCCATGCTATTAAAAGCAAACAAATAAAAAAAAAAAAAAATTAATAACCATAGTTATAGGAAAATAAAAACACAAGAAGAAATAGAAAAAGATGCTAACAACAATAGCAATAAAAGAAAAATGAAAAAAAAAATTTAAAATATATATAAAAAGAGAATAATAATTTAATAAAAAATAATAATAATAATAATAATAATAATAACAATGAACGGGGACTCTCCTCTATAAGCCAAGAAAGCGTCTATGGCCAATCAAGGACATCCTGCATCAAAAAATTTAAAAGACATTAAATATAGACCATAAAATGTTATGTGATAAATAAATTCATTTCATTGAATTCTAACACTTTATGTCCTTTACTTACATTTCATTGAATTCAATTGATGAATAAATAACAACTAATATAATATCTCTACTTTAAATGAAGACATTAAACCATGTGTACCTCCCTATCATTCGCCTTCAGCTATCATATTATGGAATATGCATCATACCTAAAGAACCTAGCTTAATTTATCTCTCCACCTATTAAGCTAAACAAAAGCCAAGCCAAAAAAATATTAAATTAAGACCAAAAACCTTTATGAAATATCTTATGAGTAATGTTAAACAAAAACACAAAAGACAACTAAAATTTCACAAGAAATATTAAATGAATGATAAAATGTATTGTTAGAAATATTTAACGCATAATGAAATTTATTTTGTGAAATATTAAACAAATAATTAAATACATTATCTTACAAAGAAAGGTAATTCACCCTCTATGTCATTCCCTCTACCTTTCGCTATAACGCCTCACGTCTGTCTCACACAAAGATATTCAGGGGTTTCATTATTGCTCCACCTTCCCTAACTGCATTGAATTTAAATTTAAACAAGCACAAATATAATTAAAAACCAAATGGGAAAATTTAAAATGAGTATGGAATGATATAATTATGTAGAAGTGAACAAGTAAATTCCTCAATACATACCTTCATCATCTTTTCCCACTACACTTTTGGGATTAAAATCACAAAATAGTTTGTATGGGCAAATTTGATTTCTGCACACATTGAATCCAAAAAAAATAATAAAAGAAAAAACACAAAAATATTAAATTATAATCAAAAAATTCTTTGAAATATCTTATGGGTAATGTTAAACAAAAACACAAAAGACAGCTAAAATATCACAAGAAATATTAAATGAATGATAAAATGTATTTTTAGAAATATTTAACCCATAATGAAATTTATTTTGTGAAATATTAAGAAAATAATTAAATACATTATCTTACAAAGAAAGGTAACTCACCCTCTATGTCATTGCGTCTACCTTTTGCTATAACGCCTCATGTTTGTCTCATGCAAAGATATTCAAGGGTTTCATTATTGCTCCACCTTCCCTAACTGCATTGAATTTAAATTTAAACAAGCACAAATATAATTAAAAACCAAATAGGCAAATTTAAAATGAGTATGGAATGATATAATTATGTAGACGTGAACAAGAAAATTCCTTAATACATACCTTCATCATCTTTTCCCACTACACTATTGGGATTAAACTCACAAAATGGGTTGTAGGGACAAATTTAATTTATGCACGCATTGAATCCAAAAAAAATAATAAAAGAAAAAACACAAAAAATATTAAATTATAATCAAAAAATTCTATGAAATATCTTATGGGTAATGTTAAACAAAAACACAAAACACAAAAAAAATTCACAAGAAATATTAAACCAACAATAGAGCATTTTCCTTCACCCATTACATTGTGGAATCTGCCTCATCCCTAAACCCACAAAATGAGTTGTCATAACCTAGGTTGATTTCTCCACCTATTGAGCCAACCAAAATCCAAGCCATTAAAAAAAAAACACAAAAGACAACTAAAATTTCCCAAAAATATTAAATGAATAATAAAATGCATCATCAGAAATATTCAACCAATAATGAAATACATTATCTTATGAAAAAAGGTAACTCGTCCTCTATGTCATTGCCTCTACCTTTGCTATAATGCCCCATGCACAAAAAGATATTTAGGGCTTTCGTTATTGCTCCACCTTCCATGCACAAAAAGAGATGGACAGAATCCATGATGCTTTTGGCTCCTTCATCCAACATGGAGACGTGATGTTTGAAACAAGGAACTATACTCGAGAGCTAGAATCTAACTAACATGCAGCAACCAAACACAAACTTGGAGATATTATGAAGCTGACAAGAAAAATGTGTCATGTTTTAAAAAATTGTTGAGATTGAAATATAGAAGTGAGAAATGTACACCCTCCAATGGCACAAAGTGCCTATTCCCCTTCATAACTGTATATAGAAACTAGTATGGTCATAAATAGGATTCATATTTTTGTTTAGTTTCATGCATATCTACAAAATCTATTCAATTAGAGGCAAGTTTTGCTTATCCCTATAAATTTCAATTACCAGAATTTACTCACATTACACATTATCTATAAATTCACATGAACACACATGATATAAAAAGCAAAGCAAAGAGTCCAATTTAAACATAGAATCATAAAATTATGTAGCAGCAAACATGTAAATTCCCTCATACATACCTCCTTCGCCTTCATCAATTACATCCATGGAATTTGCATCGACCTGCTTTACTTTCCCCGTCCATTGAATTAAAAATAAAAAGTCATGAACAAAAGGTAAGAAATATACAAGAGAAAACAAACACGAAAAGTAAAACATCAAACCACAAATTAGCATGGCCATGCTATTAAAAGCAAAATAAAAAAGAAATAAAAAATAATAACCATACCTATAGGAAAATAAAAACACAAGAAGAAATAGCAAAAGATGCTAACATAAATAGCAATAAAAGAAAAATGAAAAAAACAAAAAAATAAAATATATATAAAAAGAGAAAATAATAATTTAAAAAAAAAAATAATAATAATAATAATAATAACAATGAACGGGGACTCTCCTCTATAAGCGAAGAAAGCGTCTGTGGCCAATCAAGAACATCCTGCATCAAAAAAATTAAAAGATATTAAATATAGACCATAAAATCTTATGTGATAAATAAATTCATTTCATTGAATTCTAACACTACTTTTGTCCTTTACTTACATTTCATTGAATTCAATATAAATAAATAACAAATAATATAATATCTCTAATTTAAATGAAGACATTAAACCATGTGTACCTCCTGCTACCTATCATTCGCATTCACCTATCACATTATGGAATGTGCATCATCCCTAAAGAACCTAGCTTAATTGATCTCTCCACCTATTGAGCCAAACAAAAGCCAAGCCAAAAAATATTAAATTAAGACCAAAAAAATTCTATGAAATATCTTACGAGTAATGTTAAACAAAAACACCAAAGACAACTAAAATTTCACAAAAAATATTAAACCAATAATAGAGCATTTTCCTTCACCCATTACATTGTGGAATCTATGTCTTCCCTAAACCCCCAAAATGAGTTGTCATAACTTGGTTTAATTTCCCACCTATTTAGCCGGATAAAAGCCAAGCCAAAAAATATTAAATTAAGACCAAAAACCTTTATGAAATATCTTATGAGTAATGTTAAACAAAAACACAAAATACAACTAAAATTGCACAAGAAATATTAAATGAATAATAAAATGCATTGTTAGAAATATCTAACCAATAACGAAATTTATTTTGTGAAATATTAAACATATAATTAAATACATTATCTTACAAAGAAAGGTAACTCACCCTCTATGCCATTGCCTCTACCTTTGCTATAACGCCCCACGTCTGTCTCACACAAAGATATTCAGGGGTTTCATTATTGCTCCACCTTCCCTAACTGCATTAAATTTAAATTTAAACAAGAACAAATATAATTAAAAACCAAATAGGAAATTTAAAATGAGTATGGAATGATATAATTATGTAGAAGTGAACAAGTAAATTCCTCAATACATACCTTCGTCATATTTTCCCACTACACTTTTGGGATTAAACTCACAAAATGGGTTGTAGGGACAAATTTAATTTCTGCACACATTGAATCCAAAAATATAATAAAAGAAAAAACACAAAAAATATTAAATTATATTCAAAAAATTCTATGAAATATCTTATGGGTAATGTTAAACCAAAACACAAAACACAAATAAAATTTCACAAGAAATATTAAACCAACAATAGAGGATTTTCCTTCACCCATTACATTGGGGAATCCGCGTCATCCCTAAACCCACAAAATGAGTTGTCATAACCTAGGCTGATTTCTCCACCTATTGAACCAACCAAAATCCAAGCCATTAAACAAAAGCACAAAGGACAACTAAAATTTCCCAAGAAATATTAAATGAATAATAAAATGCATCGTCAGAAATATTCAACCAATAATGAAATTTATTTTGTGAAGTATTAAATAAATAATGAAATACATTATCTTATGAAAAAAGGTAACTCGTCCTCTATGTCGTTGCCTCTACCTTTGCTATAACGCCCCATGCACAAAAAGATATTTAGGGCTTTCATTATTGCTCCACCTTCCACGCACAAAAAAAGATGGACGGAATCCATGATGCTTTTGGCTCCTTCATCCAACATGGAGATGTGATGTTTGAAACAAGGAACTATACTCGGGAGCTAGAATCTAACTAACACGCAAAAACCAAACACAAAGTTGTAGATATTATGGAGCTGACAAGAAAAATGGGTCATGTTTTAAAAAATTGTTGAAATTGAAATATAGAAGTGAGAAATGTACACCCTCCAATGGTTATTCCCCTTCCTAATTGTAGATGGAAACTAGTATCGTCATAAATAGGATTCAAATTTTTGTTTTGTTTCATGCATATCTACAAAATATACTCAATTAGAGGCAAGTTTTGTTAATCCCTATAAATTTCAATTACCAGAATTTACTCACATTACACATTATCTATAAATTCACATGAACACACATGAAATAAGAAGCAAAGAAAAGAGTCCAATTTAAGCATGGAATCATAAAATTATGTAACAACAAACACGTAAATTCCCTCATACATACCTCCTTCGCCTTCATCAAACATCCATGGAATCTACATCGACCTACCTTACTTTCCTCATAAAAAACAAAAGGCCATGAACAAAGCAAGAAATACACAAAAGAAAAACATCAAACCACAAATTAGCATGGCCATGCTATTAAAAGCAAAATAATAAAAATATAAAAAATAGTAACCATAGCTATAAGGAAATAAAAACACAAGAAGGAATAGAAAAGATGCAAACAACAATACAATAAAAGAAAAATTAAAATATTAAAAAAAAAACTAAAAATAATAATAATAATAATAATAAGAATGAAAGGGGACTCTCTTCTATAAGTCGATAAAGCATCTATGGCCAATCAAGGACATCCTTCATCAAAAAAATAAGGATATTAAATACAGACCATAAAATCTTATGTGAAAGATTAAATACACATCAAATATCTTATGGGAAATATGAAACAGAGACCAACATCAAGAGGATTTCATCACAGATCACATGGATTTTACACCAAAGAGAACTCACCTTTGCCTCTACCTCTTCATTATAATGCAATGTTTCTCAAAGATATTTCAACAGTTCATTAGTTATCTTTCATATTACTTTCCTGCATTGTGTTGCACTCAATATTAAATTAAAATTTTATCAAAAAACCATAAAAGACTAAAAATATCATGAACACATTTAAAAAAGTATTCAAATATGTGATGAGAAATCTTGATCGGTGCCAAAAAAATCTTATGCACAGCTGCATATATTTTATGCAAAAGCCAATAATCGCAAACCTCAAATAGTTAAAGAGGGAGGAGCATCATTATAATTGAAATGAGCATTTCATAATAGAGCATGCATCTATTTTGCACCAAAAAAGAACTCACCATATGTTTATACAACACATGATATAATGACATAAAGCAAATGAGCTATGTTCAACCGATATGGAATCGACATACCTCCCACTCCGCAATCTTCTCCTCGCCCATTGCACAAGTGGAATCTACATCAATTCTAAACCCACAACATGCACTATTATTGATAATGGTAGAAATCACTATGTACCTATACCATTGCATATGCTGACATTATCTTACATAGCCTTCACATGAGTATATTTCAACAGATGAGAAATCTTGATCCGTGGCAAAAAAAATCTTATGCACAACTAAGTATATTTTATGCAAAAGCCAATAATTGCAAACCTCAAATAGTTAAGGAGGGAGGAGCATCATTATAATTGAACTGAGCATTTCATAATAGAGCATGCATCTATTTTGCACCCAAAAAAAGAACTCGTCATATGTTTGTACAACACATGATATAATGGCATACAATAATTGAGTTATGTTCAACCGATATGGAATCAGCGTACCTCCCACTCTGCAATCTTCTCCTCGCCCATTGCACATGTGGAATATACATCAATTCTAAACCCACAACATGCACTATTATTGATAATGGTAGAACTCACTATCTACCTATACCATTGCATATGCTGACATTATCTTACATAGCCTTCACATGAGTATATTTCAACAGTGCCATTAGCACTGCTCCACCATCCTTTACGTACAGTCCATTGAATTCAATTGATAAATATATGACAAATAAGATGATATGTGAGCATATTTCTATAGTGTCATTATCACTACTTCCATCCTTTACTTACATTTCAATGTTTCATTGAATTCAATTGATAAATAAATTCATTTCATAGAATTCTAACACTACTTCTGTCATTTACTTACATTTCATTGAATTCAATTGATAAAAAAAGGCATTTCATTGAATTCAATTGATAAATAAATAACAAATAATGTATGTCTCTACTTTAAATGAAGACATTAAACCATGTGTACCTCTTGCTCCCTATCATTCGCCTTCACCTATCACATTATGGAATATGCATCATGCCGCCTTCACCTATTACATTATGGAATATGCATCATCCCTAAAGAACCTATCTTAATTTATCACTCCACCTATGGAGCCAAAAAAAAGCCAAGCCAAAAAATATTAAATTAGGACCAAAAAATTCTATGAAATATCTTATGAGTAATTTTAAACAAAAACACAAAAGACAACTAAAATTTCACAAGAAATATTTAAAAAATAATAGAGCATTTTCCTTCACCCATTACAATGTGGAATCCCCATCATCCCTAAACCCACAAAATGAGTTGTCATATCTTGGTTTAACCACCTGTTGAGCCGGACAAAAGCCAAGCCAAAAAATATCAAATTAAGACCAAAAACCTTTATGAAATATCTTATGAGTAATGTTAAACAAAAACACAAAAGACAACTAAAATTTAATAAGAAATATTAAATGAATAATAAAATGCATTGTTGGAAATATTTAACCAATAATGAAATTTATTTTGTGAAATATTAAACAAATAATTAAATACGTTATTTTACAAAGAAAGGTAACTCACCCTCTATGCCATTGCCTCTACCTTTGCTATAACACCCCATGTCTGTCTCACACAAAGATATTCAGGGATTTCATCATTGCTCCACCTTCATATTCAGGGGTTTCATTATTGCTCCACCTTACCTAACTGCATTGAATTTAAATTTAAACAAGCACAAATATAATTAAAAAACAAATAGGAAAATTTAAAATGAGTATGGAATGACATAATTATATAGAAGTGAACAAGTAAATTCTTCAATACATACCTTCATCATCTTTTCCCACTACACTTTTGGGATTAAACTCACAAAATGGGTTGTAGGAACAAATTTAATTTCTGCACACATTGAATCCAAAAAAATAATAAAAGAGAAAACACAAAAAATATTAAATTATAATAAAAAATTCTACGAAATATCTTATGGGTAATGTTAAACAAAAACACAAAACACAAATAAAATTTCGCAAGAAATATTAAACCAACAATAGAGCATTTTCCTTCACCCATTACATTGTGGAATCTGCGTCATCCCTAAACCCACAAAATGAGTTGCCATAACCTAGGTTGATTTCTCCACCTATTGAGCCAACCAAAATCCAAGCCATTAAACAAAAACACAAAAGACAACTAAAATTTTCCAAGAAATATTAAATGAATAATAAATGCATCGTCAAAAATATTCAACCAATAATGAAATTTATTTTGTGAAATATTAAACAAATAATGAAATACATTATCTTATGAAAAAAGGTAACTCACTCTCTATGTCGTTGCCTCTACCTTTGCTATAACGCCCATGCACAAAAAGGTATTTAAGGCTTTCATTATTGCTCCACCTTCCACGCACAAAAAGAGATGGACAGAATTCATGATGCTTTTGGCCCCTTTATCCAACATGGAGATGTGATGTTTGAAACAAGGAACTATACTCGGGAGCTAGAATCTAACTAACATGCAACAACCAAACACAGAGTTATAGATACTATGGAGCTGACAGGAAAAATGTGTCATGTTTTAATAAAATTGTTGAGATTGAAATATAGAAGTGAGAAATGTACACCCTCCAATGGCACAAAGTGCCTATTCCCCTCCCTAACGGAAGATGGAAACTAGTATGGTCATAAATAGGATTCAAATTGTTGTTTTGTTTCATCCTTATCTACAAAATCTACTCAATTAGAGGCAAGTTTTGCTTATCCCTATAAATTTCAATTACCATCATTTACTCACATTACACATTATCTATAAATTCACATGAACACACATGATATAAGAAGCAAAGCAAAGAGTCCAATTTAAACATGGAATCGTAAAATTATGTAGAAGCAAATACGTAAATTCCCTAATACATACCTCCTTCACCTTCATCAATTACATCCATGGAATTTGCATCAACCTGCCTTACTTTCCCCACTCATTGAATTAAAAACAAAAAGCCATGAACAAAGGTAAGAAATATACAAGAGAAAACAAACATGAAAAGTAAAACACCAAACCACAAATTAGCATGGCCATGCTATTAAAAGCAAAATAATAAAAAAATAAAAAATAAAAAAGAATAACCATAGTTATAGGAAAATAGAAACAACAAGAAATAGCAAAAGATGCAAACAACAATAGCAATAAAAGAAAAACAAAAGAAAAAAATATGTAAAATATGCAAAAACTAAAAATAAAAATAAAATAATAATAATAACAATGAACGGGGAATCTCCTTTATAAGCTCAAAAAGCGTCTATGGCCAATCAAGGACATCCTGCATATCAAAAAAATTAAAATATATTAGATATAGACCATAAAATCTGATGTGAAAGATTAAATACATATCAAATATCTTATGAGAAATATGAAACAGAGAACAACATCAAGAGGATTTCATCACAGACCACATGGATTTTACACCAAAAGAAAACTCACCTCTATCTCTACGACTTCGTTATAATGCAATGTTTCTCATAGATATTTCAACAGTTCATTAGTTATCCTTCATGTTACTTTCTCTGCATTGTGTTGCACTCAATATTAAATTAGAGTTTTATCAAAAAACAATAAAAGACGAAAAATATCATGAAAAACATTAAAAAGGTATTCAAATATGTAATGAGAAATCTTGATCAGTGGCAAAAAAAAAACTTATGCAAAACTAAGTATGTTTTATGCAAAAGCCAATAATCGCAAACCTCAAATAGTTGAGGGAGGAGCATCATTATAATTGAAATGAGCATTTCATAATAGAGCATGCATCTATTTTGCACCAAAAATAGAACTCAACATATGTTTGTACAATACATGATATAATGACATACAAAAGATGAGTTATGTTCAACCGATATGGAATCGGCATACCTCCTACTCCGCAATCTTCTCCTCGCCCACTGCACATGTGGAATCTACATCAATTCTAAACCCACAACATGCACTATTATTGATAATGGTATAACTCACTATCTACCTATACCATTGCATATGTTGACATTATCTTACATAGCCTTCTGTAAATTTATGTAGATGTTCTATGCTTGATGCAACTTTACTTTCACTACAGCAATCACATAAACAATCAAGTAAAATGTTGATAAACCATACCAGTAGATGAACAGAAGACAAACCAGAAACAGATAAATGTGTTGGTGCATTACGGTGGTCAACAAGATGCTTCAACCAGCAAAGTCTCCTTGGTCAGCAACCCAGCATGTGTCACAACAACCCTCAAAACAGCCACACGGTCAACTCAAAGTCAACCCCAGAAAAGTCAACGCAAAACAGTAGCAAGTAAAAGTCAATGTAACTCAGTCTATGGTCAACCTTTGACCTCAATTCTTGTGCCAAAATGTACGGACTTCAAAAATCGAAGTCTATGCAAAAAATCAGCTCCTTTTTACCATGCGTTGACCAAAGTCAACGCTGGTCAAACCTGTGTGGAAACCCTAGCTGCAGCGGAATTCTCTTTGTCCTTCTTTCCCACGTGTGAACTGAAAACTGCCTCCAAGGAGCTCCAACCAATTAGAAGAGGAAAGATGATGTGTGAGGATGAAATGAGTGAAAAGTCCTCCAACGTTGACTCTATTTATATTAATCAATGAGGGTGTGTGACACATTTGTTGGGGGTGTAAAACCTTAAGGCCGACTTGCACATATTTTGAAAGTATTAAAAATAAATTCAAAATAAATGTTCTGCTCATCAGATCAAGATGATCTTTAGATCAATATTGCACCTCTACGAAAGAGGAACCCAATAAAAATATTGGTGTTTTCATCTGAGCTCTGAGCGTCACTGTAATATTCCTAATTAGCACCGCTAATTGGAATATTTGATTTTTGTATAGTTTTGCCGATTATAGTTAATTAATAAATAAAAGTGAGAAAAGGGGTCTAACTCACTTAAATAAAATAAAGTGTTTCCCTAGTAGAAGCAACGTTGTAACTTAAAGGGGAAAGCCTTGGGGGTCCACACACACATGAGAGAGGCCTCACGTAAACTCCTAAGGTAACTGCGCAGGTCAAGGAGGAACTCAAGGACGCAGTTAGGGTTTTGAGGGAGCTAGCACTATAAAAGGTGGGGGTTTCACTCCATTGGCATTGTTGATATGATATTGATATTGAGAGCTAGACTTCTGTCTACTTCAGCACGCCGGTTGTTTAGTCGGTCTGCAGCACTGTTTAGTGCAAACTGAGTGTCTCCGGTCGGAGATCTCGCCCTTGGCTCCGGGGGACTTCGAGTGCCTGCTCGAGCAAGGTATTTCCTTCAGTTTCTGTAGGTGATTTGCAGTGGATTTTGGGTGGACGTTTGCAGAGGAGCAGCCCCTTGGAGTGACTGCGCAGTTCAGGAGAGAGGACGCAGTTTCAGCAGGGAGGACGCAGTCATTGTGGTGCAGCGCAATTGTGAGGTGATTTGGTGGTGGTTTTCAGCGTTTTTCAGTCTTGGGAGATTGTTGTCAGCCGGAGGTTTTGCAGGAGGATTCAGGCCCTTTTCTCAGCGTGTTCCTTGAGCTTCTGCGCTGGTCCTGAAGGGACAACGTTTTTCTAGGAGGGTGGTTTCTGGGGGTGATTTTCGGAGGTGGTCCATTTTATCTATGATTTCTGGGTTTTGTCCGGAGCAGTGAGTACAGGTGATCTGTAGATTTTTAGCTCATTCCGGCGAGGGGATCAGCCTCTAGTTCCGCTCTTTTCAAGAGCAAACAGCTATTTAAGGGCGCCCAAAGAATGTAGCCAGCTTCGTAGTCGCCATTTCCTCGTTTCCGAGAGGGTTCTTCACTTGCCTCGGTGCAAGGACAGGTGCTCTTATTTCGATTATCCACTGTACCCATTTATACTGCATTAATAAAATGGCTTAGCATTCCTGGCATTTTATGTGTACTTGCTTTATATTCTGTTTCCGGCATTTTTCTATATAGTTGTATTCTTGTATTGCTGCCTATTTCCCGTTGGGGATATTACAGTGGTATCAAAGCATAGATCTGGCTCAGCCTGTGGTCTATGACATTGGGAAAGAGATCATACAGGGGTTTGCTGGAATTTTGGAGAGCAATAGCAGTGCAGTACCAAAAACGCAATTGGAAAAAGGGCCAAAATACAAAGGGTCAAATTTTGAAGGTTGGAATTAGAAGAAACTATTTCTGGGTTTTTCTGCGTTTTGGGCACGGATCACCTTCCCAAATTCCTGGAATTTTCTGAGTAGTTTTCAGTGGGTAAATCGGAGGTCGAAGTTAAGCAGCAGTATGGTTTTGCAGCAGCCGTGCAGTTTCTGAGGAGCCTGTAGGCACCTAGCAGAAAATGCCAATGGCAGGTGGTGATGATTCGAGGAGATGGGAGACACTCCTCCAACACATGCAGGTGATGTCACAGAAACTCACTGCGTTGGAGGTTAGTTTTCAGATTGGTAAGGGATTAGGCACATCCCACCATTTGCCGAAGCATGATGCCACTCAGCATATGGCATCACATACACCCACACGTCCTACCATGCCCCCTTTTCTGGATGAAGACATAGGGGCAGGAGCACAGCGAGATCCGGAGCCGGGCCACATGGGTGTCTATTTTGCAGAGTACCAGGCATACGGGCAGGAGTTCATGGAGGCTCTCTCATTCAGAGATTATGTTCAGCTCCAGCGTGGTAGTAGACCTCACAACTTTCACAGAGGGAACATGCGCTCACATGATGGGGGCTTACAGCGCATAGTGGACAGATTCCATCTACCGACATTTGACAGGTCATCCAGGCGCTCAGAAAAAGCTTGGGTGGACAAGTTGGATACCTCTTTCCAGCTTGACCGAGTATCGGAGAGGGAAACCATTAAAATGGTTACCTCGCACTTGGAGGATGAGGGAACACAGGATTGCAGGGAGTCCGAGGTTACACCTAGTGTGACACAGGATTCACTCTCATTGGAGACCTCCTTGGCCATGTCGGTTGATGTGGTAGTGGAGAAGGTAGAGCCTACCCCAGTAGAGCCATCCATTGAGGTGATGACCGGAGTCGCGTCCGAGTCTTCGGGTGGTAGCAGCACACAGATGGGTGCAGTGTCAGGAGATGTATCCACCTTCGATGAGGCACTAGCAGGTACAGAGGTATTGGATGATGGTCGCAGACAGCGGTATCATCGGCTTCGGACGGACCTTCAAGTTTTGAGAGAGAAGGCCACGTCAGTACGGGAGGCCATTTTGTTGCAGGACGAGGAGCTGGAGGGTATGAGAGTGACTTGTGCCAAGTCAGCGGCCAAGTTGGTCCGCATTGGGGAACGACTAGATTCCCTGATGGTACAATCGGAGGGCACGTTGGAGCGTCAGATCATTCCCCTTCAGGCATGCATGGATGGGACTAGCAGTGTTGTTGGGTCATCTCTTCCCGTTGGAGAGAGAGAGGCAGAGTCACCTAGTCAGATCTCATATGTTGACTTGGATAGCGGTATGAGACGATCAGAGTTGCACAGGGTACAGCATCCACATGTTGAGGGTGGATGGCGAGAGATTTTGAGTTGGTACTCGGTGGAGCGGGCTATGGAGATAGTGATGGGTCCGAGTGTAGCTCAGCAGGAGTTTCTATGCATGGGGATTACAGGAACCCCAGATTGGCATTGGGATCCAGGTGGGATCACCTATCATTTCCCAGGCAGGTCGGCTGACTATGTCTTGGAGAGTACAGTTGGCCTAGTAGTAGAGCATGTGCAGTTTCGGTCAGCTCCAGTGGCCAACCAGTTTATGGGCAGACCCCCTAGGTTGTCTTGGCATGACATTCATACACGGGATCACGGGGTGGTCAGCACACCTTGGCAGGAGCTTGTCGGAGGAGGTGGCATTGGCAGGCCACCAGATGGCACCTTGTATGGGGCCAAGGATTTTTCACCTTTGTGTGGGGCACAGAGGACGCAGCGGAGCCGAGCAGTGGTGGTAACACTACTGACACACAAGGAGATTCACTTCTCGGACCCCTTGAGGAGGATTTGGAGTGATGATCCTTTCATCGGCAGGTATAGTGATACGACGGTGGAGACGATGTTACCGATTGGTGGTAGTCGGACCTGTAGAGGCACAGCTCTAGGACATCACATCCAGGGATGTGTGGGAGCCTCTAGCATTGAGCGGTGGATTGTCGGTGGACATGGAGTAGCATGGTGGTGTACCATAGTGTGTGGGACTGCATTGTGGAGTAGGAGTATCCTACATCACATTGAGAGCATGCGGAGAGTGACCGATGCCTGGACACAGTCAAGGCACGAGACGGTACAGGGTGCTACAGCAGTAGCACATGGTATCCAGCAGCATACCGAGGTATGCCTCAGTGTGCAGTGGCATGTTGAGGAGTGTATGGATGATCAGTGGTATGCGAGGGCATACGGTGCTACACGGCAGGGTCTTAGAGCATTGCTTCCAGAGAGACTCATGGACAGGGACACTGGGCTTACCTTTGGGGGTATTTCACCCAGGATCGATGGAGAGACAGAGGAGCGATACTGGCAGTATCTGTGGGGACTCACACACCTGACTCGCTTCGACATCACTCACAGGTACAGTTGATTATGTTTTCGATCTTTGGCACTTTGGGCGTGAGCAGCAGGGTATGCGAGGTTCACCCAAGATATTTGGATGACACTCAGCACACTAGGCGAGAGACTTCTCAGCGGTGGCGCTGGGTCAGTACGCTAGTTGACAGCCACAGTTTAGGGGATGAGATGATCCTCTGCAGTGGTGGCACATTAGTCATTGCTGAGCCTACGCTTGGGGAGCGGGTCATGAGGGAGACATGCATCATTTTTCCCTCAGGGCATGTTGAGATCATGCATGAGCAGAGGATATTGGGTTCAGCAGAGGTAGCATCCCAGCATGCGTCTGGACTCCAGACATTGTATCGACACTTTGTCGAGAGGGTGGATGGCATGTTTGATGCAGATGAGATGGCGGAGGTAGAACAGGAGGGCATTCCTTCTTTATGCCAGGGTGAGGACTCCTTTTCACATGAGTCCATAGGATCAGTCGAGATCGCTTCTGGGGAGCGAGGGCAGTCATGCATGGATGGTGACAGTAGATCGGAGCTATATTCTAGTGTCCAGGGTGAGCAGTCATGGGACTCTGCGAGAGATACTCTGGGTGAAGAGTCACTTGTGACAATTCAGCTAGAGCAGCAGGTGATGGAGCTTGAGTCGACAGAGGAGGGCACTACTCACATCAGGCATGATATTCCTTTGAGAGAGAGCCAGATGGGCACTCACATCGAGTCTGTGGTGGATATGCAGCTAACCGCGGGGTCAGCCATTGAGGAGGAGCAGTCGGCTGCATTGACATCGAGTACAGTGACAGCTGTTGCAGATCCATATCCTCTGGAGGTGTTGGAGGTTGATGGGATTGTTTTGCAGGGGACTAGTAGACAGCAGGAGCTGTTGGATATGTTGGAGCATCCATCTTTGGGTCGACGCTGGGATGAGGCGCAGATAGATGTACTTGCAGTGAGCAGAGCTGCAGCGTTTTTAGTGGGTAGCTCTCTCCAGGAGTACATCGATGGAGTTTGCAGCATACCTTGCCCACTTTTGCCCATTATAGAGAGAGGAGCTTCCTTCTACAGGCAGCTTCCATTGACAGACAGGGTAGAGCAGTGGGAGTTGATTACAGGCTGGCGGCAACATCCCAGGCATGTTCCATATACCGTTGTTGTTGCCACATCAGATTCTTCTTCTAGGAAGGACTGGCGGGAGATCATGAGTTGGTACCCTCTAGATGGTACGGTAGTCTTCGTAGGGAGAACAGTCGAGCAGGAGCCCGAGAGCATTGATGCTTGTTGGTGGTCTTCACCTCTTAGAGCATTGGTCATAGCCAGAGGCAGTGCACAGTCCGAGCCGTGGGACTTGTGCGATTATTGGCCACAGTGGCGATGGGATCCGGGAGGACTATTGGTTGGCCGGTACCGTGAGAGGCCAGTTTGGGATCCTGGCATTGAGATATCCCTTCGTATCAGGGTGATGCAAGAGACAGAGAGGTTTCAGTGGGACCCAGGCACATTTTGCAGTATCGGTGGGGAGCATCAGCTGGAGAGTAGGCTTGTTCAAGCATCGCTTGAGAACAAGCAATTTTTGCTGGATGAGGATGCCACTTGGGAGAGCGAGCAGATTTTACAGCATCCATCACTTCAGTTGCTTGAGGACAAGCAACGTTTTGCCGGGGGAGACTGTAATATTCCTAATTAGCACCGCTAATTGGAATATTTTATTTTTGTATAGTTTTGCCGACTATAGTTAATTAATAAATAAAAGTGAGAAAAGGGGTCTAACTCACTTAAATAAAATAAAGTGTTTCCCTAGTAGAGGCAACGTTGTAACTTAAAGGGGAAAGCCTTGGGGGTCCACACACACATGAGAAAGGCCTCACGTAAACTCCTAAGGTAACTGCGCAGGTCAAGGAGGAACTCACGGACGCAGTTAGGGTTTTGAGGGAGCTAGCACTATAAAAGGTGGGGGTTTCACTCCATTTGGCATTATTGATATGTTATTGATATTGAGAGCTAGACTTTTGTCTACTTCAGCACGCCGGTTGTTTAGTCGGTCTGCAGCACTGTTTAGTGTGAACTGAGTGTCTCCGGTCGGAGATCTCACCCTTGGCTCCGGGGGACTTCGAGTGCCTGCTCGAGCAAGGTATTTCCTTCAGTTTCTATAGGTGGTTTGCAGTGGATTTTCGGGTGGACGTTGCAGAGGATTTGGTCTCTTGGAGTGACTGCGCAGTCCAGGAGAGAGGACGCAGTTTCAGCAGGGAGGACGCAGTCTTTGTTGAGCAGCGTTGTTGTGTGGTGATTTGGCAGTGGTTTCAGCGTTTTTCAGCCTCGAGGAGGTTGCCATTTCAGCCGGAGGTTTTGCAGGTGGATTCAGGCCCTTTTCTCAGCGTGTTCCTTGAGCTTCTGTGCTGTTCCTAGAGGCACAGCGTTTTTGTAGGAGGGTGGTTTCTGGGGGTGATTTTCGGAGGTGGTCCGTTTGGTCTATGATTTCTGGGTTTTGTCCGGCGCAGCGAGTACAGTTGATCTGTAGATTTTTAGCTCATTCCGGCGAGGGGATCAGCCTCTAGTTCCAGTTCTTTCCAGGAGCAGCAGTTTACAGCAGTTTCTTCCAGCAGCTGGGAAGCAGTTTCTGTAGTAGCCATTTCCTGTTTCTGAGAGGGTTCTTCACTTGCCTGGTGCAAGGATAGGTGCTCTTATTCTGATTATCCATTGTACCCATTTATATTCTCAGATTAATAAAATGGCTTAGCATTCCTGGCATTTTATGTGTACTTGCTTTATATTCTGTTTCCAGCATTTTTCTATATAGTTGTATGCTTGTATTGCTGCCTATTTCCCGTTGGGGATATTACAGTCACAACATGGAGTTTGGACCTAGTTGTCCAATTTTAACACTCCCTCTCAACTAGGGAGAACTCCATCCACCTGTGCAATCAAACATCGTGCGTCATCCCGCCGTAACTTGCTTTGTTGGCCTCTTTATTTCAAAACAGAAGTGGGTCAGTCACAAAGACATCATTCCCGACTGACAGATTCAACCCAAAGGTTTGAAACCTCTATAGGACTCACAAAGAGTCTCATACCAACCCGAAGTTGGTTTACCTGACCCGAAGTCAGTTGGAGGTCCGAAACCTCACTATATTTGATCCCAGATCAAGTGGTTGGACCGTGCTATCCTAGATAGAGAGTACGGCAATCTCTGATGCGTCCATCAGTCTGTGCTATTAGTCTCTAGCTTTTCCCACCTCATTGGCCAAATGAGAGGTACTTCCCATGAGCCCTGAACTCAATGGGTAGGATGCATACGAGGCACAGATAATGAGAGGTGAACCAACTCGATAATCACAATGGTGGGGCCCAACCACACCAACAAGGTTCGGCAAGCCCAACCCTGTGGTTGCTTATAGCTCCGAAAAGATATCCCCAAAGCCCCCCAGAGCTCCCAGAGCTCATCGTCCAATAGGACCCACATCATAGAGTCATTCCACGATACCAAGACTCTCACGGAAGGTTAGGAACTTGACCTTCCCTAAGGGCTTTGTGAGAATATCTGCGACCTGCTCATCAGTTCCTATATGACCAAGCCTTACAGTGCCTCGTTGTATCATATCCCGAATAAAGTGGTACTTGATATCAATATGCTTGGATCTATTGTGGAACACTGGATTCTCGGACAAGCGAATCCCACTCTGGTTATCACAGAGTATCACGGTGGTATCTAGCACATGTCCAAATAGCTCACTAAAGAGCTTTCGCAACCAAACTGCTTCACAACAGGCCATACTCGCAGTAATGTATTCGGCCTCTGCGGTGCTCAAAGCCACCGACTTCTGCTTCCTGCTCATCCATGATATAGAAGCAAAACCAAGATTGAAGCAGCATCTCGATGTGCTCTTACGATCCACCACACTGCCAGCCCAATCGGCATCAATATATCCAAGGAGTGTCATGCTCCCGGCAGTGTATCTCAACCCATGGTTTATCGTGCCCCGAAGATATCTCAAAAGATTCTTGGCACCAACCCAGTGAAAGTGATGAGGCTCAACCATCTGTTGACTCAAAGTGTTCACTGCAAAACATATATCTGGATGGGTGTTCACTAAGAACATCAGGGCCCCTACGAGTTGACGATACTCAGTAGGATTTTCCAATACGGGCCCAACAACGCTACCACTCAACTTCTTGAAGTTGAGCTCCATCGGTGTTGACACGGACTTGCACTCCACCATACTAAATCTTTCCAGAAGCTTCACAATGTATTTTCCTTGAGAAAGGAAAATCTCGCCAGGTCTCTGCCAGACCTCCAGGCCTAGGAAATAGTGCATCAGTCCTAGGTCCATCATCTCGAACTCAGCAACGAGCTCCCTCTTGCACTAATGAATGAGAGAGTCAGCACCTGTTAGGAAGAGGTCATCCACATACAGCACCAGGATGAGAGGCTTCTACGAGTGAAGCCTAGCTTCATCATGTAGCTATCTATCCTCTCATACCAAGCTCTGGGTGCTTGTTTCAACCCATAGAGGCCTTTCTTCAACCTACAGACATGGATGTCCCGATCCTGGACTTCGAACCCTAGAGGTTGCTCCACATATACCTCTTCCTTTATCGCACCATGTAGAAATGTGATCTTCACATCCATCTGATGGAGACTCCATCCTTGCATAGCAGCAAGGGCTATAATAGATCGAATGGTGGTATATCGGACCACAGGTGCAAATATGTCATCATAGTCTATGCCTTCCTTTTGAGAGAAGCCACGGGCAACGAATCTTGCCTTGAACTTTTCAGCACTTCCATCAGATCCATGCTTGATCTTGTAGAGCCATTTTGAGGTGACAACTACTTTGTCCTTCAGTCTTGGAACCACATCCCAGACATCATTCTTCATTATGGACTCATACTCTTCGTGCATAGCATCCTTCCAGACTTGATGCTTTACGACTTCCTCAAAAGATTCAAGCTCGGATTGTACAATAGTACTCATGGCTGCTAGATACCCTTGGTATCTACTCGCCTTCTTTCTTTCACAGAATGTCCCTCTTGGGTCGTATGTCCCTCAGCGTCCTCGAGAGTGTCCCTGAGCCATGATGGTCTCTTTCCTAGTGGAGGAGGTGGATCAATCGAGTCCATCAATCCTTCAACATCAGGCATTGTCTCATCCTTCGATTCCTCTTGATTTCCAGGCCTTGCTTCATGATCTTCCCAGATCTCAAAAGATTGACTACTTTCCTTAGGGAAGCATCTTCGTCAAAGGTGACATCGTGGCATATCTCCACTTCCCTTTGACAAGGCACATAGACTCTATAGGCCTTCGAAGTTTCACTGTAGCCCAAAAACATTCCCTTCTTTCCAGAAGCATCCAGCTTGCTCCTTTTCTCTTTCGGCACATGAAAATAAACAAGACATCCAAAAACTCTAAAATGTGAGACGTCAGGTTTCTTACCAGTGAAAACCTCTTCGGGAGTTTTGGAGTCCAGAGCGGAATGCGGGCATCGGTTTTGTATGTACACAGCAGTGTTTGCAGCTTCTCCCCACAGAAACTTCGATAGACCTTGGTCACATAGCATGTCATGGGCAGCTTCCATAATGGTCCTGTTCTTTCGTTCAGCAACACCATTTTGCTCAGGAGTATAGACAGTTGTGGTCTCCCTCTTGATGCCAGCTTCTCTGCAAAAGTCCTTGAACTCGTTTGTCTCATATTCAGTGCCATTATCAGTTCTCAAAATCTTGATCTTCTTCCCTGTCATATTTTCCACCAAGGCTTTGAAGGTACATAACCACATGAAAGCCTCATCCTTCTTCTTTAAGAAGTATATCCAGGTTTTACGAGAGAAGTCACCTGTGAACGTCATATAATAAGAACATCCTCCCAAGGATGTCACGGGCAGCATACTAGATAGATCAGAATGGATCAATTGCAAGACATCAGTTGTCTTTGTGACACTTGAGGGGAAAGGTCCCCTTGAATGCTTTCCTTCAGCACAACCCTTACATACACCTTCATGATTATTTGAAAACTCGGGCATCCCTGTCACCACCTTCCTTGCTTCGGGAAGGGCCTTGTAGTGCAAGTGTCCAAACCTCCGGTGCCATAGTTCAGTCTGTCAGATAGTATCACATGTCATCGCTCCTAGTGGACTTCCTCCAACCTGGTAGAGTGTATCAACTCTAAACCCAATCGTGATAACTTCCTTGAAGCTCTTCTTCCACATGCGCACCTTTCCATCGGTGAATGCCACATTGAAACCTTCATCTTCCATGGCCGATATAGACACAAGGTTCTTCTTCAAATTAGGTACATAGAGTACATCCTGAAAGTGGAGGACTTGACCTTGAGACAAGTGGAGGGTCACAGTCCCTGTCCCTTTCACGGGATATGTGGCATTATTTCCAAGGATAATTTCCAGATTAGTATCCTTCTCGACCATATCAAAGAGTGCTTCCTTGAACCCAGTGATGTGCCTTGAGGCACCAGTATCTATCAACCAGACATCCATAGTGTCGGGTGAAGATGCAAAAGAGAGGACAAATACAAGAATGTATTCATTTCTTTTATCAACAACATTTGATTCCTCATACTTGGGAGTTTCTTGACCTTTTGAAAGGTTGATCATTTCCGCCGAAGGGAACCTTCCTCTTTCCCTTGAATCTGTTGTTCCTTTGATTGCCATTTCTACAGTTGTTGTTGTCTATGTCACACGGTTCGGGTTCAAATTCGAGTTTGGCAACGATTAAGTTCGATTCGAATTCGAATTTTCCGATGAGGTTC
This sequence comes from Pinus albicaulis, assembly GCA_034641835.2. Lineage (NCBI taxonomy): Eukaryota > Viridiplantae > Streptophyta > Pinopsida > Pinales > Pinaceae > Pinus > Pinus albicaulis. The sequence goes on along the minus strand of CM076579.1, from coordinate 416,519,465 downwards.
GTAATGAGGTTCGACATTAGGTTCGACTATATATATTATATATATGGGGCATAAAATAAAATAAATCAAAATCAATTAATAAATTATAAAACTATGAGTACGAATTTTGATTAGTAAAAACTATGAATAACAAATTTTTATTAGTAAAATGGACTTTGTTGAATATAGAAATGATAATTTATGTTAAAAAAGTTATAAAATTTATTAAAATCGAACTTCATGGAAAAAAAATCATAAAATTCGCCTTTAGGTTCGATTAGGTTCGCCTTTAGGTTCGACATCAGATTCAGCATCAGGTTCGACATTAGGTTCGGCATTCAGGTTCGGCGAACCTGATCGAATTCGAAATTTTTTTTTAGGTTCGCCGAATTTCGAACCTCAAGCTTCAGGTTCGGCGAACCCTGTGACATAGGTTGTTGTTGTCATCACCATCGGGAGAATCCTTCTTGAAAGGACATTCTCTAGCATAGTGGCCTGGCCTATGACAAGTGAAACACTTGCCCTTCTTTCCTTGGGCTCCTGCTTTTCCTTTGTTCTTTGGACCACCAAAGTTCTTCTTTCTAGAATGAGCAACGTAGGCAGCATTTCCTTCATTTCCATACTCCTTCATTCTTGTCTCTTCTTGAACGCATCTCGACAGTACTTCGTCAAAGTCAGGTATCACATTATTATTTAGAATGGTAGTGTTGAACACATGCCATTTGGATGGGAGCCCTCCAAGTGCGGTAAGTACCATTTCTCAATCAACTATTATCTCCCCAATAGCCAGCAGATTGTTCTTGATCTCGGTCAGCTTCAGAAAGTATGATTGAACAGACTCATCCTTGCCTTTCTTCAGATTCTTCAATTGATTCTTGAAGAATAGTACTTGATTTGCATTGTTGGCCTTCAACATGAGGACCAACTTATCATACATCTCTTTGGAAGTGCCTAGCTCATAGATGTAGGCCACCAGACTCTTATGAATGGATTCCCTGACCATCAGCTTTGCTTTGATCTCCCCCTTCTTGTACTTTGTTTTGGCAGCAGCAGTAGCAGTGCATAGGGGTTCTTGGATTTTACCCTGCACATAGTCCATGACATCTTGGTCTTCCAATTTAAGATCCAATATCATCTTCCAAGCATGGAAGTCATCCTTCCCAGCCAAGTTGTCATCCTCCTTGAAGCCATAATTTGTGGAACCCATTTTCTTCTTTGGTGATTTCTACAAATAGGGCTTGTTTTCACCTCAGCTCTAATACCATGTAAATTTATGTAGATGTTCTATGCTTGATGCAACTTTACTTTCACTATAGCAATCACATAAACAATCATGTAAAATGTTGATAGAACATACCAATAGATCAACAGAAGACAAACCAGAAACAGATAAATGTGTTGGTGCGTTACGGCGGTCAACAGGATGCTTCAACCAGCAAAGTCTCCTTGGTCAGCCAGGCCAGCATGTGTCACAACAACCCTCAAAACAGCCACACGGTCAACTCAAAGTCAACCCCAAAAAAGTCAACACAAAACAGCAACAAGTAAAAGTCAACACAACTCGGTCTATGGTCAACCTTTGACCTCGATTCTTGTGCCAAAATGTACGAACTTCAGAAATCAAAGTCTATGTCAAAATCAGCTCCTTTTGACCATGCGTTGACTAAAGTCAACGCTGGTCAAAACTGCATGGAAACCCTAGCTGCAACAGAATTCTCTTCGTCCTTCTTTCCCACGTGTGAACCGAAAACTACCTCCAAGGAGCTCGAACCAATCAGAAGAGGAGAGATGATGTGTGAGGATGAGATGAGTGAAAAGTCCTCCAACGTTGACTCTCTTTATATCAATCACTGAGGGTGTGTGACATATTTGTTGGGGGTGTAAGACCATAAGGCTGACCTGCACATATTTTGAAAGTATTCAAAATAAATGTTATACTCATCGGATCAAGATAATCTTTAGATCAATCTTGCACCTCTTCGAAAAAGGAACCCAATAAAAATATTGGTGTCTTCATCTGAGCATCACAACATGGAGTTTGGACCTAATTGTCCAATTTTTCACATGTATATTTCAACAGTGCCATTAGCACTGCTCGACCATCCTTTACCTACATTCCATTGAATTCAATTGATAAATAAATGACAAATAATATAATATGTGAGTATATTTCTACAGTCATTACACTACTTCCATCATTTACTTACATTTCATTGAATTCAATTGATAAATAAATACATTTCATTGAATTCAACTGATAAATAAATAACAAATAATATAACATGTCTCTACATTAAATGAAGACATTAAACCATGTGTCAACAATGCCATTAGCACTGCTCCACCATCCTTTACCTACATTCCATTGAATTCAATTGATAAATAAATGACAAATAATATAATATGTGACTAAATTTCTACAGCCATTACACTACTTCCATCATTTACTTACATTTCATTGAATTCTAACACTACTTTCGTCCTTTACTTGCATTTCATTGAATTCAATTGATAAATAAATAACAAATAATATAATATGTCTCTACTTTAAATGAAGACATTAAACCATGTGAACCTCATGCTCCCTATCATTCGCCTTCACCTATTACATTGCGGAATATGCATCATCCCTAAAGAAACTAGCTTAATTTATTTCTCTGCCTATTGAGCAAACAAAAGCAAAGCCAAAAAATATTAAATTAAGACCAAAAATTTCTCGGGCTACTCAAAATGCTCCTAGCTAATCAAACCCTTTAGGTTGCTCCAACTCTACCTCACCTAGGTCGACACTTGGTCCACTTTCACGCTGCCCTCCAACAAATCACGAGCATCCAATACATGTTGTAGCATCTACCCATTGGTTAGGGCATCCAACCACTAGGATCACCCTTCCCCTCTTGGTTGCTAACAGACTCCCACAATTGTCCAACCTAAACCAACATCCACCTAGCATCCAACTCAACACATTAAATCATACCTCACTGTTGTAACTTGTAATCTCGCGTAGCCCTTGCGACTATACATGGTAATTTCACGCGGCCCTCGCAACTATACCTGGTAATCTTGCACAGCGCTCACAACTATCCTAAGAAAACTCGTGCGACCTGAATCTACAACTGCCCCAGAAAAATTTGCAAGCGCCTTGCAGTTGTATCAAGCGATCTCATGTGATTCGTGCGACTGTCTTGAGGAAACTAGTGCGGCCCTCGCACCTGTCCTGAACAACTTGCATACCGGAACCTGTGCCTCCTTTCCTAGCCACGGCTGCCTCAAATGTGATCTCTATGAGAAGATGCACCTTGGATGTGCCAAATGCCTCCCAACTCGCCTTATATTTATACAAAACATAAGGGCTCGATGTGTTGTCATCCAACTGTCATGTGGCACACAAAATCACCAAGACAACCTGACTGTTGTGTCACAAAAAACCAACCAGCAACTTCAGAAATTCATATCTTCACTTCTACAACTCTGATTCGAGTGATTTTCATTGCTTCTAGTTACTCTCAGAGTGCTCTATCAACTCAAATCATCACATGTAGAAATCTCCTCGTGGTTTTGGCCCCAACACTTTTGAGGTATAGAACCCCAAGCTTGGGTTCCAAACCCACAAGCCACACTTGTGTGCCAACTCCTCCACAACCCTCTAGCCTAAGGCTTGGAGTACCTCCCAAGCTACAAATATCAACATACAACTCGGAATCACTATCAAATATACAAAGAACTCAAAGGGGGGTGTGAGGTGTTGAAGAATGTAACTAGTTTCAATCTCCATAATTGTTGGTGTACTCATTTCAATACGTATCCTATGTAACAAAAAAAAGAAGAAAATATAAAGTTATTATTAAAAGCATGGGTTTCATGTTCATTATTGATGGCCTTCTAGGTAAAAGCATGTTCTTCATGCTTCTAGGGTTTGTTAAGTCTTAGGATTTATTGGCATGAGTCAAAAGAGTCAACATCATGTTTATAAGACCCTTTCGGGCAAAATGTAATTAGGAAATGAATTATTTTTTGGTCTAGAAAGTCCTGAAACTCTAAAAGTACAAGTCGGCCCTAGCAGCTACAAATCGGCCTTAAGTTGGGAATTCAACCCCTTGGGAAGGCTATATAAAGGAGCAGTTCGACCTCATTTGGTACTCACTCACCAAGAAGTTCGATCTATGGCTAGGAGAAGCATAAAAAGAAGATCGAAGGTCTAAAAGGCAAGAGGAATCCAAGGAGAAGGAAAAATCTTTGTTTTAGAGCTCTATCTCTCTCTCTCACGTGTGAAATCTAGGGATTCTGCAACTTCCTGGAAGGGACAAAATTGCAGGTTCGAGTTGCAATAGGACAAATTGCAGTATCTTGTTGGAAAGAAGAAAACTATGTCTTGACCTCGTTGATCTTGAAGTAGTTGTCTTGCTCTAGAATGGTCTGAAGAAGAAGTTGAGTTAGGGTCTTTTGCAACAACATCAGGGTCGAAGTTGCATGTCAAGTTGCAATATTGAAGCTAGCAAGTCGAAGTTGCAATTTGAAGTTGGTTGAAGCTGATTGATGCTAGATCAATGGACTTATTGAAAGGGCTAACTTGGAACTTTGAGGAGGACTTGGTCTTGGGTTTTGGTCTTTATTGTCTCATTTGACGCAGATTCTATAAACAGAGACGAGTTTTTTGGGTTTTCCCCTTGGAGGAGTTTTGCCCTACCTGAGAGCCTAATTCTGTGTCCTTTGTTGTTCTTTCTACTCTTGATATTTTTTTTGATGAAGAGATCTATATAAAGAACATAAGAAGACTAACTAAGTTCACAAGCAAATATCAAGGTTATGGAAAAATTCGAATAATAACCTACCACATTGCATTTTCCAACATAAGGCACCCACGTCCTATTTTCATTTTCTAAAACATTCCTAGTATAAGCCCTATTGGAAAATGTAACTAGTTTCGATCTTCATAATTGTCAATGTACTCAAGTCATTATGTATATTTTATGTTACAAGAAAGAAAGAAAAAGGAAAATATTATTTTATGTATGGGTTTCATGCTCCATTTTTATGGTCATCTAGGTCAAGCATGTTCTTCATGCTTCTCGGCTTTTTCAGTCAAAAGAATATGTTTCTTAAGTCAAGGGAGTCCTTGTCAATTGTATAAGACCCTATTGGGAAAGTTGTAACATGTAAAAGATATTGAATATGAGTCTAGAAAGTCCTATGAGCCTCCAAGCACAAGTCGGCCCAGCCAGTGACAAGTCGGACTAAAAGAGGTTATTTGACCTCATGAAAAGGCAATAAATAGACTTCGACCTCATTTGGCACCAATTCGATCTTCTCAAGAAAGAAGTTCGATCTAAGGCATGGAAAAAGGAAGAACCTAGAGCAAAGATCAAGGAAGCTCATCATCAAGCTCTCATTGAAGGACAAGTTCTCATTGGAAGTTCTCTAGTGTACTTCATCATTTTGAAGAAGGAGGAAGCAACAAGGAGCCTTGGGATCATCATTCACTCTTTGAAGTTGTTCGAAGACATCATTGTTGAAGGCGTCCTATAAGCCATCATTCTAGGGCATCTTTTGAAGTCTCCTTGAAGGTCTTGAAAACATCAAGATAGTTGGAGACATCATCAAGAAGGAGAACTCTCGGTTGACGAGTATCATATTGTTTTCTATGTCTCAATCTACGGATCATATGGCTACTTTTTGCAAGGAAAACAACAAGCTCATTGGATCAGCAAACTAAAATATGTTGGGCATATCAACAATTAGAAAAATAAATTCCAGTTGCTACAATAGGATTTTAGTATTGAAATTTTCACATGGTATCGAAGTGTGAGTGATCAGCTGGGAATCTCAAAAGCAGAGATGAGAATTTTGTTGTTCACTGGGAACAAAAGGCCAGAATTCTCAAAGACAGTGTAGTACCCAAACAAGCAGGCCAAATTGTTGCAGCAGAAATACGATTAACAATTGCAGGGTTACAAAAAAGTCGAGTTGCCCGAGTTAGTGATTCCAGCAGTCAGAGGGAAAAGTTGCAGCTCAGATTTCCGTTGAGCAGATTCCTTGGTTGGACGCAAAGGGTTTTGCAGCAACAGAACCAGCATCACGTGGAAGAGAAAAGCACACACAGAAAGAAAATTTCTCTCAAGGAACTTTGAGTCGCAGAAGTTCAATTCAATTTTTTTCTAGGCAAATTGGCAGTAGCAGCTAGCAGATCCATGTTTTTCGGAAGGGAGTACAAGTAGCAGAGCAGCAGCCAAGCAAAAAGAAAGAGGGGGTTTTCAACAGTTCTTGAGATGGCCACAAACAGACTTAGAGATCAGAATAGTTTGGAGGGTTCCTCCAACTATGTCATCTAGAAGGTCGGGATGTCCTGCATGTTGGATGAATATGGCTTGAAGCTCTACATAGATAGTGTTGTGTTAGTTCCCCAAGATGCAGATCAACTGAAGGAATATAGGAAGGAAATAGCGAAGGCGAAGCAGTTAATCTTGGATGGAGTCTGGGACCAAATAGTCTCATACTCATATATAGTGCACAAGGGAGTGGCCAAAGAAATGTGGGATGCTCTCTCCACGCTATATCAAGGTACTTCCAAGCAATGGAAGATGTTCCTAGAAGAAAAGTTGAGATGCATCAAGATGCAGAAGGGAGAAGGCATATATCCCTTCAGGAGGTACGAGATCACCTTGCACTTATTGGGGCAGTGCCTGAACCATTAGAGCTAGTGTGATTGGCACTAAACAGTGTCTCGGCGGATTGGCAAGAATTCGTCCAAAGTATATTGGGCAGAGACACTTTGCCAAGATGGGGCAGGATGTGGGTCGATTTGCAGCAGGAGGAATTAAGGCGAGCTTTTCTTAAGAGCTCCATCAGTGGCAGAAATAGCAGCGGATTGAAGGGTGTGAAGGAGGAGAATGTAGCCCTAGCATCAAAGGGTCCCAGTCAGGGGCAAGGGGAGCAAAACAAGAAGGACCTGTCAAAGGTCAAGTGCTTCAGGTGTGGTGAGTTGAGTCACTACAACACGCAGTGTCCTCTCAGGAAGAAGGACAAGTAGGACAAGCAGGACCAACAGGCAGCGTCAACTGAGATCGACAAGTTGTCCTCCATGTTGGAGGAAGACTTCGCGTGATGTTGGTGTTGATATTTTGGGTAGCATCGGATGTACTCTAGCTCCGAAACTTTGTGTAGGGGCTAGAACACATGAGATTTCCCAGACCCAAAAATCGTTTGGAGAAATTCAACCCAATGTAAAAGTTATTCAAATAATTAAATTTTGTAATGGGGACCCTAAGTCTAACTTAGGGAAATTAAAAAATTAAAGTGAATTAATTTACACATGTAGGTGAGAATGTTCTAAGTGACGTGGATCAAGCTTTTTCTAATCTAAGTCGTTGATTAGAGATTAGATCACGGCCGTTGATTTCTCAACGAGAAAAGTATTAAAGGAAGGCTTGGGGTCAGTTGGAGAAGACACCCAGGACGGTAGCACTTGAGCTAAGTCAAAATTCTGGGGCGCGGTTTGCTGAAAATTTTCAAGTGAGCTTGCAGTGCTAGTGAGGAGCAAATCAGCAAGGGATATTTTGATTCGAGGCTGAGGATACATAAGCAAAGAGGCAATATCGTACCAGGCAGCGCAGAGGCCAGCAAGAGGGACACAACCCAACCAGGCTGACGTAGAGGCAGCGCAGGGGCTGACGTAGGCCCTTCCGGGTGACACAGAGGCAGCGTTGAGCCCTTAAGGGTGACGCAGGGGCAACGTGAGGCTTCAGAGGCTGACGCAGAGGTTGGAGAGACAGCGTTAGGGTTCCAGTGGGCCAAAAAGGGCTCGTATTCAGTAATTCCCTTGAGGGTTTGAATCAGCCATATTTTCTGTCGTGAAATTCTTTGTCGGGAAAACCACTACTGGTGCCTATGATGTATTCAAATTCTGCTTAATAATAAAACCCTCTAAGAGTTGATGCACTGGTTTTCCCACATTAGGTTTTTCCAAGGACATTGTCCAAAAAATAGTGTGTCCTTTGTCATATGTGCATTATGTTTCAGTAAATGCTCTGTATGTGTAGGTTGCAGTTGTGTTTGCTTTGATATTTTTCTGAACATTCAGGAAAATAACTTGTTAATTAAATCAAACAAGTAGGAGAAGTAAATCAATATGCTGCAGTAGGGTTTCTGTATTCAGAATTTTTCACATGGTATCAGAGCAATTGCAGATCAAGTTGAAGCCATCAGCATAGGGCTGAAGATCTTTTTGTTGCAGGAGGGAAACTGAAGCTGCATAGAATCAACAAGAGGCAGCACAGCACCAGAGGGACAGCGCAGAGCCTGTCTACTCACACAGAGTTGACGCAGGCCCAGAGGGGTGACGCAAAGCCTGTCAAGCTCACATTGGGCTAACACAGTGGCTGAAACAGGCCCTAGAGGGTGACGTAGTCCAAAAGGGAGTGATGATGTATGGGTTGTCGTGGCTAGAATTGCGGTTCTTGATCTTCAAAATTGTTGGTGGGGCATCGGTTCTATCGGTGCAGAGCAGTGCACCGAAAGTTGACAAAGTAAGGGGAAACATTCTCTCAGCAAATTTTCTAACCAAGAAATCTGAGATTCGATCAAGTGGAATGATCGTAGTGGGTTGATTCGACAGAATTGGTGAAGGATTACTGGGAGGGAAGTCATTTGTCAAAAGGAGCATACTCTCTAGAGGGTTTCTATCGCCAAGAAACCTAGATTCGGTCTTTTGCTGGGTGTAGCAACAGTAGGAGGGAAAAGGGCACTTGCTTCAACAGTTTGAACAGAGATGGCCCCGTATGGACTGAGAGATCATGATAGGTTAGACGGTGTGTCTAACTTCACTATCTAGAAAGTCAGAATCCTGACAGTCCTTGAGGAATATGGCATCAGAGACCATGCCGAGAACATCCTAATTGTGTCGATCAATGTTGATGCTCTGAAGAAGTTCAATGAAAATCAAGCGCCAGATAAACGCTTGATCATGGATGGAGTGAAAGATCGTGTGGTTCTGCATATTGCCGAGAAGAAGACGGCAAACGAGGTGTGGACAACATTAACCACGTTGTATCAAGGTAGCTTCGTCCAGAGGAAGATGCTTCTAGAGAATCAAATGTTGATGTTCCAAATGCACAATGGAGAGGAGATCGATCCCTTCCTCTTTAGATTGTAGACTATCCGAGACCAGTTGATTGCCATGGGCGCAACTTCAAATGATGGACTCATGGTGAGGACTGCCCTGAATGCAGTCACCGATGAGTGGGTGACCTTTGTCCAAAGTATCTTGGGGAGAGCACAACTCCCAAACTGGGGGGACATGTGGGCAATCCTTCATCAGGATACCAAAGCCTTAAGTTAGTAGTAGGATGACTGGAGCAGTGGATGCAGAGGATCATGGAAAGGCACAAGGCAATGCTTGAACGTTGAAGACTGGAGCAGTGCAGAGGAGAGGCAGCAGCAGCGTGGAAGCAGCGACACAGAGGCTGATCGGATTTCAGCACTGTGGAGCAGCAAACAACGCAGAAGGTGCTTTAGTGATGAGATGCAGCCAGACTGACTTGTCTGTCAGTTGTTGGGTGATTGTCCTTTAGTTGCTTACTTCTCAGCAACTGAGTTGCAGTGCAGCAGTTAGTAGTGGCAGTGCTATAGGCAGCATGATGCAACAATTTGAGAGGGAGTTGCAGTACAAATGGGGCAGTGTCAGTAGCAGTGACATGGGCAACAGTACAAAAAGCAGCAGCACAGTGGATGGAGGGCAGCAGGCCAAGCATCAACAGTGCAAGGAACCGATGCTAGAGATCAAAGTAATGCTTCTGGAGTGAAGTTTTGCAAGAGCACATTCTTCGCTAAGAGGGTGTCAAGGCTTTGGGTAACATCAGATGCGCTCTAGCTCTGAAACTTTGTGGAGGGACTAGAACACATGAGATCTCCAAGACCCAGAAATCGTTTGGAGAAATTCCACCCGGTGTAAAAGTTATTCAAATATTTAAATTTTTTAATGGGGACCCTAAGTCTAACTTAGGAAAATTAAAAAATTAAAGTGAATTAATTTACACGTGGGTGAAAATGTTCTAAGTGATGTGGATCAAGCTTTTTCTAATCTAAGCCATTGATTAGATATTAGATCACGACCATTGATTTCTCGACGAGAATAGTATTAAAGGAAGGCTTGAGGTCAAATGAAGAAGACACACAAAGTGGTAGCACTTGAGCTAAGTCGAAATTATGGGGCGCGGTTTGCTAAAAATTTTCGAGTGAGCTTGCAATGCTAGTGAGGGGCAGATCGGCAAGGGATATTATGATCTGAGATCGAGGATACATAAGCAGATAGACAGTATCGTACCAAGCAGCGTAGAAGCCAGCAAGAGGGGCATAGCCCAACCAGGCTGACGTAGAGGCAGCACAAGGGCTAACGCAGGCTCTTCCGGTTGAAGCAAAGGCAGCGTTGAGCCCATCAGGGTGACACAAGGGCAACATGAGGATTCAAGGGCTAACGCAGAGGCTGGAGAGACAGCACTGGGGTTCGAATAGGCCAGAAAGGGCTCTTATTCAGTAATTCCCTTGAGGGTTTGAATCAACCATATTTTCTATCTCCGAGTGATAAGGTACAACTCGTGAAATTCTCTGTCGATCAAACCACTACTAGTGCCCATGATGTATTCAGACTTTGCTTAATAATAAAACCCTCTAAGAGTTGTTGCACCGATTTTCCCACATTGGGTTTTTCCAGGGACATTGTCCAAAAAATACTGTGTCCTTTGTCATATGTGCGCTATGATTTAGTAAATGATATGTATATGTGTAGGTTGCAATTGTGTTTGCTTTGATATTTTTCTGAACATTCAGTTAAATAACTTGTTAATTAAATCAAACAAGTAGGAGAAGTAAATCAATATGTTGCAGTAGGGTTTCTATATTCAGAAACTTTCACAGTTGGCAACGATACTTCTAAGAGTGAGGTGGGGCGACCTGGAGTTGTAGCCCTAAAGAGCTACAGATTTGGGCAGGGTCCACTAAGGAGTTCACTGCATGGATCATTACCTGGCTACGGGGGCCCACAGTATTCAGTAGCAGGTTGTATCAGTGTCAAGAGATGCAGTGAGATTTTGGAGTGACAATTGCAGACTAGTTGCACTTAGATTCTGAAGAGTGCAGTGCAAAGTTGGCAGCAGTGCAGAGCCAGCAGCAGTGCAGATTCTTCAAAGACAGTGCAGAGGCTAGTAGCAATCAGAGATTCGAGAGACAGATGCATCATACTGAACATAGATGATTCAATATTTCATATGCTTCTCAGTTTCAGCAGCAACAGATCAGAGGGATTTGCAATGCAGATGCAGAGTTGGCAGCAGTATGCAATGGTGGCAGTAGCACAGATGCAACAACAAAGTTATGCAATGGTTGGTGGGGTAGAGGCCAGACATCAACAGCGTGACAGAGGATGGAAAAAAAAGCAAGGTGTTTTGACAAGGTGTGCAACACTAGAACACATTCCTCACTAAGAGGGAGTGTTAGTTTTTGTAGCAGCAGATGTGTTCTAGCGACAATTTGGTGGAGAGACTAGAATACATGAGATCTCCAAGACCCATAAATCATTTCTGGAAATTCCACCTAGAAATGGCTTAATTAGATTATTAACCAATTTTTAAATATTTCTCAAGTCTAAACTTAGGGAATATGGTTAATTAATCAGAATTAATAAAGTCAAGGTGAGAATAGTCTAGAAACTCACACCGATCAACTTCAAGATGATCCTAGCCCTTGATTAAGATTTAATCTTGGTCGTTGGAGTCCCAACAAAGGATTATAAGAAGTAGTCTATGGGAACTTGGAGAAGAGACACCAGCAATACGATTTTCTTGGCAAATCAATTTCCAGAGAGCAACAACAGTTGTCGGAGAGCCAGAGATAGAAGCAAAGTCAGTGAGGGGTAGAGAGTGATTCGGAGGAAGTTTTCCAGATCCGGAGAGGCTACAGCAATAGGCCGAGTTATTCCCAGTGGGGCAGAGCATTGGATTGCGTAGTTGCTTCAGAAGAACAACTCAATTTGGCTGGAGGAAAAGTCGTTTTTAGTTCTAGAGGTCAGGCAGAGGTTCCAGAGTGTCAGAGAAGCGATTTCCTCAACAAAGACAAGCAAAACGATTTCATCAGAGATAGTTCCGGGCTAGACGTCATAGGGCCAGCACAAGCACTGTGCAACGTAAGGGTTCTAGGAGGACGAGTTTCTAAAGGAAATTTGTGCAAGGGTTTCTAGTGGAAGAAGGGTAATTCCCTTAGATAATTTTGGCCAGATTTTCTTGTTGTTTGGATTGCCAATTGGGCATCCATAGACTGTACTCAGATTTCACTGTTGCTTAATAATAAAAACCCTCAACTGTTGCACTGGTTTTCCCAAGTTGGGTTTTTTCCAGAGACATTTGTCCAAAAATAACAGTGTCATTTTTATGTGTGTGCGCTAGTATTTTCTCAATTTCCAGCACTATTATTTCAGCAGTTTTATTTGTGAAGATTGTAGTGTGATTTATTTGATATTTGTCGTAGCAAATAAATTGTTAAAATAATTAACAATTAGAAAAATGAATTCCAGTTGCTGCAATAGGATTTTAGTATTGAAATTTTCACACCCCTAAAGCAGGTACTAGGTACTACTAAACCCTGAAGATGAAGTTTTCATGACCATATGTGCTCCTTGTCTATATGTTCACCTTAAACAAAAAGGGGAAAGTAATACATAATATGTTTTAGTGGGACACCAATTTTTTATGACAAGTATCATGATGAGGGGTTATCTCTTGAGAAACTTCATTTGATAGACTACAACCCTGGTCCCCTAAAAGACAAATTGTTGGCAGCCCAAAATTATATTTTCTAAGATTGATTTTGAGGACAAAACTTCACACATACATTTTGATGGCAACTATGGTGATGATTGTAAGGACAAATCTACCCTAATATAAACTAATGATGGATTTGCTACTCCAAGGGTAGATTTGTGCACACACATTCAACAAAACAGTCAAATTGCACCAAAGACAACGTTATTGATAAGGACATTTCAAAAGTGAAACGACAACCCCCTTTCCTTGCCAAAATTGCCTACAAGGAGCAACCAATATTTCAAGAGACCATTTGGAAACCCTTGGTGGTTAAAGCACATATAATAAATGGATGCTCATAACAACATATGCATCTTAGACCTTAGGGAAGGAGAAAGACAATTTTATGACAAACATAATGAGAACATCCTTAAGTAACAAAACTGGTCACACAAGGGCATATTTACTACAAGGACATGGTTGCAATGTGAATAGACATACTAGCATTTAAAAACCATCCTGCAAGCTTTTAATTTTAAACATCTCTTTGTTTTGGGTAGCAATCAAACACAAAGGTAATGAGAATCGCACAAAAGAAATAAGAAAGCTATTGCATTGGTTGTTTTCTTTTACTTGGTATTTTCTTCTCACGTGATGAGATTTTGGGGTTCTCAAGTGTCGTCGAAAACAACACTTGTCCCCAAGTTGGAACTAGACGTTAACCACCAATATCTAGGGTAACTCTACAACCATCCTCATGATATCTTTTGGGAAAATTTTACAAAAAATTAAAAAATAAAAATTGAACACTTGACCCAACACAAAAGCTTGCCATCCATAGGTTAAGAAAGAAGTTATAGTATGTCATTTCAAAGCTAGCCCCAAGTATGTCAAATTCCCATTTTTATTGTACTAAATTAACATATGATGAACTCACTTCAACGAGTCATGTATACATCAACATACTCAATTTTCATATTAGGGAAATGTTTTTAATGCTAGATGGAGCAAACTGCAAATTTGGGAGCCTTGATGCTTACATTGATACATTTGGTTTATTGGCTTACAATGCAATCTGGGCAATGGTTCATCCTATTCATAATTCCTTGTGAAATGTTATTGTTTTCTTTTACAAATTATATTCAAATACATAGTGTCCCACTTGTTAAATTTTTCGTGAAACTAGCACCCGACACTTTATTAACCTAGCAAATGATAGATCTATCGAATAATTGCACAACTAGGTTCTTAACATAATTAGTGAAAGAAAACTTACACCAATATCAATCACATACAAATTATACCCAATAAAATCAATTCTTCATCAATAACTCAATCAAAACCTATTTGTGCTCTCATCCTGGGATGATGGCCTAATTGAAGAAAATATAGTTGCAACATACCCTAGACTTGATCCAACTAATCAAGCCCTATATCCTCAATATCCTTGGCTGATTTGCATCTCCTTTGTTTCACTTCTACATTTTCCTTGGACCTGTCACACTAGAATGGAAGTCCACTCACCATTGAGATGCCTCTATCAATGTCGTGTTGTTATATATCATGTATTTTTCCTCTCATTAACGTTTTTTTTATAACTTTACATTGAGCTAAATCCCTAACCCTAATCTCTAATGTGATTGACGATCAATATTAGATCTTGTCTCACTTGAGCTCAACATTTGAGATTAAAACATAATCACTAAATTAAATACTCTACTTTTCCTAAGTTTCTTTAGCTCAATAGCTAACACAATCAATTATGTGTTTTTCCTTGGTTATACTTAGGCTAAGTTACAAAAGCAACTTGCTCACACTTGAGCAAGTGTCCTAAGGAGACTTTAGGTGACTTCTACATGCCTAGACATGTAGACCGATGCAAAAGTACCAGCTCGACCTACAAAAATCAACACTCCCTCTTAACGAGGGAGGTGCTTCTGCCTCCAAGAATTGACTCTGATCCTCGAACTACATTTACTATCATGGTTGCTCCCTGTAAACTAGAAGCCTTCACTACCACCTGGTTCAAAATCGTCCTTGAAGACCTGCTTCATTTGAACATGTTCATAGAATCCTTCTGCTCGCGATCATCCTATAAAGTCATCTCATACCAAAATACTTTCTTGACAGACTTGGAAGGCTTTGTTGATCTCTCCTCCCCACCTGAACATGAAGGTTGACTCCCTCTAAATTTCTCAACCTTCAGAGCTTTCCACTCCTTGTTCTTTATCGTTGTTCTGCTTCTTTCCATTGCTCGAATAGGCTAAGCCCTTTAGCCTATACAAGTTTTCTCTAACTCCAAATGGCATGGCCTTTGTTAGAGCTATATAACATGGATTTGATTACTGCCCTCTAAATTGTTCAACCTTCAGGGCTTCCCACTCCTTGTTCTTTATCATCATTCTGCTTCTTGCCATTGCTCAAATAAGCTAAGCCCTTTAGCCTATACAAGTTGTTCTCTCTAACTCCAATGACATGGCCTTTGTTAGATCTAGATGCCATGGGTCTAATTAGTGCCTGTCCATCCTAGAATGCTACACAAAACCCTTTTTTCTCTATCGTAAATATTGAGAGCAAACTCCAGCCGAGTTCTAGCACCCATAGCACGTCCTTCACTTCCAACCTACCTCTTGACTACTGGTATCAACATCAAAATCCACATGCAATTTTGAGTCTTACTCGATTAGGCTATCAAATAACTCTCATGCCCCTTTCATATGTCTTATGCCTCCATTATCTAGTGGTTATGCAACAACTCATAAGGTGCCTGAGGAAAGGTAGGAAACAAGTGTGAATTACATCTCGAACTTCCTAACAAAATCGCTTACCTGAGCTTTTGCTAACAAAACTATGGTTGATTGCATCCCTTTTCGCCCTTCTTCCTCTCTGGACACCGTGAAGCATGGTGTCCCATATTACGTCAAGCAAAACACTCGACCTTAGTCAAGTCCTTTGGTTGTGAGGTTGCCTCCTCACTCCTACTACTCAAACCCTTCCCTTTCGTCCTCATTGCCTAACTAGCAAAAGCAAGATTCTCATCATCACTCTTATGTTGGCCTCCTGATAGAGATTCTTCCAAATCTCCTATGATTCCCTTGATGAAAGGATCCCATGGCTTGATGAAGCCATTCAAGGTTGTCTTTACCATTTCTCCATCTATCACGGCTTCCCCAACTGCAACCAACTCATCACGAACTTGTGTCATTTTGATGAGATAAGTAGTCATTGTATCTAATTTGGTCATCTTGGTGTTCCTAAGCTTTTCACTCAACACCATTTTCCTAATTGCCATTATTGCTCTAGTATAACTTCATTACATCCTCCCACATCTCCCTCGTTGTATTCTTCTCGAATAAGTGAGGAATCACATGATCCTTCACTACATCCAAGATAATTCTTCTATTTTTCACATCTCTCTCTCTCTCTCTGTTTGAGGGTTGACCTCCACCAATAATGTTGATATTTCTTCTATTGTTTCTTCAATTCACCTATCAAACTCTTCCGAGCCCCAACCACACCTTTGCCCTGCTACCCAAATTTGTAACTATTGTTGTTTTAAGTTGACTTGTCAAATTCTTGCGAGCCCCGACCACACCTTTGCCCTGCTACCCAAATTTGTAACTAATGTTGTTTGTAGCTTTATGATGGCTACACGACAATCCTAGACTGGTTGTTGCAACCACGTTGTAGCTCTCTCTCTCTCTCTCTCTCTACTTGAGGGTTGACCTCCACCAATAATGTTGGTATTGATATTTCTTCTATTGTTTCTTCACTTAACCTGTCAAATTCTTGCGAGCCCCGACCACACCTTTGCCCTGCTACCCAAATTTGTAACTATTGTTGTTTGTAGCTTTATGATGGCTACACAACAATCCTAGACTGGTTGTTGCAACACACATTTCCTCTGCAGCCCTACAGTCGTCCTACTAAAATTGTGTCTCAACCCTGCTTCTATTAGTCTTACAACTAGCTACTAGCTAGGCAGTTGTCTCACATGGTGGCAATGCTCTTAGAGCTTATTGTCAACTATTGTTGCTAAGTCCACCCATGAATTTAATTAGCTACTTAACCCTGACACTGTTTTCTATTGGCCTATCCTCAACTCATTATGTGTTGCCAACGATTGTTCTCATTTATGGCATTTTGTTTTGACTATCACCCACCATAGTTCTAGCGATAACTCTAATGTTTCTCTCGATTACTTGTTCTTCGTCGAACTTTGCAGCGCTAGCAATCTCCTCTATCATTTCCTTATGTTGTCAACCGACCACTCTACATCACATCTCAAGGATTGTCACTCATCTCTATCGTGTTTCATCTCGACTATTGGTACTCCACACCCTCGGCACTTCTTCTAGTTGGCAACTATACACTTCCACAACATGAGCTTTTATATCCAAGTACACAACAACCTCACCTTATCTTTTGTCCACCCATGATTCTATGCAATAATGGTTTGTGCCTGAAAAACTACTCCCTTATTAGCAATGACTAGGTGGGTTGGGTTGGCAGCTGACTTGTCAGCCATTTCAAATGGCGACCCACTCAACTGCCAAACCTCTTTCCCTTTTTTTTTCATTTATTTACTTTTACTTTTGGGTACCATATTCAGTTGGCATATGTTATATGACCTTTGTAAGACCTTCTTGACCTAAAAAAGTTTTACACCTCATATGATCAAAGCCAAACCTCGATCCATTCATCCCTATACAAACCAGGCTTCCCACATGATTCATAGATTATTCTTAGAGTTTCAAGCTTTCATACCAAGTTAAATTTCTCATGAAGCTAGCACCCATCACCTTATTAACCTAGTAGATTAGAGATCTATTGAATAAATGCACAATTAGGTTCTTAACACAATTAGTAGAAGCAAAAATACCCCAATCTCAATCACATATGACACATGCAAATTATGCCTAACAAAATCAGTTCTTCACTAATAACTCAATCAAAACCTACTTGAGCTCCCATGCTTGGATAATGGACCAAATAAAGAAAATACAATTACAACATAAACTAGATTTGTCCTCTCAATCTCCCATGTTGCACTTCTCCACTTTCCTTGAACCCAACACATTAAAATGGAAGTCCTCCTCCACTCACCATTGAGATGTCCCTTTCAATGTCTTGTGATAAATCCCTAACCCTAATCTCCAAAGTGGTTGACGATTGAGATTAGATCTCACCTCACTTGAGATCAATGGTTGAGACTAAAACACAATCACTAAAGTGAATACTTTAAAAGTCTCTTTAGCTCAATAGCCAACATAATTAATTATGTGATATTCCTAAGTTAGATTTAAGCTATGTTACATAGACAACTTGCTCACACTTTAGCAAGTGTCCTAAGGAGACTTTTGGTGACTTTTGCACAACTTTAAACACTTAGGCCTATGTAGAAGTACCTACTCAAGTTACAAACATCAACACCAATAAGACACAATAAGAATGGCAACTTGTATAGCTCTGTTTTGAGATGTTGTTGGGAGGAAGGTATTAATTGATTGGTTTATAAGGGTATGACACCAGCCATTGCCAAGAACAAACTTTGGTGGACTTATTGTTTAAAATTGTTGTTAATTAAGCAAAATTCCAGCCAAACTCTAATTATGTTCTTTTCCTAAGTTAGATTTAGGCTAAGTTACATAAACAACTTGCTCACACTTGAGCAAGTTTCTTAAGGAGACTTGGGGCTACTTTTGCACACCTATTGACACTTGGGCCTATGCAAAGTACCTACCCAAGTTACAAACATCAACAGCAGTACGACTCAATAAGAATGGAAACTTGTACGGCTCTGTTTTGAGATGTTGTTGGGAGGAAGGCATTGTTGTTGATTGCTTTAAAAGGGTATGGCTCCAACCATTGCCAAGAACAGTCTTACGTGGATTTGTTGTTTACATTTTTGGCAATGAAGCAACATTCCAGCCAAACTCTAATATCTATCCAACAAACAAAATGTCTACCATATCTTAATTTTATATGCCTAGGCATGATTCCTTCATAAATTAGAGATCGCAGGGTTATGTTAGTGATATTGTTATGTATGAGTCTACAGCGTGGCCTTTGTTGGAAAATCATTCAACTGATTATAAATTTATGGGTTCAAGCAAACATATGAAGCAATTCCACTTCTAAAAATGCAAGACTGTGGCCTTTGTTGGAGAATCATTCAACTGATTATAAATTTATGGATTCAAGCAAACATATGAAGCAATTCAACTTCTAAAAATGCAAGACTATTGACCAAACCATTCAACTGATTATAAATTTTTGGGTTAAAGCAAACATATGAAGCAATTCAGCTTCTAAAAATGCAAGACTATTGACCAAACCTAAAAGGAAGGGAAGGTCACAAAACTACACCAATTGGAGAAACAGATCCAACACAAAGGAAAATCACATATATAAGCACATTTAAATAATTCCAAAAAAGAAGTTCTTGGTCCAAATTCTAAAATAGATATTAAAGATATAGTTGTCATTGAGATAAACGTTGCTCTATAGTTTTGGAGCACTGAAAGTCTTGCCTGTCCTTTTCTATATCAATTGCATTTGACATCTTACCTTGTAGTCTTCTTTCTTACTCCCACTGTAAAAAGGGTACTACATTTATTCAAATTTAAATTTTCAAGTGGTAGTTGTATGGGATTAAAGATGGAAAGGGACCTTTTGTTCGTGTTTTTCATGGATAATCATCAATGTAATGTAAACGAAGGTCCATCTAACATCCTTGAAGAAAAGGACACTCAAAATCAAAGAGATGGATTGCGGTTTTTTCCAAAATGTAATGATATCTCTGTTGTCTCAAAAGAAAAATTGTGACAGCAATAATGGAGATAAAGACATTGTTGAATTTGAAGAAGACACAAATGAACACCAACACAGAGACAGTGTGTCAGAGATAATTGGCACAAATCTGCAGCAAGGGGATAAAAAGGGGATTTTGGATCAGAAGATTATGGAACAACTTTGTGAAAATGAGGATAACAAGGGTCTTGATGGAGGTTGAAGGCTGCGGTTATAATGTAGATGAGGCTGATCAAAAGGGGACTTTGGATTAGAAAATTATGGGACAACTTTGTGAAAATGAAGATAACAAGGCCCTTGATGGAGATGAAACATCCTTAACCACAGGATGTCTTGGCTCCCCATGAAGACAATAATGTTGGATCCACATATGATGTCTATGTTGTCTCAGAGAAAACATTTTGTGGCAGCAATAATGGAGATAAAGACATTGTTGAACTTGAAGAAGACACAAATGAACATCACCACAAAGACAGTGTGGAAGAGATAACTGCCACAAATCTGCGGCAAGGGCAGCCCACAATCATTTTGAAGACTATGGTTATAATGTATATGAGGCTGATCAAAAGTGGATTTTGGATATGAACAAAAGGCAAATCACATATATAGCACATTTACATAATTCAATTCCCAAAAAGCAGTTATGGTCCAAATTCTGAAATAGACATTAAAGATATAGCTGCCATTGTGATATATGTTGTTGTATAGTTTTGGCACACTGAAAGTCTTGCCTGCAATTGCATTGGACATCTCACCTTGTCGACTCCTTTTTACTCCATTGTAAAAAGGGTACAAATTGCATTTATATTCAAATTTAAATTTTCATGTGGAAGTTGTATGGGTGTTAAAGATGGAAAGGGACCTTTTGTTCATGTCTTTCATAGATAATCATCAATGTAATGTAAACAAAGGTCCATCTAACATCCTTGAAGAAAAGGACACTCTGGATCAAAGAGAAAGATTGGGGTTTTTTCAAAATGTAATGGTGTCTCTATTGTCTCAAAAGAATAATTTTGTGATAACAATAATGGAAATCAAGACATTGTTAAATTTGAAGAAGACTCAAACGAACACCACCACAAAGAGTGTGCAAGAGATAATTGCCAGAAATTTGTAGCAAGGGCAGCCCCATAAGCTTTTTGAAGACTATGGTTATAATGTAGATGAGGCTGATCAAAAGGGGATTTTGGATCAGAACAATATGGAACAACTTTGTGAAAATTAAGATAACAAGGGTCTTGATGGAGATGAAACATCCTTAGAGAAAGATGTTATGGCTGCCCATGAAGACAATATTGTTGGATCCACTAACAATGTCTCTGTGTCTCAAAAGAAAAAATTTGTGGCAGCAATAATGGAGATAAAGGCATTGTTGAACCTGAAGAAGACACAAATGAACACCGCCACAAAGTCAATATGGAAGAGATGATTGCCACAAATCTGCAGCAAGGGCAGCCCCATAATCCTATTGAAGACTGTGGTTATAATGTAGATGAGGCTGATCACAAGGGATTTTGGATCAGAACATTATGGAACAGCTTTGCAAAAATTAAGATAACAAGGGTCTTGATGGAGATGAAACATCCTTGGAGCAAGATGTATTGGCTCCCCATGAAGACAATGTTGTTGGATCCACTAAAGAAGGTACTATTGACCCGGAAGAGAACAATTTTGATGACCATATGTGCCCTCATCTATTTCTGCACCTTAAACAAAATGGGGAAAAGTCATACATAATATGTTTTAGTGGGGCACCAATTTTGATGACAAGTATCATGATGAGGGATTGTTTCTTGACAAACTTCATGTGATAGACTGCAGCCCTGGTCCCTTACAAGACGAATATAAGAGAACTGCTGGCAGCTTAGAATTATATTTTAAGATTGATTTTGAAGGCAGACCTTCACGAACACATTTTGATGGCAACTATGGTGATGATTAAGGACACCTATACCCTCATATAAACCAATGATGTATCTGCTACTACAGGGGCACATTTATGCACCCAAATTGACCAAAACAGCTCAAACTGTCCGAGAGATGAAGTTGTTGATGTCAAACATACAAATCAGGATGTTTCAAAAGTGAAATAGCAACCCCCTTTCCTTGATGAAAATTGCTTACAGGGAGCAATCAATATTTTGAGAGACCATTTGGAAAACCCTTGGTGATGGAAACACATATAAGCAAGTGCAAGTTGTAACAGGATGTGCATCTCAGATCTTAGGGAAGGAGAAGGTCAATTTTAATATTTTATGATAAACATAATGAGAAAAACCTTAACCTACAGAGTTCGTTAAAAAAGGACACATTTACTGC
Organism: Pinus albicaulis; assembly: GCA_034641835.2. Lineage (NCBI taxonomy): Eukaryota > Viridiplantae > Streptophyta > Pinopsida > Pinales > Pinaceae > Pinus > Pinus albicaulis. The sequence goes on along the minus strand of CM076579.1, from coordinate 416,497,566 downwards.
ACAGGGACATGGTTGGAAAGCTAGTAGACATACTAGTATTAAAAAAACCAGCCCACTAGCATTTAATTTTGAACATCTATTTGTCTTGGACAATAATCAAACAAAAAGGTAATGGGCATTGCACAGAATTAATGAAGAAGTGTCTGCATTGGCTGTTTGATTTTACTAGGTATTTTGTTCTTGCATGATGAGAATATGGGGTTCTCTGGGGTTCTCAAGTGCCTTCAAGAATGACACTTCTCTCCAAGTTGGAGCAAGATGTTACACATCCATTTCTAGGGTCATTCTAAAGGAGACCTCAAAATACCTTTTTAGAATAATTTAAAAAGAAAGGAACAGATGATTTAGCATTTAAGCTTGCCATCAATATGGCAAGAAAGAAGTTAAAATCTATCATTACAGAGCCGACCTGACAAAGTTGACCCTGAGTATGTCATATTCCCATTTTTGCTGTGTTAAATTGCCAAATCATGAACTCACTTCAAAGAGTCATTGGTTTACATCAACATACTCCATTTGCAGATCGATGGTATGCTTTTAATGCTAGATGGAGTAGACTGCAAAAAAAATTGTAGTTTTGATCTCTACATTGATACATTTGGTTTCTTGGCTTACGATACAGTCTGGGCAATAATTCATTATGTACATACTTCCTTTTGAAATGTTGGATCTGTTTTCTTTTACAGATTATATTCAACTACCCAACGTCCTAGTAAGACTCAATAAGAATGGAAACTTGTTTGATTGTGAATTGAGATGTTGTAAGGAGGAAGGCACTGATGCTGGTTGGTTTATAAGGGAATGGCACCAAGCATTGCTAAGGACAAACTTTGTTAGGTTTGTTGGCAAAGAAGCGACATTCCAGCCAAGCTCTAATTCTGTCCACCAAACAGAATGTCTACCATACCTTAGTTTTACATGCTTGGGCACGGCTCAAAAATTAGAGATTGTCGGTTTATGATTTTAAGTCTGAGTCTACAGCATGACCTTTGTTGGAGAATCATTTAGTTGATGATTAAATTGTAGAGTTCAATCAAACAAATGAAGCACTTCTACTAAAAATGCAGGACAATTGACCATACCTGCAAGAAACGGAAGGTCAAAAAACTGCACCAATTGGAGACATAGATCCAATCCTAAGGGAAAATCACATATGTAACAGCTTTAACTAATTCCAAAATAGAAGTTCTTCGTCCAAATTCTGAAATAGACATTCAAGGTATAGCTGCCATTGTGATAGGTGTTCCATAGTTTTGGTGCATTGAAAGCCTTGCCTGCCCTTTTGTAAATCAATTGCTAAACAACACTATATATATGTGGGATGAAGAGGTTGCACTGAAACCATGTCCAAGCTGTGAATGCTCACATCTAGTATCCAACATTATCATTCATCTTAAAATGGAAGATACAACTGATGTATTATTGTATTGTGTGTATTCTGCAACAAAAGCTGCTAAAGTCAAGAGCAGCAAACAATGGTTGATAATGCTGGTAAATTTCTTGCTATGTTTGGTGATGTCTCTTATTGGATTGAGAAACATAGTCTGAAACATGGTGAAGACAAAAAAAAGTGCAACCTAAACTCAAATAGATGTAAAACAGAGTGCCTAGTGCACCTAGCGATGAAGAGAAACAGATATTAAGATTGATCTATATAGTCGACCTGATCAAAAAATTGAATTAATATCTTTCCACAAGTTGACCTTAAAAATTAAAATGCAGGTATGAAGTGCGCGTAGATCTTGGGCTGACCTATATGACCCAGGGCAAACTCCAATATGATTAAATTTTGATTAGATATGAAAAAATTGGAGAGCTTCTTTTATCCCCAAGTAGATTAGGATGGCCTACATCTCAGCGGGTAAAGAATATTAGAAAATCACTTGTCCACCTTGGATGATGTTTGAAGAATCCTGTTAATTTTTGATAACAATGGTATGTTCTATGCTTTAGAGAAATTTACTTCAACCTATTCTTATTAGCCCAATATCAATTAGCAATCACATTAACATTGATAGTAAATGTTGATAGAACATAAAGAATAAGCAGAAGACAAGCCAAGACAAGAGGACGCAATATTTGGCGGATGCCAGGGAAAAACCCCAATGCGGGGAAAACCCTTTGATCAAATCTTCTTATTATTCCTCAAAAGTTTAGCAGAGAGGGAAAGAGTACAATATACAAAATTCACTTCCCAAAACTTCAGTCAAACAGCAATCAACAGGATGCCCTAACCAGAAAGTCAACGCTGGTCAAATCAGCAAGTTGACTCCTCCAAATCAGCTCAGTTAAGTTCAGTCAATGCAGCCTCCAACAGTGATCAAAGTCAGCCCAAAACAGATCTGAAAAATCCAGTCAAATTTGGTCAACAGAAAAGTCAACACTTCTGTCAATGCTGGTCAAAGTTCCCAGAAATTCTCGATTTTTGTGCCAATAGATGTGGCCTAAAGAGATCGGAATTCTGCCCTGAAAAACACAGCTTTTGGAGTATGATTGACCCAAAGTCAACGATCGTCAATGCCCTGTACTTCTGCCCTAAAACAATCCGAAAATTCCAGCCTTCATTTCATACGTGCGAGGAGAGAGAGAGACTCCAAGTTGCTGTATGAACCAATGGGGGAGAGAGAGAGAGAGAGAGAGAGAGAGAGAGAGATGATGCGATGAGCGATGTCCAAAAGGAGGAATGTCTCTCTCCTATTTATATCCTTCAATGAGGGGTGGAGGCACATCTATTGGGGCATATGAGCCTACATTACATTTATTGTCAACCTTGACAATTTGCACGTGTGAGAAAAATAAATTCAAAATCCAACTTCTGCTCATCCAAACAAGATGACCTTTAGATCATTCTTGCACCTCTCGGAAAGAGAAATCCAACAAAAATATCATCTCCATCATCATATGAGCTATCCAAAGTTTGGCCCTAGTTTCCAATTTTAACACTCCCTCTCAACTAGGGAGAACTCCACCCGTCGATCCATCTGTCAACCTGAGCAATCCTGTCATCTTGTACCATCATGTCATCCTTTACCATCCTGTGTCATCCTGCCATCCCTGTACTCTGCTCTACTCTGCTAAACCATGAAGAAATAATGAAGAAGAGTTGATTGTGAGTGAGTCACAAGACTTTGCCACTCTCCACTGACCTGAGCAATCCTGTCATCTTGTACCATCATGTCATCCTGTACCATCCTACCATCCCTGTACTCTGCTCTACTCTGCTAAACCATGAAGAAATAATGAAGAAAATTTTATCAAGAGTGAGTCACAAGACCTTGCCACTCTCCACTGACCTGAAGTCAGTTTAGAGGTAAAAACCTCAACCAAACTTGATCCCAGATCAAGTTGTTGGACACCAACCATCCTAGCATAGAGAGTACGACAGTACACAATGCGTCCATCGGTAGTGTTATGGTCTCTATCCTCATTTCCCAACTCATTGGCCAGATGAGAGGTACTTCCCATGAGTTCTGGCCTACATAGGTAGGATGAATGTGGGGCATCAACAAGAGAGGGTGAACCTGCTCATATATCCAACAATGGGGCATCGCAGAGGAAGGCGAACCTTTCACCCTGTACATAGTGCACCAATAGGGGAAGGCAAACCTCGCCCTATGGTCACTAATAGCTCCAAGAAGCAACCCCAAGCCCCGTGGAGCTCCCAAATGTCCAACTCAAAGGAGACCCTCATTGGAGGGTCTGTTGACAACTCCAAGTCTCTCACGAAAGGTTAAGAATTTGACCTTCCCCAAGGACTTAGTGAGAATATATCCAACCTGCTCATCAATCCCAATGTGATGGAGCCTTACGATGCCCCGTTGTACCATAATCTTAGATAAGGTGGTACCTGATATCAATATGCTTGGAGCGTTCATGGAACACGAGATTCTTTGAAAGTTGAATCCCACTTTGGTTGTCGCAATAGATCACGGTGGTATCCAGCACATGCCAAAACAGCTCACTAAAGAGCTTCCTCAACCAAACAGCTTCACAACAGGCCATACTTGCTGCAATGTATTCCACCTCGACGGTGCTCAAAGCAACCGATTCCTGCTTCCTGCTCATCCAATATATCGAAGCAAAACCTCGAGATAAGCAACATCCAGATGTTCTCTTACGATCCACAACACTTCCAGCCCAGTTAGCATCAGTATATTCAAGGAGCCTCAAATTCCTAGCAGTGTATCTCAATCCATAGTTGATTGTGCCCCAGAGATATCTCAAGAGATTCTTGGCAGCAATCCAATGTATGTGATGAGGCTCGACCATAAATTGACTCAACGTATTCACTGTGAAACATATGTCCGAACGGGAGTTCACTAAGAACATCAAGGCCCCCACAAGTTGACGATACTCAGAAGGATTTCCCAAATCGAGCCCAACAACACTTCCGCATAGCTTCTTAAAGTTGAGTTCCATCGGAGTAGTCACGGACTTGCAATCCACCATCCCAAATCTTTCAAACAGCTTCACAATATATTTTCCTTGAGAAAGGAAAATCTCACCTGGCTTTTGCCAGACCTCCAAGCCTAGGAAGCAGTGCATCAGTCCTAGGTCTTTCATCTCAAATTTCGAAGCCAACTCCCTCTTGCATTGATGAATGAGAGGGTTTGCACTTGTTAGAAATAGATCATCTACATGGAGCACCAAAATGAGAGGCTTTTCATTATCAACCTTAAAGTAAAGGTTCAGATCAGCTTCACTTCTTGTAAAGCCCAGCTTCATCAAATAGTTATCGATCCTCTCATACCAAGCCTTGGGGGCTTGCTACAGCACATAGAGGGCTTCCTTCAACCTGCATACATGTGAATCTCAATCTTGAACTTCAAACCCCATAGGTTGCTCCACATAGACCTCTTCCTTAAGCGAGCCATGCAAGAAGGCGGTCTTGACATCCATCTAATGTAGATTCCATCCTTGCAAGGCAACAAGGGCACTAATCGAACGGATGGTGGTATATCGAGCAACCGGTGCAAATATCTCATCATAGTCTATACCTTCCTTCTGCGAGAAGCCTCAGGCAACGAACCTGGCCTTGAAATTTTCAGCACTCCGATCAACTCCATGTTTAATTTTGTAAAGCCATTTCGAGGTGACAACAGACTTGTCCTTTGGTCTAGGGGCCACATCCCATACATCATTCTTCATAATCGACTCATTCTTCATTCATAGCATCCTTCCAAACTTGGTGCTTCACGGCTTCTTCGAACATTCCAGGCTCAGATTGGACAATGGTGCTCACCCTTGGTACCTATTCGGCTTCTTACTTTCACGGAATGTTCCCCTTGGTGCAATATGTCTCTCAACATCTTTGAGAGTATCTCTAATCCATGAGGGTCTTATTTTAGAAGAAGAGGGCTCACTAGGAGGTGGATCAATGGGATCCACTGGACCATCAGTATCGAGCATCGGTTCTTCCTTTCGGCAACTCCATTATGTTCCGAAGTATAAGAAATAGTGGTCTCCCTCTTAATGCCAGCTTCCCTACAATAGTCATTGAACTCATTTGAATCATACTCGGTTCCATTATCGGTCCTCAATATTTTTGATCTTCTTCCCTGTTTGATTTTCAACCAAGGCTTTGAAAGAGCGGAACCATTTGAATACTTTGTCCTTTTACTTCAAGAAGTATATCCAAGTTTTGCGAGAGAAGTCATCCACAAAAATAGCATAATACAAATATCCTCCCACAGATGTTACGAGCAACATACCAGATAAATCAGAATGAATCAATTTAAGTGTGTCAGTAGTCTTACTTTCGCTTGAGGGGAATGGTCCCCTTGTATGTTTCGCTTCAGCACAACACTGACAAACACCTTCATGATCAACTTTGAAATCGGGCATACCTGTGACCATCTTCCTAGCTTCGGGAAGAGCTTTATAATGAAGGTGAGCAAACCTCCGATGCCATAATTCGGATTGACGAATAGTGTTGCACGTCATGGCTCCCAACAAACTTCCTCTAACCTCCTCCAAGGATGACTCTGACCACCTCCAACAAAAAGGTGTTTACAAAATCAATTGTTCATGCGGAGATTGCTATATTGGGGAAACAGGTAAGACCTTTAAAATAAGGTTTAAAGAACATGGGGCAGACATTAGGCTTGGAAGAATTAAAACCTCAGCTTTGGCAGAACACTCCAGCAAAACATGTCACCACATATGCCTTGAAGAAGCAGTGGTCGTTGCCAAAGAAAAACATCATTTTAAGTGCAAAATACGTGAAGCCTTGCAAATCATAAAACACCCTCACAAACTAAATAGAGATGGAGGCTTAGAAGTTAGCAGAAATTGGGTCCACGTTCTTTCCCGTTAAAACATCTCACACCCTTGAGTCGTTGGTCTCCTTGTACCCCTACTCTTCCTTCGTCCCTTTGAGATCTTTAAAATGACATTCACTTACTCTACCTCGTACCCTTTCACCTTCCCTCTGTCCGCCTGTTCGTATCAAACCCTTACCCTACTCCTTGCCCTTACCATGCTACCCTACTTTAGCCTTAAAAAAGGTTAAAAGTAATTATTTAAAAAACACCCTTATAATTCTCCTAACAATATCTTAAACCTTAATTAAACCCTAACCTTCTACAAACCTTAGTTTATAGGATTAATTGGTTACAAGCCTTATCTATGGGTTATAATCAATTGACCTATTCCAAACCTATTATATTTAAATAACTATACCTTCATCAGTAGTGTAATATAATTTACATAGGGCCGTATAATCATAAAATCAGTGTAAGGAAAATACTAAACTCTAAAATATCACTAATATAAAGCTTTACAACATTAACAAAAACAATTAATCTAAATCATAAGCTAAAATAGGATAAAAAACTTAGGACTTTTTAACAAGGATAAATAATTAATAAAAAAGTAGACATTATAATCTACATAGGGTCTTATAAAATTAATAAAATCAAATCATTAAATCAATTAATATAATCCACTAGGACCTTTTTTACACAAAATTAGGATAAAAAAGAAAATACTACACTTCGATATTATTAAAAACAATGCTTTATAACAATTAAAAATAATAAACAAAATTAAACAATTAACCTAAAATTAAATAAAAACATAGGACTTTATAAAAGGGATAATAATTAATAATAAAAAATATTAAATATTATTAGCATTAAAAACTCAAAGCATCGTAATAAAGAATATGATACTTTTATAAAACAAAATAATTAAAAACTCCTCTAAATATAAATATAAATAAATTAAAAATAAATTAAAATTATTTAGAAATTAAATCATTAAGGTTATAACTGGTCGGCTCTCTTTCCTGTCATTTTTTTCCACTATTTATTTAACACAAATTGTCTCTCTTATTTGCAGATTTGTCCTGAAGATGGGTCTTGTTTTAGACCTTAAACGTAGACTGAAAAATGAGGACTGTGGAGATTCCGAGTTTTGAATCTAAAAATTCCTCTAACCTGATAAAGAGTATCAACCCTAAAACCAAGAGTGAATGCTTCTTTGAAATTCCTCTTCCAAACATGTACCTTTCCATCAATGAATGCCACCTTGAATCCTTTATCTTCCATTGCCAAAATAGACACTAAATTCTTCTTTAAGTCAGGTACATATAACACATCTTGTAGACGAAAGATTTACCTTGATTTAGAAGAAGAGTAACAGTCCCTGTCCATTTCATGGGATATGTGGCAATGTCTCCAAGTATAATTTCCAAATTTGTTTCATTTTCAATCAAATGTGAGAGAGCCTCTTTGTATCCAGTGAAGTGCCTTGAGGCACCATTATCAATCAACCAATTATCCAAGGTGTCGGGAGGAGATGCAACAAAGAGGGCATATATAAGAAATTCTTTGTGCTTGTTATCTACAACATTAGACTCATCATACCTGGAGTTTCTCGATCTCTTGAAAGGTTGATCATTTCCATTTCGTGTAGCAGGAGCCTTTCTCTTTCCTTTGTTGTTGAACATGTTGTTCCTTTGATTTCCATTTCCCTTGAAATTGTTGTTGTTGTTGTAGTCATCATCTCGGGGTGAATCCCTTTTATTGGGACACTCAATAGCATAATGGCCAAACGTGTTACAATTGTAACATCTACCCTTCCTTCCATCTTTGAATCTCGATCTTCCTTGTCCTTGATTTCTTGGACCAACATTGTTCTTTCTTTTAGCTTAAATCGGAGAATGCAGTGGGCTTATTCTTATTTGAAGGCATGTCTCTCTCCATCATCCTTGTCTCCTCTTGAGTGCATCTAGTCAACAATTCATCAAAATCTGGAACCCTGTCATTGTTGAGAATAGTGGTATTGAATACATGCCATGCTCGGAAAAGACCTCCAAGGGCAATAAGAGTGAGCTCCCAGTCGGTAATAACATCTCCAATAGATAGAAGATCATTTTTTTTTATTTCGGTAATCCTCATGAAATAGGATTGGATGGATTCTCCTCTATCCATCTTGATGTCCTTCAGCTTGTTCTTGAGAAAGAGGATTTGATTTGCGTTGTTAGCCTTAACATGCTAACCAACTTGTCATACATCTCCTTAGATGTGTCCAGCTCAGAGATGTAAGCAACCAAAGTTTTGTGAATAAAATCCATGATGATCTTCTTAGCTTTGACCTCTCATTTCTTGTACTATGTCTTAGTGGCAATAGGTGCATTTGGAGGAGGCTCAACAATCATGCTCCTCCAAAGTCAAGTCCAACGACATTTTCCATTCATGATAATCAGACTTATCATTAAGCGTGTCATCAGATTTGAAGTAAGATGAGGAAGCCATTGACCCTTGTCCTTGTCCAACAAATCTCAGTGATTTATCTTCTCACTCTTTCTTGGGCTTTGTCTTCACCTGAGCTCTAATCCCATGTTAATTTTAGATAAAAATGGTATGTTCTATGCTTTAGAGCAATTTACTTCAATCTTTTCTTATTAGCCCAAATTCAATTACCAATCACATTAACATTGACAGTAAATGCTGATAGAACATAAACAATAAGCAGAAGACAAGCCAAGACAACACAATATTTGGCGAATGCCAGGGAAAATCCCCAATGCGGGGAAAACCCTTTGATCAAATCTTCTTATTATTCTTCAAAAGTTCAACAAAGAGAGAGAGTACAATATACAAAATTCACTTGCCCAAAACTTCAGTCAAACCGCAGTCAACAGGATGCCCTAACCAGAAAGTCAACACTGGTCAAATCAACAAGTTGACTCCTCCAAATCAGCTCGGTCAACTTTAGTCAATGTGACCTCCAACAATGGTCAAAGTCAACCCAAAACAGATCTGAAAAATCTAGTCAAATTCGGTCAACTGAAAAGTCAACACTGCAGTCAACGATGGTCAAAGTGCTCAAAAATTCTCGATTTTCATGCCAATAGATGCGGCCTAAAGAGATCGAAATTCTGCCCCAGAAAAACGCAGCTTTTAGAGTATGGTTGACCCAAGGTCAACGTTGGTCAACGCCTTGTACTTCTACCCTAAAACAAGCCGAAAATTTCAACCTTCCTTTCACACATGCGAGGAGAGAGAGACTCTAAGATGTACGAAGTTACAAACCAATGAGAGAGAGAGAGAGAGAGAGAGAGATGATGTGATAAGTGATGTCCAAAATGAGGAATGCCTCTCTCCTATTTATATCCTTCAATGAGGGGTGGAGACACATCTATTGGGGCTTATGAGCCTACATCACATTTCTGGACGACCTTGACAATTTGCAGGTGTGAGAAAATAAATTCAAAATCCAACTTTTGTTCATTCAAACAAGATGATCTTTAGATCAATCTTACACCCCTCAGAAAGAGGAATCCAAAAAAAATATCATCTCCATCATATGAGCTGTCCAAAGTGGAGTTTGGTCCTAGTTGCCAATTTTAACAAATCCACTTGCTAATTTGTGGAGAAAGAAAATGTCCACCTTGGAGTTTAGATATGGCATGTTTAAGCCGTTATGGATATGCTTGAAGGTCATGAGAAGTTGGTTGTTTCACAGATGGGGCTTGTGTGTCCACTTTGGAAGCTGTTAAAATTGGACAACTAGGTCCAAACTCCATGTTGTGATGCTCAAATGAAGATATCGATATTTTTATTAGATTCCTTTTTCAAAGAAGAGTTGTAAAGTCCGCCTACAATTTTCTTAATCGGGTAAATGAGAACATTTTATTTTGAATTGTTATTTATAATAAATTATATATATAATTACGCTTGTAAGGTTTCTTTTGATAGGATGTGTCCAAGCCTCCAATGTATATAAATACAGTCAACTTTGGAGAGCATTTCACACTCACTCATCACATCATCTTCTTCTCTTCTGATCTAGTACGAGCTACTTGGAGGACAATTTCGTTCCACACGTGTGAATAAGGACGAATTACTACAGCCAAGGAGAAGGACGAAATTGCTGCAGCTAGGGTTTCCACGAAGGTTTGACCAGCGTTGACTTTGGTCAACGCATGGTCCAAAGAGGCTGAAATTTATTGGAGACTTCGATTTTGGGAGGCCGTACACATTGGCACAAGAACCGAGGTCAAAAGGTTGACCGAAGTTGGAGCTGCATTGACTTTCATGTTGCTGCCCTGCGTTGACTTTTCTGGAGTTGACTTGAGTTGATTGGGTGACTAATTTGCGGATTGTTGTGACACATTCTGGGCTGGCTGATCAAGGAGACTTTGCTGGTTGAAGCATCCTGTTGACCGTCGTAACGCACCTTCACATTCTCTTGTTTCTGGTTTGTCTTCTATAGATCCACTGGTATGTTCTATCAGCATTTTACTTAATTGTTTGGGTGATTGTTTTAATAAAAGTAAAGTTGCATCAAGCATAGAACATCTACAAAAATTTACATGGTATCGGAGCTGAGGTGAAGACAAGCCCTAACTTATAGCAATCACCATCTAAGAAAAATGGGTTCCACAAGTTATGACTTCAAGGAGAATGACAAGTTGACTAGAAGGGATGACTTCCATGCCTGGAAGATGATATTAGATCTCAAATTGGAAGACCATGATCTCATGGACCATGTACTGGGTAAGATACAAGAACCTCCATCCAATGCTACTGCTGCTGCAAAATTCAAGTATAAGAAGGGAGAGATCAAAGCAAAGCTGATGATCAAGGAATCCATTCATAAAAGCCTGGTGGCCTACATCTCTGAGTTGGGCACATCCAAAGAGATGTATGATAAATTGATCCTTATGTTCAAGGTAAACAATGCAAACCAAGTGCTATTCTTCAAATCGAACAGAATAATCTAAAGAAAAGCGAGGATAGATGCTGTCCAAACATACTTTACGAAATTAATGAGATTAAGAACAATACGCACAGCTAGCCAGGGAGACAATGGCCGATCGTGAGATGGTACTCACCGCACTTGGAGGACTCCCATATGAATGGCAAGTATTCAACACTACCATTCTCAATAATGAGCTGATTACTAGCACAGCGAACTCTTGTCCGATTCGTGAAAGAGACAAGAATGAAGGAATATGAAAATGACAGAAATGTTGCCTATGCTGCTTATTCTAGAAAGAAGAACTCTGGTGGCTCTAAGAACAAAGGACGAACAAGGGCCCAAGGAAAGAAGGGCAAGTGTTTCACTTGTCATAGGCCTGGTCACTATGCCAGAGAATGTCCTTTCAAAAAGGATTCTCACGATAGTGATGACAACAACAATAACCGGAGGAATGGAAATCAAAGAAACAATAGGTCCAAAGGAAAGAGGAAGGCTCCCTCTGATGGAAACAATCAACCTTTCAAAAGGTCTAGAAACTCCAGGTATGAAGAGTCAAATGTTGTTGATAAAAGAAATGAATACATTCTTGTATTTGCTCTCTCTGCTGCATCCCCGCCCGACACTATGGATGTCTGGCTAATAGATAGTGGTGCCTCAAGACACATCACTGGGTTCAAGGAAGCACTCTCTGACATGGTTGAGAAGGATACTAATCTGGAAATTATCCTTGGAGATAATGCCACATATCCCATAAAAGGGACAGGGACTGTGACCCTCCACTTGTCTCAAGGACGAGTCCTACATTTGCAAGATGTAATCTATGTACCAAAATTGAAGAAGAACCTTGTGTCTATATCAGCGATTGAAGACAAAGGCTTCAATGTGGCATTCATTGATGGAAAAGTGCGCATGTGGAAGAAGAATCTCAAGGAAGCTATCGTGATTGATTTTAGAGTTGGAACACTCTACCAGGTTGAAGGAAGTCCTCTAGGAGCTATGACATGTGATACTATCCGACAAACTGAACTATGGCACCGAAGGTTTGGACACCTTCATTACAAGGCCCTTCCCGAAGCAAGGAAGGTGGTGACAAGGATGCCCAACTTTGGAAATAATCATGAAGGTGTATGTAAGGGTTGTGCCGAAGGAAAGCATACAAGGGGACCTTTCCCCTCAAGTGTCACAAAGACATCTGATATTTTGCAACTGGTCCATTCTGATCTATCTGGTATGCTACCCATGACATTCCTGGGAGGATGTTCTTACTATATGACATTCACTGATGACTTCTCCCGCAAAACCTGGATATACTTCTTGAAGAAGAAGGATGAGGCTTTCATGTGGTTCCATACCTTCAAAGCCTTGGTGGAAAACATGACAGGGAAGAAGATCAAGATTTTGAGGACCGACAATGGCACTGAATATGAGTCAAATGAGTTCAAGGACTTTTGCAGAGAAGCTGGCATTAAGAGGGAGACTACTACTGCCTATACTCCTGAGCAGAATGGCGTTGCTGAACGAAAGAACAGGACCATTGTGGAAGCTGCCCGTGCCATGCTATGTGACCAAGGTTTACCGAAGTTTCTGTGGGGAGAAGCTGCGAATACTGATGTATACATTCAAAACCGATGCCCTCATTCCGCCCTGGACTCCAAAACTCCCGAAGAGGTTTTCACTGGTAAGAAACCTGATGTCTCACATTTTAGAATTTTTGGATGTCATGTTTATTTTCATGTGCCAAAAGAAAAGAGAAGTAAGCTGGATGCTTCTAGGAAGAAAGGAATGTTTGTGGGCTACAGCGAAACCTCTAAGGCCTATAGAGTCTATGTACCTGGTCAAAGGGAAGTAGAGATATGCCATGATGTCACTTTTGACGAAGATGCTTCCTTGAAGAAAGTAGTAGATCTTCCAAGATCTGAGGAAAATCATGAAGCAAGGCCTGGAAATCAAGAAGAACCGCAGGATGAGACAATGCCTGATGTTGAAGGACCAATGGACCCTATTGATCCATCTCCTTCACTGGTAAAGAGACCATCATGGCTCAGGGACACCCTCGAAGATGCTGAGGGACATGCTGCCCCAAGGGGGACATTCCGAGAAAGCAAGAAGCCGTGTAGATACCAAGGGTATCTGGCTGCCATGAGTACCATTGTACAAAATGAACCCGGATCTTTTGAGGAAGCCGTAAAGCATCAAGTCTGGAAGGATGCTATGCACGAAGAATATGAGTCCATAATGAAGAATGATGTCTGGGATGTGGTTCCAAGATCGAAGGACAAATCAGTTGTCACAACAAAATGGCTCTACAAGATCAAGCATGGTTTTGATGGAAGTGCTGAAAAGTTCAAGGCAAGATTTGCTGCCCGTGGCTTCTCTCAAAAGGAAGGAGTAGATTATGATGACATATTTGCACCTGTGGCACGATATACCACCATTCGATCAATCATAGCCCTTGCTGCTACGCAAGGATGGAGTCTTCATCGGATGGATGTCAAGACCGCTTTTCTGCATGGTGCAATAAAGGAAGAGGTGTATGTGGAACAACCTCTGGGATTTGAAGTTCAGGATCGAGACACTCATGTCTGCAGGTTGAAGAAAGCCCTCTATGGGTTAAAGCAAGCACCCAGAGCTTGGTACGAGAGGCTGGATAGTTACTTGATGAAGCTGGGCTTCACTCGAAGTAATGCTAATCCGAACCTTTACTTCAAGGTTGTACAGGGGAAGCCTCTCATTCTGGTGCTGTATGTGGACGACCTCTTCCTGACAGGCGCTGAACCTCTCATTCATTAATGCAAGAGGGAGCTCGCTGCTGAGTTCGAGATGAAGGACCTAGGACTGATGCACTACTTCCTAGGCCTGGAGGTCTGGCAGAGACCTGGAGAGATTTTCCTTTCTCAAGGAAAATACATTGTGAAACTTTTGGAAAGATTTGGTATGGTGGACTGCAAGACCGTGTCAACACCAATGGAACTCAACTTCAAGAAGTTGAGTGGCAGCGCTGTTGGGCCTGTATTAGCAAATCCTACTGAGTATCGTCAACTCGTAGGGGCTCTGATGTTCTTAGTGAACACCCGTCTAGATATATGTTTTGCAGTGAACACTTTGAGTCGACAGATGGTTGAGCCTCATCACTTTCACTGGGTTGGTGCCAAGAATCTTCTAAGATATCTTTGGGGCACGATAAACCATGGGCTGAGATACACTGCCGGGAGTGTGACACTCCGTGGATATACTGATGCCGATTGGGCTGGCAATGTGGTGGATCATAAGAGCACATCGGGATGCTGCTTCAATCTTGGTTCTGCTTTGATTTCATGGATGAGCAGGAAGCAGAAGTCGGTGGCTTTGAGCACCGCTGAGGCCGAATACATTACAGCAAGTATGGCCTGTTGTGAAGCAGTTTGGTTGCAAAAGCTCTTTAGTGAGCTGTTTGGACATGTGCTAGATACCACCGTGATACTATGTGATAACCAGAGTGGGATTCGCATGACTAAGAATCCTGTGTTCCACGACTGATCCAAGCATATTGATATCAGGTATCATTTCATCCGAGATATGGTACAGCGAGGCACCATAAGGCTCGATCATATAGGAACTGATGAGCAGGTCACGGATATCCTCACTAAGCCCCTGGGGAAGGTCAAGTTCCTAACCTTCCGTGAGAATCTTGGTATCGTGGAACGACCCTATGATGTGGGTCCCGTTGGACAATGAGCTCTGGGAGCTCTGGGGGGCTTTGGGGATAGCTTCTCGGAGCTATAAGCACTGACGAGGCTAGGCTTGCCGAACCTTGTGGTGCTTCTGCCCCACCGTTATGATTATTGAGTTGGTTCACCTCTCATTATCTGGGCCCCGTATGCATCCTACCCATTGAGTTCAGGGCTCATGGGAAGTACCTCTCATTTGGCCAGTGAGATGGGAAAAGCTAGAGACTAGTAGCAAAGACTGATGGACGCATCAGAGATTGTCGTACTCTCTATCTAGGATGGCACGGTCCAACCACTTGATCTGGGATCAAGTATAGTGAGGTTTCAGACCTCCGCCTGACTTCAGGTCAGATGAACCAACTTCGGGTTGGTTGGAGACTCTTTGTGAGTTTGATAGAGGTTTCGGACCTCTGGGCTGAATTTGTCAGCCGGGGGATGATGTCTTTGTGACTGACCCACTTCTGTTCTGAAATAAAGAGGCCAGCAAAGCAAGTTACGGCGGGATGACGCACGATGTTTGATTGCACTAGTGGATGGAGTTCTCCCTAGTTGAGAGGGAGTGCTAAAATTGGACAACTAGGTCCAAACTCCATGTTGTGATGCTCAGATGAAGATATCGATATTTTTATTGGATTCCTCTTTCAGAGAGGTGTAAGATCCATATAAAATTTATCTTAATCCGATGAGCAGAACATTTATTTTGAATTTATTATTTATAATAAATTATATGTCCAGGTCGGCTAAGGTTTTACACCCCCAGCAGATGTGTCACACACCTCAATGATGTATATAAATACAGTCAACTTTGGAGAGCATTTCACACTCACTCATCACATCATCTTCTTCTCTTCTGATGTAGTACGAGCTACTTGGAGGACAATTTCGATCCACACGTGTGAAGAAGGACGAATTACTACAGCCAAGGAGAAGGACGAAATTGCTGCAGCTAGGGTTTCCACGAAGGTTTGACCAGTGTTGACTTTGGTCAACGCATGGTCCAAAGAGGCTGAAATTTATTGGAGACTTCGATTTTGGGAGGCCGTACACATTGGCACAAGAACCGAGGTCAAAAGGTTGACCGAAGTTGGAGCTGCGTTGACCTTGATGTTGCTACCCTGCGTTGACTTTTTTGGACAGCGTTGACTTTTCTGGAGTTGACTGGGTGATTGATTTGAGGATTGTTGTGACACATTCTGGGTTGGCTGATCTAGGAGACTTTGCTGGTTGAAGCATCATGTTGACCGCCGTAACGCACCTTCACATTCTCCTGTTTCTGGTTTGTCTTCTATAGATCCACTGGTATTGTTCTATCGGCATTTTACTTAACTGTTTGGGTGATTGTTGTAATAAAAGTAAAGTTGCATCAAGCATCGAACATCTACAAAAATTTACAGAAGCCCCCCTGCCCCTTTTGAGAATGTAATGTACTCTCTCAATTGATTGGCTAAGTGAGGACAAAATAGCCAATTGGGTCAACATTGTGTAAAAGTTGAGTCGGTTGGGGCAAAAAAGCCCAAAATTAGGGTTTGCATTCACAACCCTCGCATTTGGGAGGCCATGAAGGAATCCATAAATAGAGGAGACAGGAGAGTTGGAATCAAATTGGCATCATCAAATTGGATCAAATACATATGTTCTTTTGAGTTGTGGCTCTATGGGTTTTAAAACCCCTTTTTCTCTACTAATTTCAGTGGTGAAAGATTCCACCCTAGTTATTAAATTCCTCATTTATCTTCTGATTTTGGTCTGGAAATCGTGGGATTCACCTATATAGAAGACAAAAAGGTTTGGTGTCAAATCTGAGGCAAGAACTTGAATTCTTTTGAAGTTGTGCAGGTGTATTCTAAGGCATATTTTAGTGAACTATTCCCTGAGGCAGTTTAGCCTTCTTGAGGTAGAAATGCAGATATATTATGGGCACATTTCAGTGAATTTCTCTAAGGTTGTTCGGTCTTCCTAAGGTGGAGTTGCTTATATATTATGGGCATATTCCGGTGGATTTCTTTGAGGTTGTTCGACCCTCCTAAGGCAACGTTCGATGTTTGAGACAGTTCAGCCCTGCTGAGGTAGAGTTCGGTGTCTCTCTGAGACAGTTCAGGTCCTCCTGAAGCGGAGTTTAGTAGACCAAATTGTTACATGAACAAGCGTTTCAGTGAACTACCAAGTTCCAAACTAAGTTACAACCACGAAGGAGCTACTAATTATTGGAAAGGGAATCCTTAAGGATGAGAGCTACACTTCTGAAGCTGCGAGTACCCCATACAGGCAATTTAGCCTATTGTGTCTACCTTTTGAGACCAACGAACTGAGGAAGGAATAATCCAGGTTCTGTTTACAGAAATAGGGTAAATTAGTTGTTACAGGATTGGCTCAATTTGATTTTATAGTTGGATCTGGTTTGTTTTGGCAACAGTATCATTTGCTTGTGGATAATTTGGTTATTGGACAGTTAGTCCTATTATTATGGATTTAAGTAACCTCCTACTGTTGATGATTATATTAATTGTACATGTCTATTGTGGTTGATTTATATGTTATAAGAAATATCTACTAAAGGAATAACTTTTGTTGTACTTCTATTGGAAAATTGCAGTTTAAATAAGAAGCCCTAAGACAAAAAAATTAGCCTAGTACATTACAGAGAAGAAATCTAGAGCTAGGATGGTGACCTTTGAAAGATATTATGGTCCACATGAGGGAGAGTTGGGATATTTCTTGTTTAGATGTGTTATTAGACAACATGAGAAGGCTCACCCATGTTGACAAAGCCTTGAGCTTATGCAAAACCTAACTTCCCTTAGATACCATTTCTGGAATGAATGAGCTTCATCTAGAAGAGTATTTCAGAAAGGAAAACAAATTCCTCTCTTTGCATTTCCTAGAATATTGGGTAGTTGACGATTGAAATATTCCTCACTTTCCATTTGTTGTTTTCATAACAAACTCTAAGGCTGAAAATTTACAGGAATAAGATCACAAAATCCTCTAATCAAAGTAGGTGAAATTTATGTTTTGCATTCAGTTATTTTGCATTGGAAGTTTCCACAAGAACTAGATGGAATTAAGATGGCAAAAAATGGTAAATGCATAAAGATGGATGGCATTCAATTATTTTGAATTGGAAATTTCCACACTAAGTTTGAATAGAATGGTAATGCGTCTAAAAGGGAAGGTACTAAAAAGGGTATTAAAATTAGAAACTATTTTTCCTTATCCGATTTACTGTTTGTATTTGTAGATGATGAGGTTTTAATTGGCATGGGAACAGTTAGGGAAGAAGAAAAGGATAAAAAGATCCTTGAGTTATACAATAAGGCAACAAGGATGTATGTTCATAAATCTTTAGTGTTATTCAAGGCTTTGCCTCAAGCCTACTAACTACAAATTCAAGGATTGCAATTATATGTATGAGTAATTTATGCTACCGATGGTTATCCAAGGGAGGCAAGCTAAATTTGGCCAAAACTAATTTTGGAGGGATGCCTATTTATTAACATTCTTTAACTTACATATCAAAAGGAATGTTAGAAAAAAAAGTACTTTCGCTTCCTTGTAGACAAGGAAAAGAAAATGGAAAGGAATAGCATTGTTTAAGTGGAAAAAGTTTGCAAAACCAAAATGAGTGTGAAGGCTTTTGGAACGGCCTCACTTATCTAAAAGGCATTAATGAAATATTTATCCATTCAAAGGAAAATGGTTGGCACAAAAGGTTGGGAGAAGAGATCCATCCAAGGCATTAGTGAAATATTATCCATTCCTAGGAAAATATTTGGCCTAAAAGGATGGGAAATGAAATAGACCAAGAATGAGAGAGGTCCATATATGTCGTAAAGGCAATTATAGGCTATCATTAGCTTTGAAAACAACACTTCAAGATTAGAGCACAGCAAATCCCACAAACTCTAACTCCATGTAGAACCAAGAATGAAAAGAACCATGTAATAAATTATACAACAAAACTAGGCTATAAGTTTAAGATGAAGGAGAAAAAAGAAGAAAAAAAAAATGGTGGTGGAAAGCTTATGGAAGCTCAAAAGCCCTCTAAAATCTAGGATGGTTCTTTACTTGGCATTACCAGATAAGATTCTAACTTGGAAAAATTGTAAGAGAACAATGCGGACCTAGTAGCTATATTCTATGCAAAAAGATGAATTTCTTGATCACCTACTGTTTAAATTGACTACTAGGAAAGGAAATTGGGAAGGGGAGAGTGTATCTAATTGTTCTGAGGAATGGTATAGGGTAAAAGTAGTAGCAAAACATAAATCCTTGTGTTAAACAATTGCATGGACCCTATGGTTGGTGATAAATTATGACATTTCAAAGTAAGGAAATTCCAAATTTAAAAAGATTTTAATATCAACAAATCAAAGGCATGGAGCTAAGGAATTCTTAGTGTCTTGTGGGGTAGGACACTAGTTACAAATTGGTTATATATTTGAGAGGGTATAAACTTTATGTTCTTAGTTGTTGCTGAAAATTGCATCTAAGGTCTTAAAGAGCCATGAAATTTTGTTGGAATCCAAGAACATCAAAATAGGCAAAAGAGGCTACAATCTGGATAAAATCTTATTAATGCTCCTGATCCCAATCATGGATATAATTAAAGAGGTGGGAGATAAATTTACATTTCCCCTTCCTGCATGTTTAGAGGTGAGGGAACTAAATAAGAAAGCTGGTGAGCTCTTAAAATAAAATTGCCACTACAAGCAAGGATGTTATAATATGTTATAATATCACTAAATCTGGTGGAAGAATTTATTTCATGAAAGAATTTCTCGTTAGAGGAAGTTAGAACTTCCTAGAAAAAGAGTTATCTTATTTATTTTTTTGAATATTAGTGAGTATGAGAAAAGAGTACCTTAAGATTAATCCATGCGTATGGAAGGCTAGCAGACGTATCAAAAGCTCGCAGAAAACGCTGCCCCAAATCATAGGCAAGAATAAGCAACTGACCATTGTATTATTCCTGAAAACTTTTCTTGGCTGATTCTGTTGCAAGCATGAGCTGAAATAAGCCCTCCAAGTAGCCTAATATTACACTCAAACAAGCTTGGGCAAATAGAGACTAAAAACCTTGGGCAGATGTAAATAGATTTTGTAATGACCAAAAAAACATAGACCCTATAAAAGCATTAGCTACGGACCAGCAATTTAAACCCTAAATAGCTCCTCTCAATTTTAAAAACATACAAAATATAACCAGGCATACCTTCGTTGCCGTAGCCTGCGCCCATTGAATCTGTGAAATCTGCATTACATACATTCTAATATTGCCGTAGCCTGCGCTCATTGACTCTGTGAAATCTGCATCAACATACATTCTAATTTGTAATCGCTAAATAGCCTCTCTCCAACAAATCACATTATAATTTGTTTCGAAAAATAAAATAAATGAAAGAATCTGTGAAATCTGCACCAACATACATTCTAATTTGTAAATGCTAAAAAAAAGCCTCTCTCGAACAAATCACATTATAATTTGTTTCGAAAAATAAAATAAATGAAACCAGACATACCTTCCATTGCCTTGCTTACATCTGAGAAATCTGAAATCTGCATCCGCTCCGCTATTTTGGATGTCTTATTTCCATCTCATTAAATCCAAAAGGGAACAAATAGTATAAAAATAAAATATCACAGAAAATAAAAGATGAAAAACCAAATAAAAACCACACATATCAAACTCAGTTCACATGGCCATGCTTCAAATGGAGGAAAAAATACACCCAAAACAATGTGACAGCAAAATTTATAAGAAAAACAAAAAAAAAAAAACCAAAAAACAGAAAACACAACAGACAAAATCAGACTCCAGAACGCGTCCATGGCCAGCCAACTCTGCTCTGCATCTATCGGTCCATGGTCAACCAACTCTACTCTGGGAAAAACTAAAATAGAAAACATTACAAACAAAACCATAGTCCACCCCGTCATAACAAAACCAACTCTGTTCTGGGAAAAACTAAAATAGAAAACATTACAAACAAAACCAGAGTCCACTCCGTCATAGCAAAACCAACTCTGTTCTGCATCTATGGATCCATAGCCAACCACGGACACTATCACACTCAATTTGCTGGCCCTCGATCCGGAGGGTGGCTCTACCATTATCAATATATGGTCCCGGAGCAAGCTAGAGCGCTACTCTGACTATGGCCCATACCCGCGTTTATACCCTTGCTTCTGCTGCTTCAACTAGAATATGCAACTGTTGCTCCTGTTACCTTAGCCACCGGTGGCGCCTCTGGTTCTGTCACTGGCTCTGTTCTACTGGGTTTGTCCTCAACTATGCCCGCACTGGCTCTGTTCTACTGGGTTTGTCCCAACTATGGGCGCACTGTTTGCTATCTTAGCTCATGCTCTGCCTTCTCCGTCGGGCGGAGTGAAAGTGCCCTTCCGGTTCACTGAATTTTGAGACACCACAAACTCTGCCCGCTCCCCTGTTGTTGCAGGTGGCCGCTCCATCCAAATTCATGTCAAGATATTTTTAATAAACATTATATGTGTCTTTGTTATGTCTTCTTGGATTTTTGGTGTTTGTCTTCATGGTTTTCCGGCTTTTTTTCATCACTTCTTTTAATACAGGATTAGTCCAAATTAACATAAACCCGTCAGCTTTTGTGTTCAGGGATTTTTTTGGCTTTTTTTCTAAACATTTCTTTTAATACGAGATTAGTCCAAATTAATATAAATTCATCCTGCTTTTAAAATGCCACGTGCCATCCCTGCTTCTAAACCGCCAGCCTTTTGTCTTCCCGGTATTTTGGCTTTTTTTAAACACTTCTTTTAATACGGGATTAGTACAAATTAACTTAAATTCACCCCTCCTAAAACGCCACTTTAACACCTCCTTGTCTCAAAACAATGCTTTACACTATTAAATTCTAAGAATGAGACCCTCCAGAATTTAACAAAAACAAAGCTTACATTCTTTTTTAATTATTAGCATACAATAAATATTTTTTTATATTATATTTGGCTGAAAGAAAATATAGTAGGGTAGATTATTACTTATTTTAAATCATTTTTTACATTAAAATTACAAATTTGAATAGTTGTTGATTAAATATTGTTTGGTTATATAAATTTTTTAATTTTTTTTAATGATAAATTAGTTTATTTTAAAAGTAAAATTATATATATAGGGATTGTTTTAATTTTACAATAAATTTTCTCTCTTTATAGGGTGGGAAGCAATGCAATGAGTGGAGGTCACTATGTCAACCATCTCACTTAGCACTAATTGGAGGGTATATGCCACACAACTCTCTTTATGGAATCTTAATGCTATAAGGTGGCAAAGACATTTCTAGTTCAAGCCATTATGCATGTCCGACATATCTCCCTTCCATCTACAACTGTTATGCTAAGCGCATTATGATTGAACCGCCCTCTCATGCATCCATGATTTTGTTCGGTCTCTTTTTTTTTTTTGGGAGCTCTAATCAGCGATGCATTCATTTTCCAAGTGGTCGGCTTTGATAGAGCATCATTTAGGGTCCTTTATTGTGGTTTTCACTTCCCCTATTATTTCCTTTCTCAAGTTCACAATGCATGATATTGCATAGTGGTCTTTCTCTATGTTACCCCTATGCTTCTTACTTCAAACTCCTCTCCCTTCCCATCGAGCATTCTCAAGGAATCGGTCTCTGGTCTTTAGAGCCCTTCTAGTTTTGTCCTAATCCACCTATTCAACTGCTCTATTATACTTTTCCCTTCTCTTTGTACCCTTACAGCTCTAGCTGATAATCAACCTCTATGGCAGCTCCATCAATGGCTTTGCACATATACCATGCCACGTCAAGATGCAAGATGTCAGCGCGAGGTCACGTATTATGAAGCAAGAGGGGGCTCTCATGCTCATCAGAGGGTGAAATCCTCTACTAGTTTGTATCACTCTCAAATGCCTCCAAACATCCAAGTAGAGCTCACAAAGGTTGAGAGGGATATCACAAGGGAACACAGTTGCCTATCAAAAGTAGAAATAACAGGGGAAGTTGTGGCTTGGGTCCCTGATACTAGTCGTTCTCGAGGAAAACAAAATTAGTACATGCACACAGTGGCTTTATATTGGCATGTAGAGGCATTATTGGGCAAAAGTTTACTAGACAGAAATAAAACAGAGGAGATTATCCTAATGTTTGATGAGTTACACTTGTCTTGAAATCCTTGGACCAATGCATGAAGTGGATCGAAGACCATCTCAACCTCCCACCTAACCCAGGGAACTCTCCTGGTAGTGACAAAGCCCCAATAGAGGTGGTTCCATGTGACTCGTCTCTGTAAACATGATTCGATTTTGTCTATCTAGTTTTTTAATCTTGGTTTTTTGCTTACCAACCTATTTTTGTCACTTGGTTAGACAATAAGGGCCCATGGACCAAACACTTACCTCTTTTTTATCTCCCTTTTGATCACCATGTATAAATGTTGAAGAACTTATGGTTTTTCCACTGGTTTTGTTTCCGTGGTGGCAAACAAGGGCAAGCTAGGATTATAATTTCCATTCTATTTTGATTAATCAATAGAAATTTTAATTTAACCAAAAAAATAAATAAACATCCATTTAGTTATTATGCATGATAATAAAAAGGTTGAAATTATCATCAATCCAAATTTATAATCTCAATTGATTTAGAATTGGGTAAAATTTATAAGTGCATTTTTCCACCATGTGAAGATCTCATATTATTGGTAAAACTTTGCTCATAATTGAAATTTCAACTAGATTCCTATCAAATTTATGGTTAGAAATAAGGTCATTTCATTACATGGTTAGGTTACTTTTACAAAAGATTTGACAAGCCTTAAGCATTATTACCACTCAAACGAGCAGAGGACTTAAAAGGGGTACCTAAGAGGGAAATTGCTAGATTAAGGGCAACAATGGAGACTTATCCCACTGTCACCACAGTTAAGGCTCCACTCTCTTTATGGAATTTCATCGATGGGAGGAGACCCGATGTTTTAGGAAGCCACTTATAGAGGATATATCAACAAATATAAGAGAAGTGACCCCTTAGACCCTTTCTCTAAGATAGGATGAAGAATGGAGCTTACTTGCTCTTTAAGCAAGGCACTTGGTTTTATGGGGAGAATGGATGATTTGAGGGGTGAGGGAGAAGAAATGGCTTATACGGGAGTTTACCAATCCCTAAAATCCCTTCAGAACTTGGATTCCCAGACAGTCCTTAATAAATAGTCTTTGACAAAAAATGGGACCACACGAGACCAAGTGGACCCAACCCAGGTTAGGGGATGGATTTTAGCAATCAATGATATTATTAACCTGGCCAAGGTGAGGGGAAAGGATCAAACAAGAATTTTCACCCAAATATGTGAAATTGATCCTATTTGCAATATAAGAAGATCCAAGATAGAAAAAAACCCAGTCCATACATCAAAATTCATCCATCATCCAAAAATATCCACCAAGGAAAAAAATGTGAAGATCTTTAATGAGAGAGAGATCCAAATCCAAGTGATGATACAAATGAATTCATCCAAATCTTATTTATACATCAATTAGGAGTTCGAATTACCTAATGGGCCTACATTAGCCCCTAAAAATAAAATAATGTGCAAATTAACTGACTTTTGGTGACAAGCCCACCAAACTAGCTCACAAATGACATAATAAGCCTCGAAGGAGGTCAAATAATAATCTATGCATATAGTAGGGCCCTCCAAGAGGCCTAATGAGCTCCATAAGTGCCATAATGATTAATAAAATCCTCAAAAGTGATGGATAAAGGGGGTGACCCCTTATTCTCCAAACAATAAATCGGTGGTTCTCCCAGTGGGTGTGGGGGCACGCCAATGACCTCATGGATCTCCATATGATTTGAAGATGCATGTAGACCATCTATAAGGGCTCAGATGATGGAATGAATGCTTCCATGTCATCATACAAGTCCTAAGACACCTACCAAGTGAGTGGTGCACCTGTGGGGGCCAACTAGGCATAATGTACCAAAATGCATCTTCCTCGTCCAAAAGGTGGATCTCTAGCAATCTTTAAAGATATCTCAGGACCCATGGAATTTTTTCTACTATTGTGGATGCCCATGAATCTCTACACACACCCTATATGTGCCAATGTATCCATCTAGAGTGTTAGGACCCCGTATAGGGAGACCAAACCCAAATGGACACCACCTCAAATCCTGCATAAGTTCCAACGTGTCCCCTAGCCTTTCGATACAACAAGTCATTAAAGTAAACGAGTAAAAGGGCTTACAAACCATGGATAACAAGTGGACACTTCATAATGGCATGCCCTTCCATAGCGGGATTTGTCATGTGCTAATGTCTCCAAGCTCCAAAGGTGGTTAACTAGGGACCTTATTAGGTGGTTTCCACCTTTAGAGGGGATACTATGTCCAAGTTACATCCCTCAAATGGTGGTGGCATGTGATAAAGAGGTGAAATGGAATAGGGAATGAGAGGGGCAATCTTGGGCCACATATCGGGGCACAAGGGTAGTTAGATAAAGGGAAGCCCACACCTGGGTGTATAATGTATAGGAGGGAGCAATCGTGGTACACGAGGTGCCCCAGCCTTGATTTTTCCACCCTTATTTATATACCTTTTTCCTTTTATGGTTTTTCTTTGATTAACTGCTTAGGGCTTAAAGGACAAGAGCATGATGCGTAAGATATAGCAATGATTACCCCTTTTTTGGTAGGGCGTTCCATTTCCCCCCAGGGGTTGGGACAATCGTGGGTTCATGAATGACAAAGGAGGCTCATCTAGGACCTATGGAACCAGGTTGATGGCCATGGGTATGGGGTAGAGCTCATGTATTGGATTTTTCCCACGTGCCAATTATGTTTGTCCCGACAATATTTTGCATCTTGTGGTACATTTTCTTGTTAAATGTGGCCATTTATGCTTTTACTTTTCTTTTGTAGCTACTTCGACCTCTGATGCATCGTTCGAAACTTGACCCAAGGTGGGGGCAAGGGAATGGGGAGGCTAACCCTATGTGGACCTAGAGAGGCAATGTGGACCCAGGTGGGAGAGATGATGAATGGAGTTTTAGTGAATGGAAGGGGATTAGTATATGTGGATAAGGGAGCGGGATCACGCAACCAAAGTCGGGGTTTCCCAAGTAGTACCACCCTAAAACCAAATGGTCAATAAACGAGATCCCATAAGACTAAAATCCAAGGGTAACATCCAAAAGAGATCAAGGGGACAGAAGCACAAATTAAGCCCACTCTTTCCGCTGAATCCCCCCATCAATCCATGCCCAAAAGTGTCCATGATAAGTAAACTCAATACTCAATTACTAAATGACAAAACATACCTTTAGGTTCGGGAGGCCCACCTTTAAACACACGATCAATACAAATGGGTGAGGACCACATGGTTGGCTCAGCACAACGAGCTAGTTGATGGCTGCTGGCTATCGGCTGACGTCCATCATGGAGAAAAAATTTCTCTAGGGATATTACCCACGAAGTGTTGGGTAAAAAGCACCAAACAAACTTGCCATAAAATATCCTTTCCCTACACCCTTGATATCAAAACATCAAGCTTCACAAGGCACGTATGTTAATACTTAACACTTGCCCAAAAACTTATACATTAAAATATAGAGGGATCATAGACGTTGGGGGATGGGGGGGAATCATTTATGATCCCGAAAGAAACCTAGAAACAACTTTGCATGGGGTCTTGGAGGATATTCGAATAACCAAGTTGAAGCTTACTCTTTTCTCTGTGACCTACTCCTTGCATCTAAATTAGGAATAAGGAGTATGATATTTATTGGAGATTTGAGTTTAGTAATCAATGTGATGGTTTTGAAAGTTACCCTTCTAATAACAAGATCACCTTCATTATAGGTTGATCATGTAAGGAAGCTAGTTATTCCCATAAGATATTGTTCTTCCATGTTCCTATAGATCAAAACTATAAAGCTGAAAATCAAGCCAATCAAACCTTGTAGCTTCAAAAAAGGATGCTAAGGAAAGGAGGGATGTTATATCTATTTATTTTCTAAGAGGGATGTTATATTATCACCACGTCCCCTAGTTTATCTCATTATCAAATCGTGACTCATGCCCTCACATTAATCAACACATGGTGTACAATCAAGATAGATTGATTACATTTTAGGTGAAGGGATTTGAAAAAACTTATGCATCACCCATATTTCCCTTTTGTGTGCATATTCTTAACTTTTGCCCGCTCTTTCAATGTTGTGCATGGATTTGTTTTAATGGTGGTGGGATAATGGAATTGGTTATGGATGCACACTCTATAGGCAAGAGTAATGGAAACAATCTAGTAATAATATATCCCCATCTATGGATAATTCTTTGGAATTTAAGCTTGAGTGATTTTGGCTTAGGTTTCCATGATTTTTATTCGATATTAGCTCTTATGTGTTGATTACTCTTATTGGATTCTAAGAGTCGATTGTGTCTATAAGATTGAAGGTCCATTCTATCACTAATTTGTTAATAATGGGGATGATTTTCCTATTAGTCAGTGTGATTTATTTTCTGGAAGTTCTCGTGATTTCCACCTATTTTTCTTTGGTTTCTTTGATCTAGGTTTTGTTGAAGAATGTAACTAGTTTCGGTCTTCATAATTGTACTTATAAAAAACAAATATTATTAATGTAATTGAATAATTAAAGCATGAGTTTCATGCTTGGGTCAATGTTTTCTAGGTCAAAGCCTCCATTAGAGGCTTATAGGTTTTGTCTTAAGTCATTAGAGTCATTGTCATTTTTATTAGACCCTTTTCTGGCTTTTGTATTGTGTAAAATAATTATTTTTTAGTTAAAAAGGTAATTTGTCATCTCCACACCAAGTCGGCCCTGCCCTCAACAAGTCAGTCTGGATTAGAGCAATTTGACCTCACAATAAACCTATGTATCGAGCAACTCGACTTCATTTGGATAGCATCATCAACAAGTCCGATCTCAAAAAAGAGGTAGATGGAAAAGAGTGTGAAGTTGTTGGAGAAGAAGAAGAGAAGCTGGGAATAAGAAAATCAAAATTTTGGGCTACCTTTCTTTCACACGTGTGAAGATACTAGACTGAAACTGGATGTTTTTGGTGCAGGGTCGAAGTTATGAAGTGAGGGGCCAAAATTACGATATGAAGTTGCACCTTGAAGAGTTGACACTTGGAAGGTTGAGCAAAGAATATCTACAAGGAGAAAGCATTGACTTGGAGGTTGGAGAAATTCTTTGTCTAAGTATTATAAGTCTGGAAGTGTCTTATATTTAATTTAATCTACTGAAGGAAGAGTTTGTAACTAGGTTTTCCCCTACTTATTGTGTCTCTTCTTCTTGTGATCTTCATACACATATAATTTTATAGTTTCTTAATGAATGATAAACTAATTAAGCAGTAAAAGAAGCCAACATAATTCACAAGTAATTATGAAGAAAGAAGAATCAAACCCTATATACTACTAGCATTGATTTCTCAACAGGTTTTCCCCTAGTTCATTAGGCAAGCAACAAGGTGTTTATAGGGTCTAAGTCCAACTTCTTTCCCAAGAAAATATGGCAAGTCTATTTATTTACCACTTTCATAGATTATAGGGATGCCCAAGACATCTAGAGAGCCCTTCATTGGGGCAAAGAGTCCATCCAACATAACAGGACTTCCATTTTCTTATTCACCACAAAGCTTCCCAAGAGAAAACACTAGTTTTTAGCTTAGTATTTCATAATTATGACAACTTTGGCATACATAACCAATCCCACGATTTGAGGAAAAACAATTAGCCAACGACCTCAAATTATAGGATGTCCACCAATTCTATGCTTCTAAATATTAGGAGGAGGACACTATGCACCAAATTCTTTATGACATGGACACTCGCAACTAAGAATCAAATCTAAGCAATCTAGGGCTATAAGAGGCACAACATTATCATTTCCTTCATTTGATGCTATACATTGCAAAGTAGTTTGTAAATTTGAAATTTTTTTAAGAAAATATATTAGTAAAGATAAAGTAAAATAAAATTTCTACCATTATTTGTTAAAAAATATGTATGCTAAGAGATGGATTACCAAAAAAAATGACCAGAATAAATCAAGACGTGCATTAATTGGAGTAGAAACTACCCTCGAGATATTAATATTATGTGGACTCTTTGTGAGAGAAGAAGATGAATACATTGCTTATGCACACAAAAAACAGAGGTTATTACCACAATAACTTACGCCCCATGTTGAGGAGACGAAACTAGAGATAAACATCATTGAGATAGTATTGGGAATCAAAAACCTTACCACCATTCAAGTGTAATATCCATCCCATATACACATGAGTAGTTACTTGAATGAGAAGATGTAGTTTGATATGCCACTTTGACACTTAAAATGTGAAGTTGCGGCTAAGAATTAGACATTAGTTCATTGTCCTACATCATCCCTCCATTAATGCAAGGATAGTGGTTCTTGTAAATAAGAACTAAAATATTCCTTAAGAAATCCTCCCGTGCCTTTAAAGGACATGCTAATGCTTACTTGCATTGCCAATGACATGTGCATATTCTTTGAGATTTTTTTGAATCTTCGAAATAAAAACATTATAAGTATGTAGGTTCGCAATGCCTAGAAATTGCAATCTCACAAGGGAAATATTGATCTACATATGACTAAGTTGCTAAGTAATTTAGTGAGTCAAAGTACCGATTATCCAAAACCCATAGTGGTAGTGTAATTGACAAAATATTAAAACACATAAGAGAAATTTTCAAGTGCATGAGAGAAAGATAAATACTTATATGACTAAGTTACTACATAGCAAAGAGAAGACAAGGTTCCAACTATTCATTCAAATCCCACTTGCATGAATAGATTTCAAGGGTTTTATTTTGGAAGATGGCCAAGGTTTGAAAATCATGGTAGTCAAGAGGAGATGCCAAAAGAAATTCAACCAAGTTAAGGGTTGGTGTGGCCTAGGCCATGTGTGACCCCTGAGTGATTTTAATGTTTTAGATGCCCCCGAGTCATGATTTCTTAGACCACATGCTATTCCCACAAGCCAATAATAAAATAAACTATTCAAAATCCAAGGTGGTGTAGCTACTCATCAACAACCCAAAGGCCAAAGTGTCAACATGCAAAAGAAAATTAATAAAGGAAGGTGTCATTATTGCTTTAACATGTTTTTACAATGATAGTTCAATTGTTGCTTATATGTCTTTTCTTTGAACATGTTGTCATCATGTTGTTGGGCACTTGGCTACTCATATGCCAATAGGTGCCTAATTCAAATCCCTATGGCCTAGGTGCATTGGTCTACAACATTGTGTTTACTAGGGATTCCGTCTATAAATGTTAGGAAGCATCCTTTATGTTCTCTAGGGGAGATTACTTCTCCAAAAATAATAGCAATAATCATAATGACAAAATATAATATTATTGTACATGTTAGGTTGTTGCATGGAACATGTAACATACACCTCCCTTCACAACTACCTAAGTTGTAACAGACTCGAGCAAAAGTTCATGTAATAAAAGTTAATAAAGACAAAAATAAGACCATAGTTCAAGGACACTTATTCCAAGCTGAATGTTGGGCAAAATATCCTTGTGGGAATCATTGGATATGTGTTTATGGCTGAGGAAAAATGGAAATGGCAAAGGGCAGGGCATTAAAGAGGCAAAAAGTATTTTTGGCACATTTATTTATGAAAATAAGGGAAATTAGGAGAAAAGGAAGGTAAAAGGTCACATGTTGCATGTGAAGAGGAAAATGAAGGAAAATAATGGAAAATGAATAAAATAGAGACCTCATTGATAAAAAGGCTTATGAGGATTAGTTAGTACCTTTTGTATGTTCATCTTTGGAGCTCTCTCATTATTCTCTCTATCTCTCTAATACTCTTAGATACTTAGAGTTTTCTTGGAGGAATTTGACATTGTGACAAGGAGGAGGAAGCAAGCAAGGGAAGGACAAGAAAGGAAAGGAAAGCAAGGATCAAACAAGGAAAAGCAGTATCTAGCAGCTTCAACAGGAATACTTGTAGGTAACATATTGTGTGTATGATTTCCTAGTTGGTTTGGACATGCATGACTCATGCATGTTGTTATTTGGTTATTTTTCTGTCGGTGGGATGGTTTTGTCGGGTTATGGCAATGGTTTTCAGCCTTGCCTTGCCTTTTTCCAGATGCCATGGTGTGTTGGAATTTCAATCTTGGTTTAAGCTTTGGATTTTTCATATGGATTTGTAATCCGGAGCGGAGGTGGTCTCAAGGTTCATTCTCAAAGGCTTAGGAATCCCTTGACCAATTTTGGCAGGATACACGGTAAAGCCTAAGGGAGGTGTCTCAGTTTAGGGCCTAGTGATTTGAGATTCGATTGCGATAAAGCTTGAGAGACACGAAGATGAAAAATACCTCAAGGATAGTGATGGATTATGGATGGGATTTCCAAGTTCTTCTTGGTTTTGTGATCAGAGCATCGGTTTGGTGTGATCACAGTATGGCGAGGGTGGAGGTGGTTTAACCTCTGGATTCCCTTGGTTGTGTTTTGGATGAGTTTATCCATGAGATCCCACATTCATGCTTGGAAAATGGCATTGGGGTGACTATCTGAAGAGAGATTTGGCTTAGTCATGTCTATGGTCGAGTGGAACGTGGAAGTCCCGAACCTGGTTGGTATTTGCCTATGGTTTATGGAAGCTAAGTTCTCTTGTTTTTATACCTATTATTATGTGGATTTGATAGCTCTATTCTCACTGTTATTTCCATTGTTTTATACTGCTTATAAGCATGTTAAAATGACTGGTTCATGTCATGGTTATTTCATGTATTTACTTGTAATTGTTAAAATGATGGATGCAAGACCTAATTGATGCCATATCTCGTTAAGGAAAAGGGTGGTGATCCTTCTTGTAGTGTTTCATAAGTGTTTTCATTCATTCATTCTATGTCTTGTATCATAGACCTGTAGATTTCATTCATGCCAAGTGTTTGACAGAATGTCAGTCCCGGTTGGGAATGGTCAAGCCTAGTCTTGGAGTTGGTTTTTAATTAATTGGCATTGTTGTCATGTATTTAATGATTCTTGAAAGCTACATGAATTTATGGGCAATGTCCAGGAGACTTGGCTTAAAATCTTGTGGACACAGGCATAGTTATGGGAAATTTAGTCCCTGGACGCAGGCATGCAGGCTTATGCGTCCATCCAAAGCCTTCGAGATGCATGGATGCAACCTGTGCATGCATCCAAAGGGTTTTCTTCATGAAATTCCAGTGGGACCTAGGGACAAGTCAAGTGGATGACTAAGATAGCCTCCGGGGGTCCTGTAGCAGGTGTTAAAGGTCTATGTTATGGTTTTCCACTTCGATTCCACTTCCTTAAGGTCACCAAGGAGGTTGAGTCAGTCTTAACGACCTCTAATCTCATGTTTACCCCAGTTGACCGGTTACTTGGGTAGGTGTGAGGGGAGTGGAAGTTACAGGTAGTATCAGAGCATGGTTGCGCTCTCCTTTGGAAAAGTCTGATGTTGTCAAGATTGTCTTTATCATATATTCATGTTGTTCGCGTATGTGTTCTCATGTTATGGTCTTTGTACTTGTTGCATCCACATTGCATTGGCCATGGTGGCAGTGGTGTCGCCAAGGAAGGGTTGATGGTGTTGTTATACATGTGTTTTCATAAGCATATGATTGGTTATACATGTCAAGTGGGTATATGTGGTCAAGTTTGCAATGGTATGGTTGAGGTTGTCATGCATTAGGTCATGGTGTGTAGTTGGTATGGTCATGCATTGATGACTCGACTCTAACTAAAATGATGTCATGTGCTAATATACCAGGTTTTACAAGTCTATATGCTGATATGATTATGTATATCCATGTATTAAGTTGATTGGTTTATCTTGCAGGATGTATCCTCCTCGAATTATGCCAAGGTACGTTAGGTTATTTTCAATTGGATTAAGTTGACACGAGATTCCTTGTAGGAAGAAATCAAAGATGGCTAGCAAGATGGTAGACTACAAGGATTCCCCTCATGAATCTGATGAGCAGCATGGTATTGGGCGTTTATCTATTTTAGCAGATACATTGAGAAGTTTTAAGGAAGAGATAAGGAGTTTTAAGGCAGACAATTACATAATCATACATGCGCAAGAAAGACAAGCAGAAGTAAATGCAGCAAGCCTTCAGATTTTTTCATATTTGCAATGACAGGGGCCACTCTGAATTAGTTATGGATAGGAGGATGGGACTAATGGTGCATATGGTAGTAGGTCTCCCCATTGTTATAGGTTGAGAATAGATGACACAAATATAGATAACAAATTCTTAGACACTCTGGATAGGAGAGGTGACAGACACAGGTACCATTCTAGTTCTGGTTCTAATAGGCATCATGATCGTCATCACTATTATCCTTACAGGAGGAGTGACAGGGGGTATTTTTTGGATGAGTTTAAGAAAGCAAGGCCACCTACCTTTGACAAAGAGCTGAAGAAACCATAGAATGCAGAGGCATGGTTGCTTGGTATGAGGAAGTTCTTCATATTGCATGACTATTCAAAAAACATGAAAGCCAGGGTAGCCACATTCAGTATCAAAGGTAAAGAAAACATTTGGTGGGTAGATGTGAAGAATATCAGGGGTATATATGAGGAGGAGTTGACTTGGAGTGTGTTTGAGAGGCTATTCCGGAAGAAGTATCTGTCAAAGAGGTACTATGATGCTAGAGCTAAGGTGTTTTATGAGTTACAGATGGGTTTCATGACAGATGATTAGTATACTAGCAGGTTTTTAGAGTTGTTGAGATATGTGCCTTACCTCAAGGAGGAAAAGGCTAAGATCCAGAGATTCATTAGTGGATTTCCAACAATATATAGAGACCAGATTGAGTTCAATGAGCCTAAATCATTGGAGGAGGCCATTCGAAAGTTGAAGCATTGTTATGAGATGTCAAAATGCAAAGTTGATTCTAAGCGTGATTTTAAAGAAAATGATAAAGCTAAGGGAATATGGCCACCAAAGCGTGAAAGACCGCAAGATGTCGGTGAGAAAGAAAATGTGGTTCCTTATAATAAGTTCAATACACCTTGGAAAGGACCTGGAGAGTAGCAGACTAGAGGGGATGGTAGAGCACCGTTGCAATGTTGGATATGTAGCAAGGATCATCATAAGAAGGACTGTACATAGTACCAGGGTGGTAGACCCTTGATCTATAGTGCACAAGAGGCATAGAGAGTTGGGGATGTTGGGCATAACATCCCTCAAATTTATGCAGCTATGGACAACAGGCAGGCATATCATCATGCATCTATCAGTGAGATGGACAATAATTTTTGTGATCAAGTAGTTTCTATTTTAATTGACCCTGGATCTAACTATAATTATATTAATCCTGACCTGGTGGATAATGCTGAAATGGCATCCAAATGGGGCTTCTGATTTAATTTTCCCTTAATTAAATTGTAGTTTCATCTCATAACAACTTGTAATAGTTAATTAATTCATGAATACTTAGTTAGCTTAGGAAATTCGATTTGAGGGTCAGAGAGGAGGCATGTAGAGTTCCCATGATTTTAGGGGGTCTAGTTACAATTATTGTGAGTTGTAATTAGTTAACTCAATTAATTGAGTAAAAATTATTTTAACTAGTTCTAATCGAGAGATGAGCTAGTGAGAGGTCGAGTGACTTAAATTTGATTTAATTCATTAATGATCAATCAGTGAACTAATTATTCACTATAAATAGTTGTTGCATATCAGTTCTAAGGAAAGCCCAATTGAGTTTGAGTTTAAAGGGAAGATAACTATCGGTTGTATCTTTAGAAACTTGTACAGGTCATATATAGAGTCATCAGGAAGCCTTGGATGAATTGCGTAATCAATTCTTCAGAATTTCCTATTTAATATGGTGACAATTCCTCCAGAAATGTGTGAGCAAGGCTGGTAAGATAGAGGTTGAGAATTGGTTAAGTATTTGACTGATTTTTCCTAGATCAAAGTGAGACAGTCAACAAAGTGAAAAAAGTTTTTCAACAAGCGAAAAGCATTGTATTATTTCATGGTCTTGACTTTATACAATATTTAGATAGTTGGGTTTTGAGCAGTTGCTTTCCCCAGATACATCTTGTGTTTTGCGATTGATAATTTATTTCTCTTACTTGTTATGTGATTGTGTGATCGTATTTGGTTTCCACAAATTGTAGAAGGATTCAGTATTTTGTTTTAGTACATTACAAGATCAGAATGAATCCCTTTGGATAATTTCTACATGGTATCGAAGCACGAGGAATCACAATAGAATAGAAGAACCAAAGTTTGTTTTGAACAGGTACATCAAATTTACAGATTTATTCTTCAGGACCCAAGAGCAGATCAAGATGTCTTTCAATTGCTTGAGACTTAAATATGCCCTTGAGGGCAATTTGAATTACATAGCATGGAAGGACAGGATGGTGACAATGCTCGAAGACAATGGACTGAAGGCATTCATAGACAATGATATTCCTCATCCCACAACAAAACATGCTCAAATTCTTGATGCATGGAAGAAGAATGTAACAAAGGCGAGAAGGATCTTGTTAGAGGGAGTTCGAGATCATATTGTCTTGAGTCTCCATGGAAAGGCGACTCCATATTCTATGTGGAATTCCTTGACATATATGTTTAAGAATAACAGTGACCACAAGAAGTTGGCGCTGAAATACAAGCTTAGAAAGATCAAGATGGAGAAGGGCGACACGATCCAAAAATACTTGACGAAGTTCACTCATTGTCGAGATGAGCTTGGAAGTGTTGGGATAACAGTTAACAATGTAAACTTTGAAACGGGAACGGAAATGAGTGCTCGTTTTTCTTAGGTAGCAAAAAATCATTTGATTTTGAAAAGTGTTGATTCATAATACTTCTAATTTTTTTTAGCATGTTTTTGACACTTTAAATTTTCTCATGTACCAAGTATAAACATTATTTTTAAAATGTTATTGACTTTTATCTTGATTTTGAAAAGTGTTGATGGTAGCATCATCCCCTTTTTTTAGAAGACTTATTTTTTACTTTAAATTTTCCAATGTATTAAATGCTAATAATTATTTTCTAAATTAACAATTTTTATTTTTGAAGTACTCTTCTTCTTCTTCTTCCATAACATATTTTTTAAGTGTTTTTCACGTTTCCTTTATTTTTTATTTTTTAATTGTTGTGAGATCTTTGACACATTTTCAATATAAATATAACAGAAAAATACACATTTTGAGACTTTTTTTGCTAAAAGTTACACGTCAAATAAATCATTTTTATAGGAAAAAATTAACAAAAAAAGTATTAAAATAGCAATTTTTATGAATTATATGTAAAAAATTAATAATAATCACAATTTTTTTTCAAAAATTAAATGATTCACACAAAAAATGAAGTGAAAATCACATAATACAAATATTAAACATATAATAACAATAAATGAATACTTATTATTCTCATAAAATGCCCAAGTCAAAACATTACAAGTATAACTAATTAATAGTTACAAATAATGAGCTTCAGTTTCAAGCTCAACTAAAATTTATTCAATAATATCATGTAACCCAAACTCTTCATCTTCAAGAGTTTCATTATTGTCTTCTTCCACAATATTTTCAGCGTCACTTTGGTCATGTTCCTCTTATGATGGATCTCTTATGTTTGCGAATCCCCCAAAGTATGCCTTTCTAATCATTCCATCTAATGGTGGTTGAGGTTCCTTTGTTTTTTTTCCCCACACATGATTCATTAAAATTCCCTTTCCTCAAACCAACTTCTTGCATTGCATCTGGAAGAAATTGAAGAGCATTAATTCTTTGTTGAATAAATTATCATTGTACTAGATCTTTCTCAATGGAATTGCAATTTCTTCCTTCTTGCAAGTAACATGTTAGTGTTGTACATAATCATCATGTACAAAAGAAATAATTAAGTAAATTAGTATAAATACATAAAAATTAAAAAAAAGAAAATATCGAAATTCAATTTTTATATATTAAAACTTACATGAGCCTGAAAATAAAATCCAAAACTAATCTCTTTCACTTGAACATAAATCTAAAAGATAGTTAATCAATGATTGTGGTTTTTGATATATGTTAACTATCTCTCATTTTGCTTCTTTATATTCATATGTTAGTTTTTTTTACAGCATCATCATGTACAAGTACTTGGATATGAATATTTCCATCTACTTGATTGAAAATCATAGGCTTATAGCTATCATATTTTGTTCAACTTTCAACATGAATGAACTCACAATCACTTATAATTGGTTGATCTCCACAACCATTAAGATTTGACTTTATACTGTAACATGAAATAGTAAAAGTTCAAATAACTTGTACATAAATGATTTTTTTAACATTAATCAAACATACAATTTCAATGTCTTACCATGTAAGTTGCATCCTTGACTTTGCTTTTCCCTTGGAGCTTGTTAATAACATTGCAAATTGTGTGTCTCAATGAAATGTCACAAATCTCCAAAATGGTGATGTTGTGGCTTCTATAAATCCCGCAACCACTTTACTAAAAGTTTGATAAGTATAAGGGTCACTATCATATTCAATGTCTGGGATATTGAAACCATGAGGAATATCTGCAATAATTAGGTAATAATCTCTTTTAGGTATGAGTTTTGCAATGTGTTCATAATGACATGGTATTATTTGATATTGGATAGTGTGGAGCCCATTCCAAATGAACTGACTAAGACTGGGATCAAGTTCAACATTACTAAGACGTTGATTTCTCATCCTTTTCATTTTAATTTTTCCAATAAAGCTTCTGAAACTATTCGGTGCTCCATTTGCATCATTATTCATATTTAATGAAATAAAAAAATATATGTATAAGTTATAAAATAAAAATAATAGAAATATGAATAGAAATGAATGTATAAATCAACATGCATTTTAAAATGCAAGATAAAAATATTTTAGCACCGATGTAGAACTTGAATATGGGTAGTTTATGTTGGACATTGGGTTCAACGCTCCCCGTGTGTTTCGCGACATGGACTAACTGCGTCTTGTGGATCCTAACTCTGGCGATTGTAGCAGAGACTAAATCATGCAGGTTTTGGTCTAACGACAATCGTGATTCCAACAAGTGGTATTAGAGCGACAGGTATTGAGTTTGAAACTCACCTGGCTCGCGTTGGGGGGGAGATTGTTGGACATTGGGTTCAACGCTCCCTGTGTGTTTCGCGACATGGACTAACTGTCTCTCGTGGATCCTAACTCTAACGATTGTAGCGGAGACTAAAGCCTACAGGTTTTGGTCTAACGGCAATCGCGATTCCAACATTTGCGTACAACATCATCCTAATTATCTTCATTCAACAATTTAACCATTTGTTCTTGTATTCTCATATAAACCTTGTGACTGAATAAATAAAGTAAAAAATGTTAATATAGTGATATGCATAACAAATACTACGAACAACAATATATTGTAATTAACATAAACTTATAATCCATAAATAAGTAAAAATAAAAAACTTACTTTATAAATTCCTCAAATATTCATCTAATGATAATTCTCCAAACAACCTCTGTTACATGTTTCTTTTTCCAAAATACCTCAGTGGGGCGATGCACTACTTTTACATAGCTGGGGAGCTTCAATATTATGGAATAGGATTCCAGATAGGGGCTTCGTCATTTTTTTAGAGTTCTCCTTGGGCTAAGAGGCAACCTATATTTGCTTTTGTGTCCGCTTCCTTGTTTATATTTCACAGAATGTGGTAGAAGGAGCTGGAGGTGTAATTTTGCAGCACTTTTATGAGTCTCTACAGGGTCTTATTTAGGGCCGGATTGTTGAAGTGGTCATCAGTGTTTATGATATTTATCAATATTTCCGAGTCTCTGAAGACTTTAATGTCTTTTTCTCTGTGTTCATGAGCGATCTAGCAAGCTTTGAGCAGTCCTAAGATTTCTGCTTGATTGTTTGTACTCTGCCCAATGCCCCAACTGAAGCTAACTTTATTGTGCCTATCCCAGTAATAGATTACTCCCCCTGCTCCATATGTCCCTGGGTTTCCTTTGGAAGCTCCGTCAAAGAAGATCGTGGCTTTGTCCTAGTTCTTCCACCAGTTTTTAAAATCAAGTTCGGGGATCCGAAGCCTCCACTCTGAGTTGAAACAAGGCCGAGAGGGGGTCCTTTTGCTGAAGGCAATCTTCAGAGGCGCCCTGATCCAACTGATCACATCGGGGGAAAACTTGTTGCTTGTCTTGTGGGATCGATTCTCCAAGGATTAAAAAGCAAAGATTTTTCTTTAGCTGCCACAACTGTGGGAGAGCACTTACTGTTGTTGAAGGTGGCATCATTCCTTGCTAACCACACTTCCCTGCAAATGTATTTTGGGATTGCATACTTGATTTTTGTCCACAGTGATTTTTTGTTCAATGTGTTGGGAGATCGCCCTTTCCATGTGGTGAATAAATTTATTACTCTGGTCTGTGAAGGAATTTGAGCATTAAGCCTGTACATATCTTCCATCCACACCTCTTGTGTAAATGAGCAGTCTATAAACAGATGGTCGATTGTTTCCATTGCCAAGAAACAAAGTGGGCATCTATGTGGACCAATAATGCCTCTTCTTGCAAGGTTATCCCCAGTCAAGATTCGTCTATGCATGAGGAGCCAGCAAAATAAGTTGACCTTTGGAAGGCCAATTGGATCCCAGACATGCTACCAAAACGATGGAGAGTGTAGCGAAAGTCGAGACTGGAGGACAATGAATCCTTGTGCTGCTGAGTAAACACTAGACCATCCCCATCCCCACTTGTGTTTTTCACGCTGATGAACCGGGGCCAGCCCAGTGAGCGCAACAAGGAAGAGTCTTAATCAATGTTGTAGCCAATCTAGAGGGCGATGGATAGCCCAATCGTTCCAGTTTCTAGCAGCATCCTAGGAAGAAATATCATCCAGACTATTGATGCTGTGGTTTTTGAGCGAGTCACGTAGATCTGCAATGTCATGGGTTGAGTTGAATGGTTGGAAAACCATGATTTTGTCTTCCCATCGGAATATTTTTTTTCCATTTCCAGGAATTCTGTATAGGTGCTCTTTGAATAACTCCCAGCCACGACTACATAGCTTCCACAGAATGGTGACCTTACTAGAATCTCCATCCTCCATATTATTTAGAGAGAGCTCGTGCATATATTTTTTGATGAGCACTTGAATTAAAAGTTGTCGATGGTTAGAGAAGATTTTCCATAAAATCTTCCCTCCCAAGGGCAGATTGGCCAACCCGATGTCTTTAACATGCAGGCCTCCATCTGTTAAAGGTCTTTTCACAATATCCTAGCTCACCAAGCGGAATTTTTTCTGATTCCCCTTACCTCCTTGCCACAGGAAGTTTCTTAACAACTTGGAGAGTTGTTCAATGATTGGTTTTGGAGCCAATAAAAATGTGGCCTGATATATTTGGAGGGAGGAGAGAACATTTTTCACTAGGATTAGCTTCCTGGGTGTGGTAAGCCACTGTCCTCCCCAAGCATTCATTTTTGCCTTAATTTTGCTGAGGATCTCAGCTTAGTGGAGGGCCTTATTAGAACCCAAAGACAAAGGCAGAACAAGGTACTTGATTTTATCCCAAGTAGCGAAGCCCACGAAGCCAAGGGCTTGAGTGATCCGATTCATGGTTTGCTAATCAATCTCCCAGCCATACAAAACACTTTTCCTCCTATTGACCAGGGCTCCGAAAACTCTGCAGAAGTTATGGATAACTTCATTGAAAGCCCTTGAAATCTTAAGGGAAGCATCTCCTAGGAGTATTGAAT
Organism: Pinus albicaulis; assembly: GCA_034641835.2. Taxonomy (NCBI): domain Eukaryota; kingdom Viridiplantae; phylum Streptophyta; class Pinopsida; order Pinales; family Pinaceae; genus Pinus; species Pinus albicaulis. The sequence goes on along the minus strand of CM076579.1, from coordinate 416,456,863 downwards.
CATCTGCAAACCAGGCATGATTGATTAGCTCAGTGCCTCTCATAATCCTGATGCCAAGAAGTGTACCTTTTAACTTTTCTACTTTCAGCTTTCGATTTAGAGAGTCAAACATCAAAATGTACAAGAAGGGGGACAGAGGGTAGCCTTGCCTAATGCCCCTCGAAGCTTTGAAATAACTGGCCAGCCTACCATTTACTAAAGGGGCAATCCACGACTCTCCTATACAAGATTTTATTAAACTTATAAATTCAAAGCTATAGCCAAAAGTTGATAGAACTTGGAGGAGAAAAGAGTGTCTTACTCGATCGAAGGCATTCTCCATGTCTAGTTTGATTAAAATCCCTTTCTCACGACGTTGGTGGTTGGGGCGAATGTTTTCCTGCACCAGGGCCATGTTGTCTAGGATATGCCTACCTTTGACAAACCCACCTTGGCTGGGAGAGATGAGTTTTTCCAACAGAGGCTTGATTTTGTTCGCCAGGAGCTTGGAGAGGATTTTGTAGGATGCATTGCAAAGCGAAATTGGCCTGAAGCGGTCAAATGATACAAGGTTCGATTCTTTGGTGATTAGAGCTAGGAAAGTGGAGTTTATGCTTCCTTCCACTTTGGCTTTTTATTGGAAGCCCTTTATCATTCAGAATAGGTCAGCCTTGATAATATCCCAGCAGATTATGTAGAAGTGTATGGAAAATCCATCGGGTCCAGGAGCTTTGTCTAGCTCCATCGTCCAGATGACATTGATGATTTCCTCTTCCGTGAAGGGCTTCGGGAGGCTTGATTTATCCTCCTCCTTAATCAATCTTGGAACGTGAATGAGAAATTATGGAAATTCCTCCTCATTGTCTAATCCATTTTCTTTGAACAACTACAGGAAGTGAGAGGTTGCAACCTCTCTTAACTCAGTTGTTCCTTTGTGCACAAACCCATCAGTGGAGGTAATTTCTGCAATGTGGTTTCTCCAGAGGTGAGTTCGAATTTTCATGTGGAAGTAGGCGGAATTTTTATCTCCAGACTCGAGCTAGAGATTACGTGATTTTAACATCAAGGACTCTTCCTCAAATCTCCATGTGTGGAGAGTGATAAGTTGGGCTTATTGCTCAATCTGAATTTTTGAGTAGGTTATATCTTGATGCTCCATGTTCATTTGCAAATCGAGCAACCTCTCAGTGGCCTACTTTCTAAGACTATAGGGGGTACCTGAGGGATTTTTGATCAAATATTTCAGGGCTGATTTGGTGGCCTTAAGTTTCTGTTCCCACACATAACTAGGCGATCCAATGACTGGGATGGACCAAGCCTTCGAGATTGTCTCCATAAACTCATCCCTTTCTAACCATAAGGGGTTGAACCGGAAGGGGATGGGCCCTAGATTTTCCTCTTCTTCTAACAGCCGAAGGATGGGTTTATGATCAAATGTTAGTTTTGGCAGAATTTTAGTGGAGATTATCTTATTTTCGGAGAGGAAGGTAATCTGAAGTAAAAATCTGTCAAGACGGGCTGAAATATGCTCAATCCCTTCTCTATTGTTTGACCAAGTGAAGAGCCCTTTTTTGTTGGCTTGAATTCCAGTAAGTCCCATTATTGGATCAAGTATTCCACGAGGGGTAGGATATGGTCCTTGCTAATAATACCCCCTCTTTTTTCCTTGGGCTCAAAAACTAGGTTGAAATCTCTAGCCATAATTATATTCTTAAGGGAGTAAGCTTCTAGAAAATCAGACAGGGTTTGCCAACACTCCTTTTTTCTGCATAAAGGATCGGGATGTAAAGATTAAAGAGTGTGAGGGTGGTCTTACTAGCAAGATGTTGAAGTTCGGTGTAGCTCCAATGCTACGTTTCAAAGGAGCTTTCGAGGTGGAATTTTTCATCCTCCCAGAGAGTGGCGAGCCCACCATAAGTACCCCTTTCACTTACTACTTTTCCGGCTTTTGTTCTCCATTTCTCTTTGCTGAGGTATAGAAGGGTAGCCCATTCTATTTTAGTCTCTTGGAGCATGAGGATCTCAGGGGCTTCAGATTTCAAGAGATTCTTCACAACTTCCGCTTTGAAGGGATTCCCCGAGCCTCTGCAATTCCAAGAGACTATACGCATTATTTACTTGCAGAGGGGTGGCAGGACCCACCTTTGGGAGGCATGGTTCTAGTGTTTTTGCCTATGGACATCTCAATTGTAGGCTGACTGCCTTGCAATTTTTGTTTCTCAACTTCTTCTTCTCTTACCTCTCTGTGAGATTTTCTCCCAACTCTCTTCGAGGATCTCTCGAAAGTTTCTTCTTCCAAGGATGCGGAGGATTCAGGAGACTTCTTCCTTGTCATCTGTACATAGGACAGGGAGCTAGAGGCTCCTCTTGGTGTTCAGGTTTGTACAGGGGTAGTTTCTTCCTGACTTTTATCTTATTTAGTTGTTATAGGCTACTATTAAGCCTCTTCAACATCTTTTGCGGCTAGGAGTTCTTCTAAGGTGCTTAGAATTTCAAAAGGATTGGTGGTTGCCTCTGTTAGTAGACGGACAAAAATCCCCTTCCTTTGTATCGCTAAGGTAGGTGTTGCGCTACCTGAAGGCTTACTTTTCCCTTTAGCTCTGATATTCTGTTTAGTTGAGACAGTTTTCTAGGCCGGAGTCCATTGATCCTCCTTAGAAGTCTCAGCCTCCTCCACTGTTTTCTTTTTTCAATACCTAGCGAAGTGTCCGTAGACATGGAAACATTGAAATTTAAATGGGAGTTTCTCATAATCTAGCTTTTGGATGTGAGACCAATCAGCCACCATGAGCTTAATAGCCTCAGGGAGGCCTTCCTCCAAGTTGACTTATACACAAATTATTGCACAGGAGTACTGGTCCCTCCTTTTTGCTTTGTCTATGTATTTTACAAGCTTATTGCCAATGGTTTCTAGAGATTTGGGGTTCCAGCAGTGCAGAGGAAGGTGGAGCAGGCGAACCCAAACCAGAACAGCCGAGGGAACATCTTGGCTCAGATCGAAATCTGGGGTCCATTGGTTCAATTATAGAACCTGAGGGCCAATGAAATACGGGCCATTTAGAAATATAAGGTTCCTATCCTCCAATGAATCAAAGACAAAGACGAAGAATCCGTTATCGATTAAGAAGCTTATGATTCCTTCTTTGACCAGAGGAATCCAGTTCCTTTGAATCTATGCATCAACCGCTTTGGGCGAGGGCTAGAGCCCGAAGAACTATCGAATGAGCCCACGTTTTTCAAGGTTCAAAGCCGATCTACAGGGTTCTTTGATCGTCAAAGCAACATTGGGGATTGAATCCAATCTTTTGACAAATTTTTGTTGGCGATCACTAGCTGGATGTTTGTTGCAGCTTGCAACCAGCTTCTTGAATGCAGCAACTCAGGCGGGAGAGGAGAAGTGACCTCGGGGCCCCCTCTTGGGGCCATGACAGCGTAGCTGCTCTCAGATGCGCACATGAACAAGGTTCTCATTAATTCTTGGAATGTTTTGACAAGTTTTTCATCCTGCACTCCTTGCATTGTTCTCCAAGGTGTGATAGTCACATCTTCTGGAAGGAGATTCATTTTAGGACCTGATTTACTGGTGGTACATATCAATGGTTTAGAATTCTTGACCTTCTGGCTTTTTATGCTAATGTTCTCCCACATCTCAAAAATCTCATTAATCAATTCCCATATCTCTCCAGTTATAAATGGCAACTGGAAAACGTTATACATACCTCTGAATATTTCAAAATTTACTTTTCCACCTTTTGAATTGATTTTTTCCTCAATTCGACAACCTATTTCCATACAACATTCCTTTTGAAAGGCATGATCAACCTTTGTCTTATCCCCACCACATTTTTCTTCAAATTCATTACGAATAAATCTAACCCTTTGGAAGAAAGTCATAAACATCCTATATTCATCATATGTATTATGATCCCATGCCAATAACTTTTATTATGTATCTGTTAAACCAACATAAATGATACATTTCATTGTTTCAAAACAGAGGTTATTGGGATATTCCTCCATCAAGTGCTTTTGAGCTTCTACAGAATGTTTCCCCCCAAGTACATAATATTGTTTTCAAATTATTTTGACTTGTCAAATGTTTCTTTGTTGGGAACCTGAATTGGATCAACAAGAAGAACGTTATCAACCACATGTGCATTTGGATTGTACCTCATCAATATTTTCAAATTATGAACATGCAAGTGGTGTGGATTTCTAATTTGATATTTGAATTGTCCTTCATCTAGCTTGTAGATTTGACTCACATTAAGTTGAAATGACCGACCACCCTCAATTAAATTTGTCTACATCAAGTGATGTCGAATGGAATTTTGTTTTGTTTTAATAATGCCATCCTCTAAATAAGCTCCTAGTGTAATGATTTCCCTGCTTCCTTTTGAGTTTTCACTAGGACCTTCACTGTTGTCCATGTTTTTTTCAAAATGAGAAACTTTTAGTTTCTTCCTCCTATTGGTTATCATATTTTCTTCAACAGAAGAAATCCCTTCATTATCAACTAGCAGGGACACCTTCTTGGCCATTTTTGTTTTTTTTTTTCTCTTTTACGAAAAATTCACAAAAATAAGGGAATTTACATCGCCCCCAGGGCTAGTGTGCTTTTACGTTCATCAAAAATACAAAAATAAAGAAACCATTCCTTTTTTTTCTTTTTCTTTTTTTACGTCTTCACCCCAGCCCCCCTCACTGTTGGGGGCGTTGTGCCTGGGCGGGTGCGCACAATGGCCCCCCCTGCCTACTAGGGTGGTTAGTGGGGGCGTACTAGCGTGTTGTAATGTGTGCGAGCACACAGGGTCGATTATGGGTGGGGTCGTGCATTCAGGAGGGTCGCGCCGGGTTGTGCGTTCGGGAAGGTCGGGGTCAAGTCATGCGTTCGAGAGGGTCAGGTCATGCATTCTGGCGGGTTGGGTTGGGTCGTGCGCTTAGGCGGGTCCAGGTCGCATCATCTATTCACGTCGTGCATTCGGGCGGGTTGGGTCAGGTCAGGGTCGCGTCATCTATTCATGTCGTGTGTTCGGGCGGGTTGGGTCAGGTCGGGTCATACATTTAGGCGGGTTGGGTTGGGTCAGGTTGTGCGTTCGGGCGAGTTGGGTCGGGTCAGGGTCGTGTCATCTATTCATGTCATGTGTTCGGGCAGGTTGGGTCGGGTCGGGTCGTACGTTTAGGCGGGTTGAGTCGGGTCAAGTCGTGCGTTCGGGCGGGTCAGGGTCAGGGCGTGAATTTAGGTGGGTCGGGCTAGGACATGCGCTCGGGCGAATTAGGTCGTATGTTTGGGAAAGTCGAGTTGGTTCATGCGTTTGGGTCAGGTCGGGTCGTGCGGGGCTCGGGCAGGCACCCCCCCCCCCCCTCCCTGAACGCACAACCCAACCCGACACCCTCTGAATGCATGGCCCGGCTCGCGCTAACGCATGACCCGACCCGACCCAGAGGCAACTCGACCCCCCCGAACGCACAACATGACCTTACCTTCCTCAGACGTATGACTCGACCCGCCCAAGCCCACGACCCAACCCGATCCGCCGAAACGCACGTCCCGACCCAAGTGGAGCGATTATAAGAATCGCCCCGCCTACCTGGCAGGGGGGGCTGATTCTAAGAATCGGGCCCCATGCCTAAAAGGGGCATCGATTTTGAGATTCGACCCCCCTGCTTGGTAGGGGGGCTGATTCCGAGAATGGACCCCCTATATTCCAGGAGGGTCGATTCTCAGAATTATCCCCCTTAGATCGGGTCATGCATTCGGGTGGGTCGGGTTAGGTCATGCACTAGGGTGGGTTAGGTCGTCCATCTGGGTAGGTAGGGTCACGTCGTGCATTCTGGGGGTCGGCTTAGGTCATTTGGGTCATGCGGGGCTCGGACGAGCGCCCCCTTGTATGCGTGCCCACCTGTAGTAGAACGACACACACCCCGAATGCACGTCCCATAGCTCCCGAACGTATCAGAATCGACCCCCTTGGGTCGGCTTGTGCTTTAGGGTGGATCGAGTCATGCGTTCAAGCGAGTCAGGTCGTGTCGTGTGTTCTGGTGGGTCAGTTCGTGCGTTCGAGGAGGTTGGGCTGCTTGGCAGGGGGTTGATTATGAGAATCAGCCCCCTGCCAAGCAGGAGGGCCGATATTTGTCCCCCTTCTTGTAGCTAGAGGCTTGATTTTGAGAATCGATATCCATAGGTCAGGTCGGTTTGTGTGCTCAGGCGGGTCGGGTCCTGCATTCTGGTAGGGTCGGGTCATGCGTTTGGGCGATGCCCACCCGAGCCCCCCACGACTCGACCCGACCCAAACACAAGACCCAACACAACTCGCACGAATGCAGGACCTAACTCGTCCGAGCACATGAACCGACCTGCTTGAATGCACAAGCTTCTTCCTAGTGTGCGTTCGAGATGTCAGGTCGTGCGCTCGAGCATGTTCGGTCATGCGTTTGGGCGTGTTGGGTCAGGGTGCTATGGGCGGGCACACCCACAAGGGGGCACCCACCTGAGCCTGATGGTGCCCACTCAAACAAATCACCCCCCCTACCAGGCAGCGCCCCCCCCCCCCCCCCCCCCCCCCCGCGAATGCATGACACGACTCGACCCACTCGACCTGCCCGAACACACGACCCAACCGAGAGGGGCCAATTATGAGAATCGTCCCCCCTGCCTGCCAGGGGGTGTTTCTGAGAATCAGGCCCCTACCAAACAAGGGCTGGGGGGGGGGGGGGGGTGTGTGATTCCCGACTCGACTAGCCCAAACGCATGACCTAACTCGCTCGAGAACACAATCCGACCCGACCCAACTAGCCCGAATGCATGACCTAACCTGCTTGAGCACACGACCCAACCCACTCTAACACACATGCTGGTGTGTTGCGGGAAGGAACACCCATAAGGGGGTGCCCACTCGAGCCTCGCAACTCCCGCCTGACCCCCATCCTCCCCCAACACACGACCGAACATGCTCGAACGCATGACCCGAACGCACGACCTGACTCGCCCGAGCACAGTACCTGACCCAACCCACCAAAACACATGACTCTACCTAGGGGGTCGATTCTAAGAATTGGTCTCGATTCTTAAAATCGATTACCTTTCTTGGCAGGGGGTCTATTTTGAAAATAGGATACCCACAACAAATCGCTCCACTACCAGGCAGCCCGACCCACCTAAACGCACGGCACGACCCGACCAAGTGGGCCGATTTTGAGAATCGGATCCCTGCCATGCATGGGGGTTGATTCTCATAATTGGCCCCCCTTCCTGGCTCAAAATCGGCCCCCCTTTGCAGGCCCTGCATCGGGTCATGCGTTTCGGTTGTTTGGGTCATGCTTTCAGGTTGGGTCAGGTTGTGTGAGGCTCGGGCGGGTGCACCCTTGTGGGCATAATCGACTGTAACACAACGACACACGCCCTAAACGCATGATTCAACCCACCCGAACGTAAGACACAACTCGACCCTCCCAGACGCATGACTCGACCTGACATGCCCGAAAGCATGACCCGACCCAGGGGGCCCGATTTTTAGAGTTGGCCCCCCCTGGCAGGAAGGGGGGCGATTTTAAGAATCGCCCCCTGCCAGGAAAAAGGGGTCGATTTTACCTCCTGCTAAGCAGGGGGATGATTCTGAGAATCAACCTCTCGGCCCAGCAAGTAGGGGGTTGATTCTCAAAATCGCCCCGCGCCCCCCTTGGGTAGTGTTATGCGTTCGGGCGGGTCGAGTCGGGCCATGCGCTCGGGTGGGTCTGGTCGTTTCGTGTGCTCGGGAGGGTCGGGTCCTGCGTTAGGGTGTGTCAAGATGTGTCATGCATTCAGGTGGGTTAGGTTGTGTTGTGCATTCGGGCGGGTCAGGTTTTTTGGTGCCGGGGGGAGGGGGATTATGAGAATCGACCCTCTCCCAAGTTGGGGGGGCCGAGCCCCCCTAGGTTGGTTCATGCGAGTATGGTTGTGCATTTGAGGGGTTGGGTCGGGTTGTGCATTTGAGGGGTGGGACCGACCCCCACACAACCCAACTTTACTCGAACACATTACTTGACCTGACCCTCCCAAACGCATGACCCGACTCGCATAAGCGCACAAAATAGCATGCTCAAATATATACGTCATTTTTCTATGAGAGGGCACACCCACAAGGGGGCGATCACCCATACAAATCATACCCATTACCGGAATTGCCCCACCTGGGTCTAGTCGTGTGTTCGGGTGGGTCAGGTCATGCATTCGAGAAGTTTGGGTTGTGTGTTCAGCGGGGTCGAGTTAGGTCAGGTCGTGCAAGGCTCGGGCGGGCGCCCACTTATGGTCATGTTCTCCTGTAGCACAACAACGTGTGTCGTTGTGCTGCAGACGGGCACACCCACAGGGGGGCACCCACGTGAGCCTCGCGACACGACACTGCAGGATCGAGTGGGCACTCGCATGGGGGCATTCCCCTCAGCCACACAGCGGGTGTCGTTGTGCTACGGGAGGGCACACGCACAAGGGGGTGCCCTCCCAAGCCTGCGGTGCTATGATGCTAGACTCGGGCGGGTGCCCCCTTGTGGGCATGTCTGCCCACAACACAGCGACATGTCACATCGTTATGTTGCTAGCAGGCACCCGCCCGAGCCCATGAGGCTCAGGTGAGTTCCCCCTTTTGGGATGATTGCCCATAGGACAATGACACACATATATGTGCTACGAGTAGGCATGTCCATAGGGGGGTGCCCGCCCGATCCTCACGACGTCGTGTTGTGGGGTTCAGTTAGGCGCCCGCCCGAGCCCTGCGATGGCATGTTGTAGGACTCATGCCAAGCGCCCGCCTGAGCCCCACATGACGTGAACCGATCCGAACACACTACCCGACCCGCCCGAGTGCACGATTCGACTCAACCTGCGTGAATTCATGACCCAACCTAGGGGAGATGATTTTGGGAATTGACCCCTCTGGGTTGGGTCGAGTCATGCGCTCGGGCGGGTCGGGTCATGCATTCAAGAAATTTGGGTTGGGTCGTGCGTTTGGGGGAGGGGGGGGGTCGGGTCGTGCGGGGCTCTGGCAGAGAGAATGTTTTCCGTTGATGTCAAAGGGGGAGAGAATATTGAAATGGAGAGAATATTTCCATCAATGACAAAGGGGGAGATTGTTAATCTAGGTTATCATTGATGTTAATAGTTGATGTCAGTGGCGAGGATGGAAAATATTCTTGAAGATGCCAGAGGATGATTACAAATGATTACAACTCTTGTTTAAGATGTCAAGACACAAATGAAGTTTCAGTCCTGTATCTTGATGATCATAATGGAAGACTACCATATCATTGCACTTGATAAAGGACTAGAAGACATACAAATGGTGACATATCCTACCTCCAATGATCTTGATGATAAAATTACATGATTACATGTCCTACCTCTGATAATTTGATGATGACATGAAAAATATCTAATGATGTGAAGCTTGGTGTCCTTATGATGAAGACTACATAATGATGATGCATTTGATTGATGAAATATATCTGCACTATCATAAGGACAACTGACCTAGTAAGCCTATGTTGAAGAATTCAAGGACATGATGATGGTGATCCTATGTTGAAGAAGGCTAGGACATGATTATGAAGACAATCAACGAAGAAATCAAACCATGAAGAAGCCCTACACTCAAAGGCATTATGCCCTGCCTCCATTTCTGCATTCATAAATAATCAGTCACATTAAAAATATATATTTTGCTACCTTAGAGGAAAAATTCCTTAATGACACCTACACCATCTTGAAGAGCATAATGTTTCCTTTCCAACGAGCTATTACTCAGCCTGAAACTCCAAGTAGTTTGAAAGTTATTGATTTTTCATGTTTAAGGTAAAATTTTGTTAGTGAGCCTACCTAAGCCGACTTGTGTAGACTCATGCCTCATGGCCAAGGGATGTGTCTCTTTTTCAAAAAGAAAAATTAATATAAATAGAAGGTCGTACTCCTCATTATTCCAATAAAATTTCGGTTAAAATCACATAAATTCAGATAGAAATAATAGGAGGTCGAGGAGGACTTTGAAAGATATTTGGGCATTTTTTTGGGCCAATTCTTCTATATTCTATTACAGTTTGGTGTATAGTCACTCCTATTTGAAAATTTGTGGTAGCTCATGTGTGAAGAAGCTTGGACACTTGCGCCTTTTAAATCTTGGATTTCACACTTGTTAAAACTCAATTACAAACCTAAAGAACAATCATTTAAAAAAAGGCTTAGACTAAAGATTAGAAGCTCGGATTGTTACCACTATTGTGAAGTTCATATTAAGGATTGTTGGGAAATATTTTTTTGAGGCTACAGTGACCTGTGGTAGCTCAGAATTAAAGGCTGGACACTCCCATTGGACAATTCACCTCAACTCAGACTTGTTGTGATAAGCTAGTTGTGCTTGTAAATCTTGGAAAGTCACCTGAATCGACTTGGACAATTTAAGGATTACACCTCCGAATTTTGATTACAGTGCTATCAGTGATTGGAAAAAAAACTAAAGTGTACACCTATGTGGAGCTTTCAAAATAGTGATTTAATTATCCTCAGTTCAGATTGATGACCTATGTGTGGGCATAAATATATGTGGTTGGGCTAAACAAACTTCCTCAGTTCAACTCAGAAAGGACAGTCACTTGAAGGCTCGTTGAATTGCCGATCTAAGGAGGTATGACAGCTTGGTGGTGTACTAACCTTGAAGGACAATCAATATCATTGAGAATCATTGAGGTTTATGGAGATTTGAGAGTTTGAGCCTAGAAAAATCAATTTGGAGGCTTGAACTAGTGTAGCAGCCTTGGAGTAGTGAAGTTTTTGGACAATGGAGTATTAGGAGCCTTGGAGTAGTGAAGTACTTGGAACTCTTGAAGAGTCATTGGGGAAGCATATTAAAGACACTTTAAGGTTTTCTATAATCTTATTGAAGACCTTGAATCTTCCTATTTGGAGTCAAACCTTGAAGATGTTATTGAAGAATAAGAGCAGATCTTGGACAACTTATTGAATGTCTTGGAGTTGTTTGGGAGACTATGATGAATTGTTGATATCATCATGAGGTGACCTTGAAGAGAAGTGGTGACACCTTCATGACAAGATCAAGTTGTCATTGATGAGCTAAGTGCTTTGGAGATTGTTTGAGGGCAATGTTGAGGGTGACATTATCAGGGCTCGTTGTAGAAGATATTGGGAGCCGTGAAGAATCATCAAATTTATATTAAAGAATTGAAGGAAAGTGTTGGATCCTTAGAGGTTAGGAGTCCTCAAGAATACTAGGTTGGTGCTTGTACCAAATATTGGGTTGGAGCCTCAAAGTGACAAGGTTGGAGACTTGGAATATAGGGTTGGTGCCCTAGAGGTCGGAGCCTCGTGAATTCCAAGTAGGTGCTTGGAAAAGTACAAGTTGGTGCCTGTAAGGATTGAAGATTGGTGTATTCATCTAGGGTTGGAACCCTACACATTATTGTACTTGATTTATTGTAAATAAGATATTAATAAAAACATTTACTCTTATTTTTCATTTTGTGTTATAATTATAAGTGATATAACTAGTAAAACTAACAATTGAACTGAAATATTGATTCACCCCCCTCTCAGTATTTCCAACAATTGGAATCAACGCCAGTAGCTTCACTCAAAGCCTAACAGCTTGAAGGTTGATCATTATAACACAAATGGAAAAGCCAAGGAAGAAAGTCTCCAATCCTCCTAAATATGTGTCTTCCTCAACCATCAAAATTGAAGTGAATCAATTTGTGAAGGATCCATTGTTCAATGGAAACTTTGATATATGGGAGGCAAGAATTAGGAATTTCTTAAAGAATCAAGGCGTTGAAGTCTGGAAATTGGTGATTACTGATAACTTGATGGAAGGAAAATCTAAGGAGTATAATATAAGAACAATGAAAGCAATCTTGAATGGGCTACCTAATTCTATGAAGGCCAATTTGGAAAAATGTTCATCAACAAAAAGCATATGGGACAGAGTTCATGATCTTCACTCAAAATGAGCATTTACCATGACCTCTAGTCAAGAATATTATGGAAAGCAAGAAGTAAATCTAGAACCCATCAAGGAAGTTGAAAATAATAATGATGACATCAAGGCCAAAGAAGACCTAGAAGAAGAAGAAAGAAAAGAAGACTTTGAAGAAGATCTCCTGACTAAGCTTATAGATTCCATAGAAGAGATTAATAGTTTGAAAAAGGAAAACGAGGAAATTAAGAAGAAAGTGCAAGATGGTGACCAAGACAAGACAAGGAAGGAAGTTGACCTTTTCAAGCTTCAAGTGTTGGGCCGTTAATATGCCATTATTATTATCACTTTTGAACACTTATTCCACCCATTTCTACTATTCTTCATCATGTCATTTATTATAATTTATTATATAAATCCATTTTATGATGATTTATGCTTCTATTAATGAATATTATTTATTCTCCTTTATTTCTAATAAATTGATGATTATGCATGATTTTATCAATGATAGTTTTAATAAATCAGTTGTAACATTATTCACCATTTTTAGCCTCCAAGATAATTTCCAGATTGAAGATTTGATCATTAAAAGTGCCAACTCAGAAATTCGTTGGAATAAGAAGTGACGGTTTTGCGGTTGAGATTTCGAGCAAATAAAGCAGAATCTGGAAAATCTGGAACATGGGTTTTGTCCAGAACGGACCCAATTAACTTTAGTAAAGAATGGTTTGCCCAAATCCGGCTTGTACTGAGAGAAACGCAGGGTTCTTTGAGCATGATTTTCTCAGATTTGTTGTTGCGGCCGTCCTCCAAATCTCAGCTGCAAAGCCAAATTTGCCTTGTTCTTGTTGATCAAATGGTTAGAAGCAAACCAATTTTGTAATAGAAATCATGTTATACTTATCTTTATTGTAACTTCTCTCTGATCTCTCTCTATTTAAATGAAAACGGAGATCAAAGATGGGGATGATTTGGGGATGATTTGGGGATGAAAAATGATGGAAAAATGATGAAGAATGATGGTGGATTATTCATGATAGGATAGGGATTGTTGCATGCTGTAATTCTCAAGCCTTTGCTGTTGTAATGATTCCACAATTTGCTGATTAATACATGATTTGGGAGTTGCTGTTTATTCTTTTCATTCTGGAGTAACCCAGCAGCGTCCGCTGGCGGCTAAGGGCCCAGCCTCTGGTGGAGTACGCTGCTGCTGCTGTGTATCATATCTTTACAATTACTGCCGTGTGATGGTTTGATTTCCTTTTCATTTTCTTTAAATTGTTTTATTCAATAATCTTTTGTTTATGAACATTTCGCAGAATTGCTTTGTTATATTGAAATCATAATTGGATTGCGTGAGTGATAGAATTATTAATTATAACTTGAAATGTCCTGCTGATAATTCTGATCTAATGCTGCGCTATCTAATTAAGACTATGGTTCATTTAATTACTGCTCTGTTATAATTGCAATGGTTGTTCAATTAAGTTACTATTCAATTATAACTACGATTGTTGTTGCTTCAATAACTGTGATTAATGTTCATGTTGATAGGTTGCTGATTCAATTACATTTATAGTTGTTGTGTCTTTCTAATGACTTAGTTTTGCTATTCGATTCCACTAATTAGAGTTTGCTGTTCAGATTTATTAAATATGATTCGTTGTTTAATTCCTTTAATTATAAGTTTGTTGTCCATTTACTTCGCTGTTTAGTTTGGTTGATTAATTGCAAGAGTTTGCTTTTAAGGAGTTTTCCTAGTTTACTTTCAATGGCAGCTTTAGTTTAATTTCTATTTCCTTTTAATTTCTTTAAAGCAGGACTCTCAACTGTAGAGAACATTGGTTATTGCTTCCTCGTTCCTAGATTGATTGTCTTGTTCCGGTTTGATTTCAATTACATCAATATCCAGAGGAATGAGTTATTGCTACTGTATCCTCGATTGATGGTTGTTTGAGTGAATGATTTAGTTTAGAACATTTCAATTTCTTGTTGTTCCAATTAGATTTTGTTTCCAGCTTTCATTTACTTTTGCATTTTAAGCACTATACTGCAAAACATTACTCTTGAGTAAATAGCCGCCTCATACTGAGTACACTCTTGAAATAAAAAGTCGTCCCTGGGTTGATAATTAATGTGAAGGTAATTAGGAGTTAAAAAGACCCTTTTTATCGCTCCACATTTTGGCGCCGTTGCTGGGGAGAGTGTAGCAATTTCTAAAGAGTAGTGTGAATATGATGAGTGCCTGCTAGGAGAGAATTGGGTATTAAAAACGGAAGGTAAGAACCTGCGTACGGAGCATGTAACAGCCCTGCTCCCCCGCCCGCTTTCCGGCAGATTTGTTAATTTTTTGTGTAGAAATAGATGTTTGAATTTTTGTGTGAATGACTAGAAAAAATATATAAATTTAAAAAAAAAACGAATCACATGATTTCACTCAAGTGGTGATGTAAGCACCACCCATTTCACTAACTAATTGACAGGAACATTTGAAGAAGGAGCCTCGAAGAAACACATGAAAAACATCTTATATTATGGTAAGAAATGGCTCACGTTTCTATTTTTGAATTTCCTATCAAAGATCTAGGACGAGTGACACAAATGCACATAATTCCCCCATCTTTACCAAATTTTCATGGTTTAGCAAATGAAGATCCAGATACATTCTTATTTGAGTTCGAAATACTTTGTATAGGATATGATTATTGTACTAATGATCAAAGATTGAAAGTGTTTCCTCTTACTCTAAAAGGAGCAGCTCTCCGATGGTTCATGAGCCTAGGTGGGAATTGCATCCAATCATGGGAGGACATGAAGAACATATTCTTGAAGAAGTACCAAGACTATTGCAAATCCAATGAAGATATTTTTGGTATGATACAAGGGGAAGATGAAAGTTTGGAGGACTATGTAGATCGATTTCATTATAACCTTCAAAAATCAAAGCATAAGCATTTGGAAAAAGAGATCTCAAAAACACTCCTTCTTAAAGGAATCAAAGATGAATTTTTAGAACTCTTAAATCTGATAGGAAAAGGTGATGTTTTTCATTTATCATATGATGATGTTTGTGAGTTGTGCATAAGGTATTCAAGAGGAATCTCCAAGGCTGGTAAGAATTCTAGAGATGTTTGTTCTTTCTTTTCCAAATCTGCTACAAGAATAGGAGACATAAGAGCTGAAATCAATGATTTATTTGAAAATTTTAAAGTTGATTTTATTAGCTCTCTAAGCTCAAAATTGGACGTTTTGCAGGTTCATAAAAATGAAGAATTTGATTAAGTGTTTTTCCCTCATGACCGAAAGGAGCAGCCCATAGATGGTTACTCTTCCTTATCTAGGATGGAAGTATCATATCAAAGAGGTGAGGAAGCTGCAATAAGGTCAAAACCATGGAAATCATGGCCTACAGGTATGGTTCAAAACACTTCTTCTCCATTCTCTTACTTGCATAATCCATTATGGAATACTCATGTTCTAGGGCAGCCATGTCAATTTCAATATAACCACCAATCTTATCTACAAGTTTGGCATGGTTCACCTTATGATCGCATGACTACTCTCCCTCATCTTGTAGCACAAGCACATTCTCCATATTCTCCACCAGCTCTTTCACAACATCCTGCTTGCATATCAAATTTATCCACTCAACCCAACCAACCACATCATCACAATGCTCCATTCCATACACAATTTCCTGCTCAACTAATTCCACACCCTCACCACAATAAACCAATACAACATGCTTACAATGTTGAACTGCAAAATTTACCCATCCTTCCCACCCATTCTATCTCACATGCACCAATGGAGAAAACTTACAATGAGATTCAAAATGTTTCAAATTCAAAAATTGTAGAAGCTATGGAAGAAAATGAGGTTTCTTTTAGTATGCATCAACAAGTCATTTTAAAAGCTCAAGAACTTCATGATATGATGGCTATGGGAAATCAAGAAAGTAAAGGATATATTGAAGATTGGTTTCATTCCATCACTTGTTTGTAGCATCACTCTATACTTCAACAATTTTTGACAACATCTTTTCAAGGGAAGTTGGCTTCTCATACCCTAATTTTTATCAACATGCATTTTTCAAATTTGGGTATGTACATATTTGAAGCCTTATTTCGAAAATGGTTCCATTGGAAGTACTCCTATACATAGTCATATTCATATTTCAATCAAAGTAGGTTAGTGAAAAAATAAAATGAAATAAAATAAGAACATAAATAAATGCATTTTGTTTTTTTTTTTGTAAAAATAATTGTTTTTTTGTTGCAACACGCTATCGAAATCAACATCGGTGATAAATATTTCAATTTATTTGTGTATGTAGATGAATCATAATAGAAATAATAAGTTCTACAAACACTCATTTTTCATTTTTATCACCAATTTGAAAAAATGCTTGAATATCATTTTTTTGGCTTGCGGGCTTGATGAACTTTCTGGAAAAACAGTTGGGACAGTCATGTTTTGAGGGACCAAAAGTGAATATTTTTAAAACCTGTTTCTACCCTAGGTAGCCCTTGATGTCTACTTTCTAACCTAATTTGAATCAGTCAATTTGGATTTGAAACGAAAAAGTTAGAACCAAAACATTGACCGGATGTCTAGTGGGCAGCTCAGGAACAGAGTTGGGACAGTCAGTTTTTGGAGGCCTAAATGTTTGAATTTTTAAAACCTGTTACTATGGTAGATTCCCCTATGAAGCTAGTTTACAATGCAATTGGAATCACTCATTTTTGATATCGTATGGGGAATTTATGATCAAAATACTGACTGTCTATCGTAAATCAACACCCTTAAAACTATGTCTTTCCGGATGTTCCTTACAGTATTTGACCTATAAATTCTTCTTGTCTTCAAAACCTGTTTCTATTGGAAATAAATAAATGAATCTAATTTCATTTCCAATTTGAATCATTCGAATCCGACATCAAACGAAAAAGTTACGCTTAAAACATTAACTGTTGATCTGAGCTGGGTAATTGAAAATGACTATGTTATGCAGGTTGTTCTAACTAAAATTGACATATCATATCATTGAATTTCTAAAACCTGTTGCTACTGGAGATAAAACTTTGAATTATCTCTCATTTGTCTTTGGAATCACTCAATTTCGATGAAAAACAAAGAAGTTGTGATTAAAACACTGCTGGATAGTATGGTCGACCACTGCTCTCCCGCAGGTGACAAATAAATTTTACTTTGTTATTTTCTCAATGGATTTGTTATATAGAGTAACTAATTGTTGCTTTTTGCATCATTCTTGGATTAGGGGAGCCCGATCACCTCTCTTTATCCATGATTTAATGTTTTATTGCAGGTAGACACTCGCTTTTTTGCAGGTCCTGGGAAAATAAAGAAGGTCAATTTATGGACGAGTGATTCTTGAAAAAAAATTTAACGAAACAAAGGAATTTCATCTAAGTCATTACCCAACGGATTCATAATAGAATAAATGAAGAATTGATTTCGATTTGAAGATTCATGTCTTGTCACTACTGCCAAAACATTCTTCAAAAATATCATTTTTTTTTACATAATATCATAGCTGTTGTAACTTAATTCACATATTGTTTTTAAATAAAATGTTGTTTCTTTTCTAATTTCTCTTATATTTTGTGTTTCAAGTGTTGCTTCATTCAAAGTGCAACTCATCCTCAGCATCAATGCTGTGAACAACGAATTTGTTTTTTTTTGCATGTTTGCATTTTATGATTGTCCATTTTGCTGTTCCTTTCCGAATGGAACAGCACTTCTGCACTTTCACGTTTTGCTGTTCCTTTTCGAATGGAACAACACTTCTGCACTTTTCATTTTTGTTGTTCCTTTTCCAAAGGAACGGCACTTGCGTTTCTGCTGTTCCTTTTCCAAAGGAACGACACTTTTAGTTTTTGCTGTTCCTTTTTCCAAAGGAACGACATTTGCATTTTCACATTTTTTTATGTGTATTTTTGCTTTTTGGTGTGCATTTCCTTTGCTGTTCCCTACACGGAACACCACTTTTTGAGTGTTTTTGCCGTTCCTTCAAAAGAGCAACCCTTTGGGAGTATTTTTGAGAGCAACCTTTTCTTCCTCTTGTGGGACTATTCCTAGTTCATCTCAACCACATTTTACTGATTCCCCTTCATGACATGAAGTACACTATTTTTATAAGGACAAGAATTATGGATTCTATTGAAGCGAGTTAATATCATTCACGTTATGATCTTTAACAGGACAGCTCCTTGATGATAGATTATTTTCAAAAGGGACACAATTATTTATATACTACTTTACTGCATTGTTTTCTGTTGAACATGATATTGACTGATCATCTTAATACCATGCTGGTTCCACCCTTCTGGATTATAATCTTCTCTGTCTGTAATAAATGAGATTATGGGTATATTTTTCTATTGACATGTTCAACTTCTTCCACCATCCCCGCTCTTAAGGAGTACTGAGCCTCCCTCTTTTTATCATAAAAATGTGTAATAATAACAAAATTTTGTTCGCAGATGGAGGATAGGGGGTCTCATTACGAGCCAGCCTACCATGTTCATAAGGTTGTAAGAAAGTGACATTCCCATTATGGCCACCACACCAGGGTTATGATCCATCGGATAGTCAAATTATCCTTGGAACAGGAGGTCTCATCACGAGCCGGCCTGATCACTTTTGCTACATCCCAGTGAATGGCAGTGTGGTTATCTGGTTACCACGCCAGCACATTGATCTCTTCTGTAGAACAACACTGTAACTCTCCATTTATAAATCGAGGATCCTGGCTCATATGGGTTAAAAAGCAACCCTGCCGAGGCTATGGACGCCTGCTGGCAGCAGAGGCTCTGCTTATGGTATTGAAGTTATATCTTATCGTCAATTATTATTATAATACCCTTTTCTTATTTTTTTTTTCTTTTTATCAGAGAAGTTATTTCCTTAACTTTTTCCCTGTTTTGAACCTTTATGCATGAGAAATTGTTTTATGATCAATCGCATCATTTTCATCTAGCATACTATCAGTAAAGCATCTTTTTGGCATATTGTTGTTCTTTTTCTCTTTTTCATCACCTATCATCAATTCAAAGCGTCCTATCTCTTATTCATAACTATTTTTACACACTCTGCTCTCATTATAACCATAACTCCCGCTATCCTATCATTGATATGTGTACTCTGCTTCATTCACTGCTATATTGTTCATTCCCTTGCCTTGCCATCAGTACAACACCTCTCATATGCTTTATGGTCATGGAATTCCTTTTCCAATTGGAGGGGGGAATGTATGCATTATGGGATAGCATGCGATATGATTACTACACTCTGCCATAACTTGTTGATTTGACAAAAGTTTTTCTGACTGAAAGTTTTGCATGCATCTTATCTATTTCTATTCAAAACTAACACTATGGATTCAAGAACATTGTATGCAAAATAGTGCTTTGTTTACAGGAGAACAACAAGTATGGGCAGAATTCTATTCACAGCATGACCACACTATTGCAACTAACAGAAGAGGCTCGAGCAACTCGCGAACGTGCACAATTCTTCAGACATGATGTGCTTACCTGGATTCCACCTTTTGTATCACTTTCAGCACCAACTCTGCCTACATCAGTTTCAACACCTGCCCGTCCATATATGTCATTCCACATTTTTCTTTTTGGAGGTAAAACTTGAGGTAAAATAGCATAATTTTCTGATTTATTACGAATTTAGGAGAATTTACTGAAATCCATTTTGAGCATTATTTATCATCCTTCATTCCACATCTTTACCACTTCCCTTTTTCAGCGGCATATCATCTTTCAGTTTGGGGGAGTGTTGCTTTCATTCATTTCTTTCTTATGACTATGCCATTCATATTCTTTATCATCCATTGCTATTCTTATTCATTCTCAACACCTCCCTTATTCCATGTTGTTTTACACCAAGCATAGAATTCAACAGCTGGTAGCAACCACCTCTATTTGTTTTCTAGCATCGCATGAGGGCATGCTAATTTTTCAGAGAGGGGGAGGAATTGTTACGCATGATGGATGTTTTCTATTTTCTTTCTCATTTAAGGCATACAATTTCAGTGTAGAAATTGATTTCCATAATATTTTTAAAACTATGAACTCAATTCTTGTGATTTTTGGAAAACACAGACGTATCATTAATACAAACCCAGACAATTTCAAGATATATTGGTTCATAAAATTTCGGAAATCATGCACTCTCACCTACAGCCATTTTGTTTATATCTCATGATCCATGCATCAAAACAGTCTGATTTTTGGATCATAAAGGCATTTATATATTATAAATCTACTTGCCAAATTTCAACAAAAGCTGGTTTGTAGTTTTTGAGAAAATGGTTAATGAAGTTTGTTGTTACTTATATCATATTTTGTTGCAACTTCATATATACATATAATTGAATGTCAATATAAAAATTGTTATGCCTTCATCAAGATTACTAAAAGTGAATATTCATTAATTAAGGAAGAATTCATTTGTTCTATCCATTTCATGAGCTGAAATGAACATATTTTTTATTGCTTGGTTAACACATGGGTTTTTGTCTTTGGGTTGCATGAGGACATGCAATATATTCAGTTTTCGTTGCATGAGGACATGCGACATATTGAGTGTGGGGGTATGTTGGGCCGTTAATATGCCATTATTATTATCACTTTTGAACACTTATTCCACCCATTTCTACTATTCTTCATCATGTCATTTATTATAATTTATTATATAAATCCATTTTATGATGATTTATGCTTCTATTAATGAATATTATTTATTCTCCTTTATTTCTAATAAAGTGATGATTATGCATGATTTTATCAATGATAGTTTTAATAAATCAGTTGTAACATTATTCACCATTTTTAGCCTCCAAGATAATTTCCAGATTGAAGATTTGATCATTAAAAGTGCCAACTCAGAAATGCGCTGGAATAAGAAGTGACAGTTTTGCGGTTGAGATTCTGAGCAAATGAAGATGAATCTGGAAAATCCGGAACATGGGTTTTGTCCAAAACGGACCCAATTAACTTTATCAAAGAACGGTTTGCCCAAATTCGGCTTTTACTGATAGAAACGCAGGGTTCTTTGAGCACGATTTTCTGAGATTTGTTGTTGCGGCCGTCCTCCAAATCTCAGCTGCAAAGCCAAATTCGCCTTGTTCTTGTTGATCAAATGGTTAGAAGCAAACCAATTTTGTAATAGAAATCATGTTATACTTATATTTATTGTAACTTCTCTCTGATCTCTCTCTATTTAAATGAAAACAGAGATCAGAGATGGGGATGATTTGGGGATGAAAAATGATGGAAAAATGATGAAGAATGATGGTGGATTATTCATGATAGGATAGGGATTGCTGCATGCTGTAATTCTCAAGCCTTTACTGTTGTAATGATTCCACAATTTGCTGATTAATACATGATTTGGGAGTTGCTCTTCATTCTTTTCATTCTGAAGTAACCCAGCAGCGTCCGCTGGCGGCTAAGGGCCCAGCCTCTGGTGGAGTACGCTGCTGTTGCTGTGTATCATATCTTTACAATTACTGCCGTGTGATGGTTTGATTTCCTTTTCATTTCTTTAAATTGTTTTGTTCAGTAATCTTTTGTTTATGAACATTTCGCAGAATTGCTTTGTTATATTGAAATCATAATTGGATTGCGTGAGTGATAGAATTATTAATTATAACTTGAAATGTCCTGCTGATAATTCTGATCTAATGCCGCGCTATCTAATTAAGACTATGGTTCATTTAATTACTGCTCCGTTATTGCAATGGTTGTTCAATTAAGTTACTATTCAATTATAACTACGATTGCTGTTGCTTCAATAACTGTGATTAATGTTCATGCTGATAGGTTGCTGATTCAATTACATTTATAGTTGCTGCGTCTTTCTAATGACTTAGTTTTGCTGTTCAGTTCCATTTAAGATTGTTGTTTAATTCTAGTATTTTAGCATTGCTATTCCTTTCCATTAATAAATCATTTTTGTTAGATGAAGCTTTGCTGTTCATTTCTGTTGATTCATTGCAAGAGTGCTTTTAAAGAGTTTTCCTAGTTTACTTTCAATAGCAGCTTTAGTTCAATTTCGATTTCCTTTTAATTGCTTTAAAGCAGAACTCTCAACTGTAGAGAACATTCGTTATTGCTTCCTCGTTCCCAGATTGATTGTCTTGTTCCGGTTTGATTTCAATTGCATCAATATCCAGAGGAATGAGTTATTGCTACTGTATCCTCGATTGATGGTTGTTTGAGTGAATGATTTAGTTTAGAACATTTCAATTTCTTGCTGTTCCAATTATATTTTGTTTCCATCTTTCATTTACTTTTGCATTTTAAGCACTATACTGCAAAACATTACTCTTGAGTAAATAGCCGCCTCAGACTGAGTACACTCTTGAAATAAAAAGTCGTCCCTGGGTTGATAATTAATGTGAAGGTAATTAGGAGTTAAAAAGACCCTTTTTATCGCTCCAGGCGTTGAAGTCTGGAAATTGGTGATTACTGATAACTTGATGGAAGGACAATCTAAGGAGTATAATATAAGAACAATGAAAGCAATCTTGAATGGGCTACCTAATTCTATGAAGGCCAATTTGGAAAAATGTTCATCAACAAAAATCATATGGGACAGAGTTCATGATCTTCACTCAAAAGGAGCATTTCCCATGACCTCTAGTCAAGAATATTATGGAAAGCAAGAAGTAAATCTAGAACCCATCAATGAAGTTGAAAATAATAATGATGACATCGAGGCCAAAGAAGACCTAGAAGAAGAAGAAAGAAAAGAAGACTTTGAAGAAGATCTCCTGACTAAGCTTATAGATTCCATAGAAGAGATTAATAGTTTGAAAAAGGAAAACGAGGAAATTAAGAAGAAAGCGCAAGATGGTGACCAAGACAAGACACGGAAGGAAGTTGACCTTTTCAAGCTTCAAGTACAACAAAGAAATGAGGAGCTCGCCAAACTTAAGGAGGAATTTCATTAAAACAAAAGAAATCATCATGAAGAAGTCATATCTATGACAAATCAATTATATAAGGCAAATAAAAGGGAAGAAACTTTGTCAAGCCACCATGAACAAAGACTTAAGAGCTTGAACAATCTTGAAGGAGAGATTGGCCAATACAAGGAAGAGGTCTCCTCTCTTAGATATGAACTAGAAGAAGCAAGGAAACAAGCGCAAGGGGCCGAGAAGGTGATGGAAAATTTGGCATTCATAGAAGGACAAGTTGATGAAGTAGGAAAGGAGAGGATCACCATGATATTCCAACTAGAAGAAAAGGATGAAGAAATCTTCAAACTAAAATCAGACATCAATCTTCTCAAGGTCAAAACATGTGAAGCTACAAGAATAAAAGAAGAAATGGAGAGCAGTCTAGAAAATGAGAATGAAGAAATAGTCATAATGAAATCAAATATCATCTCTCTTAAAATTGATGGAAGAAATGAAGGAAGATGGAAGAAATGACGAAGCAACTAGTCATGAAAGATGAAGATTGTGAAAATTTGAAAGCATAAATTGTCACTCTCAAAAAGGAAGTTGTCTTGCTAAATAAGAACTTGAAAAGATCTCGAACCCTAAATGACATCCTAAGTCATCAAAGGTCTCCCCTTAACAAATCAGGTCTTGGCTATGTAGGTGAACACTCAAGCAAGAATAATAATGCTTCAAATAATAAGGATGTAAGGATGTCAGAAAGAGATGTTGATGCTCCCAGTTCCAGCAAAGGCAAGAGTCAAGATGACAATGGAAGAAATCCTACTCCAAGGAGACTTACATATGATGTCAAGAATACAAAAGGCAATGAATATCATCGAAAAATCCCAAGGCAAAAAGGCTTCTAAAGTACATCAAGGAAATCTTCATCTCCGAGGTACCAAAGTATATTTCTTGGCTCTTACTATTCTTGTACAAACTTTGGGAACATGGAAAAATATTGTAGGGCATATCACAAAGACAAATATAATGGTCGATGTCAATCTTCTAGAAACAATTTTGCGAAAAGAATTCATGATTACTCATTCATGAACAAGATGGAGTGCTTAAATTGCCATAGCATTGGACATATGGCGCGTGAGTGTAAATTGACTTGGGTCCCTAAAACCATGACACCATGCCAAAGAAAAAAGTTACACAAGTATGGAGAAGGAAGTAAGTTGAATCTGGAAGTCTCTTGAACACTCCAACCAACAACACATGTTGTTTACTAGATGAATCCATCATTGATATTCCAAGTACTTGATGGTGAAACCCTACCAAAAAGAGACCATGCATACAGTTAAGGGGAGTTTGTCATTCTTAGGTATTCTCGTAGAAAGTGATTCGTGACTGATCCCTATGAAATCTTTGATGAGTCACCCATGGACATTCATCCTTTGACATATCATCTCTCAAGAGCAACTCCATTGAAGAACATGATTCCAATATTGACTTCTTCCACCTGATCACAAGACAACAATATTTCTTGGAGCTAGAGGAGGTTATGTAGGTAAGGGGAGTTGGTTCATCACATGAAGAAATGAAAAAATATCATGGACCACATTGCCAGAAAGAAGGAGCACCATGATAGGGGGAGTAACTTACCTATGAATAACTACTATTCATGAAGAAAAGAAGCAACTTGTTATGGGGAGTACTTGGGCACCCCGTTTGCCATTCATGTCAAAGGGGGAGAGAATGTTGAAAGGGAAAGAATATTTCCATCAATGACAAAGGGGGAGATTGTTAATCTAGGTTGCCATTGATCTGAATAGTTGATCTCAATGGATGAGATGGAAAATATTCTTGAAGATGCCAGAGGATGAGTACAAATGATTACAACTCTTGTTTAAGATCTCAAGAAACAAATGAAGTTTCAATCATGTATCTTGATGATCATAATGGAAGACTACCACATCACTGCACCCTATAAAGGACATACACATGATGAAATATCCTACCTATAATGATCTCTATGATAACACTAAATTATTACATGTCCTACCTCCGATAATTTTATGATGACATGATAAATCTCCAATGATGTGAAGCTTGTTGTCCTTATGATGAAGACTACGTAATGATGCTCCATTTGATTGATGGAATATCTCTGCACTATCTTAAGGAAAATTGACCTAGTAACCCTATGTTGAAGAAGGCAATGAAATGATGATGGTTATCCTATGTTGAATATGGCTAGGACATGATTATGAATATAATCAATGAAGAAATAAAATCATGAAGAATCCATACACTCAAAGGCATTCTGCCCTGCCTCCATTTATGCATTTATAAATAATAAGTCACATTAAAAAATATTGTTTGCTACCTTAGATGCAAAATTACTTAATGGCACCTACACCATATTGAAGAGCATAATTTTTCCTTTCCAACGAGCTAATACTCAGTCCGAAACTCCAAGTTGTTTGAAAGTTATTGATTTTCCAAGTTTAAGGTAAAATTCTGGCAGCGAGCCAACCTAAGCCGACTTGTGTAGGCTCGTGCCTCATGGCCAAGGGACGTGTCTCTTCGTCAAAAAGAAGAATGAGTATAAATATAAGGTCTTAATCCCCATTATGCCCATAAAATTTAAGTGAAAATCACAAAAAATAAGAGAGAAATAAGAGGAGGTTGAGGAGGACTTTGAAACCTGTTTGGGCATTTTTTTTGGGCTAATTCTTATGTATTCTATTACAACTCAGTGTACAGTCACTCCTATTTGAAAATATGTGGCAGCTCCTGTGTGAAGACTCTTGGACACTTGCACCTTTTAAAGCTTGGATTTCAGACTTGTAAAATCTCAATTACAAACCTGAAGAACAATAATTTAAAAAAAGGCTCGGACTGAAGATTAGAAGCTCGGATTGCTACCACTATCGTGAAGTTCAGATTAAGGAATATTGGGAAATATTTTTTTGAGGTTACAGTGACCTATGGTAACTCAGAATTAAATGTTTGACAGTCCCATTGGACAATTCTCCTCAACACAGACTTCTTGTGATAAGCTAGTTGTGCTTGTAAATCTTGGACAATCACCTGAATTGACTTGGATAATTTAAGGATTGCACCTCCGATATTTGATTACAATGTTATCTGTGAGTGGAAAACAACCTGAATTGTACACCTTTGTGGAGTTTTCAAAACAGTGATTGAATTATCCTCAGCTCGGATTGCTGACCTATGTGTGGGCAAAAATATCTGTGGTTGGGCTAAACAAACTTCCTCTAGTGCAACTCATAAATGATAATCACTTGAAGGCTCATTGAATTGTTGATCTAAGGAGGTATAACAACTTGGCGGTGTACTAACCTTGAAGGAAAATCAATATCATTTAGCATCATTGAGGTGTATGGAAATTTTAGAATTGGAGCCTAGAATAGTGAATTTGGAGACTTGAACTAGTGTAGTAGCCTTGGTGTAGTGAAGTTTTTGGACAATGGAGTATTAGGAGCCTTGGAGCAGTGAAGTACTTGGAACTATTGAAGAGTTCTTGGGTCAGTATATTAAAGACACTTTAAAAATTTCTAGAATCCTGTTGAAGACCTTGAAGCTGCCTATTTGGAGTCAACCCTTGAAGTTGTTATTGAAGAATAAGTGCAAATCTTGGACAACCTATTGAACGTATTGGAGTTGTTTGGGAGACTATGATGCATTGTTGATGTCATGATAAGGTGACCTTTAAGAGAAGTGTTTGGGTAACATGAAGAGCATTGGTGACAGCTTCATGAGAAGACCAAGTTTTCATTTATGAGCTAAGTGCTTTGGAGATTGTTTGAGGGCAGTGCTGAAGGTGACATTTTTAGGGCTCATTGTAGAAGATATTGGGAGCTGTGAAGAATCATAAAATCTATCTTGAAGAATTGAAGGAAAGTGTTGGAGCCCTAGTCCTATCCTCAAGAAGACCAGGTTGGTGCTTGTACCAAAGATTGGGTTGGAGCCTTAGAGGTTTGAGCCTCAAAGTGACAAGGTTGGAGCCTTGGAAGATAGGGTTGGTGCCCTAGAGATCAGAACCTCGTGAAATCCAAGTAGGTACTTGGAAAAGTACAGGTTGGTGCCTAGAAGGATTGAATATTGGTGTCTCTTTCTAGGGTTGGAGCCCTACACGTTATTGTACTTGCTTTATTGTAAAGAAGATATTAATAAAAACATTTTCTCTTATTGTTCATTTTGTGTTCTAATTATAAGTGATCTAACTGGTAAAACTAACAATTGAAAAGAAATATTGATTCAACCCCATCTCAGTATTTCCAACACTTCTAAAAACGTATCAGAAGTTGGATGAACAAAGGAAGTTTGGTGAGGAAAGTACCTAGTATTTTAATTTCCTCATAATATTAAATCAAATTTCTTAAACAATTTTCATATTTTATTTTTGCATAGTTAAATTAAACTTGTATATGTTTCAGGACAATGCCTCCAAGGCTAGGCCTGCAAAAAAAATTGTCATGCATCACAGTGGCCAAAAAGGTTTGTGGGCCCTCATCTGTACTTTTTATAGTATATATCAAATATGAAATGATATTATTTTTATTTCCTAGAAAAATGTAAATGGTTGCATACTAACTAGTTTCACTATTCCAAGTTCCATGTTTTCATAGGAGGACAAATGTGGACGAGATCCAACACACTTTGAGAAAGACATTTACAAAACAAAAAGTGGACCGAATTTGTTATTTGGATAGAGAAAAATTTATCAATAGTTAACTCTTAATAAGTTAGTTGGATATTGGTCTGTGTTTATATGTCAATTTTCATATTGAAATATAGATTAGAGGCATCATGTCCTTGTTTTCCATATTTTTCCAATGAAAAATGTTGTACAATCTAATTGTAAAATTGGTTGGAAGACGGTTGGAACATGATAGGATAAATGCCATCCTCATATTCTAATATATATGTAGAAATTCCTTGTAGATTCAAACTGCTAATTCTACTTTACTAAACCAATAGACTTGAATCTACTCTACATTAGGGGAATTTTGAGGTCTAAAATGGGCCTCGTAAGAAAAATATACAAACAAAATAAATTTTATAAGAACCAATAGTATTTAAGACGATAATGTCAACCATGGGGATGATTCACCATTTTTGGAGAAAAAGTAAAAATATTAAAAAATAATAAAATAATAAAACTACTTTTTCAACTAGTATTTTCAACTTATCTCCCTAAGGTTTTATTCAAATTTCATGCGAGAGTACTCATTGGATGCAAAATTTAATTTCTTATCCCATGACTACCCATGTTGCATACTTTTGATGGACCCCGCTACACGGAAAATGAGAAATACATGAAAAAATGTGATTGCAATCACGTTTTTAATGTATTTCTCATTTTTCGTGTAGTAGGGTACATTGAAAGTATGCAACATGGGTACTCCTTGGATGATGAATCAAATTATGCATCCAACGAGTGTTTCCGCTCGAAATTTGAGTAAACCCATAAGGAGATAACTCTAAAATACGAGTTGAATTTTTTCTTTTTTTTCTTTTTTCCCTCTAAAATTTGATGATGTAATCTAATATTATTTCATTATTTCCACTATTATTTTATAGTTTCCTTAGGAGGCCCATTTTAGACCTCAAAATTCCCATAATGACCAATTGCGGAAACAATAAATGATCTCGAAATCATGAAGCATACAAGAGAGAATTCAATTAAAACATTACACAATGATTTCCTAAGGAATCCACACGTAAAAACCCCTACTATCTATATATTGCATTAGTCAGTAAATATGAAAAGATTTCAATGCTTTGCTCAAGCCCGAGCAACCTCTGCATTATCTCCATCTATCTCACCACTTCCTATACAATCCTAGGCCAATACTAAACCAAATTTTGGCTTTCCCAAGTCCCTATTTCATTTCATTGTTTGCTAGGGTAATTATACCCTATTAATTAGGAAAATCCCCATCCAATACTGTGCAATCCATCGTAGGCCTTCCTCTGATAGCATGCACTACCTTTACAATTCAAATAATTATACAACTGATAGTACACTTCCCTTAAACTCCAATATCAACTGGGTAACTCCGAGATTTGACATGCATGAGTTATTTATGAGTGAATCAATAGTTAAATGGTTGAGCACATGAAGCGACACCCCACTATCTGACATCCTACAATTCCTCAAACAGTTGGAACTAGTTTATCTAACTTTATCTAAGTTAAATTGAATTAATTAATTACAACTCAAAATAAACTCGAGGGATCCTATAATGTAGGAACCACTCTACATGACTCAAGTTAGAACCTCAACTCGAATTAACTGAACCAGCCAAGTCAAACTAACTTATTTAATTCAAGGTAAAATTAAATTAGTATCTTTCTTGGTGCCATTTTCAAAACTCCCTCTCAGCAAGAAAGGGATTATTAGATACCCCGATCCTACCTCTATGGAAATTGAATTTGTCTCTTGGAAATTCCTTAGTCAAGATGTTCACATCTTGTTCCTCTTTGGGAATTTACTCTAGCATCATGATCTGCCGCTGCACACAATTTCTAAGATGGCGGTACCAGATGTCGATATGCTTGGACCAATTATGAAAACTGGATTTTTAGAGAGTTTGATGCGACTCTAATTGTCGCAGTAAATCACTGTAGGATCCATCTACTTAACAAATAATCCAACAAGAATATTCCTTATCCAGATAACCTCACAAGATGCTTGATTAGTAGCCATGTACTATGCTTATGTTGAACTGAGTGCAACTGATCTCTAGTTCCTGTTGTTCCAGGAAACTATTGTTGATCCAATACTGAAGATGCCCCCTGATGTACTCTTCCTTTTGAATGGACTTCTAGCTCAATTTTCATTTGTGAAGCCTTGAAGCTTCACTCCCTCTATCTGTTTGTACCTAAGACCAAACTGAGTGGTGCCTCTGAAGTATCTCAACACATGTTTAGCTACCTTCCAATAGATTTTGGTTGGCTTAACCATTGCTTGATAAGTTGGTTAACAAAAAAACAAATGTATGGTCATGTGTTCAGCAAGCACATAAGTGAACCCACAAGCTGCCTGTAAATAGCAACCTCTACCACTTCACTTGAAGTAACATCTTCCTTCCTCCAATTCCCTACTAGAAGAGTCAACATGGGTTTGTTGCTCTCCATATGATACTTCTTCAATATCTCGTTGGCATACTTTCCCTGAGAGACAAATAATTCCCCATATCCTTGCCAAAATTTCAAACCAAGGAAATAATGCTTAAGCGCCATGTATTTCATTGACATATAATACTGTAATCTATAATTTACCTTCAACCACAACATGGTAAAGGTTCACATTTGCTTCACTTTTGGTGAAGCCCAACCAGGTGAATGATCCAGGTAGATATTAGTGGCCACCCACCTATTCTACTTGGACCCCCACCATTATTTCTTTCAATTTTTCAACTTCCCTAATTATAGCACAGTTTACTATTTTTGGCAGTTTTTCGTGTCCTGAACTTTCGGAGTCGTTTTGAGGCCCTGAATGACATTTTTTTGGAAAACAGGAAAACATAAGATTGTGGCTCATTTTTGCAGTCGAAAGTTGTATTCCTTAGATAGATCTTTCTAACGAGGTGTTGTGCATGTTAAATGGATATTGTATGTCAAAGTTACGACCTGAGGAAGTTGATGTACCAATTTACCCCAACGGGGCCCACAATTTTGTTGATTCATATCTTAGGGTTAGGTTTTTGGATGTTTAGGGTTTTCCATTGTTTCTTAGTAATAAATAGGCCCTTGAACCTCATTGTAACATAGTTCAGAGGCATGTAGATGCCACATCTCTTCTTAGAGATAAGCTACCATCATCCGAGCTAGATTCTTTCCATTTTGTTTGTAATCATATTTCAATTCTTTGATATTAATGAAATGAAGTGTTATTTATGTTGCACATCTGTATTTTGGTTATATCTCTATTCTTTTGCGTACTTGCATAAGTAAGGATTAGCTGTATTAGAGCGGTATGCTCTTTCTTTGTTTTTCTTTGCATGTCCCCAATGAGGTCAGGGTATAAGGATTTAGGGATCGAACTGGTTGAACCTTTACAAGACCAGCCTCACAAACCTTGACTCCCTCCCATGGTGGAAGAAAAGAAAGACAAGGGAGAAGGAGATTCAAAACATTGCTCAAAGAAGCCCTTGAGCAATAGAGGAATGCGATGATGGAAAAATTTGCCCAAATCCTTCAGCAGATGCCCACAGGCAACACATCTTCGTCCGAAAGTCACTCTGGAGGCGCCACTCCCTTCAAGGTACAAGTCAACTTTGAAATTCCCATATTTGAAGGCTAGATAGATGCAGATGTTGTTGATATATGGTTAAATCTGTTGGAAGGATATTTTCCAGTTCATGATTTTTCCAATAGGGAAAATATTAATTTTACGCTCCTCAAAGCCACCCCCCATGTTAAGGATTGGCGGAAAACCTATTGTGAAAAGAGGGACAAGAGATAACACACACTATTTTCAAAAAAACCCACTTGGAATTCTTTCCAAGATGCCATCAATGAGCAATATTACCCCATGGGGAGCTATGAGGACAAGTACATACAATGGATTATGCTGCGATGACAAAGGGATCAAGATGTGCATGAGTTGACGAATCTATTCCATACCTTGTGCAAAAATTTGGGTATCAAAGATTCAGAGAAACATCTAGTGCTTAAGTACTGCTGTTTTTGGCACAGATACATTCAAGGGGAAACGGGGTTCCTCAAAATATGCTCGCTTGGTGCATCATATTGATATGATGCCAAGATTGAGCAGAAATTCAAGAAGAAAAAGCGAGACTTTGTATATGCAACTCAAAGCAGAGCAAAGGACATCGCCTGGCCACAACCCCGAAGGACAACTCTTAGAAGCCACAAGCCAAGAATAATGAGAAGGAAAAGAACACCATCAAGTGGTGCGAGTTCCATAAATCTCCCACTCACAACACAAACGAGTGTCGCGCAAAGCAGGTGTTAGTGTCTGAGGTGAAAGACTTATAGACATATGCATGCTCTGATTCTGAGCTAGAACCAGACAAGGGAACCAACAAGGGAAATAAAATCATTGACGCCAAACCCACTGCAATGGTAGCCACCACCAAGGTTTGGAACGATGAGCATGAAGATCCAGAGGAGGGGGAGTGCCTCTTCCACTCACAAATGTGGGTGAAGGGTTATGCACTACAGTTCATTGTCAACAACGGGAGCGAAAAGAACCTCATTTCAGCAGAGGTCGTGAAGCGGTTGGGCCTACTAACCACAGTACACCCACAATCATATACCATCGGGTGGCTTCACCAAGAACAAGATATCTATGTCAGCCAACACTGTCACCTCCCCTACATCATCAACCCCTTCACCGTTTCCCCTACATCATCAACCCCTTCACAGATGAGGTTCTATGCGATTTTTCTCCTCTTGAAGTTTGTGATGTATTATTAGGTCAACCGTATTTGTGAAAGTTACATGTTGTGTATGAATCTAGGCCTCGCACTATTATTATTTCTTTGGGAACTAAGTTATATAGGATACTAGAGGTAGCCCCGCCTACCACCATATCTTTGATCTCTACTAAGAAATACAGTAAGATCATCTCCCATACTGAGATTTCTTTCTTTCTTTATGATTCACTATCAAAGTAAGGGGAAGATCGTGGCCCCATCCATGGCCCCTTGGAAGGATTCCTCCACACAACATAATCAGGTGGATAATGTCCCGAAAGAGTACAGGGACATATAATCCTTGTACATAGGGGTACCCTTTCACTTTTAGGTCAAGGATCTGATCGATCTGACTCCCAAAGCACCTCTGCCCAACAGAGCTCTTCATAGCTCGACTGGTCGTAGTCCCTTTCAAGTGGGTCTAAGATTTCAACCATTGTGTCTGATTGATATTTCCATACCTCATGCGACTACACAGGAATAATCCACATATGTATTGTCTTAGGCTGATAAAGTAACCATATTTATTGAATGCGTCCAGCACATCCGCGTGCAGGTTCATGACATCTTGGAGAAGTCCAATGCCAAGTACAAGGAGCGACATGATCAACAACGGGTGCCACACAATTTTTAGGTGGGCAAAAAAGTTTGGTTTCATTTAGAGAAAGAACGCCTTACTAGAGCCCATCGAAATATCAAGCCACTTCAATATGGGCCTTACATAATCACCAAGCCTATGGGAGACAATTATTTTGAGCTAAGCATTCCCCCATTCCTTGGCATGCACCCAATGTTCAATGTGGACCGCCTTCATCCAGTCTTTCCACCATTACTGGACACTTTAGACATTACTGAACAACTAACACTAGCAGAGCTAAACCTAGACTGCATGGAACATGCCACAAATAATCATATCATGGACACAAAGATCAAGAACACTCTCCAGTAGAATATTAAACTGTATCAGGTTGTCAAACATGTCCAAATCCTACACCAAGGCAAGTGGATCACTAGGGACCAAGTTCAGCAGAAGTTTCCCCATCTCATGAAGGCACACAACGAAATGGGGACTATTTCTTCCTAAGGGGAGAGGATTAATCTAGGTGGATATTGGTGGCAACCTGCCTATTCGACTTCAACCAACACATAGAAACTGAAACTAAATTATTCCAACATAGAAACTAAAACTAAGTTCTTCTTCAAACTGGGAAAAGACATGAAACCTTTTAATGTAAGAGGAGACCCATACTCCCTATGAAAAGTAACAATACCGATGTTGATCGTGTTGTACCTTCCATCATCTTCCATCTAGATGTGCATCTAGAGTTCCTTCTCCTTCAAGTCGTTCAATAATTATTTGTTTTCGGTCATATGGAATGAGGTTGCACTATCCAGGTACCACACACCACCCATCACCAATGTCACCATGCATGCAATGAGTCTGAAATCAAACTTGAATTGTGAAGGAAGAGCTTCACTGACCACTCCTAATGAGGGCTTCTTTTTGGCCTTCTTGTGCGGACACTTCGTCTCTTAGTGTCCCACCTCATGACAGTGAATACATTTAATCCATGACATGTCCTTAATCTTTCCTGTCTGACTAGAATATCATTTGGATTGGGAATTCTTCCATTTCCATTTGTTTTCCTTTCCATCCAA
The DNA here is from genome assembly GCA_034641835.2 of Pinus albicaulis. Taxonomy (NCBI): domain Eukaryota; kingdom Viridiplantae; phylum Streptophyta; class Pinopsida; order Pinales; family Pinaceae; genus Pinus; species Pinus albicaulis. The sequence continues at coordinate 416,422,856 of CM076579.1, read as the reverse complement.
GGCACATTTCTCCTCATAATCATGCTTGGATGAGGTTCCATATCTGGTGTTTCGCCTAATCTCTTCCCACACCAAATCGGACCACAATCGCTCCCACTATGGTAGCTTCTCCCTCCCATTTACTGAATCCTCGTAGCTATGCCAACTCTTGGGAAGGCCTAGAAGTGTTGGGCTAACGAGATAATCTTAACAATTGTAACACCAACACATCCAAGCTCACCCAAACATTGGGTGAACTTGGTCAAGTACTGTGGTATTATGTTTCCCTTCTCCATTTTGATTTTTCTGAGCTTGTCCTTTTCCAACTTCTTGTGTTCATTATTGTCTTGAAATAAGTTTGTCAAGAATTTCCACATTACATATGGAGTATCATTATCATGGAGGTTCAAGAAAATATGATCTATAACTCCTGCCAATAAGATCCTTCTTGCGTTTTCTACACACTTCTTCCACTCTTCTAGATCATGTTCATTAGTTGGAGTTGGTTTCAGTATTTCCTTCTCAATGACATCCTTCAATTTGTAGTCTTCCAAGACTACTTCCATCTCGTCTCTCAAGGAAATGTAATTCGAGCTACCCTCAAGGGCATACTTGAGCCTTAGATCATAGAACGCCATCCTGATCTTATTTCTGGCTCTAGAGATTAGCTCTACAAAACTCGGTCCTCTTGCAAATACAAACTTGTATTCTTCTCTTCTATTGTGATTTTATCTTTGATACCATGTAGGAATTCCTAGTATATTCAAGTCTATTGTTTTAGTAAATTATAATTATCAGTTTGAATCTATAAGGAATTTCTGCAATATTAGTGGAATGTTTCCTGTTAGTGTCAGAATTTGCATTCTGCCATCAGTGATCAAAATCACCCTTTTCATATTCATTTTAGGGGTCCCACTTAGGATTTTTTTATCATTCCACCAGGTCATGCAAAAAATTCACTCACTGATGGTAGCCCTAGTCACAAAAACTCACTCTCCCTCAAAATTTCACATTTGTTGACCCACCTTCATGTCTTGTTGATCATAAAACAATCTTAAAAGCTCATTTCACTAGGCCATTATGTTAGTAAAAGTCAACCATGGAGTCCTATGGAATATGTTCAAACCTTTTTCTTGAGCAAAGGTGTTCCATATTCTATAAAAAACCAAAAAATCAAAAAATTTAAAAAAAATGTAAAGAGGGTATACCCTAAAAGAAAAATCAAAGGGTAAGAAAAATAAAAATAGCCAAAAACTAAAAGAAATGAACCCCATCAAAAAGAAAGGCCAAGGAAAGTGTGCAAGTCTAAATGCCACTACTTTTTACTCTGATGTAATAAACAAATTGTGTGCAACTTGTATTTTATGCCACAATTCATGAATAGTCAAACTGTTTAAGCTTGACTTATTCATTTTTCAATTTCATGTTGTAGATTAGAGAATAAATATCTGACCAAACAGTTTAATCTTGGCAGATAAGTAGATAGGTAGAGTTAATAAAAGGTGTTCAACAGTTTAATCTGAGCCCTTGGATGTAATAAGGGTAGAATTAGATACATTTGCCTTGTAAAAGAAAAGAAGATTGATAAGGGTTTGCAAGTCCAAGTGCACCCTAATAAAGAAGAGAAAATGGTAGTGTCAAGTAGATAGGGTAGGTAGATGGTGTTGCAAAACTTTCATGTGATGAATGATCCTGTTAAATATGTTTAATCCTTTACCTTCATCACAAGTACTCAAGCAGAAAATGCACTGAAGAATTCACAGAAAGAAAAATCAAAATCATTAACTTCCCACATCACTTTTTCCCTAAGTTTTTACTAATTTCCCCAAAGTGCTAAGGTATTTGGAGATCAAAGGGGCTCAAGGCATTTCCTTGACTTTTGGAGGGACCGGACCCTCGGCCTGATGATCAAAAGGACCTAAGTACTTGAAATCATCCATTATCATTCACTTTCAATCTTTTCCTAAGCAAAATCCCATTTTGTTTAGGAAAATCATACAAAATTCCATAAAAATCCCTCAAAATAACTTACTATTCTAAGTTTAAGTGTTGAAGATGATATATTGTAATTTACTTCAGAAATTGTCACTTTCTTAGATGTGCAAAGTATTTTGAGTTCCCTTGTCCCTTTGTCATATTAATGTTTAACTCTAGTTATTAAATCCCTGGTGAAAATCCTTTATCCTAAGTATATAACTCCTTTTAAATTAATATCCCAAAAACCCCTCTATTATGATTTTAACCAAAGTATTTATTTCCCAATTATTCATTGAAAACCCACATTTTGCGCCCTTTGGTTAAAATATATCATTATGTAATATCTCCGCCCTTATGATAAGTTAATTATATCGGTTAATTTATCATATAATAAAAAACATATATGAGAAAAGCTTTAAACATATGATATGTATGTTTAACACAAAAATATAAATAAAGCCAAAGTTTTAATTCAAACTAAAAAACTTCGGAAAAACCCCATGCCACCATGGCTCATCCACCTGGCATCCCACCCGACACTTTAACCGTAATGAAGACCCGCGCGCAATGTTCCTTACCCCGACCCTTTATAACTACGGGATTAATTAGTTATCAGGACTAATTAATAACCTTTTCTCCACCAATTATGTGCCACCCGGAATGATTAATTAAACACTAATTATGTTGGGCCCGCACGATAAACCCCCACCATCTCCCCGTCCCTTCCACCATCCGATCTCCCCCTCCAAAGATCAACGCTCCACATCAATTCCGCCAGCCGTCCCTTGTCAGAGCATTAACGCGCGGGGGCTTGGTGGTATTGGACTAGTCCTCCGTCCACGTGTCAATGCTCCAATGGAATCGCTGCCCACTCGTTTAATACCACTCTTGTCCATAAGCGGTGCGGGGATTACCGCTTACCGCCCTACCCCTGCCACACGTCAGCTCGTACATTGATGACGTCAGTCCTCGAAAAAATAAAAAATCCCTTTTAACTTGGAAATAAAACAAATTTTCATGTTTTTTATGTCATTTTCGTTATTCTAAAGCGACTGCGCCTTCTGCTGCAAAATTCAAATTTTCACTGAAATCTACTGTTCTATCCGATTTCGCTCCAGAATTCCGCCGGACCAGTGTTCAAGCATCCTCGTGCTATCACCTGATACCTGTTAAAACCCAGTTCGCCTCCAAGAACAGGTATTTATCCTATAGCGCTTCGAACTTCAAAAGAAAGTCTGTTTTCCTTGTTTTCCACTGGATTAGTGATCAAATTTTATCACTAAGATCATTCCCTGAGGTTTAAAACTGTGAATTGTTCCCCTGAAACTGCAATTGTGCTAATTTCCTTCATTTAAACTGAAATCACGCCCCGGCTTGTAAAAAAAACCCAGAAACTTCCATTTTGAACCCACAAGAACCAAAATGGAAGCCCCGGCAGCCTTGAATGTAACTCCATTAAATGCCCCCCACAGAGAGTTAGAATATTTGCCCTTAGTGGATTAAGATTTTCAGATTAAAGACTTGCATTTTGATGAAAGCCCCCTTCTGAGTTATTGTCGCTGTAGAGATGATTATTCGAAGGGGAAAGATGTCATTGGGTTGTGGGAATCCAATCTCCCGAGATATCTCATCCCCTCAGTCATTACTTTCCCAGAAATTATCCACTATTTCCATTTATGATCCCACTCAAAGAGCTGTAATATCCCCTTACCAGAGTGTTCTTTTCCCCATTACTCCCCAGGCTATCAATGCAATGCTACATTTTGAACCAGATCAAGAACTAGCACCTTTGTCTATGGAAGAATTGATTGAAAAGTCTAATCAATTGACCCCAGAAAAATTGGAGTCCATTTGCCAGAATTTTATGTTGCCTGAACATCAACCTAAGGGACCTCCTCCCTATGGTTTTTATTATTTCACTAAATTAGGAAGGCTCATCCTAAATATGATATCTTTTGTCTTGGGTTTCAATACAAGTGAATATGTTGATGAGATAACCCTGGTTTTGCTGTCTATCTTTACTCCTGGGCAACCTCCTGAAGTTAAATATGACTTTGCCTCTTTCATAGCCAATAAGATCCATGACCAGTTCATGAGACTAGATGATGAGAAAGTTTTTAAATATTCCTCAGTTATTTATCATCTCATTATCTTTTATCAATCAGAGAAGTTCCCTTTCCTTGTTAAAAAGCTTGATGCCAAGGGAAACCCTAGGTCAGTTATATTTTGGTCTCCCATAATTCATTCTTCTTGTGATTCTCCCTATTCCTATACTGAGTTCATCGATCTTTTTGTATATCCTGCAACTACCTTGTTGACAGGAATCCCTCCCCCAAGGCTCAGTAATGAAATCAAGAAGACCTTGCAGCTTTCAAGGACTTATAAAGTTGGAGATTGGTATTTGTATCAAAACCATTCAGTCATCAGAATCTATGGATGTGAATTACATCCATTCAAGTTGCCAAGATATGTGCCCATGAGACTTTTTGCCTTGGAATATTTCAGGCAAATGAATAATTCAGATGTGATTCATTTTTGTAGTGTGAAAAAGAAAGCCCAACTCAGGATTAAAATTCAATTAGGTCCCTACATATGCAACTCTAGGGATGCTGAGCGAGAAGCAGAAATTATACTACAAAACCATTGCAAGTTCCAAAGAAGTTTTCGTTGGGTTCCTTATGATCCATTTGGTTTTATCTGTGAAAAGAGAATAAAGAACAAATCATCCCCTTATATACACCACAAGATTCCTGAAATAGAACAGTATGCCAACCAAGATGAATGGGTTGAAGAAACACTAGTTGAAGAAGAAAGTGAAGAAGACAAAATGAACAAAATTATGAAAGATCTTGAGAAGAAGTATGACCTAGAATCTTATGGTCAAGTGCAGGTACCTCACATAGGCACTTCTTCATCAACAAACCTACAGCAGAGATTACAGGAAGGCAGTTCATCAGTTGCAGCAGAGTCAAAAGGCAAAGGAAAGGAACCTAAGATACAGGTCATCGAAACTTTAGTCATGGCAGAGAAACCTCAAACCTCCAGAGCACCTGATCAAACACAAGTTTCTCCCATTCAAGTAAATCATCCTGAAATTTCAGGATTACAAACTCCATCCAATGTAGAAATGAGCAAGAAAAGGCATGTTCCAGATACTACTCCTTCCAAAGAGTCCTCAGAGATACATCAAGCCAAAAAACATAAACCAGATCCACTTCCAGATGTGAAAATAATTGATGAAATGTTTGATGATGGAAGGGAAGACAGTCAACTAACTGGCACAGTTAGTGAAGCAAACACAGGCCAAAAAGGAAAAGCTTTGCAAAAGCAGTTGAGTACTGAAGTATCCTCTTTTAGACCACCAAAAACAGATACAGGGGATATAAAAAGAACCTTCATTAATATAAAGGCAAAGAATGATCCATTGATAATGAAAGTATATGATCAATATTTGAAAATGGCTCCACATAATCAGGAAAGGTTAATGTCAGCATTTGACATTTCACAAGGCAAAATGATGATGAGCCACTTCAAGTCCAAGGTACCAAAACCCATGACAGCAGCTGATTATATTAGAACAAATTTTGAGGTCCTAGCAAAGGACATTCATCCTTTAGACTAGATAGAGCTGCATAAACAAACTGGGGAAATGGTCTATTCCACTCTTACTGATAAGGCCATGGCAGCCTTAAGGCTGCAAGATTCTTTAAATAACACAAGCACCCAATTGCAAATTGAGAAGGCCTCTTCTCAGGCCAAAGATAACAGAATAAAGTCTCTGGAAGACATAATCATCAGCTTGGGTCACAACCCCAAAGATATTAAAAGTATTGAGGCACTAATTAAGAAGAAAGATGATGACATAGCTGCACTGAGAAAGCAGCTAAAATTGCCAGCCTCAAGGCATCCCCAGACCCAAGAAGTTTTGAAGGGGAATTCACAAGAAGAGATAATGGAGTTGCTCTTAAAGATGACTGAACGACTGGGTGAAACAGAGAAAGGATTGGAACAAGCTTTACAGGAAAAGGAAGCTATCATACAGGCATCCACCACAGAAGCTACTACAACTACATGTACCACAACAGCAAATCAACAAACAGTGCCAGCGCAGGTAAACACTTCTGGTTTAAGTTCTGATGAATTGACAAAACAAATGGAAAGTTTACAATTAAGAGTCACAGAGCTTCAAACCACGAAATTACAGTTAGAAAATTTGGAGCAAAAATATGATACATCTAAGAAGACAGTTGCTGATAATACCAGGGAAATTAAAAGGTTGGAAAGATTAGTTAAGGCTTTAGAAAAAGATATTTCATTAGAAAAGCCTTTGAAGGAAATAAATGAAATTCTTTGGGGTAATATAATTGAGTTAATAAAAAGTATTTGGCCCTCTGTTCAAGCAATTTTTGAACAAAATGACTTGATTAAAGTAGCTCCGGAAGAAATAAATAGAACAAGAGATGAAATAAGAGGTCGACCTGAGCAGGCCAATCAACTTATTCCATTTTTGAACACCCGAACTAAGCAACAGCTTGCAGTATTAGGAATTGAGGACAGGACCGGCACCATTTTGGAGATAAAAAGAGTTTTCATCAAAAGAACTTTTATGCAGAATTTGGAAAGGAAGTGCTCAGATATTTTGGCTGATATTAATACTTTCAGAGGAAAATTTCAAGTTTTGTTGGACAGTGGGTTACCCAGTCCTATGCTCTCAGAGGACCAGATAATGGACTTGGAAACCTATGTCAAGAAAATAGATATCCATGCTCATAATACAGCTGCTCATTCTATCAGTATGCCAGAAGCAACATTGCCAACAGGAAGAAATCTCTATGACAGGTTGAAGAATTTATTTCATCTTGAACATGAAATAAAGTATTTGTTCCCTGATCAGCCCACTTTTTACAAACTCACAGAGGCTGATGAAACGTTGAGGAAACTTAAAAGAACCGTAATAGCACCAGATCAATGGTGGAATGACTTATTGGAAATTGTATGAAATTTATCTTCAGGTTGAGAATTTTATCTTTTTATTATGAAAAGGATAAATAGTAAGAACAGGTTAAAGAGTATCAGTCAAAGAGGTTAAAGAGTATCCGTAGAAACAAAGAGTGTCAAACAAGCTAAAGAATTACTCAAAGGGACAGCATCGAGCCCTATTATAGCACCTGCCTCCAGCACGTCCTCAAAAGCGGGAAACAGCACACCAGCAATTACTTTTTTGTCCTATTTATGAGACCATTTGTCTCCTTTTTATTGTAACTTACTCATTAGTCACCCACAATTATTGGCTAGGTTAGTGTGAGATTTTTTCAATTATTTTTTGTATAAATAAACCCTCAAAGAGAGTATTGAGGGTGGATTCTATTACTTTGCTGTAACATTGAGATTTTCGGAATAAAAGCATTTTGGAGAAGTTTATTTGTGGCTTACTGGATGACAATTTGAAGCTCAGGACTTTTTGCAGGATTCATGTGTCGGACTGCAGTTCAATAAGTCTTTCTACCCTATGTCTTAAGTTTTATATCAGTTTATAATATCGTTATGTCCATTTCTGAATAATTTACATAAAGGATTGAATCATAATCTATAACTAGCCTAAAACCTTCTAAGAACAAAGATAAATCATAAAGAGAGAGCCCTCTCTGGATGCAGATTGGCTAGATTCTGCATCTGAAGGTTGGTTTGTGGTTACCTCGGGTATACTTTCCTTTTCTTACAACTTCAAGGAAAACCTGAGTGATAACATAGTGGCGACTCCACTGGGGATCTGAATCATTTTACTATTGTTTGATTTATAAGTTATAGACAGAGTCTGAAGATCAGCCAGGTAGCTTTTGAAATGCTTTTGCTCTGCAACTGCATAGTAAATAAATGCTGCTTCAGTCTATCTCTAGTTTAGCTTATAAACTGAACCTTAGTTTCAAACATTCAATCAGATTCTCTAGTTTAATAAATCTTTGAGAAAATTTTAATTAAAAATCTTAAATTTCTTGAAGAGTTTGTAGAAGTTGTTTTGAAAATTCACAAAAATTTAGTTTCCTGAAGAACTAACTTTCTCTTCAGAATTGTTTTACAGGTTTAGATCTGATCTATGATGGTGGACAGTGATCAGACACACAAAGGTTAAAATCATCCACCTGGCGACTCCAAAATCAATTTCACTACTAAGACTCCACTGGAGGAATGAACCCGGAAGAACAATATGGAAAGATTAGGCTTTCAACTTGGATTGTTATCCAAGACATTATGTTATTTATAAATTGATAGATTTTTCCAATGTATATTGTATTTTAGAGAAGATCTTAGAGTAGTTTTTAATTTATCTCTTTTGAAAATTGTAAATATAAAATCTCCATGCACATTTGAGCATCATTCTTCTGACTCTTTTGATATCATTTTCCAATCAATACACTATTGATCAGAGATCCAGAGCTTCAAGTTTCAGAGCAATTCCACAACCAAATAATCCATATTCCAAAGCATTAATAGTGATACTGGATGACAGGGTTTGTGGAAAATCTTTCATTTGATGAAATTTTAAATGAATTCAAGGATGAGTTATCAAAACTTCAGTTTGATGAGGATTTTCTAAGAGCTTTCTTTGTTATTTTTAAATCAAGAAAATGTTCTCCTCAAGTTAAAAAATGGCTTCTTGATATAATTTCTGAAAATTATGAAAATGAAATCAAACTTTTGCATTCTCAAATTCAGTCATACAATTTCCGAAATCCTAAAGAATTCTTTGAAAATCTTCCTTCTCCAAAGCAAGAGGAAATTATACTATCTTTTGACTTGCATATTGAAGATGATTATTCTTTCAAACACAAGACTGAAGAAATAAGTTCATGGTCTAATATTCATAATTCAATTGAACAATTAGTCATTGAAGGCCTAGAAGTAAATAACATACATCATGCTTTTATTGATCCTATATCAGATTATATGGAGAATCTTTTGAGCCTAAATTTGCAAACATGTTTTCTCTATAAGGATCAAATACATCAAAAGTGGCCTTTACACATCATATCATTTATTATAAAGGCACATGATCATAACATACTTCCAATTTTGATCACAAGCAATCAAGTTATCCATTTATTTTTACAACTACTTGATTGGCTTCATTGGCATTTTTGTATTACCTGATTTAATAAGATTTTTAGTAGATTAGAGTAGGTAAATAAATGCTAATAAGCTCAGAATTTTGAGCATTTTTTTTTTAGTTTTTCAATTTTCAGCTAGTTTTTCATTAAGTTGGTTTGAAAAATTTTTGTGTGTTGTTTTATTTTTAGATCAGATTTCAGGTTGCAGAAAAAGGACTATATTCAATTCAATATTTTCAACCACAGCAAATGCATGTTTGAGATTGGATCAAGGCAAGATATTTTCAACTAGGAAATGCAATTTTTATTGGATGGTGACTTTCTGAAGTTGAAGCCCGAAGTGAAGGCCCTAAGCTTCAGAAGTTTTACTATCATATATACAATAAAGCTACCAGAAGAAGGAGATTACATGGTTTAGTTTGAAGACATTTTGAGGCAACTGACCTGCTATTCTTGACTTTTCACAAGGAAAAGCCATCCCCAAGTGGAGCCAGTGTTAGACTCCTATACCAATAGGTGTCATATTTCATGATTGTCTTATTGAACTATGGAATATGTTCAAACCTTTTTCTTGAGCAAAGGTGTTCCATATTCTTGAAAAACCAAAAAATCAAATAATTTAAAAAATGTAAAGAGGGTATACCCTAAAAGAAAAATCAAAGGGTAAGAAAATAAATTGGTCAAGAAAATGAAAGAAATGAACCCCAAGCAAAAAATAGACCAAGGAAAGTGTGCAAATCCAAATGCCACTACTATTTCATTTTTGTAATAAAGCAATTGTGTGCAGCTTGTCAAACTTTGCCACAATTTATGAAGAGTCGAACTGTTTAAACTTGACTCATTCATGTTTCAATTTCATGTTGTAGAACGGAGAATAAATATCTGACCAAACAGTTTAATCTTGGCAGATAAGTAGATAGGTAGAGTTAATAAAATGTGCTCAACAGTTTAATCTGAGCCCTTGGATGTAATAAGTTGAGAATTAGATAGAATTGCCATGTAAAAGAAAAGAAAATTGATAAGGGTTTGCCAGTCTAAGTGCACCCTAATAAAGAAGAGAAAATGGTAGTGTAAAGTAGATAGGGTAGGTAGATGGTGTTGCAAAGTTTCATGTGATGAATGATGGTGTTAAATGTGTTTAATCTTCTACTTTCATCACAAATTGCAAAGGAAGGTGCTACATTGGAAAATTCACAGAAAGCAAAGTCAAAATCATTAACTTCCCACATCACTTTTTCCCTAAGTTTTTACTAATTTCCCCAAAGTGCTAAGGTATTTGGAGATCAAAGGGGCTCAAGGCATTTCCTTGACTTTTGGAGGGACCGAACCCTCAGCCTGATGATCAAAAAGACCTAAGTACTTGAAATCATCCATTATCATTCACTTTCAATCTTTTCCTAAGTAAAATCCCATTTTGCTTAGGAAAATCATACAAAATTCCATAAAAATCCCTCAAAATAACTTACTATTCTAAGTTTAAGTGTTGAAGATGATATATTGTAATTTACTTCAGAAATTGTCACTTTCTTAGATGTGCAAAGTATTTTGAGTTCCCTTGTCCCTTTGTCATATTAATGTTTAACTCTAGTTATTAAATCCCTAGTGAAAATCCTTTATCCTAAGTATATAACTCCTTTTAAATTAATATCCCAAAAACCCCTCTATTATGATTTTAACCAAAGTATTTATTTCCCAATTGTTCATTGAAAACCCACATTTTGCGCCCTTTGGTTAAAATATATCATTATGTAATATCTCCGCCCTTATGATAAGTTAATTATATCGGTTAATTTATCATATAATAAAAACATATATGAGAAAAGCTTTAAACATATGATATATATGTTTAACACAAAAATATAAATAAAGCCAAAGTTTTAATTCAAACTAAAAAACTTCGAAAAAACCCCATGCCACCGTGGCTCATCCACCTGGCATCCCACCCGACACTTTAACCGTAATAAAGACCCGCGCGCAATGTTCCTTACCCCGACCCTTTATAACTACGGGATTAATTAGTTATCAGGACTAATTAATAACCTTTTCTCTACCAATTATGTGCCACCCGGAATGATTAATTAAACACTAATTATGTTGGGCCCGCGTGATAACTACCCCACCATCTCCCCGTCCTTTCCACCATCCGATCTCCCCCTCCAAAGATCAACGCTCCACGTCAATTCTGCCAGCCGTCCCTTGTCAGAGCATTAATGCGCGGGGGCTTGGTGGTATTGGACTAGTCCTCCGTCCACGTGTCAATGCTCCAATGGAATCGCTGCCCACTCATTTAATACCACTCTTGTCCATAAGCAGTGCGGGGATTACCACATACGCCTACCTACAACATCGTCGGCCGAGTACGCCGATAGCGTGGAGTCTGAAAAAATGCGTGCTGTAGAAATAACTATCCCCTTTATTGCCATTCTAACTATGATCCCACTCAAAGAGTTGTAATATCCCCTAACCAGAGTGTTCTTTTCCCCATTAGTCCCCAAGCTATCAATGCAATGCTACATTTTGAACCAGATCAAGAACTAGCACCTTTGTCTATGGAAGAATTGATTGAAAAGTCTAATCAATTGACCCCAGAAAAATTGGATTCCATTTGCCAGAATTTTATGTTGCCTGAACATCAACCTAAGGGACCTCCTCCCTATGGTTTTTATTATTTCACTAAATTGGGAAGGCTCATCCTAAATATGATATCTTTTGTCTTGGGTTTCAATACAAGTGAATATGTTGATGAGATAACCCTGGTTTTGTTGTCTATCTTTACTCCTGGGCAACCTCCTGAAGTTAAATATGACTTTGCCTCTTTCATAGCCAATAAGATCCATGACCAGTTCATGAGACTAGATGATGAGAAAGTTTTTAAATATTCCTCAATTATTTATCATCTCATTATCTTTTATCAATCATAGAAGTTCCCTTTCCCTGTTAAAAAGCTTGATGCCAAGGGAAACCCTAGGTCAGTTATATTTTGGTCTCCCATAATTCATTCTTCCTATGATTCTCCCTATTCCTATGCTGAGTTCATCGATCTTTTTGTATATCCTGCAACTACCTTGTTGACAGGAATCCCTCCTCCAAGGCTCAGTAATGAAATCAAGAAGACCTTGCAGCTTTCAAGGACTTATAAAGTTGGAGATTGGTATTTATATCAAAACCATTCAGTCATCAGAATCTATGGATGTGAATTGCATCCATTCAAGTTGCCAAGATATGTGCCCATGAGACTTTTTGCCTTGGAATATTTTAGGCAAACGAATAATTCAGATGTGATTCATTTTTGTAGTGTGAAAAAGAAAGCCCAACTCAGGATTAAAAGTCAATTAGGTCCCTACATATGCAACTCTAGGGATGCTGAGCAAGAAGCAGAAATTATACTACAAAACCATTGCAAGTTCCAAAGAAGTTTTCGTTGGGTTCCTTATGATCCATTTGGTTTTATCTGTGAAAAGAGAATAAAGAACAAATCATCCCCTTACATACATCACAAGATTCCTGAAATAGAACAATATGCCAACCAAGATGAATGGGTTGAAGAAACACTAGTTGAAGAAGAAAGTGAAGAAGACAAAATGAACAAAATTATGAAAGATCTTGAGAAGAAGTATGACCTAGAATCTTATGGTCAAGTGCAGGTACCTCACATAGGCACTTCTTCACCAGCAAATCTACAGCAGAGATTATAGGAAGGCAGTTCATCAGTTCCAGCAGAGTCAAAAGGCAAAGGAAAGGAACCTGAGATACAGGTCATCGAAACTTTAGTCATGGCAGAGAAACCTCAAACCTCCAGAGCACCTGATCAAACACAAGTTTCTCCCATTCAAGTAAATCATCCTGAAATTTCAGGATTACAAACTCCATCCAATGTAGAAATGAGAAAGAAAAGGCATGTTCCAGATACTACTCCTCCCAAAGAGTCCTCAGAGATACATCAAGCCAAAAAACAGAAACCAGATCCACTTCCAGATGTGGAAATCATTGATGAAATGTTTGATGATGGAAGGGAAGACAGTCAACTAACTGGCACAGTTAGTGAAGCAAACACAGGATAGAAAGGAAAAGCTTTGCAAAAGCAATTGAGTACTGAAGTATCCTCTTTTAGACCACCAAAAACAGATACAGGGGATATAAAAAGAACCTTCATTAATATAAAGGCAAAGAATGATCCATTGAGAATGAAAGTATATGATCAATATTTGAAAATGGCACCACATAATCAAGAAAGGTTAATGTCAGCATTTGACATTTCAAAAGGCAAAATGATGATGAGCCACTTCAAGTCCAAGGTGTCAAAACCCATGACAGCAGCTGATTATATTAGAACAAATTTTGAGGTCCTGGCAAAGGACATTCATCCTTTGGACCAGATAGAGCTGCATAAACAAACTGGGGAAATGGTCTATTCCACTCTTACTGATAAGGCCATGGCAGCCCTAAGGCTGCAATATTCTTTAAATAGCACAAGCACCCAATTGCAAATTGAAAATGCCTCTTCTCAGGCCAAAGATAACAGAATAAAGTCTCTGGAAGACATAATCATCAGCTTGGGTCACAATCCCAAAGATATTAAAAGTATTGAGGCACTGATTAAGAAGAAAGATGATGACATAGCTGCACTGAGAAAGCAGCTGAAATTGCCAGCCTCAAGGCATCCCCAGACCCAAGAAGTTTTGAAGGGGAATTCACAAGAAGAGATAATGGAGTTGCTCTTAAAGATGACTGAGCGACTAGGTGAAACAGAGAAAGGATTGGAACAAGCTTTACAGGAAAATGAAGCTATCAAGCAGGCATCCATCACAGAAGCTACTACAACCACAGGTACTACAACAGCAAAGCAACAAACAGAGCCAACGCAGGTAAACACTTCTGGTTTAAGTTCTGATGAGTTGATAAAACAAATGGAAAGTTTACAATTAAGAGTCACAGAACTTCAAACCACAAAATTACAGTTGGAAAATTTGGAGCAGAAATATGATACATCTAAGAAGACAGTTGCTGATAATACCAGGGAAATTAAAGATTGGAAAGATTAGTTAAGGCTTTAGAAAAAGATCTTTCATTAGAAAAGCCTTTGAAGGAAATAAATGAAATTCTTTGGGGTAATATAATTGAGTTAATAAAAAGTATTTGGCCCTCTATTCAAGCAATTTTTGAACAAAATGACTTGATTAAAGTAGCTCAGGAAGAAATAAATAGAACAAGAGATGAATTAAGAGGTAGACCTGAGCAGGCCAATCAACTTATTCAATTTTTGAACACCCGAAATAAGCAACAGCTTGCAGTATTAGGAATTGAGGACAGGACCAGCACCATTTTGGAGATAAAAAGAGTTTTCATCAAAAGAACTTTTATGCAGAATTTGGAAAGGAAGTGCTCAGATATTTTGGCTGATATTAATACTTTCAGAGGAAAATTTCAGGTTTTGTTGGACAGTGGGTTACCCAGTCCTATGCTCTCAGAGGACCATATAATGGACCTGGAAACCTATGTCAAAAAAATAGATATCCATGCTCATAATACAGCTGCTCATTCTATCAGTTTGCCAGAAGCAACGTTGCCAACAGGAAGAAATCTCTATGACAGGTTGAAGAATTTATTTCATCTTGAACATGAAATAAAGTATTTGTTCCCTGATCAGCCCACTTTTTACAAACTCACAGAGGCTGATGAAACGTTGAGGAAACTTAAAAGAACCGTAATAGCACCAGATCAATGGTGGAATGACTTATTGGAAATTTTATGAAATTTATCTTCAGGTTGAGAATTTTATCTTTTTATTATGAAAAGGATAAATAGTAAGAACAGGTTAAAGAGTATCAGTCAAATAGGTTAAAGAGTATCCGTAGAAACAAAGAGTGTCAAACAAGCTAAAGAATTACTCAAAGGGACAGCATCGAGCCCTATTATAGCACTTGCCTCCAGCACGTCCTCAAAAGCGGGAAACAACACACCAGCAATTACTTTTTTGTCCTATTTATGAGACCATTTGTCTCCTTTTTATTGTAACTTACTCATTAGTCACCCACAATTATTGGCTAGGTTAGTGTGAGATTTTTTTCAATTATTTTTTGTATAAATAAACCCTCAAAGAGAGTATTGAGGGTGGATTCTATTACTTTGCTGTAACATTGAGATTTTCGGAATAAAAGCATTTTGGAGAAGTTTATTTGTGGCTTACTGGATGACAATTTGAAGCTCAAGACTTTTTGCAGGATTCATGTGTCGGACTGCAGTTCAATAAGTCTTTCTACCCTATGTCTTAAGTTTTATATCAGTTTATAATATCATTATGTCCATTTCTGAATAATTTACATAAAATATTGAATCAGAATTTACTTAATTGTACTCTGATTTCAGATGTGATTGTTCTTAATGTTTTCCTCTAAATTGGTTATAAGCATGAATTCTTAAATGCTCTTGCTTTGCTAATTTAAACATTGTTGATTACTATAATAAATAATTCTTCATTTCTCTTTGTTTGTAGTCATCTCATTTCTTTCTTTTGAACATGGTGAAAGATTCTTAGCTGCCTTTCATCCCTTCAAAATCATCCCATCCACTTTAAATTTTAAGGATTGTTCTCTGTCTGGCTATCTTGCCCTGTAAAGCCATCTTGTGTGTAGAATAGAAATCCGGTAAAGCCATCCTTTGACTCCATAGCCCAATGGACTGAAAACTTTCAAACTTGCCCTTAGTTTGTGGATTCCACCATTTTTCAAACAAACTCTTGGATCTATAACTAGCCTAAAACCTTCTAAGAACAAAGATAAATTATAAAGAGAGAGCCCTTTCTGGATGCAGATTGGCTAGATTCTGCATCTGAAGGTTGGTTTGTGGTTACCTCGGGTATACTTTCCTTTTCTTACAACTTCAAGGAAAACCTGAGCAGTACTTACATAACACATCATTTCATCTCAATAAGGTCAGCCAGATATGAGAGATGCTCAAATAGCATAATCATCTATGAGAAGATTTGCTCCAGCGTAAATATGATTTTTAAAGGTTGTAATTATGGTTTCAGAGTATGATTTCATACCAAAGCGTAATTTATTTTTAATTTTTATGTAATTTTATGCTCATTATATGTAATAATTTCTGTCCCAAGCTGCCAACTCAAACTTCATATGCCAAACTGAAGATAAGCAAAGTCAAATTGAAAAGTGCCAAACTCCAGCAACATCATCCTGCAAAGAAGAAAAATAAAAGAAAAAGGATAATCAACAATGTTTTCAAAAGGTGAAATGAAACATTAGAAAAGTAGGTTTTTAATATAAATTCAAATTCAACCAAGTATTAAAGACTTCTTGACATCATTTCAAACTCATTTGTCTCCTACAAACACCAATAAAACACTCCAAGAGAGCGAAATTTCGATTTTATGGGTGAAATTAGCAAAAAACAGAGCAGAAGGCGCATATCCTTCAGAGAGGGCGCAAATCCTTGAGGCGCTGCGCACAACCTTCTGCAAGGGTGCATAGTCTTAAGCGAGGGTGTACAGCCTTAAGGCGTTGCGCATATGTCCAGAAAGGCCATAATTGCTTCAAATTTTACCAAATTTGCCTCCAAAACTTCAACAAAAGTTTTTTCGACCTCTAGCAAGTGAGTAAAGGTGTCTTCCATCAATTCTTTCCTCCTTCAAGTTAATTTGTTGGTGTTGTGAAATTTGTTTAAGATTTGGTGTTTAAAATCATTTAAAACCATATTATTTTCCTCTTACACTCACAATTCCTAATTTGTAATCCCTACACCTTCACACCCTTACTACATTTCAAAATACCCATTCCCAAAACCCTGTAATACATAATTCGCTTTCCCCTAAACCCTTTATCCAAATACCCTAAGCCCTAGGTGCTACATTTACCTAGGCTCCCAAACACCAAATCCCCATCCTAAATCCAATCATACTACCACTCCTTATCCCCTCCCCCATTTCATACATCCCTAGCACCATCTCCTTCATTTTCTCTTTCCCATTCCTCATTCGTAAAACCATATTCCACATCATCATACTTCCATAAGGTTTTGATAGAAACACCATGGCAGAAGAGGAAGAAAAAAGATTATACAGTGAGGGAGAGGAAACAGAGGTGAGGAGGCCACATAAATGTGGAAGAATACTCAGACTTGAACCTACCAGCATTAGGGAACTCTTGGCTTCTCCAATGGCTGTGACATGCTTCAAACATGTTGGCTGTTATGAGTTCTGTGAGCAAATTCAGAGGGTCTAACACCATGCCATGTTGACCAGACTTTCATATTTAGTCTCCATGGAAACCAAGTTACTTTAGCCGGTGTCACCTTTACTATATCAACTGTTATCATTTCAGCTTCCACCGGGATCCCAAATGTTGGGGAGAAGTGATTCAAAAAGAGTGATTTCGAGGAATAGTACTTTGAGCGTTTCCTAAAACCAAGATACAAGAATGAGAAAAAGAGGTTCTTTCCTTTTTCTTACCTCCAGGATAGATATGCACCAATGATGAAGATAATCATGAAATACTTTTCATGCGAAGGTAGATTTTCAAGACTTTATACTTATCATATCCGCCTCTTAATGCATTTCACTAGGGTAAGGATGCTTAACATACCCTACTACCTTTTCCAGAGCATAGATAAGATGGCATTTATTGTCCAGAAAATGGAGTATGAACATCAAATGAGAAGTCTTTTTCATCATTCCCTTATCAAAATCATATTCCTCTATCATCTCAATCAACTAAACATTGCATGGAGTACCTTCATAGCCAATGATATATTCAGAGATCCATCTACTCACCATGCACAAAATGTCCCTTCATCATCTTAGCCATCCACTTCCATCCCTCCATCTCAGCCCATAGCACATTCATCATCATCAGATCAGTCCCCTTCACCTCCTTCATCTCCATCTCAACATGACATTGGATCACCTAGCAGAATTGAGGTCAGTGAGCCTAGGTGGGCTAATGTGGTTGAGGTTGAGCCATTGCCAAAAACCTACTAGAGAGGTCACATGCATGTGTTTGCTCCACACATAGTGGAAAGGGCCATGCCTTCTACATCAACAAAGCAGGTGGACAAAGGCAAAGAAAAGGTAATTGAGGCATAAATTCAGCCAGAGGTTATACATGATGAAAACCTCCATGAGACCTCCATGAGACCTCCATGAGGATGAAGATGATAAAATCACTAGTGGATTCATCAAGGGAAAGGATTTCAATATTAGAGATCTTCATAATAATCTTGAAAGGGCCAAGTACGTCATAAACTTCCTTAAGAAGGAGAATAAGAAATTGAAGACTAAACAGGTCATTGATGAGGTTAAGTATATCACTGCTCAAAGGGAGGCAAAAAAGGCCAAAGTTATTCTAGTTGAGACACTTGAAAATTATGGGTTGTTTGATGAACAAGATGAAAAAGCACCAAGAAAGAGACTTAGAACTGGAGGGCTGAAAAGAGCTCTACTTCTAGAAAAACAAAAAGAGGCTGAGCTTGCTGAACAACTAACCCAAAATGAGAAACTTGCAATGGTGATCAATGAAAATAGGGAGCCATGGCTTGATATAGCCAATCAGAATTTGGAGAAATTTTTGGCAAAGGCTAATAGAGACAATGACCTATTGAGGAGGAAGGTCAAGCATCATGCCCAAAAGGAGAAAATTGCAATGGCCAAGCTCAAAAGAGCTAATGCAAAAGTTGAGGCATTGACCATGCTGGAGGAGAAAATAAAGCTAGACATACTTGCAGAGGCTTAACTCCAAGCCTAGCCACCTCACCAGTACTCTCTCCACCAATTTGATGCATTTTGAAACATTTTTGCAAAATCTATGTTTTTATGAACAAGCACATATTAGAAATTAGGTCATATGCGCAACACCCTAGGCGATGCGCAAATGTTTGGGGCACTTTTTGAGGAAAAGGAGACCACCAATGGATTCCTAAGGACAAATGCATTCTAGAAAACCACTTTTCCAGCCTTGATTTGCATATTTTATAGGTGAAAAGGGAAAAAAAACTAGCTAAAAATCACATTTCTGCCCCTATTTTGGCCTAGGCACTGCGCATAGAGCAGTCTTGTGAGAATGAAATTTTTAGGGGTCAAATAAACTTAATTTTGAAAATTGGAGGCATATTCAGAAATGAGACTTGAATTGCTTTCCAACAAGCCATATTGGACCTGATTTGGACACCTAAAAGTCAGTCAAAATCAGCCTTGAATAGGGAGGGCACAGATGACACATCGAGGGCGCATATGACCATTTGCTGATATTTTTGGGTTTTCACTGTAAATTTTGAATTTATCTCAGAAATTGATCTTTTTACCTTTGTCATTAAGAATGGTAATTGTAATTATGTTGTGGATAAGTTACCTAGGGGTAGATTCATTAGGTAAAAGTTATCCTTACGTCAAATGAATCAGTTTGAATGTAATTAGGAATGAGTCACTTGGACCATTCTAAGCTTCAAATTTCAGTTCAAAATTTTGTGGATCTCTTCCTCACCTCATGGATTTGACCCCCAAGGATGAGTGAATTTTTTTTTGATGTCTATTTAGTCCCTTTCTTCACACTAAGCAAGGGTTGGAATCAGTTTGGATGTTAGATCATTAATCAAGGACTATTGTACTCAGTTTTGGCCAGTTAATAAAGAAGAGTTGCAACTAATTTTTGGGATACATGTGGTATGATGTTTATCATTGTTTTTCCTTCAGTTTCATATGTTAGAATGTGTTGTCTTCATGTTCATTACATCTCTTTTGTATGATCTCTTTCAAGTTGATAGGCATAATACATGATTTTATCATGCTATGTTTAGGGAAAGTTATCATAATTTGTCCATTTTCCTCTGTTTAGGAAGAATGCATCTCCCATGCTCTTCCTAGCTTCTCATCAGTCTTAAAACCATCTCATCACAATCATATTAAAGTGATAAGCCTTATGCCTACCTTGCCCCATTGAATTTCTGCAACCCTATCTCATTTACCCTGACCTAGTTCCCTTGACCATACTTTCATTCAGCAATTTGACGAAAATCAATTGTCAAAACCCTTGAACTCACACCTAGCCTAAAATCCTAATCCATTCAGCCTCCTAGGCTGTCTTTTGTGGAGATATCCCTCTCCGACTTGGTAGGGCTAGCTACCACGTTAAAAGCTTGGTCTGTGGTTACCTGTGTTGGGATTCCTTCTTCAGCCTTGGGAATCTGGTGGAGTGATAACATTTCCCACGATATCATTGGAATGTTTCCCACCATACCTTGTGTTGTCACCCTAAAGAAAATTCCTAGCTGAAAGGGAACCAATTCCTAGGACATCCGCATTATTTTTTCAAAACTCTTAAAAGATTGTTAAATTTTTATTAAAAATTTTCCCTTCGGTGAGATATTCCCTTGTGTAACAGAACATAATCTTGGATATGATTTATGTCCATATTGGCTTATATTAGGAATTGTAGACTTTAATTATTTTGCTATAAAGGAGAATTTATAAGATGTTAGGGTTGATAACTTATGCCCTTTAAAAGAATCCAAATTTGAAACTCTTATATGAAATTATGAATGATTTACATTAAGAATGTAAGTGTAGAAGTCATGGAGAGCCTATCAATATGCCTTTGAATAGAACATACATGTATTCACTATAGTTATTAAAGATACATAAAATAAATTTGTAACCTGCTCAAATAAATCTACTACAATTGTATGTATGTGCTTCAAAGAAGGAAAATGAATATAGAGAATACATAAGATAAACAACACATATTGCAATGTACCAATATATACTGGTCCAATCAACCTTGTGACTTTTATTAGTGTCTCGAAGGAAGAAAAAATGATTACAAAAGTACTCAAAATACCAAGAATCTGAACCCTTTTCCAGTGATTCTCTTTTCTTTTAAATATTACAACAAAATCAATTACAAAGGCAGCTGCCAAAACTTCTATAACTACTTAACTATCCATAACTAAAAAGTCTTTTACAACATTTTAAAATGAAAATTTCTCATTTTTTATGAGTCATATGGCTGGTGGAACATTGACTTTTAAGATTGGTGTTAGGTTCTACCATTTGAAATTCGACTTCAATAGGAGTAATAAACATTTTTCGCTTATTCCAAAGTACTTCATATGGTATCTTACATTTGATCATTTTCTCGAATGACACTTTCAAATTTGAAATTTTTGTATAATTAGATTTTGCAACAAATAATGTCATTATTAGCCGAAGAAGTTAGAAGTCCCTATGCAATTAATTCACTATAGTTCTTCCCTTTAGAATTGCATTCTTTCCATGTGTTGTATATGCTCTAATTTTAACAACTAGTAGTTACTTTTCATATAGTTCCGAAGAAAGAATATTTCCTTGTTGGTCCCAACAACTAGGGAGAACAACTCTAGTGCTCTGGTCAAATTTGGAATCAAACAAAGACACTGACCTCCTTTAATATGTTCTCAGTGTCAATATAAATTAGGTTATTCTCATTCATTTTACTGATTTCCATAGTTACTCCAACTTTGTATTTGATACCTAATACCCTTAGTTCAATTGAATATTTTTCATTTAAATATTTAATCATATTTTTAGCTTTCATTGCTTCTTTCTGTACATTTTTCTTGTATACATCAATGCTTAATTCAAACAATTTCATCATAATCTTTTGACGTTGAGAAATTATATGAATATACTACCATATAGAATGGACCGCCTAGATGATATCATCCCAAACAATTTGTCTAGCTTTAATTAGAGAGATATTTACCTTCAGTTTGTTTTTTAACTCTTGATCTCATCTTGTGTTGCCTCTTTCTTTGTGGTCAACTTATCATTTTTTTCTTTTGCTATATACATGTGTCTCCTCGATATTAAGTTGTTCCTTTACTTCACTTAGGTTGTCTAGAATTTTCTTTAGTTCAACTTGTGAAATTTTTAGGTTTTCCATAACTTTTGTAAGCTTCTATGAAGAGTCATTCACTTGGGACCACAATACTGAAAACATGGAATTGGATTTATTTTTGTATTCTCTGCATTTGTTCCTGCAAAATGGATTTTTTTTTTTTCCACTAACTCTCTCATTAATAGTTCCTTCTCTTTCTCAACATTAGTTAGTTCATTTGTTTGAGTGTGCTTATTCCTATGCATTTTCGACTTCTTTAATAATTGCACCTCAGATTATGTTTTTTTCAACAAGATTTTTATATCTTCCTCGTTTTTTAGATATATTCCCAATTAAACAGTTAACACCTTATACTCCTCATGGTTTTGAATATGCAGTGCTCTAGAATTTTCTTTTTCTTGTTTGAATTGATTTGAACTTTCTCCAAAATATTTTATGCTTTTACTTATTGTCAAATAGATTTTTCTTAGGTCACTATAGAGAATTTCTCCTACTTTTCTATGAAAAAAAAATTAGTGAGGAAGTGGTACATAAGATAAATTTATGGATAGATCTAATTTTTTAAAATAATCTCCTAAAGGAAGAGACTAAACAAATGGATGAATGAGGGACAATTTTAACTGGTCATTTTCTAAATCCATAATAGGGAGTAGCCTTGTTTGATAAGTTGAATTTGATTGTGCTACCAGCTAAGTTTCCATGTTTCTTCTCACCTTATAACTTCTTTCTTCAATATGTTGATAATTACTCTACAAAACTTATGTGGTGGAGGGAGTTTCTTTAATTAAGAATGCTTCTGAATTAGTGGAAATAGAGGAGGTAGAGAATTCTGGGATTCTCAACTGCATTTTGAAAACCTGGTTGATTTAAGGGTCCCTTTGTTAATTTAAGTTGTACATTTTCTTCTACTCTTTGAAACATTGTTCTCTTTTGCAATTTTGAGCGTTCTATCTTATCATCCATTTGTTCAGGTATATTTGTCTCTGAGCCCTTGTCCCTCACTATAGGGGCTTCAACATCTATTATTTTCCACATTTTGTTTCCTTTCCATTTTTCTTCATTGTCCATTAAGCTATTGCTTACTTTCATGAATATAAGGTGCAAAATTGATTTCCCCTCTTTTATTTGAAATTATATGATGAGGTTCATATTTCCATTTCTTTCCTTGTTCAAACCCAAACTCCTTCACCATTTCTTCAAATTGCACAAAGGGCTTGTCTATTATACATGATGAATGACCTAAAAATTCCTTATAATTTAAAAATATACCTTTTGCATGTAGGAACAAAATGAACTTAGTAAACATTTAGAATCTACCTTATAATTTAAGAGAAAATATCCTCATAGGAAAAAAGATTGGAAAACGATATGGTGGTACTTGAACCCCATAGAGTCTTATCTCAATGTATTCTTGAAAATATAATAGTCCCCTACTTTGTTGTCCTTGCTCAACCCAAGGAAACATTTTTCTTCATTCAAAACCCATAGAGGATATTGATTGTTCAAAATAATGTATATAATGGCCATGAATGATGACAAGTAATAAGAAAATCCCTAATTATTCTCCTTCTTCCTATCAACACTAGCCCATTCAACCACATATTTCATATGATTCTTTTAATCCCACATATTTAGACTGAAATGGCCAAACTTATCGACATGTACATATAATAATAGATAGACTAGAACAAAGGGATATCGAAAATAACCAAAAATATGATAGTTATAAAATTGAAAAAGGATATCCAAAAAATATATGGTTGTAGCATCAAACAAAAAACCCCAAGGCTTGTTCACTTACTATCCCATTATCATATTCTTCCAAAAGAGACAAAACTATAACTAAGACATGTTGTGCAACTTCATAAAATAAGGTGAAAAACTGAAAGAAGAAATGGTGGGGGTCTAGGTGGAATAGGCAGGTGGACACCAATATCCACTTGGACCATAAAACTCAATTATTTTTTCCCAAAACTTCCTCCAATATTTTCAACATCTTTCCAAGCACGTATAGGACCTTTATAGCCTCTAGACACCTCTGAAACTTTTGTGATACCTCAATAAACCTCTTTCAAGCATGAAAACATAATAATAAACTCCAAAAGATTGTTGACATGAATGCTAACATGTTGGCTCTAGGTTTGACATCAATGGCAAAGAATGCTACCAACACTCTCCCTCTTTTGCATTGATGTCAACTTACATCCAGAAACACCAAACTAATTGGACTCACCCTCTTCTAGTGGTTGTGTTACTCTCCCCCTATGACATCAACAGAAAAGGGTGGCCAAGATTCACAGAAAACATAATGTTGATACCAAATGACAAGGCTTATATCAAATTATTTGCTTGATGAGAACATTATAAACTACAAACATCATTACAAAATAGAAATGAGGAACCAAATAATATGTTGCCAACAGAGAACTAACCAATACCATGCTTTCCTCTTTGTTGAACAAGATTCCCATCTAATGGTGTTGCAACCAACTTCTCCATGTTGTTGTACAACCATTCTGATTTCACCATTTCCTCCTTCATGTATGCAAGAGGCCACTCCTTATGGCCCAAAGTTTCCACAACACATCATGTCCAAATGATGAACAATGAATTGCACGACTTCATACTCATAATACAATGCTACAAAAGTGATAAACAATAATGCAATAATGACATGCAACTTCCGAAACATGGCTAGAATATATCTCATGACTCATCTATGCATGCCTAGACCACTCAACCAACTAGACATAAATGAATATGCCAATACTCATGACTCTTTTGCATGGGTAAACCAACAAATCTTATGACCATATATAGACCCAAAAAAACATCACTAAATAAGGGAAATCATGTCAATGATATACATTCAGGGCTTACATAAAATACTCCAAAATGCCCATATATGACTATTACACAACAATTTGTCACTATCCCTGTACTCCCTGTTCCTTGATCCTGGAGGACCCATAAAATGACCCTTGTGTACTTTCCAAGCATGAAATACATACCTCTGAACCACACTTTGTCTACCAATTCATCTCCCTTTACAACCTAGAATATCTCTATAAAAACCTAGTTTTCAAGGTCGGCGCTTTGTCCCCGTGTCTGACCCATGTTGATAGCAGAAATTTTCACTGGGACCCACGCTGATCGGTGCTCTGTCTTAATGTCGGACCCACGCCGATAATCTTTTGGAAAGTTTTTAAAATAGAAATGAAGTTTCCACGACTAGAAGCTTTGCGAGGCGGCGAGCTGGAAGTTTGTTTTGAGGATATGGTCGAGGAATTACCCTTTGGGTTTCTTTTTCCCAAGAAATAGGAACTAATCCAAAGGATAAGCTCTTTTCCCATTATTTGAGGGCCCATAATCTCCTCCTCTATTGTTATATAAGGAGGCCTCATTCACCTCTACTGCCTTAGTTATATTTAGAGGAGAAGCAATTATAGCTTCGGGAGAATAGTGCAGAGTGTGATTGTTTTTTTGTGTTGAGAACATAGCAAGATCTTAGACCTTTGTGTATGAGGGTGTCACAAACATGCTTGGATACAGACCTGCCGAAGGAGAGCTGCAACATCAAGGCTTGGTTGTAAACTCCCCTTGTCTTTATCACAATAAAATGCAACTGATGTTTATCTTCCACTCTCATTTACATTTATAATGAGATTTCTAGCATTCATTGATCAATTAGATAGGTTGTAATTGTTTTATGTTTGTCGTGATTTTACGCTTGTCATGGTGTCTTGACTGTCTGTACAGGTAATCGAACGTTGGTAGCAGCGTGTATCGAGTTTGAGGAGAGCGACGGATCAAGAAGCCTCGACGGAAGACGACAAAATAACATCATAACAAGGTAGGTCATCTTCCTTGCTTTGAATTTCAGTTACAATCTAGAAAGGTAGATGTTAATATGTTACCGTAGTTGCTAGACTCACCCTAGGGCTATAGGGATCACCTCTGTCCACAGAGGGTATTTTCCTGGACAACAAATTGGCGACTCCACTGGGGAGTTTCCTTTGATTTTGTCACTCTTTGAGGTCTTAGTAATTCGACGAGTTTAGTCGAACAACCATTTCCCTGTTTGTTCCTATGTTTTTCATGAATCTTTTAGTTTTTATTGAAGTGGTGAGTCTGGTCTTAGTTAGGAGAAATTATTTATTTTTTTCTTTTTCAGGAATTGGTGCTTTTATTTGTCTGACAGTCGCACCGATTGGCTCTAGTTGTCAGTTATAAAGCCACGCCATAAGGCTGTTGGTGCTAGTTACAGCCCCTAAAGTCGCGCCAATTCCAGTGTGTGTGAAAAAAAAAAGGTTCTTTTCCCTAAGTCCTTCACCAGTGTATCTTTCCCTTCCGGTCCTTTTCTCTGTATGATTTACATGTTCTCCCATTCACTCAAGTTGGTTTTATTGGCTCATTAGCATGGTTTTTGGTTGTTTTTTTGTGCTTTCTGTTGGGACATGCATCCTACATCCTAGGTTTTTCTAGGATTGTGCATCAATTTCCTGGTTGCATGCTTCGTGGGACATCTTCCCGTTGATTGAGTCAGTCTCCTTTCTTGGTGAGCTATCTCTAGTTGATTGCCTTTTGCTTTTTGGTTGATTAAGTGATCAAGTCTCAAGTGTCTGTCCGCGTTCATTTGGTCTGCTTGTTCGCTTGTGAGCATAGATTACATTGCTCATTGTTCAACTAAAAAGTCTTATTTCTATGATTGCTTGATGTAAAAGGGAATGAATGCCTTGTTTTGAGCCCACGCTTTGGAAGTCCTTTTTGTGCTTGAACTCATATGTCTTGTAGCCTTCTGAGTACTTTCAATACAAAGTGTTCGAAACAACAAATGCATTCTTAGTGTTTGTTTGCATCACTTTTGAATTCATCCTTCCATTAAGGAAATTTTCATTCATTTAGTTTTCATCTTAGAGTTTGCTTTTCGTTAAAGTGCATTAGATCACATTGCATTGAAAATTCATTTTTGAGATCTATCATTGAACTTAGATTACGTTGTTTAATGATTGAAAACTAAAATTTGCTTTGAGTGCATTCTCTTTCATTAAAAGCATGCATTAATTAGATTCTCACTTCATTGAAAAATGCATTGAGTGCATTCATACTCTTTCAAAAGAAAAAGGAAATTTTGCATAGATTACAATTGCATAGTTTTCAGAAAATAGAATTTTGCATGGATTTCGTTGTATAATTCACATCTTTGAATGTTTTAGATTACTTTTGGATAGTGAAAGTCATCTAGTTGGGACAAAGTTTTGTTTGCAGTATTACTGTTTGTTGCATCATTGTTTGAGACTCTTCCCTTACCTAGATAGCATTCATCGAATTGAAATATTTATTTCCTCATATAGTTTTAGATAGAAGTTTTCAGATGAAAGCGGTAGGGCTTTGGAATTGATACATAATTCAAGATCAACCATAAAATTTATTCAATCAACCTAAGGAAGCATTGAAACATAACACTCACATTTAGAGGTCTAGGCTAGTGACGTGTTCCAGCGTCATTAAACCTAGCAGCTGTCTCTTGCCATCTGGTATTAGACAGCGCTAGTACGGACTTGTGCTCCCCATACCGTCGAGTATATAAAGGGAGACACTCATAGGTTGGAATCCTTTATCCATAGGAAGCCGAGTTTGCTGCCTTGTAACTGTGATACACCGAATACAACATTCAAGGAGATTGGCTTCCGTACATCAAGTCCTTGGTCATTTATATTTCATTTGATCACCAAGGTGTATATTGCAGTTCACGATTACCTAGTAACCCTTTATGCCTAGACTATCATGAGTAGTCATTTTTTATCTTTACTAACTCTTTAAAATTTGAAAATATCATTGAGCACTTTTCCTTTCACGCTCGTTCAACCTGAAAGTGACTAGAGTCACCTTTTGCCTTTTTGTTGACTCTTAAAATATGAAAAGGCAGAGTTTCGTTTCAGTGTCTTAAAATCGACTGCCCACGAAATATTCTTAGTTAAAGTTATATTCCTTAGTGATTATTTAGGGTTGTTTCCAATGACAACGTTTCCAGAGTCCATCAACTAAGGAATCCCCTCAGATGGGAATCTTGGTCCTTTTCCTTCGTTTTGGAAATGATGGCTCCCCTTATATGGCGACATTGTCCCTTCTTGGGTTAACTAATGGTTTACCTGTTTGGTTATTTTCAACCTCAGTGATCCCGAGTGTTCCAACCTATGTCCAACCAAGTTCTCCTTTGCCTGAACCATGTCAACCCCATGTTGATCTTAAGATTGATCCCTCACCTTCTTCGCCTATTTCTTCACCTTGTTCTTCCTCTTCGCCTGGTGAAATTCTGGATTATAGTAACCAGGTGGCTAAGGAGAAGAAGGAAAATAATCTAGGGGGGGAATCAACAACTATTGCTACCCACACAGCTAAAATCGATAAACCTCCCACTATGTCTCGCAAAGTCTAATTCCCTTGCAAGTTATGTGAGGGTGACCATCTTCTTCGTGATTGCCCTGGTATTCCCAAGGTGCTAGAAGTGTGGTCCGTTGACCCGATTCATCCTTCATCATCAACCTCTGGACACCATGCTGATGATGAGCCTTTAGCTAAAGATAATGAGACTCGTAAGAAACAGGGTAAGATCAAATTTCCTGATAGGTTGTGTGAAGGGAACTATCCCATTCACCTTTGTACTTATATGGATGAAGCTTCTAAAGTGTTGGATAACCTTTCGGCTTCTGAGTCCTATCTTCCCACCGATTACCGAAAGTTTTCTTCGAGTCCTCCCGTAGTTGATCAACCCATTGATCGAGATTCATCTCCGGTCAATTCCACTCTCTCTGGAATTCAGTCTCTCGAGTGCATTCCTGACCAATAATTGGTTGAGAAAAAGGTCGAATTGATTCCGTCCACAGTTCATTAGGTCTTTTCCATCGAGAATGGGTCTCATCCCAGTCAGGTTCTTTTTGTTTCCTCTGATTCCCCTGGATTGGAGGGTGATCCTCCCGTTTCCATGATCCAGGAGGGTGATCCTTCGACTCCTGTCTCCACAGTTATAGAAAGTGACCCTCCTTCTCTCATTCTCAGAGTTAAGGAGGATGGTATTTCCACTCTCGTAAGGCAAGGGGATAATCCTCTTATTCCTATGGCACTCCCTCCATGTAGTTTGGTCGCTTCCTTTGATTGGAGTCGATTCACGAGATACTGTCTTCCTTCTTACGTGGCCTTTGATATCACTGTACAAGCCTGAAATACGGTCGTACTGGGCACGATTATAGATGAAGGCGCCTCAGTTAGTATTCTGCCCTCAACTACATGGAAAAATTTAGGTTCTCCACGGCTTGTGCCTGTTACTCAGAATCTGTTGGATTTTAAGAGAGGAACCAGTCAACCATTAGGGATCCTTCCAAAATCGCTTATTACTTTGGGAGGGAAAATCGTTTATATAGACGTGATGGTGGTCCAAGGCCCCTTTGGTTTTAATTTACTCTTGGGGCGCGACTATGCTTAGGCCATGGGCACACTTGTCTCTTCCCTCTTTTGTGTGATCTGTTTTCCCCACGAAGGTCGGATCATGACCATTGATCAGCTTTCATTCTTTGGTCCTGATGTGCCACCTGGTCTACTGCCATCCATTCCTGGTCCTTACCTTCCGGTGATATCTTCCCTGGAATAGGTCAATTATGTGGCCACCTGTTCCATGTCCGTATCCACTAATAATTTAGTCAATGAGGTAGTACACAATGTCTTGGGGGCATTGGGTCCTAATTTCTGAGATTTTGTTCTCCCATCAGATGAGAAACTCTTGGAATCCATGACTTCTTATTCGTCATGATCAGGTCGTCAAAGCATAGTTTGTTTTCTTGTGTCAATCTCCTTGAAAAATGAAACAAGCTCGTCGGATCATAGTTCATTTTCTTGTGTCAAGCTCCTTAAAAAATGAAAGAAGCTCGTCGCAACATAGTTCGTTTTCTTGTGTCAAGCTCCTTAAAAAATGAAACAAGCTCGTCGGCGCACAGTTTGTTTCCTTGTGTCAAGATCCTTAAAAAATGAAACAAGCTTTTCGGAGCGTAGTTTGTTTTCTTGTGTCAAGCTCCTTAAAAAATGAAACAAGATCGTTGGAGCAGAGTTCCTTGTCTTGTGTCAAGCTCCTTAAAAAATGAAACAAGGTTTTTGGAGCAGAGTTCGTTTTCTTGTTTCAAGCTCCTTAAAACATGAAACAAGGTGTCATGAGGATAGTTCTTTCACTGTGTTAGCCTCGTTAAAAAATGAAACATGCTTCCTTTGAAATTCGAGCTTTTGATTAGATCTTGTAAAATCCCAGTCGAGTTTTTCTCTTGATCTCGTAATTGAACCTTCATTCCATCCACCTATTAGTAAATAGTAGTCTACTTACGTGAATGCCATGAAGTTGAGGAGCATGTACCTCGAATTGAGTCACCATGTTGGGGGCATGAAAACCTTTTCAAGCATAGTTTATCTTTGTTTCAATCTTGTGTAAAAATGAAACCAATCTCAAGCATAGTTTGTTTCCCTTTCAAGCTTGTGTAAAAATGAAACCGGTTTCAAGCATAGTTTTATAAAAAGTTTCAAGCTTCTGTAAAAAAGAAATCAACTTCAAGCTGAGTTTCCTGATTTCAATCTTGTGTAAAAATGAAACCATTCTTATTTTACCTCTCGTGATTGCCATTTTATCAGCCTTTTTTTCTAGATGAGCCTTGGTTTTCTTATTCCATCGTTACCATCTGCTCGACCGATCATATGCCCTCACTTGATTGTTTTACCCATTCTTTAGCAGCAAATGCATTGAGTGGTCTTGTTAGCTAACCTATGGAAATTTACTTGTTTTGAATAGTTCCACCATTACCAGAACTAATTGCTACCCTTAATACCACTCGTTCCTCCAGGAAGAGTCAACTTTCAGCTCTTTTCTGACTCTCAAAACATGAAAATATTGTCGATCTCTTGTCGTTTTTAACTCGTTAAAGGCTACGAAACGTCATTTACCCAGTATACGTTTACCCCTTTTTCGGGTTGGGATAAAATGTTTACAAAAAAGGAATACCTTAGCCAATTGCAACTAAGAGGTTCTCTCTTATTTTTTTTTCTACCTTTTCGGGTATGAGGGACTATTTACGAAAAGGGCCATCTGGAGTTTTCTTTTTTCCTCTTTTCAAACTCTCTAAACATGAAAAGGCGTCGAGCTTCACCTTTGTCAGGCTCGTTAAAATTTAACGACATTGGATCCGTCAGCATGACGACATCGAATTCCTCCTTCCTAGGGCTCGTAAAATGTACTAGGTTGGAGTTGTCTGAAGGACAAACTTATATGGCAAGCATATGCTATCCTCTTAAAGCTTGTGTAAAAATAAAGAGGTACTCGCTAGAAATGGTGGGGGAAAATGGAAGTTATTCGTCAGTTGTGTCGACAATATGTCACTCTTGAACATGACACTTATTTGTAGTTCGTGTCGGGTTGGGATATCTTCACTCTGTCACTTTGCCTCCATGGGTTTGGGAAATCCGTTTTCCTCTCATTCAATTACCAATATTGTCAACATCACCTCTGATCCTATTTGAGTCAAATGCTGCCAAATTCCAAAGTCGTGTCACTGATATGTTCAAGAGAAAATCCTTCTACAATTTGTACATTCCTTGATCCTCTGTTTCAGTCTTGATTAAAACTCATATTGCATTATCTGTTTTGTGTCGATGGTGTGGGATTCATTATGGCTCTCTTTCGACCGGTCACTTCCTATCGACTTCAGCTCATTATCCAGGAATATGATCTAGAGACTCCCTTCTGGTACCTTATAGCTTGCATGCCCTAATGGAAATTTCTTCGCATTTGACGACAGGTCCTCATCATTGGCCTTCGATCGAGTGATTTCGCAGGTGTTCGACTCCAGCTAACTGTTCACATTCCGTGAATTGTACTAGTTGTACCTTGAGAGAAATTGTTATCATTGGTGGTTTCTCTCGCGCCTGCTAACATTTTACATCATTGACTGGTAATCAGGCGATTTTCATGCATGTTCGACTTCAGCTCATTTATTTGCATGCTTGAAATTGTACTTGATCGGGTCGTGATAGAGCGCAATACCCTAGATTTTATTCTCTAGAGTCCAGGTTGCGAGGCGATATGATTGTCCATGATTGGATACATGTTTCTTTTAGATGGATGGCTACAACCATACCATGAGTCTATATGAGATCCTTCTCAGATGGATGCTTGTGACCATACCATGGTCTCTTTTACGGATGGTTGTGTCCATACCTTGATCCATGTATTTTCATCAGAGATTCTAGTTATGTATAATTATATATGCTTGATTTGCAGGTATCTCGACGACAACGTCTGTTTCTTTGCATGTACTTATAAATAATTTCACCCCTCACTCATGTTCAGACTTCATACTTTAGGGGGCATCTGTTACACAACAATTTGTCACTATCCCTGTACTCCCCGTTCCTTGATCCTGGAGGACCCATACAGTGACCCTTGTGTACTTTCTAAGCATGGAATACATACCCTTGAACCACACTTTGTCTACCAGTTCATCTCCCTTTACAAATTTTCTGGAAGATCCCTGTAAAAACCTGGTTTTCAAGGTCGACGCTTTGTCTCAGTGCCTGACCCGCGCCGATAGCAGAAATTTGCACTGGGACCCACGCTGATCGACGCTCTGTGTTAATGTCGAACATGCACCGATCCTCTTTTGGAAAGTTTTAAAAATAGAAACGAAGTTTCCACGACTAGAAGCTTCACGAGGCGACGAGTTGGAAGTTTGTTTTGAGGATATGGCCGAGGAATTCCCATTTGGGTTTCTTGTTCCCAAGAAATAGGAACTACTCCAAAGGATAAGCTCTTTTCCCATTATTTGAGGTCCCATAACCTCCTCCTCTATTGTTATATAAGGAGACCTCCTTCACCTCTACTGACTTAGTTAGCTAGAGAGGAGAAGTAATTATAGCTTCAGGAGAATGGTGAAGAGTGTGATTGTTTTTTTGTGTTGAGAACATAGTGAGATCTTAGACCCTTGTGTATGAGGGTGTCGCAAACGTGCTTGGATACAGACCTGCCGAAGGAGAGCCTCAACATAAAGGCTTGGTTGTAAACTCCCCTTGTCTTTATCATAATAAAATGCAACTGATGTTTATCTTCCACTCCCATTTACATTTATAATGAGATTTCTAGCATTCCTTGACCAGTTAGATAGGTTGTAATTATTTTATGTTTGTCGTGATTTTATTCTTGTCACAGTGTCTTGACTATCTGTACAGGTAATCATACGTTGGTAGTAGCGTGTATCGAGTTTGAGGAGAACAACAAATTAAGAAGCTTTGACAAAAGACGACAACATAGCATCAGAACAAGGCAGGTCATCTTCCTTGCTTTGAATTTCAGTTACAATCTAGGAAGGTAGATATTGGTATGTTCCCGTAGTTGCTAGACCCACCCTAGGGCTAGAGGGATCGCCTCTATCCACAGAGGGGATTTTCCTAGACAACAATGACTTACCTCTCTTTATTTATATAACAACTCAAATATGACAATGATATAGGATGTGACTACATGGCTTAATCATGAGATATAAGGTTGTAACAACAATACCAATAGTTCATACATGGCTACAACAAGACTTGAGACTCTCTCTCTAAGACATACCCAATGATGAGTTGAGAAAAGTACATGGTTGCTACATTAATGCAATCATTGATGTTTACAAGCTTGAAATAAATGATCCATTAATGTGCATGCCATACAACATTACTCTTTCCAAAGCATGACTCTCACTAGGGTTTTTCAACCATATTGACAAAAGATGATCGTGTACAAGTACAAGAAAGATGATTTTTATGCCTTTCCTCCTATAATCACAACATATGCAACTACTACAAGAAATTAGTGAAAAGCAACATAAACATACATGTTATACTTGAAACCCTAGATGCAAGCATAGCTCCCCTTGACCTAATTATACCTCCAATGGGCAGGTTTCTCTTGCAGACCTAAATATGCATGAGGAAACTCGTACATACCATGTTTTTGTTACTTATCGATGCTTCATGTGATCTATGCTGATATCATGAACTTCCCCTGAGTCTATGCACCTCTCATTCACTTCTTTTTTCAAGTAGTAATGGACTGCAATTGGGCCTTTCTTTAATCAAGACCTGAAGAAGAAATTGTCTTCAATATCTTATTTTTTCTTGAACTTTTCTTCAATACATATGCTTATTGGCATTTCTGATTCCTTTTTCTATTAACTTTATAGTGTCTTCTTCTATAATTTTTCATCCTCTTGAAGTGAATATGACTACATATCCTCTATCAATCATTTGAACCACACTCAGGATGTTTTGTTTAACCCTTCAACTAGTAAGACATTAACAATTTTATTTTATTTTTTAATTTATTATTATTATTTTTATTTATTTGTTTTTATTTTTATTTTTATTTTTTTAAAATCAAGGTTGGCTCTACCTTTTCTTATCACCTTTGTTGTTGTATTGTTTCCAAGAATAACAACACCACCATTTGTTGTCTTGAAAGAGATAAATTTCCTCTTATCTCTAGACATGTGATGAGAGCACCAATTGTTTATGTACCAATGATCATCTTCTTCTAGTGCACACAGTACAAGTCCACACTTCACTTGTTGTTCTTCCATTTTCTTCCATATGATGAACCCTTAGTTAAACTGAGAGGGGGGGCAAATTAGTTTAATACATTCATGGACATTTAAAACCCTTTCATTCAACTCATTTACACCTTCATTTCATAAGCATCTTAATACATAATGGATAAAAAAACATAATGTGTGGAAAACAAGAAATTAAAGAGATTAAAACATCACATCAACACTTAATCATGAAGCACATAGACAATAGATATAAGTGGAAACACAGAAAGGGCGAAAACCACATCTTATTTTTGTTGTGATGCAAAGGCAAGCTCCAACTCCCTCTCACAACTGATTTTCTGTAGGCTCCAACCTACAGGAGGCTACTACCCAAAATTATGCAAGCTACAACTTGCAAGGAAGCTCCAACTCCCATCTATTTTCTGCAGGCTACAACCCACAGGAGGCTCCTACCTCAACCAGTAGAACTGGACATATATCAAGATACAAATTGATATGGAAGCACCAAATCCCTCACACTACAATAAAATCATATCCTGATTTACCTGGATATCAGTTTTGTTTTTATCCTTTTTCAATGTTGCCCTTCCAGCCTTCAAATCTACTTCATATCAGCGCTAGATCTACACAACATCTCTATCTTCTCTCTCTCATTCTTCGACTCTCTAACCTCTCTATGCCTATTACAATAACGTCATTTATAGAGATCACTTCATGGCTGTTTGCATTCTGTATGGGAATATGAAGTGAATATGCATGACTCTTTCCTTCCACCCACTCATTTCCTCACTCAGTATATTCAGGATGTTACAACGATATATACACTCGTTTCAATATTAATTGGAGTTTTGATTTGCCTTGGAGACTTGCCTTTGCATTAGAAACAATATAAAATAATTAATACATTTACAGTTACAATCAAATATTTCACTCAGCCCTTTCAACTTCTTAGATTTGTTGTGTGTTTATTCGCTTCTGCTTGCTGTCCCTTTATCTTTTTTGTTTCTGCAGCTATATTTCCCACAATTTCTCACTTGATGCAGCACGAAATTGCAATTTTAAACAATACTGTGACCTGTGGGTTATGGCCCACATAAACTCCCTTTTAACACAACGAATTATAATTTTTGAGTTTTATTAATATACATACATTTAGAAATCAAATAGCACATACTTCATAACAGAACGCACATAACAGACATCTCTTACATATGCATGGAATAGGGGTTATCGGGTCCCACAATACTTGACCAATCATAATACATCGCACTTCGCTTGTCCGCAACTTTTAACGTTTAGTAATAAACGTATCTCCTGTCTTGTGCGATATGTGATCATGTCACATATCGCATCACATCCAACATAAATTACCATGTGAACTTTAAGCACAAAACATAAAATCTGCGATGTGTGCTAATGCGCAGTGCCGACACGTGGCTCCTCCCTTTCACTGCATCGCAACTTTCTAACCTTGTCGCATCGCAAACAAATTGACATACCTTGTGAAGCCTTAGCGCTATCCGCTAACATTTGCGATGTGCGAACTTGCGATTTGTTGTCCGTTGTTGATCTGCTACACGATCTAATGGTCCTCACAGCTTGCCTTGTCATGCCAACACGTGTCCTTTCTCCAATTTGCATCGCACACAAAATAACTTACCCTGCGACAACCTTAACACTTAAACACTAAATTTTGCGATTTGCACTTTCGATCTCCACCGTTGGTCTTCGTTGGACCTGACAGTCCATGCCTGTCTCCTTGCCGATCCACTTTGCATCGCAATTTAAATAACTTAACTTGCGAAGTCTTAACCGTAAAAATTATACCCTGCGATATGCAATGTCTTCACGGTTGTGATATGATCTTCCACTGTTGATCTGTGCAAGATCTACGGTCCTTGTTGTTACTTGCAAATCCGATTGCTTTCTGCTATGTGATTAATACGATATTCAATCAAACAGAGGACTGTGTAAGATCTATAGTCCTCATTGTGTCTTGCAAATCCGATTGGTTTAAGATATGCGTTGAAGCAGTTCGCTTTGCCCTTTTTTTAAAAGCGCTGATCTCTCCCGAGCTTGTTCTTCTGTTTGTTATTCACTCCGACTTGGGATTATCATGCTTGCTGCATGTTCACGAATTTGCCCAACATGTTCACGATTCTGCCTTTACTGTTTTGCTGCCTTTGCTCCTTTTCTGCCTTAACTTCCTTTGCTGCCTTTGCTTCTTAGTTTCCTTTGCCTTTTTGCTACCTTTGCTGATGGTCTAATGTTGCTCCTTGCCTCGCTATTGCTCCTATGCCTCTCTTTTATGTTTTCTTACTGCATTATTGTCAGATCTGCTTCTTTGCCTTATTTATGCTGCTTCTCTGCTCCTTTGCCTTAATGATAGTTTAGGTGCTGGTCCTTTTTTCTCCTTTACCATCAATGACAATATTTCCAACAATCTCCCCCTTTGGCATTGATGGCAACACTTCCTCCAACACTCCAATACTTCCTCCCCCTTTCATTATGAGAGATGTCTTTCTTCCTCTACTTGATTTTCAGAAGAGCCTTTCTTCTTCTTCTTGCCTTTCCTCCCCCTTTGACATCAATGGAAAAGGGTTGCAAATTTCCCATTGTAGTTTCTATCCTTGCATTTTCTTTTCCCACTTTATAGGCCTTCTTCTTTTGACTTTATACTTTGCTGCTCCAGGCTGGTGTATAATAGTTATTGGGAGAACAATTTGAAAATGATTGAGATTGCATGAATGGAGGGCATGTCACCATAGAATTTTTTGTACTTATATCCCTTACTGCTTGATAGAGGTGATGTGTGCTAGACTTTTGATGTACTTCTGTCATAATACTCCGATCCTGAGGACCTGTACCATACCATACTCTGTAGATCTTTACCAACTTCATAGCTCTAGCTCTTCTGTGACAAATTATATGGGCTGCTCTCCCCCTGGAATGATGCTTTCTTGTCTGATACTGACTATCACTTGTCTACTGCACTATTTCTGTTCCTTATATTGCAGCCTTTGTTGGTGTATTTCCATCCTAATTTTATTTTATTTTATTTATTTATTTATTTTTTGTTTTTGTTTTTTTTGGTTTTGGTTTTTGTTTTTGTTTTGTTTTGTTTTTGTTTTTGTTTTTTTGTTTTTAATATCAGCGAGTACAAACACTACCCCTAGTTTGTCTCTTAGATATTCGAATGGTTATTTAGCAAGAGGTTTTGTGAATATGTCTCTGCTGTTTGTTCCTTTGTTGGTACATATTCCATCTTTACTATTTTCTCTGCTACTTGTTCTCTCAAGAAGTGGTCCTTTATTGGGATGTGCTTGGTTTTCGAATGAAGTATTGGATTTTTTGATATACTTATTGCACTTATATTGTCACATTTGATAGAAATAGGTTCAGTGATGCTTACCTTCATGTCTTGGAGAGTTTTTTTCATCCACATTACTTGTGTGCAATAAGATGTTGCTGCAATGTATCCCACTTCTGCAGTAGATAGAGAGACAAATGTTTGCTTCTTGCTTAACCATGCCACCAGACTTTCTCCCAAATAAAATGCACCTCCACTTGTGCTTTTCCTGTCATCCACATGGCTGGCCCAATCTGCATTTTTATATTTTGTCAATGTGAAGTCTTTGATTTTTGGATACCATAGGCTATAATATGTAGTTCCTTGCAGGTATCTAAATATCATCTTGATTGCTAGCAAGTGATTTTGTTTTGGTGCTACTTGATATCTTTCCACAAGTCATACTGCC
This sequence comes from Pinus albicaulis, assembly GCA_034641835.2. Taxonomy (NCBI): domain Eukaryota; kingdom Viridiplantae; phylum Streptophyta; class Pinopsida; order Pinales; family Pinaceae; genus Pinus; species Pinus albicaulis. Next base: position 416,384,535 of record CM076579.1, on the reverse strand, counting down.
AACATAAAGTCTGGTCTAGAGGCAGTTAAGTATAGCAGACTTCCTATCATAGATCTGTAAAGTCTTTGATCTACATCTGTGGATCCATCATCATCACATAACTTTGATCCAATGATCATGGGAGTTGACACAGGTTTGCAGTCTTCCATTTGGAATCTTTTTAACATATCTCTTAAGTATTTTTCTTGTGAAATGAATATGCCTTTGTTCTTTTGTAGAATTTGAAGTCCTAGGTAGTAGGTAAGCTCTCCAATCATATACATCTCAAATTCTGACTTCATCTCTTATGCAAATCCTTTTACTAATTCATCGTTGTTGCTACCAAACATGATGTCATATACATATACTACTACAATTAAGAGTTCATTTTCACTAGCCTTTATATACAGATTGCTGTCTACTCCTCCCTTCTTGAAACCTTGTTTTTGAAAGTACTTGTCCAACCTAGAATACCATGCACGTGGTGCTTGTTTGAGACCATATAGGGCTTTCTTTAATTTTCGCACATAGTCGTGTTTATCTGCTAAGGAAAATCCTTCAGGTTTTTCCATGTATACTTCTTCCTCTAGATCTCTATTCAAGAAGGCAAACTTCACATCCATTTGATATGCCTTGAAATCATGATAGCATGCAAAAGCAAAAAATATTATAATTGCTTCCATTCTTGCTACACAGGAAAAAGTTTCATTATAGTCAAGTACTTCGATTTGAGAGTATCCCTTGTATACAAGTCTGGCTTTATTTCTCATTACTAGACCTTATTCATTCATCTTATTCTTGAATACCCATTTTATGCCAATGAAATTTTTCCCGGTAGGTCTTGGCATTAACTCCCAGGTCTTGTTCTTCTCAATTTGGTCTAATTCTTCATTCATAGTATTTACCCAATTTTTGTATTTGCTGGCTTCATTGAAATTTTTCGGTTCTATCTGCGACAACATGGCTAGGTACACTTCCTTGGCCTGTTCAAATAGCTGTCTTCTAGTTTGGACTCCTACACTCTTGTCTCCAATGATTTAATCTTCAAGATGGTTCTTCTGAGTGTGTCTCGAGGGTCATTTTGAGTTTATTTTTGTATCTTCTGTTGTCTTACTCTGTTCTTCATTTTCTTGATTCTCATCTTCATGATCATCTGGAGGATTGGCGCAGTTTGTGCTTCTGGTTCTGTCTAGTAGATCTTCGTCGAATCTCACATCAATGCTTTCCACAATTTTATGTAGTATTTTATTGTAGCACCTGTATCCCTTACTCTTGGATGCATATCCCAAGAATATTCCTTCATCAGCTCTTGCATCACACTTCCCCAAATTTTCATCATTATTCTTTATGAAACATTTGCTGCCAAAGACTCTAAAGTCCTTGATTGATGCTGGTTTCCCATGCCATAATTCATATGGAGTCTTGTCACAATTTGGTTTGAGATGAGCTTTGTTGAGAATATGGACAAATGTGTGTACTACTTCTGCCCAGTAGGTTTGGGGAATGTTTCATTCTTGCATCATTGCTCTGGCAATTTGTTGTACTGACCTGTTTTATCTCTCTGCCACTCCATTCTGTTGAGGTGTACCTGCAACTGTAAACTATTTCTTTATCCCACATTCATTGCACAGGTCTGCAAAATCATCGTCTGTGAATTCACCTCCTCTGTTTGATCTAATGCATTTTAGTTTACATCCAGTTTGATTTTCTACTAGTGCCTTGAATATATTAAATTTCTGAAATGCTTCAGATTTGTATATGAGAAATGGCATCCATATTAATTTGGAAAAATCATCGATCATCAACATGAAATACGTTTCTCTACCTGGTGCATTTTTTTCTTGAAGGTTTGCACAAGTCCATGTGTACAATATGAAGAGGCTTACTTGTAGATAGATGGTCTTTAGCTTTGAGCGTTGTGTGAGTTTTTTTTCCCAGTTGGCAGGACTTACACATGGTATTTGGTGGCTTCTTTATTGTAGGAAAATCTCTGACAACTTCCTTTTTGCCGAGTTTGATGATGTGGTTAAAATTTAGATGTCCCAATCTTCTATGCCATAGCCGAGATTTGTCAAGTTTGCTGATGTGGCATGCTTCATTCTTTTAATCTAATATATAAACATTACTCTTTGTTCGAACACCTTTGACCAAGGTCTTTCCTGTGGTGATTGACCTTACTTCACAATCTTGGGCTCTGAAAAGGACCTCACAGCCTTTATCACACATTTGACTAAAACTTAGTAGATTGGATTTTAGACCATCTACAAATAGTACATCTTGAGCCTCTCCTCTTCCATTATTCAGGATGAATGTTCCTTTTCCCTTGATTTTCCCTGCTTTATCATTACGTAATGTTACATTCCCATATTTATTTTCATCAAATGATACAAACTTGCTTCAGTCTCCAGTCATATGTTTTGAGCACCCACTGTCCACATACCATTGATTGTTCTGATCTTGAGAAATTAGAACCAGATCACATTTATTTAGTTTCCTTTTCCATTGCATGCAGTTGTTTTCTCTATAACCTTTATGAGGAGATGGATAACAGTCTTTGAGAGGACATTCGTTAGACTTGTGCCCATTTTTATGGCAGCTAAAATATTTGATTGTGTTTCTGAATAGATTGTGTACATGAGTGAATCCATCATTGTTCTTAATTTCCCTTGAGTTTCCATACTCCAGTCTATGTATATACGCTCTACACTCCATGTCTTTATGACCGAATCCTTTACAACAAAAACATTACCCGTGGAAGTAGTATCTATCTCTCGCAGAGAGTGTTGTTTGAGGTAGTCTTTTTTTGTTGTTGCATCTTTTGCTGGTTGGACTGGATTTTCTTTGTCTTACAGTATGCCACAATATGTCCAGGTTTGTGGCAGGCAAAGCAAGTGATGCTTCTCACAGGGGGAAGGAACCTTTGACGTTTTCCGAATTTGTTTAATTCATCCTTAGAATCGTATGAGTCTTTTGTAGTTGTCAGTTTCTTCATTTCTTTCTTTGTCACTTGAGGTTTCTTCTTGTTTCATTATATAACATGGTCTTGCTGGTTTCTAATTCTGTGGATTCCATTTTTGCTACTTCATTATCCTTTACAGATTTTGCAAAAATTATATTATTGTTATCTTCTGCCTTGGATTTGTTGGTTTCTCCTTTATAGCCTATCCCAACCTTTATATGAGGAGGTCTTTGAGCACTTAGAATTTTGTCCAAATGTCCAGAGCTTTTAATTTGAGAAATATTCATAGTTAATTCAATTTGGGCCTTTTCTAATTTCTTCCTTAGGCTTACCACTTCTTCTTCCAGCTTTTCTCGCTCTTGATTTTTCTCATTTATTTCTCTTCTTAGAATATCCTCTATTTTCCTTGATTCTTCTAGTTCAATCTTCAATTTAATAAGATCTTATGAATATGGTTCTGTCTTTGCATATTTCAGAAGAATCTCTTTTTGTTTCTTACTCTTAAGTTTAAGTCTGTCTATTTCCTCCAGGGCACTAATTAGCTCCCCCTCAAGATCTACCTCACCTTCTTCTTCAAATTCCCGGAGATCTTCCTCGAGCTCTTCCTTGGCCATCAAAATGAATTCTGATGTTCCTTCTTCATTGGGGGATTCATATGAGCTCTCAGATGCACTGCTGCCTTGTTGGGCATAAAATGTTCTTCTACTAAATCTGTTCCCTTTCAGCCTATTGTTGAAATTGGTTTTCTCTTTCCCTCTTGACCAATTCTCTGTTTTCTTATGAGGAAATTTAGATGCATAGTGCCCTACTCTTCCATAGTTAAAGCACTTAAATGGAATTTTTCCTTTATACTTACATGTGCCTTTCTCCAATATTCTGACAAATTTGGCCTCTTCTTCATCAGAGTAGGAGCATGTACCTTCCTTCTCTTCTCTGCACTTATCTGCCTTAAAGGATGCCTCCCTCACATTTGACTTCCCCTTTGGAAGTCTCATCTCATAGGCCGTCAATTTTCAAGCAATTGGTTCATGGTCAATGTTTCCCAGTTCGCTGTTTCTTCTATGGCAGAAACATTAGGGTTAAACTTGGATGGTAAATATCTCAATATATTTTGTACAATTACACATTCCTTAATGGTTTCTCCTAGAGATTTCATGTTATTCACAACTTCCGCAACCTTTAAGAAGAAAATGGCAACATCTTCATCTTCATTCATTTTTACATTTTCAAACTGAGCTCTATAGGCTTGCAGTTTGGCCATCTTCACCTTTTTATCTCCCTTATGGATATTTTCTAATGTATCCCAGATATCTTTGGCAGTCTCACTGTGCATTAATTTGATAAATTATGACTCACATAGACCGCTCAAGAGTGCATTCATGGCTTTTGAATTAGTTATGAAATTTTATTTGGCTTCTTTCTTTGTGTCAATATCCTTTGGAGCATATCCTTCTTCCAAAATAGCCCAAAATTCTATTCCTAGAGACATTATGTATGTCCTCATTATTATTTTCCCGAAGGCATAATTTGTGCCAGTAAAAAATGGGGCTTTATTTGTTGAGCATCCTTCTAGGCTAGCCATTTTGGGGACCTAGGATCTCCTTCCAGTTGTTAAACTGATATAGAAGGAACTGGCTCTAATACCAATTTATGAACCATTAGTCAAACTGAGAGGGGGGGGGGGTGGTGAATCAGTTTAATACATTCATGAACATTTAAAACTCTTTTATTCAACTCATTTACACCTTCATTTCATAAGAAACTTAATACATAACGGATCAACAAACATAATGTGTGGACAACAAGAAATTAAACAGATTAAAACATCACATCAACACTTAATCATCAAGCACATAGACATCAGATATAAGTGGAAACCCATAAAGGGATAAAACCACATCTTATTATTGTTGTGATGCAAAGGCAAGCTCCAAATCCCTCTCACAACTGATTTTTTGTAGGCTCCAGCCTACAGGAGGCTACTACCCCAAATTCTGCAAGCTACAAATTACAAGGAAGCTCCAACTCCCATCTATTTTTTGCAGGCTACAACCCACAAGAGGCTCCTACCTCAACCAGCTACAACTAGACATATATCAAGCTACAACTTGATATGGAAGCACCAACTCCCTCACACTACAATAAAATCATATGCTGATTTACCTGGATATCAACTCTGTTTTTCTCCTTCTTTAATGTTTCCCTTCCAACATTCAAATCTGCTTCATATCATCTCTGGATCTGCACAACATCTCTATCTGCTCTCTCTCATTATTCCACTCTCTAACCTCTCTATGAATATTACAATAACATCATTTATAGAGATCACTTTGTGGCTGTTTGCATTCTATATGGGAATATGAAGTGAACATGCATGACTCTTGCCTTCCACCCATTCATTTCCTCACTTAGTATATTCAGGATGTTACAACAATATATACGCTCGTTTCAGTGTTAATTGGAGTTTTTCTTTGCCTTGGAGACTTGCCTTTGCATCACAAACAATATAAAATAATTAATACATTTACAGTTACAGTCAAATATTTCACTCAGCCCTTTTAGCTTCTTATATTTGTTGTGTGTTTGTCCCCTTCTACTTGCTGTCCCTTTGTCTTTTATGTTTCTGCAGTTATATTTCCCACAATTTCTCACTTGATGTAGCACGAAACTACAATTTTAAACAATACTGTGACCTGTGGGTTATGGCCCACATAAACTCCCTTTTAACGCAGTGGATTATAATTTTCAAGTTTTATTAACATACATACGTTTAGCAATCAAACAACACATACTTCATAACATAACACACATAATAGACATCTCTTACATATGCACTAAACATGGGTTATTGAGTCCCACAAATTTTAACTTTTAGCAATAAACATATCTCATGTCTTGTGCGATATGCAATCGTATCGCATTATATCCAACATAACTTACCGTGCGAACTTTAAGCACAAAACATAAAATCTGCGATGTGCGCTAATGTTAAGTCCCTATATTAATAGTGGAGTCCCTTATTATGTTAGTGTATCCCCCATTATTGTTATTGTTGTACCCCTGTAACCCCCATATTGTTATTATTGTGCCCTTACATTATTATTGTTAGGTCGGTTAGGATTACATTGTGGCCCCATGGACTCCTATATATAGAAAGGAGGTTTTGTCATTTGTATCATCCAAGAATTGTTCATTTATGTAATGTATTAGAGGTTGCCCTCTCGAAGTGGCTTATTTATAAGGCATTGATATCTCTTTTCTTCTATTTTTGGAGCTGGTTTCACAACATTTGGTATTAGAGCTTTGGATTCTAGGGTTTCGCTGTTCCAAACCGGTCATTGTGGAATTTTAGCTATAATTTTTTTTCTACGAAGGTTCAGAAACTAAAATTTTGAGAGTGCGAAGCCTAAATCTTGAGGAACATCATAGCAAAATTTCAGAGCTTGGTTCGCAATATTTTCGGAGATATGATCTGTGGAAGTTAGGGCTTTTTGCAGGCTCCTGAATTTAACCTAAAAAGGTCATCGCGGAATTTGCGCTATAAATTTTTGTATACGACGTTTCAGAAGCTGAAATTTTTAGAGGGCGAAGCCAAAATCATGAGGAACATCATCACAAAATTTCAGAACTTGGTTCACAATATTTGCGGAGATATGATATGTGGAAGTTAGGTCTTTTTCAGGCTCTCGAATTTCATCTCAAAGAGGTTATCGTGGGAAAATATTCATAACTCTCTCTCTGAGCATCAGATTGGAATACTGTAAAAAGTGGTCACAAGTACATGGAATGTAGTTTATTTTCTATCAATTTCAGAGCCAAAGGAGGAAACAGTGATACATGGAAAGTCGTACAAGTTCGCTCTCTGAACTAGTCCATAATTAGGTCATTATGGGAGATTGGACATAAATTTAACTTGAAGAATCTAAATCAGGTTAGACCTATGGCATTTGAAAGAAGATTCAGAGGGCTACTTCAAGACCAAATTTCAGATATTAAAGATATGAAATAACAGAGATAAGTCAGTTTCAATATCAAGCTCCTCAAAAGCAAGTAAAAGGTGTGTAATTTATTTTTTCGCAAATTGCATAAGTCTTGTTTGAAGAAGCAGTTTGAAGTGCTTCCAAGGGCATATTTTAGAATTTTTATCAGTATTGGGCTCTATAATTCCTCCAAAAAATAATTCCATACCCATTAAGCCCTCAAAAATCTATACTATGACGCATGAAGAGGAAGAATTGCAGTATGAGATATCAAAATTACGGTACCAAGTGCAACAAATTTCGATCTTACGAAGAGCAACCGAAGATGAAATAGATGGCTTAAAAGTAGAAATGGAGGCTAATTTGGATGGTTTGAATGATAAAATAATAGCTAATATGGATGATAAATTTGTGAAATATCACATCAAGCATCAACAACAAGTTCTCCAACTCTCAAAGGATAACCTAACTTTGGTGCAGAATCTAATGAAACAATAGGAAGATTAACATCACATCGAAAGAAGTTCTGAAGCAGTCACAGAAACAAGAACTTGACAAGTATGATCAATTTCAAAGTATCTCAACAAGTGGAAGAACCTTCCTGTAGAAGATTCCACATGGGAGGATGAGAATTTTATACAGAAGCATCAAGAAATCATCAAGCGTTGAGGACAACACTTGTTTGAAGGAGAGGGGCATGTTAAGTCCCTATATTAATAGTGTAGTCCCTTATTATGTTAATGTAGCCCCCATTATTGTTATTGTTGTACCCCTGTAACCCCCATATTGTTATTATTGTGCCCTTACATTATTATTGTTAGGTCGGTTAGGCTTACATTGTGGCCCCATGGACTCCTATATATAGAAAGGAGGTTTTGTCATTTGTATCATCCAAGAATTGTTCATTTATGTAATGTATTGGAGGTTTCCCTCTAAGTGGATTATTTCGAAGGCGTTGATATCTTTTTTCTTCTATTTTTGGAGCTGGTTTCACAACAGCTAATGCGCAGTGCCGACACGTGGCTCCTCCCTTTCACCGCATCACAACCTTCTGACCTTATTGCATCACAAACAAATTAACATACCTTGCAAAGCCTTAGTGCTATCCGCCAACATTTTCGATGTGCGAACTCGCGATTTGCCGTCCGTCGTTGATCTGATACACGATCTAACGATCCTCATTACTTGCCCTATCGTGCCAACACGTGTCCCTTCTCCACTTCGCATCACACACAAAATAACTTACCTTGTGATGGCCTTAACACTTAAACGCTAAACTTTGCGATTTGCGATTTTGACCTCCGTCGTTGGTCTTCGTTGGATTCTGTAGGTTTTAACCCTGAACAGAAATTATCTACACACGAATCTTTTAACAGAAAATAAACAATAGCGAGAGCATAAAACATAAAACAGATAAACACAGAGATTTTCCCCTGGATCCCCGAATCGGGACGACCAACTTGATTTTTCATTATATTCCTTTTAGTGTTACAACACACATATATATACATGCCGAAGCATACATAAACCCCAATCCATAAACCCTGGATTAGAACATAATCGTAGTTCCCTTGACCGGATCTACAAAAATACCAAGGGCCGAAAACCATCGTACCCCAAAACCATGTGCAAAACCATGCACAAAACCATGGACGTGGACTACCCACCGGAAATTAAGGACCAAAAAATTGCTGGCGCCTCCTTGACTCTGACAGCAGGGGGCGCCCCCCTCGTGACTCGTTGCGACCATATAAAGCAAATACGCTCACATCCCTCCTGCTGTTAGCCTGTGGAAAGAATATAACACATACCCAACAGTTTCGACGGTCCATGCTTGTATTCTTGCAAATCCACTTCACATCACAAGTTAAATAACTTAACTTCCAAAGTCTTAACCGTAAACATTATACCCTGCGATATGTGATGCCTTCAGGTTTGCGATATGATATTCCACCATTGCTCTGCGCAAGATCTATGGTCCTCGTTGCTGCTTGCAAATCTGATTGCTTTCTACTATGTGATTAATACAATATTTAATCAAATAGAGGATTATGTAAGATCTATGGTCCTCGTTGTGTCATGCAAATTCGATTTCTTTCTGTTGTGCACTAAAGCAATTCGCTTTGCCCTTTTTTTGCTGATCTCTCCTAAGCTTGTTCTTCTGTTTGTTATTCACTCCGACTTGGGATTATCACTTTTGCTGCATGTTCACGACTCTTGCCAACACATTCACGATTTTTCCTTTTTTTTTGCTACATTTGCGCCTTTTATGCCTTAACTTCCTTTGCTTCTTAGTTTCCTTTGCTGCCTTTTCCTTTTTACTGCCTTTGTTGATGGTCTAATGCTTCTCCTTGCCTATCTGCTGCTCCTTTGCCTCTCTTTTATGTTTTCTTATTGAAATATTGCCTGATCTGCTTCTTTGCCTTATTGTAGATGCTTCTTTGCTCCTTTGCCTTGATGATAATTCAGGTGCCGCTCCTTTGCCATCAATGACAATATTTCCAACACCATAATGTGGTATGATGATTTTTGATGGGGGAAAATTCTTCTGTACTATTGTTAAATGATTTCTTTTTTAATTTCCTATTCTTCTTGAATTTCTCTTACACTCCTTCACCACATGTCTAAACTTATTGCATGTACAACATCTTATGTGACAAAATAACGAGGAAAAATAATTATTATATGCATGCCCCGTGTTCCTTTCATTTCCATATGATCTACATTTTGTAGCCTTATGACCAAATAAATTGCATGAAAAAAATAGCCTTGAAAGAAACTTGTATACCTAAGATCTGATGATCTTCTTATGGAGAGGATATTTCTTGATTGTTTTCTTGAGAAGGCATGGATGATTTTCTTCTACAATTAGCTGCAACGTGTCCAAAGTTGTGATATATAAAACACACAATATCATCCATCAAGGGAGAAAATGAATTATTTTTCCTTCTTTGGATGTTTGTATTTTTTCCATACTCATTCTTAGGAGCAAATGAAAAATTCACTTTCCTTGGTTGTTGGTTCTACTATCTGCTTTCATTACTTCCTTTCTTGATCTTGCTGCTACTTGTTTCTTTACTAGGGTTTTTAGAATTTTCTTTATTGTCTCTAAGATTTGCACATGTTTGTGAGTTGGATTATATTTCATGAAAACCAAGGGTTGATTTAATGGAGCAAGATTTTTGATTGCTAAGAAGATTTTCTAACATCTTGTACTATCTTGAAATCTCAATTTTTTGACCTTTTCTTCTAATTCACTTCTTAATGGGACTACCTCTATTTCTGATTTCTCACAATCGCTCCCTTTTTCTTTTAGCTAATTTCTTATTACTTCTTCAACTTTTCTTGCCTCTTCTAGCTGTGTTCTTAACTTGATAATTTCCTCTTTAAGCTTGTTTTCTTGTTCTTCAAATATTTGAAGGGGCTTCTTGTCCTATTCATTTGAGTTTTCTAGATCGGTATTTAGAGATATGATCTCAACTTCAAGTCATTCACAATGTCTTTTCCTTTCATTAATATGTTTAGTCACTACTTCAATGGTTCTTTTATCTTCTTTTAGTTGTGATTTTTATCTTATTCTCTAATTCATCCACATCATGATCCCTATTTTCATATACATGCACCGTCTCCTTTATGGTTACAATATTTTTCAAGGAAGAAACAAGTTTTCTTCTAAGATTAAATTCACTATCTAACCTTTCTTCTTCTGAATTTTGTAACTGCATCTAATATAATGAAAACTAATTTATGGCCACACTCATATTTTGATAGGTTTCAAGTTTCTTCTTCAAACACATTGAATGTTTCTTCATTAAGACAAAAAAATGCAAGAGTACCTATTAGCTTACCTAGTTAATGGACCTCTTCCTAAACTATATCTCCTTCATGGATGGTTTTCAGGTTATCCCATACATCTTTTGCAGATTCATAGTGCATAAATTTCTAAAATTTTGAATCATGTATGCTACAATAAATTGCATTTATTTCTTGGACATTCATCTGCTTTCTTGACTTGATGGGGAATTTTTGGTATAGCCATTACATAGTAAATTAAAAACATGAAATATGAGAGATATTAATCTATACCTGATTTTTTTCATCATTGATCAAAATAATACCTTAATTATCCATAGTTCTTTACATGACTTATTCCACTACTAATTGTCCTTGATTGACAATTATTGATAATGCAGATACATTTGATGCATCGCTTGCACATTCACAGTTCTCCTGAATTGACTTCTTCTTCAGAGTTTTCTTCTTCTTGTGCTTCCTTTCCATAATACATTAGATATCCTTCAAGTTATTAAACTAATTCCCGAAGGACCTAATATAATGCCAATTTTTAGAAACACTTAGGGGAAGGTGAATCAATATTTCATGATCAATCAAATTTTATCCTAGTTTTTACTCTTATTTACAAATGAATAAATCATATTATGCTCAATCATATAATAGAAACCATCATACATGAACATTATAAATCATGAGTCATGAGAAGCAAAAACACCATCAAGCACACATAGACACTAGATATTAGGTGGAAAACCCAACTTGAAAAAACTACCACTATTGTTGTTTCTCTTCTTCTATCAACATTAAAAAAATTCTTTTACATCATACACTAGCAACTACCAGTGTGTAGATCCCTTCCTGTTAGAGGCCAATACCTCCAATAGATTTTTGAGGCACCACTAAAAGGAAGCTAGCACTCCTTGAGTAAGTTCTCAAACTACCACTAGAAGGAAGCCACCACTCCCTTATAAAGTTATACAACTACCACTGGAATGAATCCTTCACTTCTTGAGTAAGTTCTCTTGCACTACTAGAAGGAAGCCACCACTCCCTTAACAAGTTCTCTAGCCAACACTATAAGGAATCCACCACTCCCTACCTAAAGGATCCAACCTTTGAACTCTTGTGGACCTAATTTCATAATGTTTCATACCAGGTCCACCTGTCACAAACATAAACATCATAGGCCACATTTCAAAATTTTCAAATTAACCCATCGTACTCTGCATCAAAACACTGTGAGTCTCATTTCATAAATTTTAATATGAGAATCACTTATAACCTTAAACTCAACCCTGGAAATACATCAACGCAATAAAACCCTCTAGAACACAAAAATATATCAGTGCAATAAGCATATTATGAAGCTGAAAACCCTAATGACATACTCTAACAAAATCCTAGCTCATTATCAACATATCTCTCTCAATTTTATATAATAATCTCAATAAAATATGCATAATACATCAATAGTGACAAGATATATCACCAAAAATAACAACTCAAATCATCAAACCATAACAACATAGTAGCAACATGCATATGAAAATATCAAAACTTTCTCAGATCACCCAACAACTCAGCTGCATCATATTATCACTATAAAACCTTCCATAAGTTCTATTAGCTACTCTACTCTAGCCTTTGTGTCCTGATAGAAAAAACTAACTCAACACTCTACTCATTACAACTAATACATCTCATTGCAATTCATATTTCCTAATGGCATCTCAAATAACCAAATCAACTTACAAATATTCTCATTTCATCAACATATCAAAGCTTGACTTAAACACTCTCAACATACAAACTACAATAGTGGCATATATAAACTTTGACTCAACAAAAGTTTGCTCAAACCAATAACCAGTAACATACATACCCTCCACATATATTCTCACTGAGTCAATACAACATGAAAGACTCAATAGAATATAATTTTAACCTAAAAATTCTCTACTCATCAACTATAATTTCAACTAGTTACAATCACATATGTCCCAAAAACAAAAGTCATATATAGAACATGCTATGAATCTTAATAATAAAATTTGAACTCATAATTTTCCACAATTATACAACAATGTTCTTCCCGACTCTTCCCTTAATACACATTCATAAAAGTACAAGGAAAATATTTAAAACCAAACTCTCTAAGCTTTTTGCCCCTGGAAAATGAAAAAGTTAGGCATACTAACTCGTTGAGCAGAACTTGAAATCAATCAAACTTAGAAAAACCATCACATGAATATATCGACTACTACAAGTGGTTAATATTATATCTGAACAAAAGCTATTGAAAGGGGAAAAAAATTCCATAGATTTTCCCTTTCACAATGCACATAATCTTACTCACGAACAAATAATTATCTTTGGCTTCATTTCTTTATGTCACTTTAATACACACTTCTGAATCAATCCTCAGATTTTCATAACACTAGTATCCCTTAGAGACTCAATACAATGAGACCAAATTGTATTGATATCATATAGGGTATCTACGTACTTTGATTCTAGGCTTTGATCAAATTGCTTCAAATAGATCCTCTTTGGCTCAACATCTAATTTTTTTTTTACTAGCAAACTCAATCTCAAAAATGCTTCAGCAATTATTGATATGTGGTTACTTCTCCTATTTGTTGACAAACAATGTTCTAGTGAATATGATTTTAATTTTAATTTTATTGCATCCAATTTTAGTATAATCTACAACATTACATAATTTAATTTCTCATCTCACATACAACAGACTGGATCTATTAAAGTGACCATATCGACCCCTTTTGGACCAAATCAACACATGTTTTTTCCACAGAAAAAATCGGTAACCTTTTATTTATGAAAATGAAAAGTTACACATAGCATATGCATTGAAGCATTTTCAGAAGTTGCCCATTGGGCTCATGTGCTTTTGCACACAATGCGACGTAGCGATGCTACCGTGCATTCAGAAAGAATGAAAAAAGAAAAAAGAAAGGAGGAAGGGACAGAAAAACTGGTTCCAGGGAGTGAGTAGAAAACTCACACCTCATGTTTTTCTCCCCTTCTTCTTTTCGACCTTGCGCCACTCCCCTTGGGTGGGCTCAATCGTAGCTAGGACTAACTGTGTTTCTGCTTTCTGTGGACCTGTATCCTTGTCTGAGTCTGAAGTATCTGAGGGGTGATGCCGTTTGATCCCTCCCATACTCAAATCCTCGCTTGTCTTCTCTGCCTGATTTGAATGAAGTTGTGAAACCTTGTTAGCTGTTATGATTTCCTTTTGGGTCTCTTTCCCTTGGGTAGGCTCAGTATTCTCTGTGGGAGTGACTTCCTCCTCTGCTTCTGATTCGTCGTCCTCTGAAGCAGGAGGGGGGTATTGCCATCCTTTTCTCTGCTTCCCTTTCTGCTTATTTTTACTGTTTTCTTTCTTGGCTTCTGGGCATGTACTTTGCAAGTGTCCTGTCAGCCTACAGATTCTGCATCTGAAAGCAGTGTTTTCATAGTCTAGTCCTTGCAGCCAGTTTTGTTGCTTGTATACTAGCCTTATACTTTCCGGCAGTCCTTTACTTAGATCGACTTCCACACAAATGCGTGCAAAGGTGTAGATCCTCTCCTCAATCCTCTCCAGATCTGTTTTGATATATGTCCCTATGCTGTTCCCAATTCCTTCCAAAACTCGTTCACTCCAAAAGTGAAGAGGAAGGTTATATAGGCGGACCCAGACCGGCATTCTGGAGACAGCCATTTTATTTGGGTCAAAATCTGGAAACCATGGGGTCATAAATAGACCCGTTGTTCCCCAAAACCAAGGCCCTGCACTGATGATTTTGTCTCTGGCTTCCGTGGATGTGAACTTAACAATGAAAAACCCCTTGGAGCATAGATGTATATCACATTCCAAGGTCCAACTTGTGTAGATCCAGCGAAATAGATCCATTGGCTTTGGCCAAAAACTGTTAAATCGACAGATTAGGGCCTGAGTTTCATATGACTTAACATATTCTTCTAATCCTGTTGAATCAATGTTGAGGGCTGGGGTTTGCCCAAGCTGATCTACTATGTATGGCCTAGGTGTATGTCCACCTTGGTCTGGAGGGGACCCTGGATCTCTGTTACCCTGTAAGATATTTTTGTAAGAGAAGCCTCCCTTGGGTTGTTGCTGAGATGTTGTCTTTTTCCCCTTGTCTCCTCCTGTGGTGTTTGGATGTCCCTGGGGCACAGCACCGCCTCTCAGCCTAAGGTTTAAGGCAATAGTTGTTTCTGGGCGTATATCGTAGTTCTTCAGGGTTCTGCTATCCTGAAGGGACCATTTACCACTGACCAGATGCTGGAGCTGAACAGGGTATCCCATCAAAGCCCAGATTTGCTGTTTCACCTGCATAATAGTGCTTTCTGCATGTACCCATACTAGACTGGTTTTCCCCACAGGGGGTTTAATAAAAATCTGAAAGCAAGTTGGAGTTACCTGTTGCCTGGGTTCTGGCTGTTCTAGTTGCTCAAGACTTTGCGCTGCCTCAAGAGGCAAGAAATGGGGCTGCCCCCGTGGTATATATAGATAGGACCTCTTCCTTGCCTCATTCCAGATCTGGAGAAGCCAGGCTCGATCTATGGCTGTATGCAGCGAGACTGTCTTCCGCCAGGGGTCCTTTAATTGCTTCCTTCTTGCATGAAAATCTCCGATTCCGATTAATACTGTAGGGAGCTCTTTCTGTTTAGGCCGATCCCTCGTCTCCAGCTCATCTATGTTCTGGATCGGCTTTGGGGTCTGCGTAGCAGACTTGAGAGCCTCTGCTCTTGCCGCATGCAAATGAAAGGGCGAAAAAAACAATAGAATTCCCCTGTCAAAATCGAACAGCAGACTTTCCAGGGGCTGAGATCCCAGATCGGAGAAGAACCCGCCTCCAAGCGCTCTGTGCATCGTGCACGCTTGCGCTCCAGAGCTGCATTTCTCCGCTGATCTATTCCTTGGCGGCCTGATCTCTCTACCTGTCATGAAAAATCTATGGGAAAAAGCCCTGGCGGCATCTCCCTTAGAGGGAGTGAAGCGATCCGGCTAGGTTTCCCCAGATCCATGCTTCAGGGCCTGACCAGTTGCCTCATTGATCAGAGAAAAAGAAGGACGGTCAGCTTCGTCCTTTGCTATGCTGTACCTCTCGTCCATGACCCATTGCTGGAACTCGTCACTGGGATTCGCATAGGCCAAAACGGCAGAGCCATCACGGATCGCGAGCCAAAAGCTGGGATCAGCCTTGGTAAAAACCCTCACGACCTGCCCCCGGGACAGAACGAACTCGTCTCCAGGTTGAGGGCACAAATCCCCCTGAGGCCCGTTGGCAGGTCGCGTGAACGAAAACTCGGAAGGCCCACAGCTAGATCGAGGGAACGAACCCGGGGGAGTCTCACCTTCTGGTTTCTGGTTCTGGGAATTGGGCTCCCGGAAAAGAATGGTATCCTCTGGCGCTGAGAGGACGGAGAAAGTCTGAGCTCGGTTGGAAACCGTGGGGATGCTGATCTTGAGGTCGGTGATGGAGTTGGCGCTGCGTGGGAATTCCATTATGCTCCGCTCAAAAAATCCTTTATCTTATATCTCAAACTTATTCAAATTCCACAGAGGCATCCGAACTGTTGCAATCTGCAATTGCAGTCCGAAAAACTCAGAGATGCGTCAAATCAACACATGTTAATTGAATCCAATTGATTTTTTCTAACTGAATCATCTCATAATCAGAGACCAAATAAACTTTAATTAATCACGAACCAGATTGACCATGATCATTATCCAAACCAAATTAAAAATGCTTAAAATTGCATCACAAAATCCATTTCGGCACAAATTTCTTTTGAATCAACCATCAATGCTTCAAATCCAAACATGATTATTCATACCAGGCTTGACCAATTTGATGTATTTAAATACATCAAGCATTCACATTTTTTAATTTATATCTCCTGGCCCTTCGATTACTATGGAAAAAAACCATTATGAAATTTGATGGTATTCATAATTGTTGCTCGATTACTGACCAAATAAAGTTTATCATTGCTTTTGTTGGAGAGGTAAATCCCCTTTGCGGACAGAGGTGATCACTACTAGCCCAGACTGGGTCTAGCAACAATCGTCACACGCTATAGTGCAGGTTCCTAATTGCAAATAAACCAAATAGCGATAAAGGCTTACCTGGAATCCAACGCTGTCGCTTGTAGAGAAAGTAGCACTCCCGTTCCTTAGCTCTGGCAGATCACGATCCCTCACGATCTCCGTGACTGGACACCTGCACATGCGAGAAACACAACAAACGCAAGCGTAAAATCCAGTGTATGCAACTATATGTCAGTCAGAGAAGACATAAATCATCATCATAATCAACAACAGGAGTGGAACCATAACCAATAGTCGCTTATTATTAATCAATCAAAGGAGGATATAACCTGGCTCTGACGCTGAATTCTCCTTCGGAAGGTCACCAGCGGAACACGTCTCGAAAAAGCCTGTCGGGGATGGGACAAGCCTCTATCTTCGGATGTCTCGACAATAATCTCCTTGCTTGGATCTGGCCTTAAGGGAATGAATCAAGGCTCTTGCAGCATAAGGCTCTGATGGCTCTTGGGAACTTGGAGATTCAAGCATTCAGCCATTCAGCAATGGATGAAGGCTATATTTATAGAGGAGAGGAGGAGGTTGGGATCCCTATAATAGTGGAAGGGAGGCATTATCCTTTGGGAGGTTCCCTATATGGTGGAAACAAGAGGCGAAAGGAGGAAGGCCGTGGTTATTCAGTCGAAACCACTCCTGATGACTCATCCACGAAGTTGTTGTAATCGAAACTTCGCCTGCTTTTTAAATTTTTTTCCAAAAGCAGATTGGCATGGGTGCTTAACTGGGACAGAGCGCCAATTGGCGCGGGCTCAGTGTTAATTTTCCTCATTGGCGCGAGTACATAACGGGCTACCAGTGCTAAGGCAAAAACATGTGTTTTTAGGGGTCTGCTCAGGAAATGATCAACAAAAGGAATGTTGTCATCATGGAAAGGGATGCAATGATGGTATTTGCAAGGCATGACACTACTTATTCGTCATAGAAATTACCCTCCAATGGGCGAGATGGGGATTGCAGGGACGGTGACAAATTATTGTGTAACAGATGCCCCCTAAAGCATGAGGCCCGAAAGAGAGAGAGAGGGGTGAAATGCTTTACAAGAACGTGTCCAACTAAAAACACCGTCGTCGGAAAACCTGCGTAGATAAATACAACTGATATCTCAGATACATGATATATATGTGGTATAGGCACAACCATCCATAACAGAGTATACAATAATCCAGATCCAGGGCATGGACGCAGCCATCCAATAAGGATCGATAAATAGACTCAGGTATGGTCGCAGCCATCCAATCAGTGAGTCATGTAACTAATCATGATAATCCACAAAATTGCAGCCTGGATTATAATAGACATGAATCCAGGGTCTTGCGCTCCATCTCGACCCGAACAAAGTACAAGTCCAAGCATGCGAATATATGAGTTGAAGTCGAACATGCAAGAACATTGTCTGATTACCAGCTAATAATGAAAGCTGTTAACAGACGCGAGAGGTACCACCAATAATGACAATGGCCCTCAAGGTACTATAGGTACAATCTACGGCATGTGAACAATGAGCTGGCGTCGAACACCCACAGAATCATCCGATTGAAGGCCAATGATGAAAACCTTGCGTTGAATACGAAGAACCTGCCATTAAGGCATGCAGGCTCCAAGGTACCAGAAGGGAGTCTCTAGATTAGCTTCCTGGATAATGAGCTGAACTCGACAGGAAGTGACCTTGATCGAAGGTGGGCCATAGTGTTTCCCACGTCATCGACAAGAGACAGAGGAACATAACGTATTTGTAAATCATGATCAGATGAGAATCAGAGGAAGGTTTGTACTTGCAGAGGTCAACTTCTCTTGAACATATAAACGACACGACAATGGGTTTGGAAGTATTTGACATCAACAGATCAGAGGTCATGATGACGAGGCAAAGAGGAGATGAGAGGTCAAAAGGGATTACCCAAACCCACGGAGGCAAACAGATAATGAAGTGAGATGTCCCCAACCCGACACCAATGCAGACAAGTGCCATGTTCAAGAGCGACGTACTGCTGACATGACAATGATTTTGGTTCCATTTTTCCCCACCATTTCTGGTGAGTACCTCTTTATTTTTACACAAGCTTGAAGAGGATACCATATGCTTGTCATATAAATTCGTCCTTCGGACGAATCCATCCTAGTACATTTAACGAGCCCTAGGAAGGAGGAACTCGAATATCGTCATTACGACAATTTCCGATGTCATTTAGGTTTAACAAGTCTGAAAAAGGAAGAACTCGACGTATTTTCATATTTAGAGAGTTTGAAAAGGCAGCAGAAAAGTAAACTCCAACGGTCCTTTTTCATAAATAGTTCCTCAGATCCGAAAAGGTAGAAAACTGTCTGAGAAAACCTCCTAGTCGCGATAGGCTAGGGTATTCCTTTTTCGTAAATAATTTATCCCAGCCTGAAAAAGGGGTAAACGTATACTGGGTAGATGTCGTTTCGTAACCACTTTAACGAGATCGAAACAACAAGGAACTCGACAATATTTTCATGTTTAGAGAGTCAGAAAAGAGTTGAAAGGTGACTCCTCCTGAAGGAACGAGTGGTATTAAGGGTAGCAACTGGTTCCGGTAATGGTGGAACTGCTCAAAACAAATAAAGGTCAAGAGGCTGGCTAACAAGACCACTCATCGCAACGGTTCCTCAGGAACGGGTAAAATAACCAAGTGAAGGCATATGATCGGCCAAGCAGATAGTGACGATGGAGTGAGAAAACCAAGGCTCATCTGGGAAAAATAGGCTGATAAAATGGCAATCACAAGAGGTAAAATGGGCAAGGTTTCATTTTTACACGAGCTTGAAATTAGGAAACTCTGCTTGAAGTTGGTTTCATTTTTACACAAGCTTGAAACAGAAACAAACTATGCTTGAAAAAGTAAGCATGCCCCCAGCATGGTGACTCAATTCGAGGTACATGCCCCCCAAGCTTCAATCCATATGAAAGGCAGATGGAGTGAAGGTTCAAGTTACGAGATCTAAGAAAGACTCGACTGGGATTTTACGAGATCTTATCAAATACTCGAATTAAACGGGAACATGTTTCATTGTTTTAATGAGGTTGACACATTAAAAGAACTATCCTCAGAAGAGCTTGTTTTATTTTTTAAGGAGCTTGACAAAAGAAAACGAACTCTGCTCTGGCCAGCTTGTTTCATTTTTTAAGGAGCTTGACACAAGAAAAGAACCATGCTCCGACAGGCCTCATCATAATGAACAAGAAGTCATGGCTTCCAAGAGTTTCACTCCAGATGGGAGGAAAACACCCTGGAAGTCTAGACCCAATGCCCCTAGCACACTATGCACGACGGCATCATCACTGAGCACAGGCACGGGGTAGGTAGCCACATAGTTGACCTACGGTGGGGCAGATACAACGGGTGGATAAAAATCAGGAAGGGATGATGGCGGGCCAGTTGCCACATCAGGACCAAAGAACGAAAGCTGATCAATGGTCATGATCCGTCCTTTATGTGGAAAACATACCACACGAAAAAGGGAGGAGACAAGCGCGCCCATGGCATAGGTGTAATCGCGCCCCAAAAGCAGATTGAAATCCAAGGGGCCTGGAACAACCATCACGTCCATATGGACGGTTTTACCTCCCAGAGTAACAGGTAACCTTGGAAGGATCCCTAAGGGTTGACTCGTTCTTCTGTTAAATTCCAACAGATTCTGCATAACAGGCGCAAGCGGCGGCGAGCCAAAATCTTGCCAAGTAGTTGAGGATAGAACACTAACAGACGCGCCTTCGTCTATAATGGTGCTGGGTACAACCAGACCAAAAGCCTGTATCATTATCTCGAAAGGCACATAAGACGGGAGGCGGTATCCTGCAAATCGAATGCAATCAAAGGAAGCGACCAAACTACTTGGAGGGGCTACCATCGAACTGAGATTTTCTTCCCCTGGTGTTATCGAAGATGAAGGAACATCCTCCACGACCTCCATCTCGAAGGTGGGAGGAGTATCCTCCGGGACCTCTGTCACAGGAGGCAGAGGAGCAGCTTCTTAAGGTATGGGGGCAGGAGAATCTTTCTCCAAGTCCGAAGAATCTGAAGAAACCAGAAGAACATGAGGGGTGTGAGGTCCACTCTCAACGGAAAAGACCTGGTGTACCATAGACGAAGCCAACTCAACCGATCCTACGACTAATGGTTGGTCAGGATGGGATTCCTGAATTTGAATTTTCGAGGGAGTGGGATCGACCAAAGATGACTCTTGACCAATCGTTGAATCAACTGGTGGAGGACTCAAAGAAAGATGTTTATAACCAGCCGGGAGGCATGGTGTAGAAACGGTTGCGTTGTCCAAGACTCTTTTGGCTTCATCCATATACGGACAAAGGTGAATGGCATGGTGCCCTTCACACAACTTACAGGGATTGGTGAGCTTACCCTGCTTCTTAAGATTTTTACCAGCACTAGCTGAAGACGTGCCCCCAACCTGACTCTCAGAAGCTAAAGGCAATGACGAATGACTGTTGGACCATACTTCGAGCACCTTGGCAATGCCAGGGCAGTCTCGAAGAAGATGGTTCCTTGTGCACAACATGCAAGGAAATTTGAATTTTCGCAGAGGGTTGGAAGGTTTATCAAGAGGGGGTGCTTTAAAATCAGTAGCTGCAGCCTTAGCCTCTCTCTTATCAGACTTCTTCTTCTTTGTCTTCTTCTTCTTCTTCTTAGCCACTTGGTTACTCGAATCCAGACTTTCACCAAGCGATGTAGAAGAGGAGGACGCAGAAACAGGCGAAGAAGGGGAGAGGTCCACCTTGGAATCAACATGACGTTGCTCAGGCGGAGGAACTGATTGAACAATAGCCGAGACATCCGAGACCACAGAGGTTGAGAACAACCAAACATGCAACCCAACAGTTAACCCAGGAAGGGACAACGTTGCCATATAAGGAGCACCAACATTTCCAAAAGGAGGAAAATGACCAGGATTCCCATCGAAGGGGATTCCTTGGTTGGTGAACTCTGGAAAATTTGCCATCAGAAATGATCTTGAGAACAACACCCTAAGGAAACTAACTTTAACCAGGAATATTTCGTGGGCAGTTGATTTTTAAAACATTGAAACAAAACTCTACTGTTTCATATTTTAAGAGTCGAGAAACAGGAAAAAGGTGACTCTATCACTTTCAGATTGGAAACAAGCGTGAAAGGACAAGCGCTTGATGATCCCTTCAAATTTAAAGAGTCTGGAAAAGATCAAAATGACTACTCGGGAATACTAGGCAAAGGGTGTACCAAATAACCGTGAACTGCAATATACACCTTGGTTTCAAAAATGAAGGAGAAATCAACCAAGGACTTGACGTACGTGCAGGAAATCTCCCCGAATGCTGTGTTCGGTGTATCACGGGTATAGGGCGGCAGAATCGGCTTCCTATGGATAAAGGATAGCAACCTAGTGGGGTCTCCCTTTATATACACGACGGTACGGGGAGCACAAGTCCGTACTAGTGCTGTCTAAAGCCAACAGGCGAACGACAACTACTAGGTTTAAAGACGCCGGAACATGTCTCTAGCCTAGACCTCTAAATATTTCGTTAATGTTTCAATTTTTCCTTAGGTTAAATTGAATAAATTTTAATGTTGATCTTCAATTATGTCTCGATTTCAGGCCCTATCGAATGTCATCTGACAATATCCTATATGCAGCTATATGAGAAAAGAAAACTTTTCAATTCGATGAATGCTATCTAGTTAAGGGAAGAGCTTCAAACAATGATGCGACATAAAACAACACTGCAAACGAAATCTTTTCCAAACTAGATGACTTTCACTATCCAAAAGTAATTTCAAACATTCAACGATGCAAACAATGCAATGTGATCTATGCAAAATCCTCTTTTTCAAAAACTATGCAATTGTAATCTATGCACAATTTCCTTTTTCCTTTTCAAATAATAAGAATGCACTCAAAGCGATTTTTAGCTTTCAATCATTAAACAATGTGATCTAAGTTCAATGATAAATCTCAAAATACTCTTCAATGCAATGTGATCTAATGCATTTTAACAAAAAGAACACTTTAAGACGAAAACTAAATAAACGCAAATCTCCTTAATGAAGGATTAAGGCAAAAGGGATGCAAACAAACACTAAGAATGCAATCGTTGTTTCAAAACACTTTGTAACGAAATTCCTCAAAAGGCGACAAGACATATGAGGTCAAACACAAAGAGGACTTCCAAATCATGAGATTAAAACAAGGCATTCATTCCCTTTCACATCAAAAAATCATGGAAATAAGACATTTCAAACAATGAGCAATGTAATCTATGCTCATACAGTGAAAAGACCGGAAGGGAAAGACACACTGGTGAAGGATTTAGGGAAAAAATCTCACATTTCAAACAATGAGCAATGTAATCTATGCTCATACAGTGAAAAGACCGGAAGGGAAAGACACACTGGTGAAGGATTTAGGGAAAAAATCTCAATTTTCACACACCCTGAAATTGGCACGACTTTTTCATTGACAACTAGCGCCAACTGGCGCGACTTGCTCACTGACAACTAGCGCCAATGGAAAATTGGCGCGGGTTGCTAACTGACAACAAGCGCCAACGCGTAAAAATGAAAAAACAAAGAATTTCTCCCAACCAAGACCAGACTCACCACTTCAAGCAGAATCTCCAAGACTCAAATGAACCATGTAATCTAGGCTCAAAGCGAGACAAAGCGGAATTCGAATGAAGAAGAAGCCAATCACTCAAATAACACAATGAGACAATAAACAACCACCAAACGAATGCAGAGAAGCAATCACAAAGTTGACTGAATAGGTAAAGACCACAAACTCGCAAGGGAGGCTCGACGCACAATAACACCTAGATGCCCTAGGGCTAAAATGTAAAATCGATAGAAACGGGCAAACAACCAAAGGATGAAGGTCACAGTTAATCAAACAAGGCTCCAAAACACTGAGGCAGTCGAAAAGACAAGACCAAACACACTGATCAAGCTCAGGAAGCTCAAAACAGAGCAAACCCTAGTACCTCACAAGATTGGCGCGACTGTGAGGTTGAAACTAGCGCTAGATACGAATTGGCACGAGTAATACACTAGCAACCTGCGCCAATGGGCGCGACTGTCAGGCTGTAAAGCGCGCTAGTCAAGTTTGCTATGGAAAAATAAAAACAGGCAATCCAACAAGCAGACCAGTGATGATCAAGTTGACCAAAATCCAAAATTACAAAAAGAGCCAGCCAAAAGAGCCGATCAAGCAAGCTGAATCGAGAAACAACCGAAAAGACAAGACAATACTCCAAGTGTTCAGTTCATAAACTAACCCGGAGATTGACTGAAGCAGCTTTGATCTACTTCGCTAATGCAGAGAAATAGCGTTTCCAAGGCTATCTGGCTAACTTCAGGCTCTGTATGTAGCTTACAAAGCAGAACAACAACAAGCTAGACGATCCCCAGCGGAGTCGCCAATTTGTTGGAGAGGTAAATCCCCTCTGCGGACAGAGGCGATACCTACTAGCCCATACCAGGTCTAGAAACAATCGTCACACGCTATAGTGCAAGTTCCTAATTGCAAATAAACTAACTAGCGATAAAGGCTTACCTGGAATCCAACGCTGTCGCTTGTAGAGAAAGTAGCGCTCTCGTTCCTTAGCTCTGTCAGATCACGATCCCTCACGATCTTCATGACCGAACACCTGCACATCCGAGAAACACAACAAACACAAGCTTAAAATCCAGTGTATGCAACTATATGTCAGTTAGAGAAGACATAACTCATCATCATAATCAACAACAGGAGTGGAACCATAACCAATAGTCACTTATTATTAATCAATCAAAGGAGGATACAACCTGGCTCTGACGCTGAATTCTCCTTCGGAAGGTCTCCAGCAGAACACGTCTCGAAAAGCCTATCGGGGATGGGACAAGCCTCTCTCTTCGGATGTCTCGACAATAATCTCCTTGCTTGGATCTGGCCTTAGGGGAATGAATCAAGGCTCTTGCAGCATAAGGCTCTGATGGCTCTTGGGAACCTGGAGATTCAAGCATTTAGCCATTCAGCAATGGATGAAGGCTATATTTATAGAGGAGAGGAGGAGGTTGGGATCCCTACAATAGTGGAAGGGAGGCCTTATCCTTTGGGAGGATCCCCATATGGTGGAAACAAGAGGCCAAAGGAGGAAGGCCGTGGTTATTCAGGCGAAACCACTCCTGATGACTCATCCACGAAGTTGTTGTAATCGAAACTTCGCCTCTTTTTTAAAAAAAATTCCAAAAGCAGATTGGTGCGGGTGCTTAACTGGGACAGAGTGCCAATTGGCGTGGGCTCAGTGTTAATTTTCCCCCATTGGCGCGAATACATAACGGGCTACCAACGCCAAGGCAAAAACAGGTGTTTTTAGGGGTCTGCTTAGGAAATAATCAACAGAAGGAATGTTGTCCTCATGGAAAGGGATGCAATGATGGTATTTGAAAGGCATGACACTGCTTATTGGTCATAGAAACGACCCTCCAATGGGCGAGATGGGGATTGCAGGGACGGTGACAAATTACCTGTACGCTGGGACAAATCAAGATGAAGACTTCAATATATATATATATATATATATATATATATATATATATATATATATATATATATATATATATATATATATATGTATATATATATATATATATAATCACTTTCCCCATGCTACCTTGGACCACATCAAACCATAACTCTTTCATTGATTTACCAAATCACGATTTACCATGAAGTTCAAATCATCTCATTGTAACCTCAAACCAAGTCAAATACTTTGAACATAGACATTTCCTTGAGAAAATTTGTGAATTAGGCTATGGATTTTGTTTTTTCACTCTACATCAAATTGTGTTGGCTTAGAGCTAGCAACCTGGCACTAAAATGCATAGGCAGAGCACTGCAATGGAGAAGCATTATCCTAGTGTTGCACTGTGATGGTTTAGAGCCCATGGTATTCCAATAAACTAGGGAAAACTCAATGATTTTGTCCCAAAACTTCCTTCAATATCTTCAACATATTTCCTAACACCTATATGACCCATATAGCCTCTAGACATCTTTGCAACTTCTGTGACAGCTCAATAAACCTATGCCAATCATGAAAATTGTAGAAAACCCACATATATTCAACTGATGTTGTAATATTCTAAAACAAAAATTTTAATCTATTCTACAAATTTTGGAAACCAATTACGATCGCATAATCACATGAACAAGAAAGAGAAAAAATTTCAATCGCACAACACAAAGATTCATGTGGGGAAAGCCTCAGATAAAAACCTCGCTATCTGTATATTGCATTAAGTAGAGAATATGAAACAATACAATGCTTCTCTCAAGCTTGAGAGCTCTCTACACTTTCTCTAACTGTCTCACTTTGATCCTGTGCACAAGCTTCTCTTGGCACACCTTTCTCTCACAAGCTCCACGCACAAACTTGTGCTTCCTATTTCTTGGTCTCACCAACTCATGCTCACCAAAACAAAGATTAAAATTGTTCCTTAATTCCTCCTTTTAAAGGTAATTTTATCTAATTAAACAATGATTTATTTTAGGCGTTATTCTGACTACATGCACGACCTGTACAATTTGGATGATTATACAACTGATAGTACACTTCCCTTTAACTACAATATCAACCGGGCCTTCCTTAGAACAGACATGCAACAACTATTTATATTGAATTATCAGTTATATGATTGATCACTGCATGTGAATTAAATGAGATTTAATTTATTGGACCTCTCACTAGCTCATCCATCAGTTAGAACTAGCTAAACTGATTTGAACTCAAATAATTAAGTTACATAATTACAACTCAAAATAAACTGTAACTCGACCCCTTAAAACTTAGAGTGAAATCTACATGCCTCCAGTTTGACCCCCAACTCGAATTGATTGAGCTAACTAAGTCTTCCCTACTCAATTAACTCATACAAGCTATCATGTGATGTGGAATTACAATTTCCTTTTAATTTAATTAAGGGAAAAATTAAATTCGAAGTCTCGTTTGATTCCATTTTCAATATTTTTTGTTGTCATTTTCAACGCATCATCACAAATTCCAAAATCCTATTGACATCAATGCCAACACACTAACTCCATGGTTGACACTGATTCCAACACACTCCTCTCTTTGATACATCCTGAATAAATCCTCCCTTTGATCCCTAGTCCGACAATAATCCTGGTACTTTTCTAGGAAGGTCTCCTTTATGTCTTCCCATGAGGAAATTGATGCACCCCCTTAGTCCCATAAACCATCTTAAGGATGCTCCATTCATAGTAGTAGGGAAATTTTTTATCTTTTAGGTTTTTGAGGTGTAATCATAGCTCGTGGATAAAACATCAATTTAAAAACAAAAGTATATGGTTCTAGGCTAGTGGTACAATGGAAAACTAGAAGGGATGACAGGGGGAATGTTCTTGATTGGATGTTTCCCCTAAACATGTATAATATGGAACTCAAAGGTACTAACTTTTTTGTTTCCATATTTTCTCCTTCAAATTTTAGGATTATGCTTAATAGGCCTACATGTTTTTTGTTCCTTTGGTTGAGAAAAATCTTCTAATGGTTGCTCAAGTTGTCTCACTGCACCTCCTAAATCTGAAGCAAGGGGTTATTTTGCAGCACTCCCTAAATAGGAATGGAACAATCATAGGGTTTTTTTACTAGAATTAATTCATGATATTTTGAATCGTTCTTGTTTGTACTTCCTTGTCCTTCTAGCAAGTCTCGATACTCTTCCTTTGTTAGTATAGATAAAGCATAAATCCTCTGGATTGCTTATGAGGCTCAAGGCTCAGAATATTACACATACTTGATGTGTGTTCCCAACACAAATGATTCATGATATCCTGACCATTGTGGAACAATAATAATCAATAGCACACCAAACTCATAAATCAGGACACGAGCTATTAAGGTGGAAACCCAACCGGGAAAATTACCAACTCTTTTTTATTATCATGCAAGATAAAGCTATAAATTTAAGTTACATAAATTTCTTTGTGTAGACTGCAACCCACTGAAGACTTCAACCTTACCTCTGTCTGTAAGCACCAACTTGTTGATTTCTCAAGCGTTAACCTCAAGGAAGCGTTAAATCCATGTTTATTAGGACCAACTAAAAGGAAGCTCCAACTCCCTATTTATCAACACCAAATGAAAGGAATCTTCAAATCCCTATTATGAAATAACTGTCTTGCACAACCATTCTGGTCCTTCTTTCATATAATTTTCACACTCAAAACATAAAGACTTCTCTGTCATAAATAAATTGTCTTTTATTCTCACAAATTCACCTATAACTATTCATAAAACACCTTTGATACCAATGCATTCTTTGCAATCTTGCTTGTCAAAAACACAACTCAGATATTGTTCCTCTAATTTGTGTCTTTCTTCTCATACCAAACTATTGCTTATAAAGATTTTAGAGTTGCTAATTTTTATTTTAACTTAAGTTCTATTTTAGCTCTTTTCTTCAAATTAAATGTTGCTTACTTTCCTTCATCCATGTGTTCTCTTGTTGTATCATTTATCTACATGTGAATAATTTTCTTTTGTCTTTCTGCCATTTTTAATTTAATTTTGTAGTTTAATTTCAATTTTGGTTCTTTTCTCATTTTAATTTAGTTTTGCAGTTTAATTTTGATTTCAACTGCAGTTTTAACCACACTTCTAACTTTGGTAAAATTCCAAATATGCATAATGCACTAAATATTGGAATAAGGTGCCAAAAACAAATAATGCACTAATTTAACATTGTGTCCATTTTTTAGATATTTGTGCCTTAAAATGTAGTTATTATATGCTTATATAACCACAAACCATGACCACGAATTTAACTCCTTAAGTTCTTAAATAATAAATTTCATTGTTCTGGCTCTTCAACAATAGAACAAAGGGCTATGACCCTATATATTTGCTTGAAGGGATAAAATCCTCACCAAGTTTTGGATCTGAGACTTTTTCTCATTTCACATATCACAAACTTCCTGAAGGACTAGATGTTAAAATGCTTTATGGGCCCTAAGCCCTATTTTGGGCACACTTCCTAGTCATATGCCTTTTTCCATAAAATCACTAATACATGAATTTGCATGTAGACATATCCTTCTGGAATTATTACCAAAGCTCTGCCACATCATCATTTTTCCTTCACGCCTACATCATGCTAATGTTATCTGGGTCACATGGTGCCTCCTAGGTGGTGCAATGTGTCACCAATATTTGGCCCACTTCGCCACCCATAAAATCCAAATTTTGCCGCCATGTGTCACTTGTATTGAACATGCCATGTCATTTTGTTTATTTCATGCTAATGTCATTATGTTATATCATTGCCACTTGTACGCCAATTGATCTACCATATCACTCTTTTGTCCAATAGGACTTTTCCTTATGCCACCTATATGCCACATCACTCTGCCATGTGATCAAATCTGTAAGGAGGGACGAGGTTTGGGTTTGGGTGCAAATCACCTTTTTTCCTTTATAATTTTTTTGAGGTCGAACGCCTTAGTTTATATTGGAACGTTAGAAAATTGCAAAATTCTAACCACAAGTCTAGATTGGGGACTCTGCTACACCTGCACCCCCAAACAACTTGACATACCCAAACAATCAAATGAGTTTGAAATGGGTCTCATTCCAATCTGGGGGTTTAGGGGTCTGGGAGGTTTTCCTTACACAATTTCAATATTTGCCAAAATTGGGTCGCATGCCAACTTGGGGGTTTGTGGGTCCAAGATGTTTTCCTTGCACACTTTCTATATCTACTTGAACTACATCTCTCGCTAGTCTAAGGGTCTGGATGAATTTCAACCCAATGCTTTCTAAGTTATGCCTTTATTCATAATGCCTTTTCTCCTTGATCCTTGGGATATTTTCTAATTTTCATATACAATTGGAAAGGTCTCTTATAGGGTTATCCAACTATGCACTTTGCATGATTCTTTGAGATGATCCATTGCAACCACAATTCCTTAAAATATGGGCCATTATAATAGTAATCTACAACCACTATAAGCCTCTGTAAACTTCTGCAATATCAAACACATATCAATGTCTCTTTTACATCAATGATAACCAACTGTCACTCTCCAACGGGTTCCCCCTGAGCTTGATACTCCTTGAAATCAATTAATCCTCCTTTGACATCAGTGACAACACTTTCCCAAAAAAATGATGGAAACACTTTTCCCAACAATCTTCCTAACATCAATGAATCCTCTTAGAATGGAGGTTATGTGATTCATTATTAAAGAAAAAATTTTACAGGATAAATCACATCAAGTTTTAGGATCGACGTGTTTCAGGCACCTAATGAGGTTCATCATCAGGAAAAAGGTAGATATAAATATCAACAAATCACATACTTATAGTATGGATGCAATGATAATCTTCTAACGGTTAAAAAATGAAATAATAAAATAGTAAATGGAACGTTATAATATTATATTTAATTTAGAAAGGAAATAGTTTCTAATATTATAAGTATTTTTTGTTAAATAATGAATAAACTAATAAATATTTCTAATTTTATTAATTTTTTAGATACTCAATGACATCAATTACAACACTCTTCCAACAAATAAATGAGAACACTTTTCCCAACAATCTCCTTGTTATCAATGACTCCTCCTTTGACATCAATGATAATATTTTGTTAACAATCTCCCACTTTGGAATTAATGGAAACACCATTAAATCATTGATACCAATCATGGAGGATTCATTGATGGAAACTTCAGCTCCTCTACTTGATCTCTCTTCCTATGTGATGATTTGTTTATACTCCCCATTTGTTTCTGAGAATTGCCTCTCCCATGCCAACAACCACGCATATGATCAATTTTCGCTCATTTTCCCACTTTGAAATCAATGGAAAAGGATCTCCCCCTTCAACTAATCCCCCCCTATGATTAATGTGTTCTTGTGGAATTTTTAGCTCCCTTAGTGTTGATCTTTATGGTTCAACTATCCTTTTTATATTAAGGATATATTTCTTAATTTCCCATGAAGAAGATCTAATTGAGAGAGGAAAGATAAAGTACTCCTAATATCTTCCCTAAATACACAAATTATTCTCATTTTATGAGTATGGTGAAGATATCAACAACCTACTCCTTTGTGTAAATATACTTTAGTCTCACAACCTTATTTGTAACATGTCCTCTAAGAAAGTGGTACTTTATAGGAATGTGTCTTGTTTTCTAGTGTAGAATATGATTTTTGGATATGTCGATGGCACTTATATTATCGCAAATAATGGGAATACGATCTTCACAAGTTACTTTCATATTTTGTAAGGTTTCTTCATTCACAAAATATGAGTGGAGTTAGATGTTATTGCAATGTAATCTACCTTAGTAATAGAGAGAGAGATTGTTGTTTGCTTCTTGCTTAACCATGCCACTAGGCATTCTCCAAGAAATAAAGCTCCTCCACTTGTGTTTTTCCTTTTATCTACATTTCCTGCCAAATATGCTTCTATTTATATATTGCTAATAAGAATCTTTGACCTCTGGGATACTATAATCCATAATCCATGGTGGCTCTCAAATATCTTAGAATTATTTTTGTTGCTAGGAGATGAAATTGTTTGGGGGGTTGATTGAAATTCCAAAAATACCAATAGATTACATAATATCCATTCTTAAAGGTGTTAAATACAAGAGGATGCCAATAAGTGACATTTAAAATGTATTTTTCAACATGTGTACATGATCATAATTTTAGGAAAGTTTAAAACCTTCAGGTTGTTCAATGTAAACCTCCTCATGTAGTTCGTCATTAAATAAATTTGAATTTACATCCATCTGATAGATATTGAACTTTTTGTGACTAGAAAATATTAAGAACATTCTAAAAACCTCTAATCTAGCTACAAGTGAAAAGGTTTCATCAAAATATAATCCTTCAACATGAGTATAACCTTTGCATACTAACCTTGACTTGTTTCTCGCCATTTACCCATCCTCCTTCAACTTATTCCTAAAGACCTATTTTGTGCCAATGACATTCTTGTTTGTTGGTCTTAGTCTTAACTAGGCTTACAATTGTGATTGTGCTCCCCCCCTAAGCTCATATGTTAGGAAAAATGCAGAGAGGGAGAGGGGGGTGAATCAATATTTTTATTTCACTTTATCTTCAACTTCAAATTAAAAATTTTGTATGCTATTATTATTCAAGCAACTTGCATGTGTACGTGACTTCAGTGAATGCAAACCACATATATCCAAATTAATGTTTTTCCATTATCTTTATCATTTGTTTAAATTTAATCATTGCATCAATATTTAATTTTCCATTAATTGGACAATAACCATGAGAATTAAGATCAAAATAAATCATCACACATAACCAACACATAAGGACATTGGGATTTTAGGTGGAAACCCAATGTGGGAGAAAACCACCGATTTTGTCATCATTTTGTCTTCTTCTTTTATTATAAAGAAATTTATTACAATATTGTACTGGGGCGGTCTCTTACCAGCACGCAAGAACCCACCTAAAGGAGGCTACAACCTCCACTCATTCTCTAGCACCCACTAGAAGGAAGCTACAATCCCTTGATCTCATTTAACGACTCCTACCGAAAGGGATCACCTACCCCCCTGAACAAGTTTACCAACGACCATTAGAAGGAAGATTTGACTACCTTACTGAAGGATCCAACCCTCGACAGCCCTCATGAACCACATTTCATAATGTTTCATATTGAATCCACCTATCTCAAATACACATCACAACATGCAAGTTTCCTTTCATCATATTTTCACATTAGACCCACATCAACAATAATATCAAACCTAATACAATCACTAAATCGCAACTGAATACCAATCACCAATAAACTAAGCCACTAAATATTGAACCAATCCCAAGTTACCAATCCACCAATAACTTATCATAT
The DNA here is from genome assembly GCA_034641835.2 of Pinus albicaulis. NCBI lineage: Eukaryota > Viridiplantae > Streptophyta > Pinopsida > Pinales > Pinaceae > Pinus > Pinus albicaulis. The sequence continues at coordinate 416,351,769 of CM076579.1, read as the reverse complement.
CAATACCAATCAACCATTCAAGTTAATACCCAACCATTCATTGATTAATCACACTGTTAGATACCAACCAATCACCACAGAAACAATGTGAAAGATTTGCAAACCTTGATAAAATTGAATTTAGAACATATATGTGAATTATTTAAAGCAAACCTACATATATATGTGCTTCCTCGGCATACAAATGCATAAATATCTCAAGTCACTGAATATTTAATACAAAACAATTGACTCACTGAACCATTGAATCACTGAGTACAAATTATAAATCATTGCAACATGCAATCATAGATATACCAACACTAAATCATTGAATACCCAATCACAGATCAATACATTAGTTCATATCCAAATCAATCCAATCAACGTTGCTAGATACAAACCATCATGATCAAGACATTATTGATAATAACATAACAAATAATATAGACTTTATCAAATCAATCGACATCCAAACATCCCAGATCAAGTAGCAATCTAAATCATATTAAATAAATATGTATATGTGACTATACTAAACCAGATTTGCATATGTACGCGGATTTATTGAAGAAAAATTGCATATAGTTATTAAATTACTGAATCGAACCTTCGTCGCAAACATAACGCACATTTCACATACTTTACTGTCAAAATCACAGATCTATACAAACACTTTCATATCACAACATCATTATAACCAAAAATCTTGCATGTTTAGCTACTCAAACATAAACAAATCAAGCAAGTATATCCATTAGTATTCAACACAATTTCAAATCTATCAGATTTAATTCTTCTCCTTGTTCCTTGGTGCACATCTGTTCTAGATATTACACATGAATATGCCATTACTTGCACACTTAACTCGTTGATCTCCATATCCTTATATAGCTTTTGTTTTTTTGAATAACTATGGAAAATCCTTTAGTAAAGTTGATGGTATTTGTTTGACTTGATCAAATAAACATTTTCGTCATAATACTATGGGTGATTACCATGGTATTAGCTCTTGGTTTCCTATTTTCCATGGTTATGATTATGTACGTGATTTTTTTTCACATAACTTTCATATGTACGTGAATCTTATTCACATGGGTTGTGTATACTTTTCAAACTTCATAATTTCCATGCATTTTGTGATTTAGTTGTCAATTTTCTCCCATATCCTCTATAATATTTGTACCAGTATTCATGTTATCCACATTAGTTCCATAACCATAGCATTGTAACCAAGTTGACATAAAGGACATATTTTTCAAGTAGGTTTCCATCAAGGACAATGCATTAGTCATAATGCCAACAATCTCCCCCTTTGGACAAACCACTTTGGTGTTTGGAAACCACCTACAAACACCAAGTATTCTCTCCACCTTTTACATCAAGGGAAAAGGGTTGAACTAAGTTGAATGAATTACTTCCCTTTGTAGAGCTTAATATTGTAAGTTTGATCTGCTGATATGAATCATGAAACCTGCATACTGACCGTGCTCCCCATGAGCATATGTTGGAGCTTCTAAATATATGCAATAAAATTACAAGATAAACACATGACTTCTCCTATACCAATGACTCTATGATCAATCTCACAACATAATGGTGTTACACATTTGACACAATTTTACATTAATTACCCATAAAAATGGGAATACATACATGACATGAATTGATCCCAATAACCAATACATGATTTAATTGTACAATGATTACAATATGGATATTTTCATGACCTTTACATTGAGGGACACACATGACATCTACAACAAGGATGTCAATAATGAAGTATCTTTGTAGAAAAACCATGATTATCATCAACAACCACCATGCACCATATAGGTATCTACAACATAATAATTTGACCCAAGAAACATAATCAGCATGAACATCCTCAACATCAAATAGATAAGATAGTGTAACATCATCATGTGGCTAATTATGCAATATATCCAATATTAAATCAATACTAAGTAATTGTAGCAACATCATAAGGTTGTGCAATAAGGCTCTATTAGCATGCTTTCTCCACATATAGGAAGACCCACAATCCTTAAGAAGAAAATACATATCAATCTCTTGGACCAAAACACCATAGGAAACATATACAATAACATACTCTCTCCATGCACCAATGACATATGTGAAAAACAAAGAGAACATTCAGCATCATCAACCCTTATGAAGAACATATCAAAAACATATGAACCAACATTATTAGTGAACATAGTGTACATATATTCCTCATCAAATGTATCGCAAGGAATGATTTATAAAGTACCATCCATAACTTCACCATATGCAATCCATGCCTCATTTATAACCCATGGCATAGTGTCAACATCATATATATCTTCTAGTAGTGAGTAATACTGATGAAAACAGTAATAACCAAACATCATGCATCCATATTGGGAACAATTAACCATTAGAAGCATATAATATGCTCCCCCTAAACATGTGCTAACTCTTCATTATCCTTCTCATCATCAAGAAATGCATCAAAGAATCATATCAATAGAAGAAATAACATAGGATTTTGCAACAACTCATAAACTCATCATGAACCAACATCATTCCTAAAAATCATATAAGCATCATTAACAGACTGCAACAAATCAATATTAGAACCAAAATTCCAACAATGAACTGATGGAAGCATATGAGAAGCTCCCCTTGAATTTGTGGCACTCCTTTATCCCCATGGAGAAGAATACGCGAATGTATAATTCAAAAAATTGTGTATACACATGATTGTCATTCATAATAAATATGTACATAATATGAAATGTTGATTTTCATGGCCATAACTCCCCCTCAACATTTCATGTCTATTCTTGGTCATAGTCACTTCATCATATACAACATAAATAATATAAACATCATATTATATGCAATCATCATCAAGGTACACATGTATAGCTCCCCCTGAGATCATACATCACTAATCCTATGAACCTGATAATCATCACCTGTTTTCCATGAAACTATGTACCTCACATTTACTTCTGAAATCTTTGTTGAGTATAATAGATTGTGGGGGGGATTGTCTTCCTTTATTCTAAATCTGATGAAGATGAGCTAGACCTCTTATTTATACCTAGATTCTTCTTTAGCACATATAAATTTTATGAATTTATAAATCCTTTAGTTACAGTTTTCCAAGTGTCTTCTTTTATAATTTTGCATCCAGATGATTTAAATGCATTTACGTGTCCTTTATTAGCTATTTTGGTTACACTTAGAATGTTATACTTTAGCCCATAAACCAAGAGTACATTAGTTGCTTCTGTATTTTTAATTTTAACATCAATGCCACCCTTACCAAGAATAATACTACCACTTTGGAAATGATGATATTGAACTTCATGATGATGTGGAAATGTCAAGTTGCTCTCTTTACGGCTTTGAATTTGGATTCTTCATGATAGATATTTTATTATTCTTTATCTTCATCCTCCAAAGGATTTGGGTCTGAATTAGAACCTTCTAAGTTAGTGTCTTTGTCTTGATCCAATATTCCTTTGTGTTCTTCATGATGGTTCTTCCTCATCTCCTTCTTCATAAGTGCTCTCATGTAGTCTCTCCATGGTGTCTTCTCTTTGATGGCCTCTCTTAAGCATTACCCTACCATGTTTTAATGATGATACCTCAACAGATGGAGAGCACTCATGCCAAACCAACATCAGTCCAGAAAACATCTATTCTACCTCTTGTTACTTATGGAAGATGTTGATTGAGATGAGGAAGCATGCAAGGGTTTTGAAGTCAAGAGGTTTGGAATTGCACAATTAAGGGATGTAGGATCTCAGAGAAACCATATTGTTGACTAGAAATGCACAGTATAGGAGGGATTGAAAAGGCTTCTTGGGCAGTGAGGGAGTCCAAGAGGCAAGGTATTGAGCTTGCTGTCTAATGAATTACAATGAGGAGTGCCCAAGGAGAAGGAGAAATGTATTGCGTAGATGGGAATTACAAGGATTGAGAAAGGCCTCATTTTTTATTAGAATTTTGCAATGCACAGAAGGGAGAAATATGGGGAAAATAACTGCATAATGAGGGATCTCAGTCAGTAGGACTAGTCATTGTAACTATGTAATGCTTAATGTTAGGGAAAGGCTCACTGAATTACCATTTTAGGAGCACAGTGACTCATAAGTGACCCCTTGCTCACTGGAATTACACAATGCATAGTTGGAGACTCTCCTAATGAAGAGAACCACACATTTGAGAAAGTTAGAGAGATAAGGAGGCAGGTTTTCTCACTGGAACTGCGCAATGTGTAGTGACTGAGGAGAAGGCCTAGGAAATTACGCATTTGGGAAAGTTAGTGACACAAAGAGGCTTTATTACTAACTAGAACAGAACAAGGGCAGGAGAGAATAATGATCGCGCAGTCAATTGGGACAGGCAGTTGAATTGATGGCTTAAGTTCCAAGGTTTCTCAGTGTGCAGATGGAGGAGGGAGATTGTATTCTAAAACTGATATAGGTGGCTCTAGATATGCTCAGAAGTCTAGGAGGGCTCAAAACATCTAAAAAATAAAAGTTCTAGTATTTCTGCCAAACTAGGACTACATAGTATTGTTCATCACCCTGATTCCAACAGTGCGAACGACACTCAAATCCAAATTCGTATGCTCCAGGTATTCGCAGCCAAATTTCAGGTCAAACTTGGTCAAGTGGCAGGCTTAACGAGACAACAAATTGACCGATACTCGATGCACAAAATCCGACCACTGAAACATGTGAAATTGTCAAATATTAATTTGCCTAATGACTCTTATTTTTCGGCGGAAAAAATTAAATGAATGATTATATATATATATATATATATATATAATCAAAAAAATTTGGGTAGCGGGCCACCAACCCCGCCATCCCACCCGTTCGGTTACTATATATTATATTTAAAATAGGGTCGAGGGCCGGCTGATCGAGGACCCCACCCAACAGCCCACAACCTTTCCAATATGATAGTAGACCATGTTAAGGGGTCGATGGGGATCGAACCCGCTTAGCCATTTAGTCGACCCGCTCCATGGGCGCCCCCATCCCCATTTTTCATAGTAATTTTTCACAAAATTTCATATGGAGTGTAGTGGTGTGATCAAAATATTCATCTAAGCAGCGGATTTTTTGGCCATCTTCAGGAAGGAATATTTGGGGGAATCTTCAAGATTCTCGAGGGTCCAAAATTTGATGGTGTCATAATTGGACAAGTTTGGAGCTGATTTTGCACTGTTTTGCGCCAATAATTCAATGGTGTAGTCCATTTAAGTAGTTGAGCTTTGAATTTTTCGTCCATAAAAAAAATGGAGGTATATGATGCAATTATGTCATGTTTTTCTTTTGATTTGTTGAGATGATGTTTGTATTATTGAGATCCCCGATTACAATTATGTTGAGGGATACTAGTTTCCACATTATGTAAGATATTATTAGCTTGGCATGCTGAAGGAAAGCCCATTGGAGTGAGGGTTCCTATAGGTATAACTTCTCATGAGAGACATGCCACTTAGGCTAAGGATTTTTTTCCTTGTAATGAAAAATATTATACCATGTACATCATCATCATTTCTAGCATTAAATGAAGCGAACTCCACTCTCTTGACACCAGGCCCGGAGACATTACCCACATTGGGTGAAATTCGTTATCAAAGTGTCTGTGTTTTCTGATTTGATGACTGGTCATTATGTTTTCTCTTCTTTCTGTATGTACATGTGTTTTTTTTCTACTCCATATGCAATGGGCCACTAACATCACATAAGTAAAAGATATTGGTTAATTCTGGTAGCTGAAGAGATCTGGATCAAGGACTGTGCATCGCACAGTTTCAAGAGACAAAGGGACTTCACTATGGCCTAGGAATTTCGAGTGTGCAGTTCTAGGAGGGAGAAAGGTTATCTAAATAGTGAGAAAGTTGCAAAGACAATGAAGGCTATGAAATGGCTAAGTGTGGTTGTAGTGAGGCAAAAGAGAAAAAGACATGCAATGAAGTCATGAGATGGTGATATCACACCCATATAACATCATCACGTGCCATAGAGCTCAAAATTCACATTCATACCTTGAAACAACAACAAAGTGACACTTATTTCTAAGTACGACAATTGAAACATCACTTTGAAACAATTAGAATACAAGTAACGATAGTAGTGTCAACTGCAACCAAACAACATGTTAAGATGTGGGGAAGTGTCTAGCACATATTCATATGATATATATGATCAAATACCATAGAATAATGTGAGATCCCTCTAATGAAAACCAAATCACATGAATGCGACAGTTGAGAAAACTCACTAGGGAGATAATACAATTGTAATTGTCAATGAGAGATATGTCATTTAAAGTTTCATACTAATTGTCAGCATGGATTTTGCATTTCATTGTCTAGAAGGAGTGTGCAATGCACTGTCTCTAAAGACTGCACAGGAGCTATTTTGAGGGATTTTGCAAGCACTGTTCTGGAGCAATGCGGAATGTCTATCTGCAAGTATGGGCATTGGATTTCAATATTGCTAAAACAAGTGCATTCATGAATGTATCAAAGGCTGAGAAAGTGTTAGAAATGGGATTTAACAGTTAGAATCTCAAGAAATATCAATTGACCATGAAGAAACTACGAGCAATCAAGGAACGACATATCATAGGATCACAAGTAGGCTCCAAAATTCAAGTGTAAGCAAAATTTTTGGAAGGTGTTTGTCGTAGTGACAATAGATCCTTTTTAGAAATGGGGGTTATATGTCATTGGGGAAATCACACCTCATTCTTCGAAACAACATAGGTACATCCTCATACTCATGGATTACTTCACAAGGTGGGCAGAATTTGTGCCACTAAGGAAAATAAATGACCAGGAAGTCACCTCGTCTCGAGTCACTTTGGTCCCGACTCCTGCATCTTGTCCTTCAACGCTTGAATTGACGTCTTTAGTGGCTGAATAACTTCGGTGATCTATGCTACAACGTGCTACACTTCTTCAACCAATTTTTATGTTGTTGGCCCCTCAGCTGCTAGGCTGATACTTCTTTGGGTCTGTTGCAGGGTTTTGAGGGCACCATCGATGCTTTGTGATAGTTGCAAGTCCTCCTAAGCCCAAGGTTGCATCCTGTTATAGAGAAATTTCTCCTGTCGGAACAGTGTGTCGATCTCTTCTTAAATAACACGACTCTCTTATAAGTGGGCCAATTGCTGGGCAGGTACCAAGTTTGGTGCAACGACCCGGATCTCATTAAATTTCTACTCTTTTTCCCACAGGTCCATCTTCAGTTGTTGTGTGATAGCGTCATCTTGGATGGAGGTCCAAATGCCCATGGAATCCTTTAAAAATTGGCTGCAAGCATCCACAACAACGTTGATGCCAGTAGTAGACTCTTGAACAATCTTAGCGCATTGTGTGCGAACCTCTAGAGGTGTCTCAAGCTATAGATCCATCTACATATCGACGATATTATGCTCAAGTTCTGCTCGAACTGCGGCGATTTCCGATCAGGAAGCCTTGAGCACAACAACCAAATTTTCTAGCTTGATAGTGGCCACTGTAGTGGTGGGCACTGTGATTTCGGGGAGGTCCAAACACAACTGATCAATCAAGGTTTCTAACTGAGAGCGCTGGCTGTCAGCGGCGCGACGCACATCCTCTGCTAGTTGTTGTCCTCTAAGTGTTAAGGTGACTTGATGATGCGCTGTCGTGCTGTCTTGGAGGGCCTTATAATATTAGTACCACAAATTTTCAGTTATAATCATGTGCATGGCATACAATTTTCCACCGGGGAATACAACAAAGTCAATCTCGATCTCAGAGATTTCAGGAAAGATTGCGCATAGCTTGGAACTGTTAATTTGAAGGATGACACCTGAAACTTCGAATATTATGCTCTCGGAGCTGGATGGGTGTCGAATTCTCAGCACGTTCGCTTGCCCTGCGCTAGCTTGTCACGCACTCGCTTGACCAATGCTTGCTTGTATGGCACTTGCTTGCATTTTGAGTTGTTGGAGCCCCTGTTGCACAGCATCCAGGACATATTTGTACTGAGCTTTGACCTTGGTCCACACATCTTCAGTGACAGTCTGGATAGTATCTCCGATCTTGTTGAAGTCCTCCTCTGTAAGTGTTAGTGGGTTTGTGATGGTCTTCTTTGAATCCTTCCGCTTTGTGCGCGATCCCGGGGTGGTCTGAGGCCCGCGTTTGGTACCACACCCTGTGTCTGTTGGAGCATCGGCAATGTATCCATCCTTCTCTTCCATCTCCTCATCATTGCACATTTCCACTATTTCTATCATCATGGTCAGCTCTTGGTCCTTCTGCACGTCCTTCGGGTGCTTTGTGGGTGTATGCGTGTTAATTTTGGGCAACTAGGTCCAAACTCCATGTTGTACTGCTCAGATGATGATGCCAATATTTTTATTGGATTCCTCTTTCGGAGAGGTGCAAGATTGATCTAAATATCATCTTGATCGGATGAGCATAAAATTTATTTTGAATTTATTCCAATTATGTGCAAGGTCAGCCAGAATTGTAATGTAGGTTTGAATGCCTCAACAGATGTGTCACACACCCTCATAGATGGATATAAATTGGAGAGAATTGGAGGTCATTTTATCATAATCTCATCACACACATTCCTCATGATCTAATTGGTTCGTTCAACCTAGAAGATGCTTCTCTCTCTCCAACAAGTAAATATGGATGCCATAATCCAGATGATGCTAGAAATGGATGCCGTAAATTTGGATGATGCCAGAAATAGATGCTGCAAATTTAGATGATGCCGAAAATGGATGTCGTAAATCTGGATGTCGTAAATCTAGATGATTTCGGAAATGGATGCCGTAAATCTGGATGATGCCATAAATGGATGCCGTAAATGTGGATGCGGTAAATCTGGATGATGCCGGAAATGGATGTCGTAAATCTGGATGCCATAAATCTGGATGATGTCGGAAATGGATGCCGTAAATATGGATGATGCCAAAAATGGATGCCATAAATATGGATGATGCCAGAAATGGATGCCATAAATCTGGATGATGCCGGAAATGGATGCCGTAAATTTGGATGCCGTAAATATGGATGATGCCATAAATCTGGATGCCAGAAATATGGATGATGCCGGAAATATAGATGCCGAAATTCTAGATGTGGGATTCTTTTGTTGAATTATGTTGACTTTTGATGAGTTATCTTTGAGGGCTGTGTGCGTGACAATTGGAGGGTTGGCTGACACGAGAAAGACTTTGCTGGTTGAAGCATCTTGTTGACTGTCGTAACACACACTATTCTACATCTTTGTTGGACAATAAGATATGTAAATATGATCTAATTTATTGTCCTGTCTTCTGTTGATCTATTGGTATGTTCTATCAACATTTTAATTTTATGTTTATGCGATTTCTATATTGTATCGGGCCCTAGAAGATTGAAGTAAATTTTCATTAAGCATAGAACATTCTGTCTATCGAAAATTTACAACACGACTTCATGGGGGTCTTTAATGGTACAAAGGATGACACACCTCTAGTAGTGCTTACTTCGAGCCATAATGGGGTCACTTGGTAGTGGTGCGTGCAAGGTCATCCTTCGTGACCATGTATGGTAGCTCATCCCATGCCCTTGCCATGTCTCTCTTCATGCAGACATGCAGATTATGGAAAGTCGCTTTAAATTCCGTGATGTGCTTGTACTTCTCGTACAACATAGGTGACAGTCTTGGCTTGGACTGCACCGCTTGAAATATTTTTGCATCATACAACACCCAAAATATTTTGTTCTTTGTGATTCTGGAAGGCAACTTCAAATTCCATGGGGACACATATTTTGTCTCTTTGCACATATTGGGCTCGATGTCTGGTAATTGTGACTGTGATGGCGGCCTCCATTCGATCAGTGTGACCAACAACAACAACCAAGCATAATAGAAATGTTTTCCTTCCTCCTGCGCCTCCCGAATATTTTCTAGAAATTCATCGCAAAGGTACTTGACACAATTATATGTTAGGTCCCTATATTAATAGTGTAGCACATTATTTTTGTTAGTGTATCCCCCTTATTGTTATTTTTGTACCCTTGTAGTCCCCATATTGTTATTATTGTGCCCCATAAAACCCCACTATTGTTATTGTTGTGCACTTACATTATTATTGTTAGGTTGGCTAGGATTATATTGTCACCCCATGGACTCCTATATATAGAAAGGAGGTTTTGTCATTTGAATCATCCAAGAATTTTTCATTTATGTAATGTAAAAGAGGTTTCCCCCTCGAATTGGTTAATTTATAAGGCGTTGATCTCTCTTTCCTTCTATTTTTGGAGTTGGTTTCATAACATTTGGTATCAGAGCTTTGGATTCTGGGTTTCGCTGCTCCAAACAGGTCAGCGTGGAATTTTTGCTATAAGTTTTTTTATACGAAGGTTCAAAAGCTAAAAAAAAACCCATTTGCGAAGCAATCCCGAGGAACGTCATGTAAAAATTTCAGATCTTGGTTCGCAATATTTTTGGAGATATGATTTGTGGAAGTTAGGGTTTTTAAAGGGTCCCGAATTTCATCTCAAAGAGGTGACCTTTGGAAAATCGTCATAACTCTCTCTTTGAGCATCAGATTGGAATAATGTAAAAATTGGTCGAAAGTACATGGAATGTAGTTTCCTGTATATTAATTTCAGAGCTGAAGGAGGAAACATTGACACGTGGAACACCGTACAAGTTCGCTCTACTGAACCAATCCATAATTAGGTCATGGTGGGAGATTGGGCATAACTTTGTCATGAAGAATCCAAATACGATCAGGCCCGTGTCATTGGAAAGAATATTCAGAGGGCTACTAAAGGACTAAAGATAAAATCTCGGGGATCTGAAATTACAGAGATACATCAGTTTCAATATCGAGCTCCTCAAAAGAAAAAAAAGAGTATGAATTTTTTTTCAAGCATAAGTCTTGTTTGAAAAATTAGTTTGAAGTGATTCCAAGTGAATATTGAACCATAGATATCAATATTGGGTTCTAAAATTCCCCCTAAAAAAATTCAACAACCATTAAGCCCTTAGAAGGCTATACTATGACTCATGAAGAGGAAGAAGTTCAACATGATATATCAAAAGTACAAGAGAAAGTGAAACAACTTTCGTTCTCGCAAAAAGCAACAAAAAATGAAATGGAAGTTTTGAAGAAAGGCATGGAAGCTAAGATGTATGGTTTGAAGAAAGGCGTGGAAGCTAATATGGATGGTTTGAAGAAAGGTGTTGAAGCTAATATGGATGGTTTCAATAAATGCATGGAAGCTAAGATGGATGTTTTGAAGAATGGCATGGAAGCTAAGATGGATGATATGGAAGCTAACATGGAAGACATGACGAATGATCTAAAAGTAGACATGGAAGGTTTAAAGGAAGGTTTGACAAAGTGGATAGAAGAAATGACTCTTAATGGCGAAAAGGTAGTACAGGAAACTCATGATGAGAACAAAATAAATGTTAATCGTGATTTCATAAACTCTAATGTTGGATGGAGGACCCACCATATTCCAAAGATGGATATGAGGAAGTTTGATAGCAAGGATCCGGTAACATGGATACTACAGATGGAGCAATATTTTGATCTCCATGATGTGCAAAACACACAAAAGGTATGCATTTCAACTTTACATTTAGAACAAAATACATTTGTATGGTATCGATGGCTTTGCTCTCGTAAAAATATTGTCACTTGGTCAATTTTTATGGAGGAAATGATAACACATTATGAGGATACAAAGAGAAACACCTTCTTTTGCCAATTGATAAATATCAAACAAAAGGGTACAATGGTGGAGCACATTGAGGTCTTCCAAAAATTGAATATAATGGTAACTGATATTCCGGAGGAACACAAGATTTATGTCTTCATAGGAAATTTAAATGATAACATCCAACATGAGGTACGCCTTTGGGAACCTGATTCATTGGAGAAGGCATTTAGGTTGGCAAGAAAAATTGTAAGTAAAATTACGACGACAAGGAAGCCTACCACTCACATCTATAAAGATGGAAGTGTTACTACTCCTAGACTTCCACAACCTACAAGGTTGACACCGCAACAATTGGAAGAAAAAGGAGCCAAAGGGATTTGGTATAGTTGCGATAGAAAATACACCAAAGGTCATAAGTGTGATGAGAAGAAATTATTTTACATAGATTGTGAAGAGGAGGAAGAAAATGAACAAGAAACTTCAAAAGAAGAGGATATACACTAGGAACCAACCCTAGAGAAAGAAGAAATGAGTCTCACCATATACTGTAATACATTGTCAGGAATTACCACTCTTCAAACTCTCAAGATAGAAGGACATATCAAGAATAAAAATTTAATAGTGTTTATTGATTAAGGTAGTACCCATAATTTTATTCGTTGTAATGTAGCCAAGGAATTGAATTTCTTCCTATACCCAACACAAGAGTGTCAAGTGATGGTTGCAAATGGAGGGACTATAAATTGCTCTAGAAAATTCCATAATATAAAGCTAACCATGGGGGAATATGTATTGAATATTCCAATGCTTTCCATTCCAATGGGAGGTGACAATGTTGTACTAGGAGTACAAAGATTACAATCTTTGGGGATGGTAGATTTTAATTTTCAAGAGCTTTTCTTGAAATTTTTTTTTTTGGAAGGAAAGGAAGTTGAATTACGGGGTATCGCAGGGAAGCCAGGAAAGATAATAAGCTCTAATGTCATGACAAAGCTTCCAAAGAAAGAACAACGAGGCATAATTGCACAATTATGCTCATTTGAAGTTCCAACATCAAAATCATCTATTTCTCCAGATCTCTAAAAAGTCTTGAACAATCATTCCAAGGTGTTTGAAACTCCAAAAGGACTCCTACCTATTCATGATCATGATCATGCTATTCATTTGATTCCAGGAAACGTTCTTCCAAACATCAGGCCTTAAAAATATACTTATGTCCAAAAGAGCGAAATTGAATGTATGATTGCAAAAATGTTAGAGGCTGGTATAATTCAACCTAGTCAAAGTTATTTCTCTGCTCCAGTATTATTGGCGCACAAGAAGGATGGATCATGGCGCATGTGTCTGGAATATAGGGATCTCAATAATCTCACTATTAAAGATAAATTTCCCATTCCTGTGATTGATGAATTATTGGATGAATTACATGGAGTAGTTTATTTTACCAAGTTGGATCTTCGTTCAACATATCATCAAATTAGAATGAAGACTGAAGATATTTCGAAAACAAAATTTCAAACTCATTAGGGTCATTATGAATTTTTGGTCATGCCTTTTGGCCTTACCAATGCACCTTCTACATTTCAAGGGTTGAAGAATTCCATTTTTAAACCCTTAGAAAATTTTTGTTAGTATTTTTTGATGATATACTAATCTATAATAGGTCTTGGAAGGATCATGTTCAACATGTTGTCAGGGTGCTCAAACTATTGGAGGAGAAACAATTATATGCAAAAACCTCCAATGTTTCTTTGGAGTACAAGAGGTGGAATATCTGGGTCATATTATATCTCACGAGGGTATTGAGGTAGACCCTAATAAAATTAAAACCATTAAGGAATGGAAAGTCCCCACAACCATAAAGAAGTTGCAAGGATTTATTGGGTTAACAGGGTATTATTGCATGTTTGTTAATAATTATGGGAGAAAAACAACACCTCTAATAACATTATTGAAGAAAGATGCATTTTCATGGACTCCTGAAGCAACTAAGGCCTTTGAGTTTGAACATATTAAAGAGGAAATGTGCCTAGCACCGGTCTTAGCTACACTAGGCTTCACAAAAACCTTTATTGTGGAATGTAATGCCTTGTGACATGGAATTGGTGTTGTTTTAATGCAAGAAGGAAGGCCCATTTATTTTAAAAGTCATCCAATCAAAGGAAAGTATTTACATAAATATATTTATGAGAAGGAAATGTTGGAAATACTACATGCACTAAAGAAATGCCGACCTTACCTAATGGGAAGACACTTCAAGCTAAAAACTGATCATGATAGTCTTAAACACTTTTTGGAACAAAGAATATCTTCAGAAGAGCAGCAAAAATGGGTTATGACTTTGAAATCATCTACAAAAAAGGGAAGCTAAGTGTTGTTGCAAATGCACTCTCAAGAAAGGATGAGGAGGTGTAAGCATTTCTTTGTGCCATTTCTATTATCTAACCAGATTGGATAATAGAAGCAAGGGAGGAATAGAAGAATGATGAAGAAGTATGGAAACTCATTGAAAAGTTGCAGCAAGATCCCAATACATTTGATACATTTAGTTGGAAAAATGATTCCTTATGGTACAAAGATCTCTTATATCTTTGTAAGAATTCCCAACTAAAACAAAATATTCTTTTGGAATTGCACACCTCTCTCGTAGGAGGACACTCCGGATTTTTAAAAACTTACCGCAGGGTGAAGAAATATTTTTTTTGGGATGGCATTAAATCTGATATTCAAAAGTTTGTGGCAAAATGGTTGGTTTTCCAGTAAAATAAAGTTGAGACAATTAAGACCCCAGTTTTTCTACAACCTTTACCCATTCCAAGTCAATGTTGGGAGGAGATTTCAATGGATTTTATCATAGGTTTACCTAAGAATGAAGGAAAGAGTGTCATCATGGTGGTAGTTGATAGACTTACCAAGTATGCACACTTTTGTGCATTATCTCATCCATTTAAAGCAAGTACAATTGCTACTGCATTTATGAAAACAATTCAAAAGCTACATGGAAACCCAAATATTATTGTAAGTGACAAGGATCGCCTTTTCACTGGAAATTTTTGGACGAAATTATTTTCTTGTTTGGGTTCTCAACTATCTCATAGCTCATGTTATCATCCTCAATCCGATGGGAAAACTGAGATAATGAAAAAATGTTTGGAAGAATATCTTTGTTGTTTTGTATCTAATAAACAAACATAATGGGTCAATTGGTTACCTCTGGCTGAATGGTGGTATAAAACTTCCTTCCATACTACATAAAAAATGACCCCATTTATGGCACTTTATGGATATCATCCAACATCCATCACATCATCTTTAAGAGAAAACTCTAAGGTTCAAGAAATGGAAGATCACATCGAGCATCAACAACAAGTTCTCCAACTCTTAAAGGATAACCTAAATTTAGCACAAAATCGATGAAACAACATGCAGATCAACATCGTAGCGAGAGAATTTTTGATGTAGGAGAGTCGGTATTTTTACAACTACAACCATACAAAAAAATGTCCCTCAAGCAACCTAAGAAGGATAATAAATTATCGCCAAAGTACTATGGTCCTTACAAGGTGTTACAAAATATTGGTACTATGGCATACAAATTGGAGCTTCTTGCTTCTTCTCGAGTGCACCCAATTTTCCATGTTTCATGCTTAAAGAAGGTTATAGGTGACAAACTTCAAGTTCAAACAATATTTCCAGAACTTGACGAGAAAGGATAAATCATATTGGAACCTAATGTAGTCACGGAAACAAGAACTTGACAGCTATCGATCAATTTCAGAGTATCTCATAAAGTGGAAGAACTTACCCACAGAAGATTCCACATGGGAGGATGAGAATTTTATGCAGAAGCATCCAGAGTTACTCAAGCATTGAGGACAACACTTTTTTTAAGGAGAGGGTCATGTTAGGTCCCTATATTACTAGTGTAGGCCCTTATTGTTGTTAGTGTATTCCCCTTATTGTTATTTTTGTACTCCTGTAGTTCCCATATTATTATTATTGTGCCCCATAAAACCCCACTATTTTTATTATTGTGCCCTTACATTATTATTGTTAGGTCGGATAGGATTATATTGTCACCCCACAGACTCCTATATATAGAAAGGAGGTTTTTTCATTTGAATAATTCAAGAATTGTTCATTTATGTAATGTAAAGGAGGTTTCCCCCTCGAAGTGGCTGATTTCTTAGGCGTTGATCTCTCTTTTATTCTATTTTTAGAGCTGGTTTCATAAAATTATATTGTACCCATTTGACGCACTACGCAGCTAGTTTAATTACATACGTCGACACCCTCGTTGCGCAACACTTCCTGATGATTTTACAGGCAAGGATCATAGTGGAAAATTTAATTTCTGGGGCATTTATGTCTACAATGACAAACCACAAGTATTCCTATTCACCCCATAAGACTTCTTCACCTTTTCATCGACCTTTTTCTCCAATCCCTTTCCTTCGAAGGCCGCCCCTGTATCCTCCCCTTGGTATGGTAACATGGTGATCCGATGAATCAACATATCATCGATCGGAAAGGGCTCTCCTAGCCACAGACAATTATCATGTAACCGAGCGAGCAACTGGCACATACATATGTAATTTATGGTGTTGCACCCAAAATGTGGGATGTTGAGAAGGTTCAACAACCCAGAATGTTTCAACCCCAACGCCCATGTCTTTGGCTCCACTTTGATGACTCCCCCATAATAAGGCACCTGCTCCAAATATTCTGAGGGCGCAAGTTCGGAGAACTTCACTCAGTCAGCCAGGTCCCAGTCTTCCAATTTGAGTAGCGACACCTTTGCGGACATGTCTCCTTCAATTGACACATTTTCCAGGAGCAGCGAAATATTGATATGAGGTTTGACCTCATCCAGGTCCTTCATGATTTTCACATGTGGCTTGCGCGACGCCATATACTTTGGTAGCTGCGTTCGATCGATCTCTTCGACAAAATACTCTTCAATGATTACCTCGGGCTCTTCAGCGATTGGTATCTTATGTCTCTTAATTAGGGTCAAATTAGGTTTCGAAGTCTTCTTGTGTGGAGACTTCCTAGTCTCGGAGGCCTGTCCTTTCTTTGTTTTCTGCAGTTGAGATTCTGACGCAGATGTTTCTTCAATGGGTGTTACATAGGGGGTAGGTTCTATAGCAGTCATACTTGGAGGGATGAAATGTCCTAACCCTTGTTTCCGCAACATCTCGAGGAAGGATTCTGGGTGCTCAGACATAAACTCAATCTGGAATTTTCATTAGGCAGATGATCTGGTGGTAAAATTATGTTTAATGCAGGTTTTTTTCCCTAGAAGGCAACCCCTCATTTTTTATGAGGGTATTGTATTGCCGTTGGGTATTGTATGTATATTATGTGTGAGAAACAGAAAGGGGGATTGTGAGAGAGAGTAGAGGATATTACAATAGATTTGCTGTAGGTTGTGTCTCTTCATCTTGTTGAATAGTATAAAGGAAGGACTAGCTGTTCGGGGTGGACATAGCCCAAATGGAGTGAACCACGTATATCTATGTCTCCCTTGTTTTATATGTTTTTTGTGTTTCTGTTTCCACAAATTTTATGTGTTACATTTCTCTGTCATATATAATTTTTCTAACATGATGTTCGTTGATGCAGCCTCATAAATGCTAAAACGACTCCAAATCTGGGATAATCTTCTCCATAAATGCAGGTTAGCCGCTCCTCCAAATGGTAATAAATGTTGAAAAGTCAACAAGGAATGTGTGTCTAATTTCCCTAAATTAAATTGGACAATAAATTGTAATCTTAACTCATAATCATTTGTAATAGTTAACTCAGTGTGATAGACTCAGTTAGCTCATGAATTTCGAGTTGAGGGTGGTTGGTGAGGCATGCCGAGTGATTCTAGTTGTTATTGAGTCCAAGTTGCAGTTAGTGCATTAGTTTAATGCATGAGAAATCAATTAACTCAATTAATTGAGTTAAAATCAGTTTAACTAGTTGTAACTGTTTGTTGAACTAGTGAGAGGTGAAGTGAATTAAATCAGATTTAATTCACATGCAGTGATCTATCAAGTAACTAATGATTTACTATTAATAACTGCATGCATTTCAGTTCTGATGGAGACCCAGTTGAGACAGAGGTTAAAGGGATGTTAACTATCAGTTGTATTATTACTAAGCTTCCCGCATGCAGTAATACACCCATAGGATTTCCCAATGAGAATTGCACAGTTTTGGAAGGCTGAAATTCCTAAAGAATAGGGATTGCATTCCACATGAATTGCGCAAGCAAGGAAGGCTGAGTTGAGGCTGAAAATTGGCTAAGTGTTGGTCAATTTTGTTCGGATCAGTGTGAGACAGTTGTGAGAGTGCAACAGACTCTTTTAAGAAGAGTGAATTGTAATTGTTTCATGATTCCTTGGTGAATATACAATAGAAGATAGAGGGTTTTTGAGCAGTATGATTTCCCCAGGAAAATATCTGTGTTGTGGATTGATTTGCTTCTTTCTTTACTTCTTTTGATTGGCGATCATTTTTATTTTCTGAAATTGATTTGTAGAAGGATTCAGTATCTTGATTTAGCATATCGCATGATTATATTGAATCCATTTGTATACATATTGTTTTTATAATTTCTACAGGGTATCAGAGCACATGAAATCACTATAGTGGAGAAGAAATTGAGTTTGTGCTGAATAGAATTTGAATTTGAAAAATATTCTTTGGTGCGACAGGTGGATCAAGATGGCTTTCAATGGCTTGAGATTTGAATATGCACTCGAGGGAAGTTCTAATTATATTGTGTGGAAAGAAAGGATGGAGGCAGTTCCGGAGGACAACATGTTGAAAGAATTCATTGATAATGAAATTCCCAAACTCGCAGTAGCATATTCCACTCTTCTTGATGCTTGGCAAAAGAAGTGTTGTGAAACCAACTCCAAAAATAGAAGAAAAGAGATATCAACGCCTTAGAAATAAGCCACTTCGAGGGGGAAACCTCCAATACATTACATTAATGAACAATTCTTTGATGATACAAATTACAAAACCTCCTTTCTATATATAGGAGTCCATGGGGCCATAATGTAATCCTAGTGGGCCACAATGTAATCCTAGCCGACCTAACAATAATAATTTTAAGGGCACAATAATAACAAAATGGGGGTTACAAGGGTTCAATAATAACAATAAGGGGGTTACACTAACAATAATAAGGGACTATACTAGTGATATAGGGACCTAACATGCCCCTCTCCTTCAAAAAAGTGTTGTCCTCAACGCTTTAGTAGCTCCGGGTGCTTCTGTATAAAATTCTCATCCTCCCATGTAGAATCTTCAGTGGGTAAGTTATTCCACTTGATGAGATACTCTGAAATTGATCGATTCCATAGTTTTCGAGTTCTTGTTTCCGTGACCGCTTCAGGTTCCAATATGATTTTTCCTTCCTCATCAAGTTCTGGCAATATTGTTTGAACTGGAAGATTTTCACCCATAACCTTCTTTAAGCATGAAACATGGAAAACTGGATGCACTCATGAAGAAGCAAGAAGCTCCAATTTGTATGCCATAGTACCAATCTTTTGCAACACCGTGTAAGGACCATAGTACTTTGGCGATAATTTATTATCCTTCTTAGCTTGCTTGAGGGACATTTGTTTGTATGGTTGTAGCCGTAAAAATACCCAATCTCCTACATCAAAACTTCTCTCGCTGCGATGTTGATCTGCCTGTTGTTTCATTCGATTTTGTGCCAAATTCAGGTTATCCCTTAAGAGTTGGAGAACTTCTTGCTGATGCTCGATGTGATCTTCCACTGCTTGAACCTTCGAATTTTCCCTTAAAGATGATGTGATGGATGGTGGATGATATCCATAAAGTGCCATAAATGGGGTCATTTTTGCTGCAGTATGGAAGGAAGTGTTATACCACCATTCAGCAAGAGGTAACTACTTGACCCATTGTGTTTGTTTATCAGATACAAAACAACGAAGATATCCTTCCAAACATTTATTTACGATCTCAGTTTGACCATCAGATTGAGGATGATAAGATGAGCTATGAGTTAATTGAGTACCCAAACAAGAAAATAACTCCGTCCAAAAATTTCCAGTAAAAATGGGATCTCTGTCGCTCACAATAACCCTTGGGCTTCCATGTAGCTTTGGAATTGTGTCCATAAATGTAGTAGCAACTGTACTTGCTTTAAATGGATGAGATAATGCACAAAAGTGTGCATACTTGGTAATTCTATCAACTACCACCATGATGACACTCTTTCCTTCTGACTTAGGTAAACCTGTGATAAAATCCATTGAAATCTCCTCCCAACGTTGACTTGGAATGGATAAAGGTTGTAGAAGTCCTGGGGTCTTAATTGTTTCCACTTTATTCTGCTGGCAAACCAAACATTCCGCCACAAACTTTCGAATATCAGATTTAAGGCCATCCCAAAAAAATTCTTTCTTCACCCCGTGGTAAGTTTTTAAAAATCTTGAGTGTCCTCCTAAAGGAGAAGTGTGCAATTCCAGAAGAATCTTTTGTTTTAGTTGGGAATTCTTACAAAGATATAAGCGATCTTTGTACCATAAGGAATCATTTTTCCAACCAAATGTATCAGATGTACTAGGATCTTGCTGCAACTTTTGAATGAGTATCCATACATCTTTGTCCTTCTTCCATTCATCTCTTGCTTCAGTTATCCAATCTGGTTGGATAATAGAAATGGCACAAAGCAATGCTTCCACCTCTTCATTCTTTCTTGAGAGTGCATCTGCAACAACATTCAGCTTTCCTTTTTGTAGATTATTTCAAAGTCATAACCCAACATCTTTGTGACCCATTTTTGCTGTTCTTCTGACGATAGTCTTTGTTCCAAAAAGTGTTTAAGACTATCATGATCAGTTTTTACCTTGAAGTGTCTTCTCATTAGGTAAGTTCGCCATTTCTTTAGTGCATGCAGTATTGCTAACATTTCCTTCTCATAAATAGGTTTCTGTAAATACTTTCCTTTGATTGGACGACTTTCAAAAGGAATGGGTCTTCCTTCTTGCATTAAAACAACACCAATTCCATTTCCTGAGGCATCACATTCCACAATAAAGGTTTTTGTGAAGTCTGGCGTAGCTAAGACTGGTGCTAGGCACATTGCCTCCTTAAGATGTTCAAAGGCCTTAGTTGCTTCAGGAGTCCATGAAAATGCATCTTTCTTCAATAATGTTGTTAGAGGTGCTACTATTCTCCCATAATTCTTAACAAACTTGCGATAATACCCTGTTAACCCGAGAAATCCTCGCAAATGCTTTATGGTTGTGGGGACTTTCCATTCCTTAATGGCTTTAATTTTGTTAGGGTCTACTTTAACACCCTCGTGAGATACAATATGACCTAGATATTCCACCTCTTGTACTCCAAAGAAACATTTGGATTTTTTTGCATATAATTGTTTCTCCCGCAATAGTTTGAGCACCCTTTCAACATGTTCAACATGATCCTTCCAAGACCTGCTGTAGATTAGTATATCATCAAAAAATACTAGCACAAATTTTCTAAGGAAGGGTTTGAAAATGGAATTCATCAACCCTGAAATGTAGAAGGTGCATTGGTAAGGCCAAAAGGCATGACCAAAAATTCATAATGACCCTCATGAGTTCGAAATGCTGTTTTTGGAATATCTTCAGTCTTCATTCTAACTTGATGATATCCTGAACGAAGATCCAACTTGGTAAAATAAATTGCTCCATGTAATTCATCCAATAATTCATCAATCACAGGAATGGGAAATTTGTCTTTAACGGTGAGCTTATTGAGCTCCCTATAATCCGGACACATTCGCCATGATCCATCCTTCTTGTGTACCAATACTACAGGAGCAGAGAAAGAACTTTGACTAGATTGAATTATACCCGCCTCTAACATTTCTGCAATCATACGTTCAATTTCGCTCTTTTGGAAGTAAGGATATCTATAAGGCCTGATGTTTTGAGGAACACTTCCTGGAATCAAATGAATAGCATGATCATGATCACGAATAGGTGGGAGTCCTTTGGGAGTTTCAAACACCTTGGAATGATTGTCCAAAAATTGTTGGAGATCTGCAGAAATAGATGATTTTGATGTTGGAACTTCTAGTGAGCATAATTGTGCAATTACGCCTCGTTGTTCTTTCTTTAGAAGCTTTGTCATGACATTAGAGATTATTATCTTTCCTGGCTTCCTTGCAATACCCCGTAATTCGACTTCCTTTCCTTTGGAAAAAAATTTCAAGAAAAGTTCTTGAAAATTAAAAGCTACCATCCCCAAAGATTGTAACCATTTTACACCTAGTACAACATAAGCACCTCCCATAGGAATGGAAAGCATTGGAATATTCAATACATATTCCCCCATGGTTAGCTTGATATTATGGCTTTTTCCAGAGAAATTTATAGTTTCTCCATTTGCAACCATCACTTGACATTCTGGTGCTGGGTATAGGAAACAATTCAATTCCTTGGCTACCTTACAATGAATAAAATTATGGGTGCTACTGGAATCAATCAACACTATTACCTTTTTCTTCTTGATATGTCCTTCTATCTTAAGAGTTTGAGGAGTGGTAATTCCTGCCAATGCATTACACGATATGGTCAAACTCATTTCTTCCTCTTCTAGGGTTGGTTCCTGGTGTATATCCTCTTCTTGTTCATTTTCTTCTTCCTCTTCACAATCTATGTAAAATAATTTCTTCTCAGCACACTTATGACCTTTAGTGCATTTTCTATCACAACTGTAGCAAAGCCCTTTTGCTCTTTTTTCTTCCAATTTTTGTGGTGTCAACCTTGTAGGTTGTGGAAATCTAGGAGTAGCAACACTTCCCTCTTTATAGAAGTGAGTGGTAGGCTTCCTTGTCGCCATAATTTTACATTCAATTTTTCTTGCCAACCTGAATGCCTTCTCCAATGAATCACGTTCCAAAACGCGAACTTCATGTTGGATGTTATCCTTTAAAGTGCCTATGAAGAGATCAATCCTGTGTTCCTCTGGAATATCAGTTACCCTTATATTCAATTTTTGGAAGTCCTCAATGTGTTGTCCCACTAAACCCTTTTGTTTGAGATTTATCAATTGGCTAAAGAAGGTGTTGCTCTTTGTATCCTCATAATGTGCTATCATTTCCTCCGTAAAAATTGACCAAGTGAAAAAAATTTTATGGGAGCAAAGCCATCGATACCATACAAATGTATTTTGTTCTAAATGTAAAGTTGCAATGCGTACCTTTTGTGTGTTTTTCATGTTATGGAGATCAAAATATTGCTCCATCTGTAGTATCCATGTTACAGGATCCTTTCCATCAAACTTCCTCATATCCATTTTTGGAATATGGTGGTTCTTCCCGCTAACATTAGAGTTTATGAAGTCATGATTAACATTTATTTTGTTCTCATCATGAGTTTCCTCTACTATCTTTTCACCATTAGGAAACATTTCTTGTATCAACTTTGTCAAACCTTCCATGTCTGCTTTTAGATCATTCTTCATGTTTTCCATGTTGTCTTTCATTTTTTCATCAATCTTAGCTTCCATGTCATCCATCTTAGATTCCATGCCATATATCTTAGATTCCATGCCTTTCTTCAAACCATCCATCTTCGCTTCCATGCCTTTCTTCAAAACATCCATTTCATTTTTTGTTGCTCTTTGCGAGAGTGAAATTTGGTGCACTTGCTCTTGTAATTTTGATAGATCATGTTGCAATTCTTCATCTTCATGAGTCATAGTAGAGCCTTCTGAAGGCTTAATGGGTGTTGAATTATTTTTACGAGGCATTTTTTTTTTTAACCCAATACTGATATATATTCTACAAAATGCCCTTGGAATCAATTCAAATTGATTCTTCAAACAAGACTTATGCAATTCATAAAAAAAATACATACCTTTTTATTGCTTTTGAGGAGCTCGATATTGAAATTGGATTATATTTGTGATTGCGACTCTTCAATATCTGAAATTGGGCACTGCGGTAGCCTTCTGAATTATCTTTCAAATTCCACAAGTCTGACTTGATTTGGATTCTCCAAGACAAAGTTATGTCCAATCTCCCACAATGACCTAATCATGGACTGGTTCAGTAGAGCGAACTTGTACGACTTGTCACGTGTCACTGTTTCATATTTTAGCTTTGAAATTGATAGCAAAGAAACTACAGTCCGTGTACTTGCGACCACTTTTTACGGCACTCCAATCCGATGCTCAGAGAGAGAGTTATGAAGATTTTCCCACAATCACCTCTTTGAGATGAAATTCAGGAGCCTGAAAAAGCACTACCTTCCACAGATCATATCTCTGAAAATATTGCGAACCAAGCTCTGAAATTTTTTGACGCGTTTCCTCAGGATTTCAGCTTCGTGCCCTAAAAATTTCAGATTTTGAACCTTTGTAGAAAAAAAATTATAGCGCAAATTCCACAATGACCTGTTTAGATTAAATTTAGGAGCCTGCAGAAAGACCTAAATTCCACAGATCATATCTCCGAAAATATTGCGAACCAAGCTCTGAAATTTTTTGATGATGTTCCTCTGGATTTTGGCTTCGCACCCTAAAAATTTCAGCTTTTTAAACTTCTTAGAAAAAAATTTATAGTGAAAATTCCACGATGACCTGTTTGGAGCAGCGAAACCCTAGAATCCAAACCTCTGATACCAAATGTTGTGAAACCAGCTCCAAAAATAGAAGAAAAGAGATATCAACGCCTTAGAAATAAACCACTTCGAGGGGGAAACCTCCAATACATTACATTAATGAAAAATTCTTTGATGATACAAATTACAAAACCTCCTTTCTATATATAGGAGTCCATGGGGCCATAATGTAATCCTAGTGGGGCCACAATGTGATCCTAGCCGACCTAACAATAATAATTTAAGGGCACAATAATAAAAATATGGGGGTTACAGGGGTACAATAATAACAATAAGGGGGTTACACTAACAACAATAAGGGACTATACTAGTAATATAGGGACCTAACAAGAAGGTTGCAAAGGCAAGGATGATCTTATTAGAGGGAGTACGAGACCACATTGTCTCGAGTCTCCATGGAGAAGCGAATCCATATCAAATGTGGAAGGGTTTGAAAGATTTGTTTCAGAGTAGCAGTTACCACAGAAAATTGGCACTGAAGGACAAGCTCAGAAAAATCAAAATGGAGAAAGGCGACACTATTCTGAAATATTTAACCAAGTTCATCCAATGTCGAGATGAGCTTGGGAGTGTCGGAATTATTGTAGCGGATGATGACTTAGTGAGGCTAGCTCTTCTAGGCCTTCCCAAGTGTTGGAATAGTTATCAAGAATCTGCTAATGGGAGGGAGAAGCTACCAGATTTGGAGAAACTTTGGTCGGATTTGGTACAAGAAGAATTCAAGCAGAATACCAGGGATGGATCCTCATCTAAGATAGATGATGAGGAAAATTGCGCCTTGGCTGGTAAGGAAAAGAAGGGGAAGGGAAATAAATCCTATTCCAAATATGAGACTGGTAAAGAAGGCAAGAAGTGTGACATGTCCAGAGTGAAATATTTTCACTGTCACGAGCATGGACATTATGCCAATAATTGTCCACAGAAGAAGAAGAAGAAGAACTCTTCAGGATCTACATCTGGTGAGGCTTTGGCCTCGCAATTTGAGTTGGAATTCTCACTCATCGCATGCATGGTGTCGAGTGTGATGGGATTAATATGGTACTTATATAGTGGTGCGCCTTTCCACATGGCGGGAGACAAAGAAATTTTCAGTAGCTTGGAGGAGAAGGATCTCCAGATGCATATCGAAATGGGTGATGACGGGAGGTCTAGTGCTACCGGGATTGGTACAGTTACTTTCTAGAGACAGTAAGGTAAATCCTTCTTATTAAAATATGTCATGTTTGTACCAAGCTTGAAAAAGAATTTAGTTTCAGTTGCTGTGTTGGAGGATAGAGGATATGATGTGGTTTTCAGTGAACGGAAAGCATTCCTTCGTCACAAATCCATAGGACAAGTCAAGAATATTGGGATTCATGTGAAGAATCTCTAAAAACTTGATGTAGATATTTGTGCAACATGGATGGGTAAAGCAGACAAAGTGGTGAGCCGGGAAGAGGGTGAGTTATGGCGTAGGAGATTGGGCCATCTACACCACGGAGCTTTGAAGGTCATGCAACAGATTTCTACGGGGCTTCCAAAGGGTACTCTTGCGCAAATAGACACATGCAAGAGATGTACCATGGGGAAGTATGCAAGGGCCACTTTTCAGGAGAAGGAGAACCAAGCAGCGGAAATCCTTGAGAGAGTTCACTCAGACGTGTGTGGGACATTCTCTACAGTTTCGACAACAAAGCACAGGTATTATGTGATTTTTGTTGATGATTTTTCTAGAATGTGTTGGATCTAATTCATGCAGAAGAAAGATCATACATTCTAAAAATTTTGTGAGTTCAAAGAACTAGTGGAGAAAGATACAAGGAAGCATGTGAAGGCTCTTAGGAGCGAAAATGGCGGTGAGTACATCTCCAATGAATTCAAGAACTTCTTCAGCAAAGAAGGAATTCAGAGAGAATTGATTGCGCCTCATAAGCCACAACAGAATGGGGTTGCAGAAAGAAAGAACATAAAAATTGTGGGTGCGACATGAGCGATGTTGCATGATCAAGGCCTACCATTGCATCCGTGGGAAAAGGCATGCAACACATCGATATTTTTGCAGAACTGTAGTCCTCATCGGATACTTAGCATGAGTACACCAGAGGAGGAATTTTAAGGTAAGAAACTTGGTGTTTCATATTTTTTAAATTTTTTGGCTCATCTATCTATTGCCCTGTGACCAAAGATTCCAGGAAGAACCTAGAACCAAAAAATGAGATTGGGATATTTGTGGGGTACACTAATACTCCCCACAACTATTAGGTGAATTTTCCAAACAACAAGATGACTGTTGTGATACGGGATATAAAATTTGATGAGGAGAAAGACATGCGATTGTCCCTTGAGAGGGAGCTTGATTTGCATGCATATGAGGAACTCTTGGTTCCAAAGGGCGAACCTCAAGATGTGGAGCAACCACATGCGGAGGATCATGGAGTGGTAGAAAACACTCATGCAGAGCCATCCACCATACATGGTAGAAGGCGCATCACATAAGTTGATAGATTGAGACTTGATGCGGTAGAACATGTAGGAGCACCTACTTCACTGTGCAGACAGAGACAGTCTCCAGACAGGTTTATTGGACACATAGATATTATGAGCAAGTGTATTGTGAAAAAACCATCCTCTTTTGAGGAAGCAGTGCATCAACCAATTTGGGTTGGCGTCATGGTTGAGGAGTATGACTCCATCGTCAAGAAAAATGCATGGGAAGTTGTACCAAGACTAGTCGGAAAATCAATGGTTGGATCTAGATGGATCTATAAGGTGAAGCAAGCAGCAGATGGGAGTGTGGAGAAGTACAAGGATAAATTTGTAGCTCGGGGATTCTCACAATTTGAGGGGATTGAGTATGAGGAGAATTTTGCACTGGTTGCGAGGTACTCATCGATTAGATCTATCCTTGCACTCTCAGCGCATATGGGGTGGTGGATACATCATATGGATGTGAAGACTGAATTTCTCAATGGAGTTATTGAGGAATAAGTGTACATTGAGCAACCAGAAGGTTTTGAGACCTTTGACAATGAGTCATGTGTGTGCAGACTCAAGAGAGCACTGTATGGGCTGAAGCAAGAACCTCGTGCTTGGTACACCAGGATTGATAGCTATTTCATCGGGTTGGGCTTCATAAAGAGTGAAGTGGATGCGAACCCGTACCAGATTGTGGTTGATGGTAAGCTTTTGATTATCATACTTTATGTTGATGATATTATTTTGACAAGTGGTGAGCAGCTCATAATTTCTTGCAAATAGGATCTTGCAAGAGAGTTTGAGATGAAGGACATGGGACTCCTTCGTTATTTCCTTGGTTTGGAAATATGGCAACAGGATGGGGAGCTATTTGTTTCTTAAGGAAAGTATGCCAAAGAGATTTTGAGAAGTTTCACATGGAGAGCTGTAAACCCATGGAGACTCCTCTTGCAAGAAACTAGAGGAAGGAGGATGCTACTTTGGGTGAGGTAGTGGACGCTACTATTTACAGGCAGATTTTGGGTTCACTCATGTACTTGGTGAACACCAGACCATACATTTCTGACGCAGTTAACCAGCTAAGTCAAGCTATGGTTAAGTCGACCAAGCTCTTATGGAAGGTGGGGAAGCATGTCTTGAGATATCTCAGGGGAACTACAGAGTATGGATTATGGTACAGACGGATAGAGGGAGTGAAGCTTCAAGGCTTCACCAATGTATATTGGGCAGGCATTCCATCAGACAAAAAGAGCACATCAGGATGGATCTTCAGCATAGGATTGGGATCAGTTTCTTGGTATAATAGGAAGCAGATATCTGTGGCACTCAGTTCAGCCGAGGCAGAGTGCATGGCAACAAGTTAGGCTGCATGTGAGGCCATCTATATGAGGAAGATTCTTGTTGGTTTTTTGTTCATCAGATGGATTCGACAGTGATAAATTGTGATAATCAGATAAAATCTCGATTAATCCGGTATTCCATGATAGGTCCAAGAATATCAACATTCGGTACCACCATCTCAGATATTGTGTTCAAAGACACATTATGTTACTTCAGTACATTCCCACGGAGGATCAAGATGCAGATATTCTGACGAAGGCGCTTGCCAAGAGAAAATTTGAATACCATAGAGGCAAGATCAGGGTAGCCGATAATCCCTTTCTTGTTGAGAGGGAGTGTTGAAAAGTCAACAACAAATGTGTGTCTAATTTAATTTTCCCTTAATTAAATTGGACAATAAATTGTAATCCTATCTCATAAGCACTTTTAATAGTTAACTGAGTGTGATAGACTCAGTTAGCTCATGAATTTCGAGTTGAGGGTGGTTGGTGAGGCATGCAGAGTGATTCTAGTTGTTATTGAGTCCAAGTTGCAGTTAGTGCATTAGTTTAATGCATGAGAAATCAGTTAACTCAATTAATTGAGTTAAAATCAGTTTAACTAGTTGTAACTGTTTGTTGCACTAGTGAGAGGTCAAGTGAATTAAATCAGATTTAATTCACATGCAGTGATCTGTTAGGTAACTGATGATTTACTATTAATAGTTGCATGCATGTCAGTTCCGATGGAGATCCAGTTGAGACAAAGGTTAAAGGGATGTTAACTATCAGTTGTATTATTACTAAGCTTCCCGCATGCAGTAATACACCCATAGGATTTCCCATGAGCATTGCGCAGTTTTGGAAGGCTGAAATTCCGAAAGAATAGGGACTGCATTCCACATGAATTTCCCAAGCAAGGAAGGCTGAGTTGAGACTAAAAATTGGCTACGTGTTGCTCTATTTTGTTCGGATTAGTGTGAGACAGTTGTGAGAGTGCAACTGACTCTTTTAAGAAGAGTGAATTTTAATTGTTTCATGATTCCTTAGTGAATATACAATAGAAGATAGAGGGGTTTTGAGCAGTAAGATTTCCCTGGGAAAATATCTGTGTTGTGGATTTATTTGATTCTTTCTTTACTTGTTGTGATTGGCGATCATGTTTATTTTCCGCAATTGCTTTGTAGAAGGATTCAGTATCTTGCTTTAGAATATCGCATGATCAGATTGAATCCATTGGTATACATATTGTTTGTATAATTTCTACAATAAATCTGTCTTATCCAGAATAACTGTTCCAACGGATGGTTTTTGGCCCATCTACGACAGTGTTAACCTCCTGATGCAGCCCCTACATGGCTGTCGCAGATAGATGCGTTTCCTTAATCTTCGTCGCACTGATATACTTTGCCAACATTTGACAGACTTCTTTATGGTCCTGCGCCCTCTCACAACTGTCCAAGGCACTAAGACACTTCTCTGACTATATAGTCATTTGGCGTACGCAGTGATGGGGTCATCTCTATATGGCTTCAACCAACTTTCATTCACATATCCTGGAAGGAATTCGTCCCTTAAGGTAACCAGACGTACCACACCTCCTTCTTTAATCTCTTTGACAACATAAGGTCCAAGCCAATGCATTTTAAACTTTCCTAGGTGGTGCGAAAAATTTCTATCATATAGAAAAACTAAATTATCTTCCTTAAAAATATTTTGTCTAATGTGCATATCATGCCAAGATTTTTCACGTGCCTTTTTCACCTGCTGATGGAAATCAACAATGAATTTGTCTTCCTCCAGTGCAAATAGTTGCGATATTCACTCTTCCACACTATCTTGATCACCCATGTTAGTTACCACTGCAATTTGTAGACTAGGGATGATGTACTCCCTTGGCATAACAACCTCCTGTCCATACACCAACCTTAAAGGGGTATTTCCAGTCAATTTATCGCATGTATTTCAATATGCCTATAGAACTCTCAGTACACGCACATCTCAATCATTTCGATTAGCATCACAGACCTTTGTGAGTGCATTCTCCAATATCTTATTAAATTCCTCTATCGTGCCATTTATTCATGGATGATACAATGTACTCTTCTGATGGTGCATCTTAAACTCCATTTTCAATGCTTGGATGGTCTCATTCACAAAGTGTGTACCCTATTCACTCATCAAGATTTTAGGACACCCAAACCTTGTCAAGATATTCTAAAAAATGAAGTGTGCAGTTGTTTAGGGCTACAATCTTTCACATGCTTAGTTTTTGCCCACCTAGTCAAATAATCTGTCACAGTAATGATATAGCGTGCACCAATCTTCTTTCCGGGAGGGTTGATCGGTCCTACAATGTCAATGGCCCATTTATCAAAAGCCTGCAAAGTCACTTGTGGTTGCAGTCACATTTCATCTTTATGAGATGGTTTCCCTATTCTCTGACACATATCACAAGTGTGACAATACTCTTTTGCATCATTGTGTACCGTAGGCCACCACAAAATAGCCCTAAAAATTTTCTGTGTAGTTGGTTTTCCTGCATAGTGACCTCCTGCAACCCCTGCATGTGTTTCCACTAGGATGCTTTGTCATTCAAACTCCAGCACATAGCGTCTCAATACCTCATAAGCTCCCATCTTATACAACTGGCCAACAATCAAAGTGAAGTCAGCTGCGCGCAAGACCAATTCTTTCTTCTTCTTAATTTTATACTATGTAGGCGCACTACCAGTGGTCGGAAAGTGAATAATATCTGTGAAGTGGTCATCGACTACTTTAATGGAAAATAGTTGTACGTCTGGTAATCCATCCTCCAAACTAGTTGGCTCCTCTCCACTTTCAATGCGTGAGAGATGATCTGGACTTGCATTCAATTTTCCTGGCTTTACGATTACCTCAAAATAATACTCCTGAAAAAATAAGAGCCATCGAAAAATATTCCCCACCAACACAGGCTTGTTGACCAGGTACTTCAAAGTAGAGTCGTCAGTAAACATCTTAAAATGTCCTCCCAGCAAATAGTGACGAAACTTCTGTAGTGCATAGACCATAGCTAATCCTTCTCTCTCTGTTGTTGAGTAGTTGTGCTCAAAAATTGGGTGAAAAATATCTCTGACTCTTGGCTACGCGAGTACAACGCCTAACGCGATACATGAAGCATCCACGTGTACATGGAATTCCTTTGATCAACATGGAAATACCAATATAGGCACAATCACCATTTTCTCCTTAAGTAGCTATAAACTCTTCTGAAATTCCTCATCCCAGCAAAAAGAGACGTCATTCTTCAACAAATTTTCCATCAGTGCAGTAATCAATGCATAGCCTTGAATAAATTATATGTAATAGCCGGTCTACTCCAAAATTGAGCGAAACTACTTCACATTTGCGGGTGCCTCCAGGTTGACAACAATATAAATCTTAGCGAGAGCGACCATCAATCCATGTTGACAGACAATATGACCCAACAAAATCCCGAAAGGGACACATAATACGCACTTCTGCAGATTTAGCGAGATCTGATGCTTCCGACAAGTATCCAGCATTAAGCGCAGGTTTGAAACATGCTTCTTTAATAAGACAAATATAGTATAGTCATCAAAATATACTTCTAAAACTTATGTATATACTTCTTAAACGCAACTACCACCATGCACGAGAATATCGTTGGCGCATTTTTCAGACTGAATGGCATGAATATATATTGGAATGATCTCCATTTCATCGCAAAGGTTGTCTTACTTCTGTTTTCAGTAACTTATTTGGTGGTATCTAGAAAACCCATCAGTGAATGAGTAGGCCTCCTGCCCTCCCACATTGTCCAATATTTCATAATAAAATGGAGTTGGAAATAGGTCATGCACACAAGCATTATTCAACATGCGCAAATCCACACAAATCCTAATCTCTCCTTTGGTCTTCTTTTCTTGGACCACCATAGGGCTTACCCAATCTAATTTTTCTACTCGTTCAATGATTCCTACAACAACCATTTTCTCCGGCTCCTCCTTGACCTTCTGTTTGTACTTAGGATTTAATCTCTAAGGACGCTGCTTGATAGACCTAGCATCTGGTTTAAGAGTGATTTTCATCATACCAAGATCCCCAACAATACCTTTCAACTCTGAAACTTTGTGGGAAATAATTCTTGATATTCAGCGAGCATCTATGCAACCTTAGCTATTTCATATTCATCCCAATAATCCCCTATTTTGGAAATCTTAGGTTGCTCTTCTGTTCCAATGTTGACTTTCCTAATCTTCATGGGTTCAGTGACATCTGGCACTTCAACCAAAGGCCAAAAAGCTCCACGCTTACCTTCAGACTTAGGGATATTGATGTTTCTTGGGTCTTCATCATCATCTTCAATAGTCACATGCTGACAGTCAACTATATCCTTTATCTGCACATCCCATGATGATATGGTTCGTTCTTCTGGTTTCTATTTCGTGTCAAAGACAACATCTTGATCGTTTGTAACACAATACTGATGCATGGGAATCCACTCCCAAAACTGGAAATTGTTATGAATATTTTATTAATTATTAGTTAGATTAGTTATCATAGGTTTATTAACTGAAAGGGCATGATCCAAAGATCATGCCTCTTCACCAAGGGACACCTTGAGGCTATTTAAAGCCTAGGCGATCCCTCATTGTAATCATCTCTTATCTCATCTTTCATCTTTAATAATATATATTTATCAGTTTTACCAGAGTTTTTATACTCCATTGGTATCGGAGCCATCGCTCTTTGGATCTGTGTGATCATCAGCTTAAAGAATTTCGACGGAAATTTCAGAATTTTTTTTTAAGAAACCAAGTACAGAATTGTACACTTCATTCCCCACCCCGCTGCCTTCATTCCCTACGTTAAAACCTCTCACTACCCAACCTGTCCCTCACTCCTGCTCTGCGTTTACCCAATTCCCTCACAAATTTTTTTATAAAACAGTCAACGCATTACACACCCTCTCCCTCCATTAGCGATTATCACTAACCTGCACATCGAATTATTCAAACTTGCAACACAGTGTTGTGCGATTTTACAGTGACGATTCACGTCCACGCGGAAGATTCAAGTCAAAATCGATTATTTAACTCGTAAGAAAACAGTGTGACACGGGCACATTGCCACCGTCGACTAGTTCTGTTAAGACAGTAAGCAACCGTAAAAACCTGTGTCCGTTTACAAAAAAAAATCGTGCCCTTTCAAACACAATTTTTATTGCGACTCGGATCAAATAAAAAAAACGCAGCAAATAAAAACGCTGGGTAATACGTGAACAGTGGTATCACCTGTCCGGTAGCCGCAGACATTCGGCTGACCCCACTACGACAGAGACAGAAAAAAAAACCGCGTTTTTTTAAAAAATTCTGTGGTTGTTTTTTTTAATTTTCTGTATTGCACTCGTATGTGAAGGAAATCGATTTAATTCGGAAAGAGAAACAAAAACGGCACAATAAAATTCACGTTTAAACAGCAAATCGCTACCCACATCAGCAGAAATCGATTAATCAATCGGCATCATATAAAATCGGAACAGGCATCGTGAACGGGTGTGAATGGGTGTGAATCGCTGTTTAAAATAACCTTACGTAAAAACAAAAAAAAGTTGTGAACGGGCGTGACTCTAGATAGAAAAAACAAAACAAAAGCCTGAACAGCGTGTCCATAGCCGGTCCGATTAAGCCGCCATCCAAATTGCACCGGAATCTTATCGTTGTGTTTTGTCGAGCCCGGTTTTTTATTAAGCAATCGCTGTTTGGTCAACTATACAGTCACGCTGTTCATTTTCATTCGTGACAATTCATATTAATGATCGTATGACTCCACGTTTAATTCTGCTGAGGAACAGTGGTCAAACGGTGAAACAACACAACGTTTTAAACGTTTAATTCGGAACAGGGTCAAACGGTGAAACAGCACAACGTTTTTAACATTACGGGTGTCGTTTTTGCTGAGCGTGGAAGGTTTGCGTTAAAAAAAAAAATTCGTGAACAGTGACTCGTTTAAAAACGGAACGGCGGCACAGTTTAACTATATAAAATATATAATATATAGTTTGATTGAATTATATACATATATATTATAATTATATAATTCACATATATATATATATATATAATTTTCATTTAATAATTATATATATATAACAATTATATAATTAAATTATATATATAATATAATTTTTAATTAAAAATTATATATATAATAATTATATAGTTTAAAAAAAAATTAATTAATTAATTAATTAATCAAATATTAATTAATTAATTAATTTAAAAAAAATATATTATTAATTAATTAATTAAATAAATATTAATTAATTAATTAATTCAAAAAAAAAAAAAATTAATTAATTAAATATTAATTAATTAATTTTAAAGAAAGGAGAAAAGAAAAACTGGCAAAAGAGTATTTCTCACCTCATATCTGTTCAGTATGTCTTTATCTACGATGACAATTGATCAGATCAAAAGCTTAGCAAAACTAAAACGAAGGGAGGCCATAGAAGAGTTTAGCAAAGCAATGAACAGGATGTCAGAACTCTGCAATAAGTTAGATGATAAAATAGATAAGTTAAGTCAGACACAATCCCCGATCTCTCCTGACAGGGAACAAACTCAACAACACAATGCCACAGATTCAGGGATCTCAGAAGAGCAGCCGGAAAAAGCTGATTCCCCACATCACCATGAAGATACAGATGTTTGTAAACAACAAAATGTTCCATTCCCAGACTTGAATGAAACATATGAAGAGACAAACACATCCGAAGCTACTGATATACCGACAGAAGCTGTTGAGGCCTTCGGTGATGAAGCGGATATGGTTTTTAAGAATGAAGTATTTGATGATGAGGAGAAGTTACATCAGACAATAATTGTTGGTAACTTACCTCTAAATCTAAAAAGGAATCACAAAAAATCACCAGAAGAACAAGGGATAGTTGGAAAACATGAAAAAGTATTCCAAGATCTACCCATAAAAATGTCTTCCAATAGGAAAATCAAACGTCCGATCGAAGTCAAGACAGTATCCAACTCTGTCGATATCAGATCTTTTCACTGTCCACATCACCAACAGATGGAGCTCGAGAAGATGCTTCACGATCTTTTTAAAGTGTGGGAAGCAAAAGCTCATCGCTTGAGAAAACCAGACATTCGTCAACATTGTCCATCATTACGTATGCTTTGAGGACAAAGCATCTTAAGAGAGGGGCAATGTTATGAATATTTTATTAATTATTAGTTAGATTAGTCATCATAGGTTTATTAACTGAAAGGGCATGATCCAAAGATCATGCCTCTTCACCAAGGGACACCTTGAGGCTATTTAAAGCCTAGGCGATCCCTCATTGTAATCATCTCTTATCTCATCTTTCATCTTTAATAATATATATTTATCAGTTTTACCAGAGTTTTTATACTCCAAAAATTAAAAAAAATATTTCTCGTAGCACAACCCATTCCATCGTTCCTTGTCGCAGATCAACCTCTAGGTAACGGTTCATAGGAATGTGACTTAAAGTATGGATGAATGTATGCACCCATCATGGTTGCGTCTCTTCTCCCCAAGCTGCAGTCCACCTAGCTAAATGTATACGTAGATATTATTTTCCTGCATAGGTTTCTTCCAATTGAGTATTGGGCTTCCCAAACTGCAGTTGCATCATGTGGGTACATTCTTCTCAATTCACCAAGTTGCCCTTGTGTGTTTCCCACCAGCACGTTGGATTTGAGCGCAGAGCTAAGTCAAGTGCATGGAACCATTATGTCTTTGGAACAACCTTTTAAAATTCATATAGGAAATAAGTGATGTTGCCTATACCATCATAATAAGGTAATTCCTGCACCTCAGAGGATATTCACCGTAGAGATCTAGTGACTCAGTTGTAGCGCAGTGTAGAGACTTCATGCAAACGATTCTGGAAATTCTCCAATTCCTCATCTGATTCTGAGTGGCATGAACTATCTCTATATTAGCTAAGTCGACCATTTGTTATGGAATTGATCCAATCTTCATCTCTCATAGTTATCTTGTAGATATGATCAACATCCTCTTTTGCGCGCACCGATTCTGTGTATCTTTCTCCTTATGCCGAATCCAGTGGGACCACAACCTTGGTTACATTTTTTTCAAACACCATACTTTTGTGCTTGAGGTTGATGATAGAATCCATGTCAATAGCCTAATATAGACCCAACAACACAGGGTATGGATCTGAAACATCAACAATCTAAATAACTTCAAAATCAGCCAGTGCCTTAACTCCTTCGATATCAACTATGACCCTGGAAAGTCTACCCATTGGGATAATATTCTGCTGATTTTCCATGCGCAGCTGTATTGCAGACCATTCCAGCTTAGGCTCTCCCATTTTCTACCAAGTCTGCTTTGGTATGGAATTTGCATCAGATCCCAAATCCAAAATCACATGGTCCATTTCAAATTCACCTATCTAAGCAGTCAGGCGCATCTCTCGACCAGTTCTTCTCTTGTTCTTTTAGATCTGATTGAAAACCTTTTGCTCCATCTGGGGCTGTTCTTTTTCGACGCAACTATTAATTAAAGCTTGAAGGTTCTCAACGACATTCTTATTTCACAAAAGCTTGATACAACCTGCAAAAAAAATTTCATCTCTACAAGATCGACCCCTTCAACGGTATTCGTGGTAGGTTTTCTTGCTAATTTAGATGTGCAGGATCCACTAAGTCCTTCTTTGCTATGACAAGGTTTCCTTTTTCCTGTTTAGATTTAACCCTTCCTTTTTCACATGAGCACTTCTGACCCAAACATCAGTGACATGTTTCTTGTCTTCTGCTTTATCTCCTCCAGTTGCTACACCGCTTCTGGTAACAATATTTATGCTAGGGCCTTGAGTGCACGGTTCTACTCTCATCATTTGAACATTCTGTGTAGGTGTCTATGGTTCCTTTTGCTGCATTTTTTCAAACCGTACAGGGAATATTCAATAACATGATCAAATTTTCTACAATACCTGCAAGATTATTGTGTTGGGTTTGGGCAGTCGCGTGCATAATGACCAACTTCTCCACAGTTATAAAAAATGATTTGTCCCCTTCCACGACCAGTCCCTCCGACTCTTCCTTTTCCTCTGCCTGGAAATCCACCGTGCCTAGACGACGATGCAGGCAAATCCGACCCTATACCCTCAACCTACAATCTATACGAGGCAGCCTACTCAATCATCAGATCGAAGCTGCAACAATTCTTGTCATCGTGTCCCACAGATCGAAAGAACATGAAGTAAGGTTACTATAGCTCCGTAATATATTTACCAAGCCTAGGGCATAAGTCTATCGTATGTAATCCATTTACTTGGAAAATCATGCACCATAGTTTGGGAAACTCACTAGCCCCTGCTCTGTTCTTAATCAGACTTCGTCCTCCAACCGCTAGATAGTTATTATATACAGGACACTAATCCCTGTGATGCCCCTCAGCTTTACAGCGCATGCACCATACTCCTGCACACACATCCTTTTCCTTCTTCTTTTGTAAATTTTGTACTTCTAAGTGCAGTGAAGCTAACTGGCTTTGGATTTGTTGAGCCCCAACCTGTGTGGCTGGTACAGGCGAGGCTTCTAGCTTCATGGAAATATCCATAGCTTCAGCCTGTGTCGCAATCTTCTGTTGGTTTAAAGACTGGCGCAAATGCGGCAACATCATAGCAATGAACCATTATTTGTGTTGTGTGTCATCGATGGTAAATCCTTCATCTTTGATGGTGTGCTTTAATCATTGATTTTTCTCCCATACATATTCATTTACTTCTTGGTGGATCTGCTTTAGTTCGGTCACACATTGAGAGTATGTTTTTGGCTTTTTGAACTGCTCATTCAATGCGGTTTTAAGCTCATCAATCGTTGCATTAGGGTTGGTTTCCATATATCTCATGTACCAATCCAACGCTCGTTCTTTAAATGAAGTGGCTAGTTGATTTTTCTTAACATTATCAGTATTGATTTACTATGTTATCCATATAGCGTTTGCGACGAACCAAAATTGGTCCACATCTTCATTTCCAATGCCCTTGAAATTATGCAGTGTTATGGAAGTAGCCATATCGACTTCTGGTGGTGCAGGTGGAGGTGGGGTGGATGACTTGTTAGAATGAGATGAATTTAGGAGTGGAGTGGATGGGATCTGAACTATGACCAATGACCTAAAAATAATTTGATCTTGCAATCCCTCTTCTTTCGAATGAGCAGATTCACCAGAGCTACTTGTTTCAGACTCCTCGTCATTGTCACATTTACCTTTGAGAGGGATATAAACAAAACCTTCTTCTAGATCTACTCTGTAAGTTTTTCCACTGCGCGTAGTCGGGCCTCTTCAGGACATTCACTCAATGTGGTTGCACAAAGTACCCTTTTCACATAAAAGCATTGTAGTCCACATTTTTAACGAGCACAAAAACTTACCTCTAGGGCCCTTGAAAAATTTCCTTTCAGCTTCAGAATATGATACAAAAGTATCAATAGAAAATTCAGTCACAAACACACTCAAAATGTTATCAATCTAATAATCTATTGCGCGGGTAATTTTATTGCTAGATTTCTCCAATTGTTGAACCAACTTAGGAGTCCACCTGGTGATTGCGTCGTCCTTTGCGTAAGTCTAAAATTCAGTCAGCCAAGATAACCACTCGTGTAACTCAGTCGCAAAGGAAGCAAAGGAAAATTTATGGACCCTGTATAGATATACCTTTGCTCTCAATCCTCGACAGTTAATTTAGGTTTTCAGTTTTCTTGTATTGCAAATTCACACACCTTCTTATCGAGCCAATATTCCAGTTCGTACTTCTTTAGATGCCACAACATAAAATCTCCCTCAAATAGATCTTGGTCCTGGCAACATAACCATTTGTTGGCTTGAGGGGTCCTGACCCAGGTTCAGAGTGTTCTGTGCAACCAACAAAACCCTCCAGCTAATAGCCCTTTCGACAATGATCCGCTTGTGCAGACCAAAGTCTCACCCGAAGCAATATGTGGGGGTGTTGGAACTAGGTTTCCACACCCTGAGGGAGTGTTTGACGTGTGTTTTACCCTTAGTTATCAGACTTAATGCTTATCTGTCTGTGCAGGACTTTCGCAAGAACCCACATTTAAGCGCAGATAAAAACCCTTAACAGATACACCTAAACAGATTATTATCTCTCAATCTGATATAACTCATCAGAATCAAAACCACACTTGCGCGATCACACAGATAATTTTCCAGTAAAACCTGTAACACAGAAGTAATCCTTTTGCAAATATAGATATTTTCCATAGATAGTTAATTAAGATAAATACACATTCAACAGGAACATATTAACGGATAATCATGCATAAAACATAGAAATTGCATCAAAATTCACCAAAACTTATTCTTTATTAATGGATCTTCAACTTAGTACAATCTCTTTCCGTTTGTGCACACAACAACAGAGTCATGCACATAGCTCAGGACTAGGTCTCTGTGCACACAACCAGCAGGAGCCTTTCTACCCAGACAGACTTACCCAAAACTTAGATCAATAGATCAAAACATTCATAGCCATAAACATCTATTGATCTATTGATTGATATATTTACTTGAATCGACTCTTAAATATTTATAAGTCTTTGATGCGCACATACCATGGTCTCAAGCCATGGTTTTAGACTCATGGTTTCCCATTTTTCCCATTACAATGATAAAGGAGCTTACCCGCCCCAAAGCCCCTTGACTATTGCGCGCAGCATGTTTCAACAAAATTTTACCCAAAGTTATACAAAATTTTTCCCATAGGGGACCCCATCCCAATATATATATATATATATATATATATATATATATATGGGTACTTACACACTTTGAAATGTAGTATTTGTATAACACTCAAATTTAGAGATTAATAGTAAACACGTGAACATATCATAACGTGTTAACAAGGTAGTGAGGCATCAAACCAACTCGCAAATTCCAAGGATATGTCAAGTTCCCATAACTATGGTATATTCACTACAAAAAGGTCCTTTGTAGCAATTAAATAGAGACCATGTTTCTGGCAAATCAATGATATAATCCATATGAGTATATTTGAAGGTTACAAGGGTTGTTGTAGCTATATATAAGGTATCAAAGGTTGTTGTAGCTACTACAAAAACACCCTAAAATTTATCCTACCACTCAATTTTTGGTTCCCCTTATGCTTTTCAAAGATCCAATGGCTATGCATACGTCTTAGATTGATTAGATTTTTCAATGACCTAGATTTCATCAAATCCTATGGTTACTCGTGCTTCCACAATGCATATTCTATAGTTCCACCATTTCTTTGTATTGGTTCATCTTCTTCATGAATGCATTAGGGTTTGGGAGATTGTTATTTTAGTCATGCACTTTTAAAGCTTTATGTCTCCATGAGATGCATTGCAATTCACAAGTCATAAATTTATATTGCATGGGTGAGCATGTCATTCTTTCATCTTGATTCTCATTTTATTGAATGCATCAGGGTTTGTGTAGTGGTTGTTTTATTCATGCACATTCAAGCCACCAGGGCTCCATGGTATGCATTGAAAATGATAGACAAACATGTTGTGTTGTTGGTTGTTCTTTACTTTGGTCTTCATTCTTTGATTTGCATCTTCAAGCCTCAACCTTCATGAGAATTTCATGGCATTTTAAGTCATGATAGTTGTATGATCATTGTTGGAGATTGCATTCTACATTGATGCCTTTTGGTCATTAAGTTGGTTCATGTGCTTGAATATTGAATTGGTTTTCAAACTCAAGTATCTTTTTCCAAATTAGTGCAACCTCCAACACTTTATTTCTTACTATTGCCTATTATTTTGTTTTGAAGGAATGTGATGATGATGCAATATCTAAATTCTCATAAGTCTTTGGTCATGAATGCGGTAATGCATTCAAGAGTGAATATTCAAATACACATTATGCATTAAACTTGTTTCAAGAGTAGGCATTAGAAACATCTTTATTACTTGTATTTGCAAATCCTTTGGAGGTTTATTTTAGTTTATATTGGAGATAACGCTAGCAACTTATTAATAAATTAGATTGGTCTTTGGAGGGCATGTATGTTTATTTTACAAATTCCAAATGCACTGGCTTGAACAAGCAAAATTGTATGCATTACATTTCCTAATTGAACTAAAACTCAAAGAATGTACATTATTCCTCAAGCTCGTGCCCTCTAAACCCATATCAGGTTTAAAATGAAATCTTGTAACCATTGCATGTTTCAAGTTTACTTTTCCCACTTCAAAGAACAAGTTCTTGCACATAAAACCAAAGGAACTAATGGCATGAATGAGCTTTAATGGGAAATGGTGGAAACATGAAAATTATTGTGACAATGAGTGATCACTCCCATCAATGATAAAGTTCTAAATGGATCTATTTTAAATTACTTCATATGTAAATGTAAAATTTGCATAAACTTTTACTTCAATAAAAAGAAAATAAAAAGACAAGCACTGTGTTGAAAAGGAATGCATGATACAGTGTATTGCAAAATAAAACAACACATTGAATAACAAAATAAAGCAGCACATTGAATTGCAAAATAAAGTAGCACATTGAAATAAAATTGCATTGAAGGCAATACAAAGGTGTTGAAAGATTAAATGCAAAGAAACATTGAAGTCAAATGCAACCAATATGTTGAGATGAGATAAAGCTAAAATGCATTAAAAGAAAAGGGGTAATGTATTTCTTGCAAAGGGATAATTAAAATGTTGCACTAGATATATATTAAAATGTTGGGTTGGAGGATAATGATGCAATGCATTGCAGAGGTGAAAATACAGTGCATTACAAAGTTGCAAG
Source organism: Pinus albicaulis (assembly GCA_034641835.2). Taxonomy (NCBI): domain Eukaryota; kingdom Viridiplantae; phylum Streptophyta; class Pinopsida; order Pinales; family Pinaceae; genus Pinus; species Pinus albicaulis. The sequence continues at coordinate 416,309,788 of CM076579.1, read as the reverse complement.
GAATATATTATATGCTTCCAAAGGTCATATACGTTGAAAAGCTTTACAAATCTGTGTTGAGAAGCATTAAAGGGCTGCTTTGAAACCAATACAATACCCACTATGTTGAAATAATATAACAATACATTAAAGTGCGTTGATGGAGATTATTGAAAGGCTGCATTCATAAGAATTTAAACGAAGCATTTAAAAGATGCGTTTCAGAAGCATTTAAAGGAGCGTTGACGAGCATTTAAATATGCGTTGAGAACCTGTGATCAAGCAACGTATGAAATCATATCAAAAGGCAAAAGGCAACGTTGATAACCATTCAAAAGGGGGCTGGAAACCCAAAATTACAAATACATTGAAGCACTATTATCTTTGTTGTTTTAACGCAATATTACAATTGTTGCATTAGATTGATATTACGATTTCTGGGTTGAGTTGAGAATAATGCAACACGTGTTGGTGGAATATATATCAACGCAATATTACAATTGTTGCATTAGATTGATATTACGATTGCTGGGTTGAGTTGAGAATAATGCAACACATGTGTTGGTGGAATATATATCAAGATTGTTGCAAAGGATAATAAATATGTTGGAAGGAATAAACACTATGTGTTAAAATAAATATTAATTGTTGCGTTGGAGAATCACACTAGAAATGTGTTATTTTTTATTTATTTTATTTTATTTTTTTTCAGAAAGAAAAAAACGCTGTCTATTATATAGTAAACAATACATTTGCAACATTTGATTCCAGTTTTGGTATATATTTCACATAGTGGATAGATACATATTCAACATATACTTTCTTCCATCCATAGACAGAAAGAACAAAACTCAAAATTATTTCTAGAATTCATTCTGGTACAAAGTCCATCATGAATCAAAATGTATTGTTGGAGATTCATATACAAAACAGACATAAACAAAATAACATCGAACAGTCGTTTCAAATGCATGTTCGGGTCACATTGTCATCTGGACATTTAAAAGACATGAACATAAATTCATTATTGAGTATGTGGGATGTAAACCTCGACTCTTCGATCATTCCTGTTCGAGCATAGGAGTACAGGCTTGCTTGATGTTGGCACAGTGTCAAGTGTAGATTTTTATATATCTAGTGTTAGATCTCATACCGGCTCGCTTGTAGATGAAAACATGTTGATGAGGTTTAGGCTCGCTTGATCCGACTCGTTTGTAGTAGCCTATAAACCAATAGTCAATTTTCATGGAATGGGGACGTCGAAAGTTCTACATGGATGTCCATCTCTGTAAAGTGAAACCTGCAAATTGCCAAAATTTAGACTAATTCCCCTTTTAGATAGCCCATCTGCCCTAGTATTATTTTCTCTGTAGATGTGTGTCAGAGGTGGCTCCTTCATCTTAATCCACAATTGCTTGGTTCTCATATACCATCCCTGACAACCCGGAGAGGAGAGGATTGATTTCCCATATATAGCTTCAATGATGATTTTAGAATCCCCATAGATATGAACCTCACTCAGCCCCAGGTTGTATGCCTCCATCAAACCACTCCATAAAACCATCAACTTCGCCTTATTATTGGTTCCTTTTCCTCCATTCCAAAATATGAGAATTCTTGCAGTTTGAGAAATTTTGATCCAAGCCCCGCAACCCATCAATCCATCCGGAGATGCCCCATCAAAAAAGATCGCCGGAAGAGAGATGGGATGAGGTCAGATACGATGAGATAAATCAGAAATTTTGGCTGTAGCAAGTACTCGACCATTAATCCAATTCATAATAGCAGCATGAATATGGGGGATGGATAAAGCCTTACCTTCAAAGACATACTTGTTCCTAGCTAACCATACTTCCCATATGAGGAAAAAAGGCAGCGATTGGAAGTTGCCCGAGATCTTGTCCCATGTGTGAAAACTGTCCATGAAGTCAGTCGGTGCCCACGTAGGATCCAATAGATAAAAGCATAATAGTTTCCATATTTGAAGTACAAAGGGGCAGGAGAAGAATAGGTGGTCCACCATTTCATCATGGATATGGCAGAGGGCACATTGACCCGACCCAGAGAGCCCCCTTTTAATGAGCGAATCCCATGTTAGTATTTTTTGCTGCCATACTAACCATCTGAATAGAATAATCTTGGTGGGAATTCGCCTGTGCTAAAAGTGCCAAAAATTGGATGGAGTATTATTATGTAGTGATTGAAGGGAAATGTAGGAATATATGTCCTTTACCACTAGAGAATCCCCCTTTATGGCCCCATCCCATGTGATCCTGTCACCACCGAACATCAAACACAACCTAACTGCCTGCATTTTACCAACGAAAATGTTCCAATCGATCACATCCACACCCTGGAGGCCGATTTGGGTGGCATTCTTCCATATGGGCGCCCCATGTGCCCAGTAATATATGATCTGTGACAGATAAATGATGCCCCATTGGGCAAGCCTATGGGCAATATGCTGCTCCATGAGTGGAGCCCCAACAGCATAATAAAATTCTCTGACCATTCCCAAACCTCCACGACAACATATCTGCAAATAGAGGCATAATTCTCCTGAAGCCTTGCCAAATCACAGAGATTGCTCTTGGAAAAGATAATTGGTCACAATATATTTTGTGTAAAGGATTCCCCGATAAATATTTATATTTAATAATATCAAATCATATTCCATGTACATTGCTGGCCCTCCAAAGGGATTTGATGAGAAGAGCATAATTGAAAGTCCCAGTATTTAAAATGCCTCATCCCCCATGTTTTTTAGGAATAGTTAAAAGTTCAAGCTTACATAATGATACCTCTGCCCCATAGAAGCGCCTACCCATAAGAACTAAGATATTATTGCATTGATTTGGTGTACAGTTTGTTCAGGAATAAAGAAGAGATGTCCCTAATATACAATAAATTGGGAGAGGACCGCTTGAATCATAATGAATCTGCTTCCCAGGGTCAGCCACCTATGAGTCCATTTAACGATTTTGAATTTGAACTTCTCCACCAGCCACTTCCAATCCATCACCTTGTATCCACATGGTTTTATACTGTATCCTAGATATAAGAATCCCTCTTTTGCATGCTTTATCTGGATTCCAAGAAACCCAGCTATGAAATTTATCTCGCCAACATCGCCATATTCATATAGAAGGAAAGACTTCTCCTTGTTGATGCAAAGCCCAGAGGCCGCGCCAAAGCGATTAAGAATATAGTTTATGTAAAACCAGTGGTTCTTGATGAGCCAACCAAATATGAGAAGATCGTCAACAAAAAGGGATTGAGTAATACTTACAGTGGGCGAGAAGGAGAAGCCAAATATAAATCCCGCCTATTTAGCCATTTTCATGAGATTGCTAAACCCGTCCATGATGAGGATGAAGATGAGAGAGGACAGTGCGCATCCCTGTCTTAATCCTTGTACAACCTCAAAGAATTTTGTTGACATTCCATTTATAATCACGACATATCTTATTGTCGTTATACAGGCCATGATCCATCTAATGCACCCGATAGTTAGCCCAATATTCATTAATACAAGTCGAATGAACGACCAATCCACTCTGTCATAAGCTTTGAGAAGATCTATCTTCATAATGAGGGTCTCCTTCTTCCCCGCGTGCATAGAGTGCATTGCCTCCTGTGCAATAGCAATCATTGAGAAATCCTTGGGATTAGATGATTTAGGGATAAGCGCCAAGAAGGTGGAATTCATGTTTGCTGGAATGTGTCCCATAATCCGGGTCTGTTCCACCACTATTCTAATATCCTCGGCCATCAATTCAAAGAAATGGATGTAAAATTATTTCAGCCAACCATCCAGACCTGGACATTTATCATGGGAAAAAGATCTTAAAATTTTCTCCACTTCCTCCTTAGTAACTTCCGAGTTCAAACCCTGGATTGCATCAACATCAAAAATTCTTGGAATATGTTCAAGTACCCAAGTCTGACAACAATGATCAATGGTCTGGTTCGCTTGGTAAAAGGCCGAAAAATGTGTGAAAGCCTCCTCCTGGATCTCAGCCGTAGAGACAACGCTACTCCCATCAGCCCTTTGAATGTGCCAAATGGTGTTTTTGTTTTTTCTTTCATTGGCGATTTATGGAAATTTTTTGTGTTTAAGTATCCCTCCTTTAGCTACTGGATTATTCTCTTTGGCTTCCATGTAAGTTCCTCTATCTTTAATATTTCCATCTTTCTCTTATGTAGCTTGTATATCAAGTTATATACCTCTTGGTTAGGAGGCTTGAGCACTAAATCAACATGTCAACTATTGAGTTTGATCGATAATTATTTTAATTCAGCCTGAAGTAACTCCTTTTTCTTGATTTCCCACTCCTTTGTAATTATTTTGAGCCTTCAGATTTTTTCAGATAATCTTTCCCAACCATATAAACCCTCATAAGGAATGTTCTTACTCCAGAATTCCTGTACCATACGATTAAATGCGGGATCATCCAACCATGCGCAGTTGAATTTGAAAGGCACCCCAAACCTCATTCCCTCTGAGCGCCAAGAAAGGATAACAATCATATGGTTTGACAAGTCTGACACCATCACCCGAGACTTCAATTATCCCAATAAGATGAACAGAGCTTTGCCCACCATAGCCCTGTCAAGCCTCTTCCCGATATAATCACCATTGGATCTTCGATTTGTCCAAGTTGGTACAAGAGGAAAGGGTCAGATATCTTTAAGATGAAATTTATCAAATATCTGACCAATGTGGTCAGCCAATGGGTCAAGTCTGGCTTTGTGCCCCCAAGATTCATCTGCATGCAGGGTTGAATTGAAATCACCGATAACTATAAGGTTATCGATATTTAAAATTCTGGAATTGTGCAATTGAGCCCAGAAAGAGGGTCGGTTTTGACAGGGCACATAAAAATTAATAATGTTGAAAATTCCTGGAATGCCCTGGACACCACCAAACATAACAATGCTGCCAAAAATCTGTATGCTTGGAATTTTTCACATGATGGATCCCATATGGCAAGTAATCCTCTCGCACGACCAACCGCGTCAATGGTAGCCGCATTCCATCCCGACCTTATAGATAATAATGTATTGATGGAATTAGATCTATTACACAATTGCTCCTGAAAAAGAGTAGTAATTCGATCTACTTCATTTAGCAGTTATTTTAGGCGTAATTGTTTGGAGGAGTCACCCACACCCCTCATGTTCAGAGATAGGATGGAGGTCATTTGGAAACCCCGTGATGGTTTCTTTCTCTAAGTGCCCTAAGATCATTAGTCGCAGAGATGGGGACATCCATTAAGTCATGGAAGTCATCCTGAAATAAAGACTTTGTTTTGAGTTTGCCCCGGAAATGTCATGACCCAGATTTTGAGGTTTTACGCACAGTGATGTTGCTTCCAGAGACGGGAGATATGACTATGGCAGGTTCCTGTGGGGCCCTATCGAAAACAGTTAAGGCTGCAAGGTCAAGGTTCGGATTTCCGAGGAGGGAAACGATATCACTACCCACAGTGTTCCTAGGCGAGTCCGGAATATCCAAAGGTTCATTATGCAGAGGAGATTGTGGAGAGGCCCATTCAAGAGGGGGCATAGAGGGTGAGACAGGGAATGGAGTGGTGGGGGTGGTAGATTCCGGGTGGCCATCGGAGAAATGTGTTATGCATGGAAAACATAAATAATAACACAAATTCATAGGATGCAATGTTACAATACATGGGAGGATTATACATTAAAACGTTGCTAAGAGTTATACATATCAAAGGAAGTGGATGCAACACATTACATTGCAATACAATGGATGTATTACATTGCAACAAAACATTGTACAAATATAATACAATGCAAAGCCATACAAATAGTGCATTGTAATCATAATACAAGCAATGTGTTGATAAATGTGCAATGTGTTTAAAGGGATGTAATATTACATAATGTGTTGGAGACAATGATACAATGTGTTTCAAATAAATGCATGAAGGAATAATAAATGCATTGCAAAAGACTATGCAAATAAGTGAGTTGCTAGGATAACAATAGCACATGCTTTGAAGGGAGGAGATTAAACCCATTAAGTTGATGAAAAGGATAATGCAGATATCACGTTGGAAAAATATAATAAGCATGGTGGTGTGTTGAAGGCATTAAACACGTTGTCGTTGGAGGTGATATCACATTGCACTGGAATAATACTACATTACATTAAAATGGATGTATATCATAGGTTAAGATTATAAATATAAGCAATGCCTTGAAGATTACAAGTAAGATGAGAAAATGTGATTTTAGGAGGGTACATAAGATGTGATGGAGGAACGATGGAAACCATGATAATAGAGCGTTGAATGGCTACACCATCCAATTCTAAATAAATAACGCATATAATAATTAATGATATGACACGAGAGGCATTTGTGCATACTTTAACATGATAATGATCTCAATACCTAGGTGTTAGGGTTTTAGTTGCACATCATATGTTGACCGGCTCTCAACACTTTTCAAGCTGATTTTCCACCCAGGGTACATAAGATGTGATTGAGGAACGATGGAAACCATGATAAAAGAGCGTTGAATGGCTACACCACCCAATTCTAAATAAAGAACGCATCTAATAATTAATGATACGACGCGAGAGGCATTTGTGCATACCTTAACATGTTAATGATCTCAATACCTATGTGTTAGGGTTTTAGTTACACATCATACGTTGATCAACTCTCAACACTTTTCAAGCTGATTTTCCACCCAATTCTAAATAAAGAACACATCTAATAATTAATGATACGACACAAGAGGCATTTGTGCATACCTTAACATGATAATGATCTCAATACCTAGGTGTTAGGGTTTTAGTTGAACATCATACATTGACCAGCTCTCAACACTTTTCAAGCTGATTTTCCAGGAATATCTTCTTTCTCTGAGCCCTGCATAAACCAACGTTGACCAATTCTCAACACTTTTCAAGCTGATTTTCCAGGAATATCTTCTTTCTCTTAGCCTTGCATAAACCATTGTTGAAGAAAAGATTCAAACATGAGGGAATGAAGTTGTCACAACAAATGAAAGCATATTAACAAGTGCTCCATCATAGAGTCCAAAGATTAAAGGATGAAAACTCAAATCACTTGGCCATAGAATGCTAGAAAGGAACTTGTTGGAAGCCTATGAGTAAATAAATTCTTTGTTTAATTTGTTATATTGTTTTTAATATTTGATTGTGGATGTTAATAATTATGAAGATTATATTCATAGGAATGTATGAACCATAGGGGTATTATAAATATATCATTTCTTTGAAATGGTGAGGATTGTTAGGCACATAAATGATATGCAACCTTGACTTGTTGCAACTATAACCCTCTTTTATTAATTTTCTTTCCATGTTTTAAAGAATTAGGGCTTATCTATTTGTACATAGGCATGAACCTATATATAAATGTAAACTCATGTTTTACTGAAATGATGCTTTTTAAAGGAACTAATATGTTCTTATTCTTCTTTTTTTAATTTTCATGCAGGAATGAATTCGCTTGAGGATTGATACAAGTACAATGATGTACCCAGTGTGGCATTGAACCCTTTGTATTTTAATTGTTTTATTAGAAGTGTCATTTTTTTCTTATGGCATATTTAAGCATTAAAAGTCCTTAATCCTAAAAATCATGGTCATAGGAATGTGTTAAGGAAAGAAATAATGTGGAGGTTTTAGAATTTTACTTTTCCCTTTGAAAATTGTTGTAGGATAGTGAAGTACTTACCAGAGAATGAAGTATTTATTAGAGATTGTGCCTTAACTTCTTAGCCTTCTTTCTATTATTATTTTCATGATTTCAATGATTAGGGTTTAAATTTTTGTGTGCCTTCATTATCAGGGCATTTAAATGCAAACTCATGCATTATTAAGATGAAGTTAGTTTTAAATGAGGAAATTAACAAGATCTTTTGATGGTTATGCAGGAGTATTGCAAAGACCTTGTATATGTGTTCGGGTTCACCTATTGCAGATGTCTCTAGTAAGCTCATGAATACCACAAATACATAGCAAGATGGAATGGTTACCATTTGGAAGACATATATACTATGATGATTGACGTTCACATTGCTTTACATGTTGAAGCTTCAAAGTTTTATTTAATTTCCTTTATTACATTGTAATATATTATGGCAATAATAAATATTAAGGGTCATCCAAGAGTTACTTTGAATGTGAAGAGTCATGCATGTAGAATAGGTAATGAGGGGATCTAAAAGTTCATGAGAAAGGTGAAAAGTCACATGTCCACTTGCATAAATACCCTCGCTCCTCATTCATATGGGGGGTTTTTGTCACTCCAATGCTTTAGCATAGTTGTAGCATTCTAGGCTTTGAGGGCATCTATTATTGGTAGTCGATAATACAAGTGATTGCGAGGCTGGGGTTTGTGTTTTGAATATGATGTCAACTGATCTCGTCCCATTATTGGGTTTTGAGAGCTTGAAGCACATGTGCTTGGATTTATCAACATTTAATGAGAAGTTTTCTACTTATTACATTGATTCCCATGCATGTTAATGTCACTTGTAATGGTTGACCATGCTTTTTTTGTTTATGCGTGTGTGTTTACATAATGGTTACATGTTAATGAACTAATTTGTTGCATGCAGCTGGTATGTTTTTTTTGAATCTCTATTTTTCATTCCATGCAATGTTAGTAATTAATTTGTGAACTAATTTGTGATTGGTTTCTAACACTTTCCTATTTATGTATTCCTTAGTTAGTCTTAACTATCTAATTCTCTTTTAAGGGATAATATTCCTCATTATTTTTCTACTAATTTCTTGTATTATGTTCTCCAACCTATCAATGGAGGGCTGATTTCATCCTCATTCTTTAGGCATTTTACACTTGGTATCAATTTCATTTCTCTTCATTTGATTTTTCCAAGAGAAACACATACTCACATGGTGGTAATCGAGCCCACAAACTAGATGGGACACTGATCCCAAACAATGTGAGGTCTAATTGGAACTTCACACTGGGGGGACCCCTACTATTGGCAGAATATCAAGTGCCATCAACAAGGGTTTAAGTTAAAATATGATTAATGACTCATTCTAATTTCAATAATTCCAATTATTTTAAGATTTCTTTTATCCTATTTGTAATATGAAATTTATATGTAATTTAAATGATTTTATACTTATTTCTTAAGTGATGAATTGACTGAATTAGGAAAGTGTATGACATAAAATAAAATCAATAATAAAGGTGATGGTAGAAACAGGGCAGAAAATTTAGGGGTGTCCACTATAAATGCATGGGTCCTTTGTTTAAACTAACCTTATTCATAAATTTACATACTTAATGGTTACAAGGGCCTTGTCACCTATGTCATGTAATTCCCTTTGCCAATGTTGTCTTGTCAACTTTCACTTCTCTTGTGGAAATTTAATCACCTCTAAGCTATCTTTATCTCTTTCACATTGTCATTTTATTAGATCCCCAGATCTCTCCTCTGTCACATTCATTTCCTTATATCACACCAAATCTTCCACTCTTAAATCCCATAACCACCATCATATTTCTATGAAAAACATTCCTAACGAACCTTGTACCATTCATTCCAATATAGTAATCCGATATCAAGTGACAAATAACCCAATCTATCCATCCTCTATTGAAAAATGGTTAGATAGTTTTGGAAAATAGAATATAAAATATCTTCATTATAACAAGTGGTCATGTCAAAATGGTCAACAAATGGGCACCCATTAATCTATGAGAGAGGTTACCTACAGTCATTTAAACAACTGCTATAGGAATCTGGTGTCTTCCCACATAGCACACAACCACTTGTATGCTAACATAACAAAAATTAAAACTAGAAAATATAGTGATGAAATTGAGAAATTTCAGAGGAGACCAGATAAGAGACAACAACAAATATCCATTGCTTATTTGCATACATAGAAAAATTATCTTACAATCAATGTAGAATTTTATTCTGTTATGCCTTAGCATACTCATCATATGTTCCATGCTAGATTCAAATAGTTTTTCATCTCCTCGTCTATTATAGCCTCATTTTCCAACTTCACGAGCTCCTCTCTATTTTTGTCCCTTGAGATCTTCTAGTTTTCACTCTTCAACTCTTTTCTTCGTTCCCCTTTTCTTATGTCTCCTACATGACCCTAACAATGGTTGGAAGGTTAAACCATCACAATAGTTCAACTTCCTCGTTCATTTAACATTCTATTCATCATTCCTTCATATGTTGAACAATCAATGTGGTTTGACTCCTCGAAAAATCATTACTTCTTCATACATGTAGTCCACTAATTCACTACAAAGCCCTTTGAGGCACATGAGATCATTGTAAGTTATGATCCATTGTATTACAACAAAATTGCAGTACATAAACAATATTGGGCTTGCAACAACATAAGCGTAGGGTGGTATTGCAGTAATGGTATTGTAGCAATGGTGTCGTAGTAAGGCGATGTTGTAGCAAAGGTGTTACAAAAATGTTTTCCATCAACATAAAAACAAGGTGGTGTTGCATCATGTTGGAAATAATGAGACGAGGGATTGAATCAATAAATTTTCTTTCAATTGTTATATTACTCCAATTAATATCTTTATCACAAGTTAGTCTGGAAGACAATAGATATAAAAAAATCAATTTTATTGATGTAGTGAGGACTCCAATCCTCTTTTCCAAAATTCAGGATCTAACCCGTGCAACAAAATTTCTAACTTCTTCAAGGCTCCAAGATTAAATTATGACTCCAATACTCAAACAAAAATCTAGGCACCAACCTGGTATCAATCCTCTTAGGATACAACCTAAACAAACACTTCCAATTTACTTCAATACTGCTTCAAGATGTCATCCAAAAAACTCTTCAAAGTTTGATCCGAAAATGCTTCAAAGGTTTCTCAAGAAGTCTTCAAGATATTCTAAAAAAAAATTTCCAATATCTGCTTCAAATATCCTTCAAAAATTTCTCAAGTATGCCTTCAAGTATTTTATGAGGTCTGCACCAAATCCTTCAAAGAATTCTTCCAAAGTATGCTACACAGATTCCTTCAAGTTTGCTTCAACAAGTCACAAATTTGTGTCCAAAAATGACTTCAAGTTTTCTCCTACAAATTATCAAGAAAGCTCCTTCAGTGTTTCTACAATAAATATTCAGGGTATGTTTAAACTCTACTCCAAGAGAGGATCCAAAGTTTTCTCAAAAGGGTTCTTCAAGAACATTCCAAGTCTGATCCACAAGTGGTTGTCACAAGGTCGTAAGGTAATAAGGCTGAAAACATGGTCTATTATGAGGTTCAAATCCTAAGGTAATATAGGCCTAAAACATTCATGAAACAAGGCTGAAACTATGCCCAATACTAGTCTGATGCAATCCTAAAACAAGGTCGAGATTCCTAAGGCTAGGCCAATTTTTTTGTGACAAAGCCGAATTCACAAATAGGTCAAAACTTCTGAGATAGGGGCAAGCCAAAATTTCTCAATATAAGGTCAAGTTATTCTCTTCAAAATGGTTGTGATTAGTTTTATAAAAAGACCAAGTTTTGTTCTACAATGAGTTAAGGATTTTGCTACAAAAGAGGTTGAATCCAACAAAAGATAGCTTACAAAAAAATCTGATCAAAATACCACTAATAACCCTTAATCTAGAACACGATAGAAACCATAGATAAATTCTTCAACTTTCTTATAGGTTCCTGAGATATGAACCTTCTTCACTCTTCCTCGCACTGAATTGCTCTTATCTTTTTCTTTCTTGCTTGACGAGTTGGTAGTTGAATTGGAGGAAAGCTTATTCTTATTTATATAAGTTAAATCACCCAATTGAATTGACATGTCTATTGGAGGGGGTGGGGGGGGGGGGGGGGGCGACTTTTTAAAGCAGGGCCGACTTGGACAGGGGTTAAAAATGTAGTTTTTTGTCTTAAAAAATAATTTATCCTCAATGGAGAGGATTTAGGTGGCATGTTATAGCTTGTTGGAAATGGATTAAGATGATATTTTATCCTATGCCACTCTCCTCTACAGTTGATCATCCTTTGACATCAATAACAAATGATTTATCAACAATATCCCCCTTTTTTATTGATGGAAACATTCATCATATGCTACTCCCCCTGTTATCGTGCTACTCCCCTTGTCATGATGTTGCTCCCCCTGTCATCATGTTACTCCTCCTGTATTAATGTTATCCCCCTTTGTCCTCAATAGAAAATGGATGCTCTACTGAGATACAATAGAAATGGGCCCCATATTTTCCTTAGTGTTGACATACTCCATTTTGATGTTTTTTTTTGCAACCTATTATTGAATAAAGTCATATTTGATTAGAATATGTTTTGTTTTTTAATGCATGGTTGGATTTTTTAAGAGACTGATTGCACTGGTATTGTTATAGTAGACGGTGATAGGTCGATTTGTTTCTATTTTGACATCCTTCAATGCTTCCTTCACCCATGAAATTTTTGTACAACAAACTGTTGCTACTATATACTTGGCTTCAACTATGGAGAGAGATATAGATGATTGTTTCTTGCTTAGCCAAGTTACAAGACAGTCTCCTGAGAAGAATGCATTCCCACTGGTGCTTTTTCGATCATCAATGCTTCTTGCCCAGTTTGCATCGGTATATGTTATCAAAGTAATATTTGTGTTCTTAAGGTACCATAGTCCAAAATTAGGAGTCCCCTTCAGATATATGAATATTTTTTTTACATCTTGCATGTGCGATTCCTTAAGGGATGACTGAAATCTTGCCACCATTCCTACTCCCTACATGATGTCTGGTCATGAAGTTGTTAGATATAAAATTACTCCAATCATTTATCTATAGAGATTTGCATCTATTGTAGGGGATTAATCATCCTTACTCAGTTTACAACCTGTAATCATAGGTGTGCTTACAACAACGCATTATTCCTTCCAAATTTGCTTAAGTATCTCCTTGAGGTAATTTGGTTGTGTTATGAATATTCTAGCATCAGTTTGAGTTACTTGAAGTCGACGAAAGAAATGCAATTCTCCATTCATTAACATTTCAAATTGTTTTGACATTTCTTGGGAAAATGCGCGACTCATCTCATCATTGTTGCTGCCAAAAATTAGATCATCCACATATACTAGTGTGATTAGCAGACAATGACTATGGTTTCTATTAGTCATGTGTCTCACCAACATTGTAGCCCATTGTCTCGTTGAGAGATGGGGATGTTAGTAAAGGCCTTGCACTAGGACAATGCTAGTTGATATGATGCTATACATATGCGATTACCAATCTGATTCTTCTTATGAGATTCTTCAGTTTTAAAGTGACCATGTACCTGTATGAATACCTCCCTAGTTAAGGAGTGTTGAAAAGTGTAACTAGGTCAGTCATCATGTTGACTATGTAATTATGTATTTATCGAAGAAGAAAAAGATAATAAATGTATTTTGTACTTGCTTCATTGGTTTCATGAGCAAGATTGTATTGTAGGTTAATAGGCTTCTTCTTGATGTCTATATAGGGTTTTGTCTTCCAAATATAAAGGTAATTAAGTGTCACATATATATGAAGGATCTCGTCTTCAGTATATGCTCTATACCTTGTCATGAACCTTGTCACACATCCAAGAAACTGTGGAAGAATGTCTACAATCAGACCTCTCTCAAACAGAAGCCATAAAAATATGTTAAATTTGGCTACCCTACAATTGATAAGTCGACCTTCAAGCCTACTGAAAGGTCGGCCTTAAGACAGAAGTAATAGTCCATATAAATACCTGTTCTACGACCCATTTGAAGACATGTCTTTCAGTTATCCAAGAGACAGTTTTGTGGATTCTTAAAGGGTTTTTCAGTGCGTATTTCTGAGAATGTTTTTCAGGAAGAAATTTAGTACTGGCTGCTTGATATATAATTGTGTTGATGCGCAGATCAATCTGAGCAACAAGTGCAGATATTTGAAGTGTAATAAGTGTGGGTTTCTCCAAGTATAATTGCAGATTTCAGGAAGCAGTTATAGTGTGGCAAGTGCGGATGTGTCACAACCTCTACTTAGGATACCAGAGCAAGAAGAAGTTACCAATATAATAACTACATATTGTTTCATGTTTCCAGAATTGAGAAAAGGGTCTTGAAATATATAAAGGTTAAGGTTGAATGCTACGGTTCAGTACAGTGAATAAAGTGACTATAGGGAGAAAGCATTCTTAAAGAAAACTAAGAGTGAGGAAGGTAAACCTATGATTTAGCTTCCTAAATACAATATAGTTGCAAGTGTATTCAAGGTAAAGACAATTCAGTTCCGATATTTTCCTGAACAATAAGTGAATCTTGAAGACCAAGCTTTCTAGTGCAGAACAGTGCAGATTGTTAAAGAAGAGAAGAATCAAGTTTGAAAGGGCAGTAACAAGGTCTTGGAGACATTCCTAAGTCTAGGGTCTGAGTATGGGTTATGTAACTTGTCATTTAAAGATCTATAAGAAGAATTTTTTGTGGGTTTTCCTCTCCAAGATGGAGAGATTTTTCCCTGGCTCTAGGAGCCTAATTGTGTCTCGTGCATTTTGATAATTGTCTTGATGAAAGCCTAACTAATATACATAAAAGAAGACATAAGTAACTCATGTAAGCTCACAAGTAATTGTCAAGATGAGAATTTGTATTAATCATTAGTCCTCCAAAATCTCAACATGGTATCAAAGCTAAGGTACTGAACTCAAGAGCTCCTTGACAAAGAGACACTCTAGAAAGCAAAAATCAAAGTTTGGGTGAAGAGTCAAATCAGTTTGCAAGGAAGACTCTCAAAATCTTCAAGGGATCATATTTTCAAGAAAATAATATTTCCCATCAAAGATTTTACATTCAAGACAGTGGTAGAACAAGATATCATATTTTGAAGACATCGTTTACCATCAAGGATCCAAGATCACCTAGATTGAAGAATTCTATCTTGGAAGAAGTTCCTAACCTCTTCGTCATAATCAAGGAAGCTACTGAAGGAGAAAGTCACTCTCTCAAGTAAGTATCTATGACTTTATCTAAATCTTTCAAAATGACTTATTGTATAGAGAGCAACAAATTGGTTGGGTTATTAAAATTCAATGCATGGAAGAAAAGGACATATCTAAAGCTAATTGAAAATGAAGTTATGGGCTTCATAGAAGGATCTACAATTCAACCTAAAAAAGAAGACATTATAGCATATATCAAATACATGCAGTGAGACATAAGAGCCCAAAGGATTCTTATAGAATCCATAAAAGACTCTCATTCCCTATGTATCAAATCTAGAATCCTCAAAAGAAATATATGGTAAATTGGTGGAACTGTTCTCGAAAGGTTCTACAAAGGAAATAATATCCCTAAGACAAAAACTATACAAATTGAGAATGTCAAAGGAAGGAATAATTTCATATCTGATGGAGATTTTCGCAATACGAGAACAAATACTGAAGTTGGGAGAAGTATTGTTTGATAGATAAATACTCACTATGGTACAAAATGTCTTACTGAAAGAATGGAGAGATTCCACTTCCAGCATAGATGGGAGAGAAGAATCCATGCCATTCCAAAGTCTAGGTAAGATAGAAGAATCAATATTGAAAGAAGGATCAAGAGAAGAGAATCAAGCCTTTGCTGCCATGTCTGGGAAGAAAGGAAGATTTGGTAAATTTGGTCCTTAGAATAAAAAGAGAAATGTGGACAAAGCATGATGCTTAGGATGTAATGTTCTTGGGCATTATAAACGAAATTTTCCTAAATTTAGAAAGGAAAAGAGGAAAAAGGAAGAAGCCCATGTCTCAGATATAAGAGAAGAACCTGATGCAAATAAATCTAAGAAAGAAAAAGCGAGGGATCTCAACTATGATTAGGATCATCTTCTCCTTTAAATGATTTCTATTGATTGTAAAATAGTATGATAGGAAGCAATGCATATTATAACATCATAATAAAAGAATGGTAGGATCTCTTGGTGTATCAGCTCTGGGGAAAACCTCTCTGATAACAATTCTGATGGAAGGAAGTCATCAAGATCAAGGGTCATCATGGAAACATAATTTCGGGACGTGATGACATATGGATAAAGTAGGTCAAGGGAATGAAGATCTTCATTCTAGTAAATCTGCTACAGGATGAATTAAATGAAAAAGGTATGAGGTATGTATATATTTATATGCTAACACTGGATGATGTTAAGTCATGTCATATGGTTGCAGGTAATAGAATTCCATATCTAGAAGTATGATCTATGAAGGAGGATCTCTCAGTGCACTGACAGATGAAATTAACATAATATATCCTCATGGAATATGAGGTGGTTGTACATGATCGAGGAATTGGAAAATTCGTAAGTTCCTGGAAATAAAGAATGTGCAGAAAGGAAGAGATCATGAAGTGCAGCCATGTCAAGAGGAAATTATCATCCGGAAGCCAATAAGATGTGACTAGGAGATCTCCTGGGAGGATATGTAGACTGTAACAAAATTCTGATAAAGAAGAAGACCCTTGAAAAAACATATCATTAGGAGATGTGTCAATCTGAATAAAGGATGTTGATGCCTACAGGAAGATGTCACGGTGAAATATCATCACTGAAGTAAATTTTGTTTTTAAAAGGCTCAAATGTATATGTTTATCTGGTTGAATTTTTGCAGGGCTGCTAATCATTAGAAATGATGTATGATCCTTGGAGATGATTCGAAGGAAAGCAGCATGGCATAACGGTGTACCAGATAATAAAGACTGATGAATCACTTTTTGATAGTGGACATGAATCGTGACTGAAAGTGATGGATGATCTGTGCCATATGAAGCCAAAAAGTTGAAGATTCCTAAATATCGAAATCCATGACATCGAGGGGAGGAATTCTTCATGAGTAACTGGATTGCTGCTACAGGACCCTGGTTGAAAGGGAGTCTGGTGGTAAGTTTCTTGCTTGGAAGAAACTTGAAGTATGTCCTTCCTGTGTTGAGAGGGAGTGACATATGTGATTCTCTAATACATGTGTCATGCACTAGACCAGTACTAACAACCGTAAGTCTTAGTGAAGGCCATGTGGAGAGAATGGATAGACACAAAATTTTGGTCTTCACGTGGAAGACATAATGGAGGATTGGGTAATCATCTAGAATTCGATACTCTTTGAAAGATAGGGCATTCAAGATAAGAGTAGTTGAGGACTGATATTCTTTGAGGGCTGGCTACCTAAGAGAAGAATAGTCCAAGAAGGTCATATCTTGGGAACACCTAGGTGGAGTATGTACCTTGGAGAGACAATGACTATGGTGTCTATTAGTCATGTGTCTCGCCATCATTGTAGCCCATTGTCTCGTTGAGAGATGGGGCTGTTAGTCAAGGCCTTTCACTAGGACAATGCTAGTTTATATGATGCTATACATATGCGATTACCAATCCAATTCTTCTTATGAGATTCTTCAGTTTTAAAGTGACCATGTACCTGTATGAATACCTCCCTAGTTAAGAGGGAGTGTTGAAAAGTGTAACTAGGTCGGTCTTCAAGTTGACTATGTAATTATGTATTTATAGAAGAAGACAAAGATAATAAAATGTATTTTGTACTTGCTTCATGGGTTTCAAGAGCAAGATTGTATTGTGGGTTAATATACTTCTTCTTGATGTCTATCTAGGGTTTTATCCTCTAAATATAAAGGTAATTAAGTGTCACATATATATGAAGGATCTAGTCTTCAGTATATGCTCCAGATCTTGTCATGAACCTTGTCACACATCCAAGAAACTGTGGAAGAATGTCTACAACCATACCTCTCTCAAACAGAAGCCATAATAATATGTTAAAGTTGGCTACCCTACAATTGATAAGTCGATCTTCAAGCCTACTGACAGGTCGGCCTAAAGACAGAAGTAATAGTCCATATAAATACCTATTCTGCGGCTCATTTGAAGACATGTTTTTCGGTTATCCAAGAGACATATTTGCAGATTCTTAAAGGGTGTTTCAGTGTGGATTTCTAAGAAGGTTTTTTAGCAAGAAGTTTGAAGAAATTTAGTACTGGCTACTTGATATATAATTGTGTTGCTATGCGGATCAATCTGAGCAACAAGTGTGGATATCTGAAGTGTAATAAGTGATGGTTTCTCCAAGTATAATTGCGGATTTCAGGAAGCAGTTATAGTGTGGCAAGTGCGGATGTGTCATAGCCTCTACTTCGGATACCAGAGCAAGAAAAAGTTACCGATATAATAACTACATACTGTTTCATGTTTCCAGAATTGAGCAAAGGGTCCTGAAATATATAAAGGTTAAGGTTGAAGTCTACGGTTCAGTACAATGAAGACAATGAATATAAGGAGAAATCATTCTTAAAGAAGACTAAGAGTGAGGAAGGTAAATATGTGATTTAACTTCCTAAATACAATACAGTTGCAAGTGTATGCAAGGTAAAGACATTCAATTCCGATATTTGCCTGAAATAAGTGAATCTTGAAGACCGAGCTTTCTAGTGCAGAACAATGCAGATTGTTAAAGAAGAGAAGAATCAAGTTTGAAAGGGCAGTCACAAGGTCTTGGAGACATTCCTAAATCTAGGGTATGAGTCTGGGTCATGGTACTTGTCATTTGAATATCTATAAGAATAATTCTTTGCGGGTTTTCCTCTCTAAGAGGGAGAGGTTTTGCCCTGGCTCTAGGAGCCTAATTATGTCTCGTGCAATTTGATAATTGACTTGATGAAAGAATAACTAAGCTAAAGAAAAGAAGACATAAGTAACTCATGTAAGCTCACAAGTAATTATCAAGAAGAGAATTTGTATTAATCATCAGTCTTCCAAATTCTCAACAATATGGAGTTTTATCACTATGTACCCAGAGTTGAGCTTTATCCATGATATAGATTGTTGCCCCAATTGCCTCCTTCCATAATTTAGTCGGTAAATCAACTTCCAACAACATTGTTCTTGTAGTCTCTTTCATAGATCTATTATTTATTTCCAATACTCCATTTTTTTGTGGAGTCCTAGCAACAAAAATTTTCCTCTCGATTCCACATTTTTCACAGAATTCATTGAATTCTCTTGAGGTAAACTCTCCACCTCTATTTTTTCTTAAACATTTGATCTTCAACTACTTTCATTTTCAACTGTTGCTTTGAAATTTTTAAAACAATCTAGTGCTTATGACTTACATTAGAGGAAATTTCAGACTAAAAGTGTCCTCCTAAGGAAAAATAATAAAATAATAGTTAAAATAATAAAATAAGAGTTATGAATTTTGGAGGGAAAAGAAGCAAAATAATTTTTTAAATTTTATTTTTAGCTTATCTCCTTATAGGTTTACTAAAATTTCAAGTGTAGATACTCATTGGATGTGTAATGAGTACCCATTATGCATACTTTTGAGAAGATCCACATTGATAAAAATTGGAGATACATTAAAAAACGCGTTCAACGCACTTTTTTAATGTATCTTCAATTTTTATCAATGTGGGTCTTCTCAAATGTATGCATAATCGGTACTTATTGAATGTGGAATTTAATTTCGCATCCAAAGAGTGTCTACACTTGAAATTTGAGTAAACCTATAAGGAGATAAGCCAAAAATACAATTTAAAAAAGTAGTTTTTCTTCTTTTCCCTCCAAAATATTTACATGTACCTCTTTTAAATTTAAAGGATTTTGATTGGTTTACATATTATGACATGGAAATTATGTGAAAATTTCATGGGCACATTTAGGCTAAAATTTACTCTAATGTATCTTATGAATAAACCCACATCATTCTAGTATAATCATCTATAAATAATATAAGGTACCTTTCTCCTTGTAGAGATGGAGTTTTGGTTGGACTAAAAAAATCAACACGAACAATTTCCAAAGGCATTGATGTTGATCTTCCTTGGATTTGAATTTGGTCTCGGTTTGCTTTCCATGTTGACATGGTACACAAACAACATTTGTTGGCTTTGAGATTCTAGGGATATATCTTATTGCTTGAGTTTTGCTAATCTTCACCAAGCTCTCAAAGCTTAGGTGTCCTAAACGCTTGTGCCACAGCTTGTTTTCATTTGATTGACTCATGTAACATCTTTCTTCTTGAATTTCACTGAGAATGTATACATTATTTGTTGTTCTTACTCATTTTACTACTAGTTTTCTTGTGGATGACCTCCTTATCTCGCAATCTTTGGCATGAAAAATGAGTCCATGTCCTTGATCACATATTTGGCTGACACTCAGAAAATTATACTTGAGCACTTCAACATAAAGTGAATTTTGTGATTTTCCCTTGCTATTGATGAGACTCATTGTGCCTTTTCGATCAATTTTAGCAGATCCATTGTCTCCAAAGGTCACATTTCCATCATTTTCTAGCCTTAGTGAGATGAAATTTTCTAGCCACTTATCATGTGCTTAAAACATCCACTAGATCTACAAACCATAGATTTTTCTTTTTTTGAGCATATAAGGCTAGGTTGCACTTCTCAGAGGTAGATTCTTCGGTCTTATTTCTCCATATTATTTCTTTTGGCTTTAATGGGCAATTTTGTGCTTCATGACCTGGATTGTTACATTTACTACATTATAGACTATAATTTGAAGGAGGGGCAAAAAAATTATAATTCTTGACTTGATTTTTCCTCTTGATGTCAAAATTATTGTTTTGATGACTAGTCGTATATGCCTTCCAATGTTTTGTTTGATGACCAAAATTTTTACAATATAAACATTTTCCAAGAAAAATAGTTTGATACATGTTGGTGTAGTCTTACCTTGATGGGATATTCCTTTCGTTGAGGGACTGCTTCTCATTTCTTGAATTTTTTTCAAATTATTGAGACAAGGTCCTTTAACAACATCAGTAAAACTTCTAGGTATTTATTCATGATGACCATTTGTGTCTTCTTGAGACTTGGAGGATTCTCCTGTATAGCCAAGTCTAGATTTATTATGTGGTGGCCTTTAGATGCTAAGTATGTTTTCCAAGTTTTAGGAACTCTTCAAATTCTTGTTGGCATTGTCCAAATCTCTTTTTAAAGATACTATTTCTGCCTAAAATTTTACACAAATATCTTCATTTTCATTTAGTTTATTTCTCAATACTTCTTATATTCTTTTAGCTTCTTCCTTCTCAATTTTTAGAGAGATGATATCCTGAGATAACTTTACATTCTTTTTCATGAGCCTCTCGTTTTCTTTTATACGCTAGTCAATAACTCTTCCATATTACCATCTACTTATTCTGGACTTCCATCTTCTTTTGTATTATCTATTTCATTTGTGAAGGCCATGAGCAATACTTCACTGCTTCCACCATATTCTTCTTCTTCATCAAAGTCATCGTTGTCTTGCTCGGTGAAGAAATTATTTTTTCTTGAGCCTTTCCTCTTGAAGGTTCTTCTCTTAGGTTCATCTTCACCATCATTGTCATATTTAAAAGGAAAATTTGTTGCATAATGTCATATTTTACCACATTTAAAGAAAATGAGAGGTAACTTACCTTTGAGTTTGGATCCTTTCTTCAAATTCCTAAAACATTGTGCAATTTTAGTATCATAATCATTGTTGTTGCAATCACAATTATTTCCCTTTCTTGATGCCTTGAATGCAACTTCCTTATGAGTTAAATTTCCTAACCTCATCTCATATGCTATGATAATTCCATGAAGTTCATCCATTAATAAAGAGTCCAAATATTTTAGCTCTTCTATGGCACAAACCTTGGCATCAAAATGATCTGGAAGGGATCTCAAGACCTTTTCAATGGTCATATTTTCATTAATTTTTTCACCTAGATATTTGAGAGAGTTGGATACCTCATCTATATACAGAAATTAAGTAGCAATATCTTCTTCATCATTCATATTGAGACTTTCAAACTTCCTTCTAAAGGTTTGAGTATTTTCCTTTTTGACCTTATGATCTCCTTCATAAATACTGATGATATTGTCCCACATATCTTTAGCTATTTCAATACCCATAAATTTGGTGAATTCTAATCTGGCAAACCACCCACTATAGAATTCAAAGCCTTAGCATTTTCCACATATTATTTCTTTCGATTTAGGTTTGTTGGTAAAGGAGATGGGATTTTGTATCCATCTGTGATAGATTGCCAAAGCTCAACTCCAAGGGACATTAAGTAGTACTTCATTCTAACCTTCCAAAAGGAAAAATGTGTTCCATCAAATTGGGGGACCTTAGCATCATTACTGGCCATTATGATTATAAAATCCTTCTTCTATTTGTCAGGCTAATCTTGAAGAAGTTGGCTCTAATACTAATTGTTGGAAACACTAATAGTGGGGTGAATCAATATTTATTTTAATTGTTATATTACACCAGTTAAGTTTTTTATCACAAGTTACACCAGAACACAATACATAGAATAAAAATAATTTTATCAATAAATATAACGAAGACTCTAATCCTATATTACAAAAATCCAAGCTCCAACCTGTACAACGAAATTTCTAACTTCTTCAAGGCTCTAATATTAAATTAGGACTCCAATCCTCAAACACAAATCTAGGCACCAACCTGGTCTTAATGAGGACACCAATCCTCTTAGGCTCCAACTAAACAAACTCTTCCAATTTAATTCAAAATTTTACTCCAATACTACTTCAAGATGTCATCCAAAAAAATCTTCAAAGTCTGATCCAAAAATGCTTCAAAGGTTTCTCAAGAAGTCTTCAAGATATGCTTCAAAATTATTTCCAAGATTTTCTTCAAATATGCTTCAAAACTTGCTCAAGGATGCCTTAATTATTTTCTAAGTTCTGCACTAAATCATTCAAATAATTCTTCCAAAGTCTACTACACAAAGACGCCTTCAAGTCTACTTCAACAAGTCAAAAATTTCTATCCAAAAATGCCTTCGAGTCTGCTCCAACAAATGGTCAATAAATCTCCAACAATGATGCTACAATAAATATTCTAGTTCTATTCAAAGTCTACTCCAAATTATGTTCAAATTCTCTCGAAGAGAGGATCCAAAGTTTGCTCAAAATGGTTCTTCAAGAAATTCCAAGTCTGCTCCAAAAGTGGTTGTCACATGATCATAAGGTAATAAGGTTGAAGATGTGATCTATTCTCAGGTTCAATTGAGACCTAGTTTGAGCCTATAGAGGCAAAATCTAGAGGTAATATAGGCCTAAAATATTCCCGAAACAATGCCAAAATTGTTCCCAATACTAGCATGATGCAATCCTGAAACAAGGTTGAGATTCCTGAGGATAGGACAAATCTTTTGTGACAAGGCCGAATTCATAAATAGGTCAAAATTTCTGAGATAGGGGATGGCTGAAATTCCTCAATAAAAGGTTGGTTTTTTCTCTTCAAAAGGGTTGTGATTAATTATATAACAAATTATTTCTCAACACACCAGAGGTGTTACAACAATGGTGTCGTTGCAGCATAACAACAAGTCAATGTTGCAGCAAAAGGTGTTACAAAAATGGTGTCACAACAACGTAACATAATGTTGTGTTTCAACATAGGTCTTATAACAACATAACAATATTAAAATGTTGTATCATGGTTATTTCATCTCCTAAGATACTAAGTGAAATCAATAAATGTGAATAGTTCTTCACTAAGGATGCTCCTACATGATACACCTAACTAAGGATGCTCCTAACACATGTGGATGCGACTATAATTGCAACAATGAAGGAAGGCCCTCATTAGCATGCCAACTCTTCTTAAGAAAACCATGATGCATCCTCAGAAACTATATTCCTCCACTTGAACAAATAGTCATAATACTCCACTCATCCAGGGTACCTCTTTCATAATTTGTTTCTCCTTCATGAAAATCATACAAAACAACATTGAATATAAGGGAACTATCAAATTCCTCAAGTAAATTCAACTTATAAGCATTATCAAAAATATTTTTCAGGACTCGACATGGTCCAATTTTCTTATACTTGAACTTACTATATGTACCTCTAGGAAATATTTTTTTCTTTAATTGTTCCATCATGGGGTCCTTTTCTTGAAAATCAAGTTTGTCTCCTTCGCAAATTTTACCCTTGCTTATATCCAACATTACCCTCTTGCAACTTTTGTTTGACCTTATCATGCATTTCCTACATGTCCTTTTCAAATTCACTTGCATCAAAACTCCTTTTATCTTAAAAAATTAGAAAGTTAACCAAATATGCAACTCTCATTGGTGACCTAACATAAATAATATGAAATGGACTCTTTCCAAAATAGCTATTGATTGAATCGTTGTAAGCGAATTTAGGTTGTGTCAAAACCAAATCCCATTATCCTAGCTTTTCTCCACTAAAAATCCTCAACAAATTCCCATGAATTTGATTAAATGCCTCAGTTTTTCAATTCATTTGTGGATGGTATGCGGAATAGTGCAACAACTTGGAAGCCATTTTTTTTCCAAAGTACCCTCCAAAAATGTAAATAATCTAGTATATTTATCTGAAGTGATACTCCTTCATAATCCATATAATCTAATAATTTCACAAAAAAACAAAACATCCACTTCAATAATATTATTGGTTTTCTATGTTCTAGGCAGTCCCAAAATGATGTCCATACTTTCCTCTTCACAAGATCTCTACAGCACTGGCAAAAGAGTGGACAACCATATGTTCTGACTACTTTAGTTTTCCAAATAACACATCCTATAACACTCAACAAATTTCTTAACATTATTGTTGACGATGGGTCGAAAGTATTCTCCTTCACTAATGTTGTGGCCTTTTCAACACCAAAATGTCCACCCAAACCTTCATTATGCAATTCCTTCACAAGAATCAAGAGTAAAAAGCTTCGCAAGATACACAAAATTTGATTCGTAAACAAGGATCATTCTTGGATGTGGATATCCAAATACAAAGTTCTATCAATACTGCAAGGTTCCTTGCATGCCTTCTAGGCATATATAAAAATTCCATCCTCTTCATACAACTCTTTCATACATTCCAATCCCACAACTTCAATAGAGAAGGTCTTCAACAACATTATCCTATGACTTAACACATCTACAAAGTTAATTGATTTTCTAGAGCTATGTTTCAAAACCAACATGTAACTTTGAAAAAAATGTATCCATTTGGAATGCTTCTAATTAATCTTACCTTGATTGTTGATCATAAACAAAGTACTTATTCTTAGCATCACTTAACGTCTCGCTAAATAATGCAATTGGTCTTCCTTCTTGACGTAAAATTGCACCAATTGTTGAATCACTCATACCACAATCCACTTGAAACACCTTATTAATATCTAGAAGTGCAAAAACTGGTTATTCAAGTACCTCATTCAAGTTTACAAATGATTTCATGGCTCACGTTGTCCATTGGAAATTTCCTTTTTGCATACATTATGTAAGTGGTGCACAAATATTGTTAAAATTTTGGATGAATTTGATGTAAAAGCTTTCTAAACCATTAAATTTTCTCACATCAAATAAACAATTAGGTGTTGGTGGATCCAAAATGGACTTATGTTTTCAGGATCCATCTTCAGTGCTTCCATGGAAGATACAAATCCCAAGTACACTAAATCCTATAGAAACGTGCACTTCTTAAAATTTATTAGTAGTTTCTCTTCCCTTAACCATTGTAACACCTTCCTCACATGCTCCATGTGTTCTTCCTTGGTCCTACTAAACATCAAAATGTCATCAAGGTATACAACAACAATATTTCCCAAAAAAGGTTTCAGGACTTCATTCATAAGTCTCATGAATGTTCTAGGAGCACTGGTTAACCCAAACGGCATAAACAACCATTTAAGCAATCCATCCTTTGTCTTAAATATTTCCTTCCATTCATTACCTTCCCTTATTTGAACCTCATGATATCCACTCTTCAAATCGATCTTTGAAATGTATTTGGCCCCATTCAAACATCTATGAGGTCATCCACTCTAGGTAATGGAAACCTGTACTTGACAGTGATCTTATTAATATCCCATGAATCTGTACACATTCACCATTCACCTCCTTTCTTGGGTGCTAATGCTAGTAGTGCAACACAGGGACTTAAGCTCTATGATCAATCTTCTATCAAGAAACTCTTATAATTTACTTCTTCACTTTCTACTTAAGTCATTCAATAAGGAGCTTTGTTAGGTAGACTTGACCCTGGTATCAAGTCAATCTAATGTGGTAGAGTTCTCATGGGAGGTAATCTTGCTAGAAAATCATCTAAAATAGTCTCCTCAATTTCTTCAACAATGATTAAATCTCTGATGGTATACATTTTTTTCTCACCTTCTTGTACTTGTTTTGGAATTATGGCCATACAAAAATGAACCTTCTTTTGTTCCTTAAAAAATTCCTTAGTTGAACACAACATAATTCGGCTACTACTACTCACATCTTGACAACAACCGCTTCCCGTTATTTTTGGTGTGCTTTCTAGCATTGGTTCTAACTTGTATCATTGTCTAGTCTTCATGTATTCATAAGTATTCTTCATGCCATCATAGAAAACATTACTGTCAAATAACCATGGTCTTCCAAGCAATGCTTGGCATGCATCCTTATCTACTACATCACATAAGACATGTTCACACGAAAGCTTCCAATATGAAAATTTAATAAGAATTGATCTGTAATGGTCATTTGGTGTCCAATTTGTAACCATGAAACCCAGTATGGATTGGGATGGGGAAAGCATTTTAACTTTAACTTCTCTATGACCTCCATGGATACCAAATTTTATGTACTTCCACCATCTATGACTAGATTACAGCATGTTCCTTAAACCTTACATTTAGTCTTGAAAACCTTCTCTTAATTAAAGTTCGACTACTATATTTCTTTTAGGTTTAAGCAACACACTTTGAAACATAAAATTCTATCCTTGTTTTTGTTGAAGACCATTACATCTTTTCCAATAGTAGTTGCCTCACCTTCATGTGTAACCTATGTTCGAGCTTCAACTCTTCTTACATTATTATTTTCTAGACATTCAAATACCTTATGCCCCTCTACCCCGCATTTGTATCAAGTAATAATGTACTTACATTTTCCTCTTCTAAATCCTTTATCTCTTCAACTGCCATTTCCTATATTTCCTTCGATAATAATAGAGTCATTTTCCTTCTCATTTCCTCTAGTAGTAATCTCTCTTTGTCTCTTCCTTTGGGTCATTTTCCTCAAAAATTTTGTTGTCTTTCTGCTATTATTCTCTAAAACAAACTTTAATGCAACTTGTTAGGCTTTATCCACATTCCAAAAGAAATGTGTGCTCATTTCATATTGAATCTAATACATTGAACCACTCACACCCCTTGCAAATCTTTGACATTATAGTTCTCTAATCCCTGACTTGAGTGAAAGTTTGAAAAATTCCTTAGTGTACTCCTTGAAAATCAACTCTTTCTGTCTTAATTATGTACTTGTTTACACAAACTCTATTGGTAATTAGCATGTAGGAATTTCTCCTTGGTTTTTCTCACCATCTTTATCCATATTCTAATCTTCTCTTGTCATTTTTCAACCCTGTTCTTTTGTAACATATCCTACCAAAATGCATCATGTCCCTTTAAATTTTGAATGTGATTGGGGTCCTATACATTCTCGTACCCAAAGTACTTTTTGAGCTCTCCTATCCAATAAATGAGAGTCTCAACCTTTAATTTGTGATCATAGCATGAAACTTCCACTTTTGTGCTACCTCTTCCTTTCAGAAATGATATTAAATGTACTACTCATTCTACTTCATCAACATCTATCTCTTCTTTAATTTCATCTCCTAACCCGGAGTTTGCTTCAACATTCCCAAGTCTCCTATTTTCCAAATCTTCTATTCTCCTTAAATTCCTACAATTCTTTTTTTTTGTCACATCTTCGTGTCGCTCCTCTATGCGGCAACATTCCTACAAGATTTTTAGTGACCCTCAACCTAACTAACATTCACAAGCCTTATCTGAACTTGGATTCTCATAACTTTCCCTCCAACAATTTTGATGAAAAACCCCTCACAGGTCTAACCACAACCACACATTACAAAATCACGAACAAGGAAACCAATATCAAGAGCTTAAATGAGCTCTAATACCACCTAATGCAGAGATTACTTGTATCCTTGTACACAACCAATATAGGAATCTAGTCTCTGCCCACAAAGTGTACAACTACTTGTATGCTAGCATAACAGAAATTAAAACTAAAACATACAGTGAGGAAAATCATAAATTTTGACAAGAAACAAGATAAGGACAAGAATACATTTTCATTCCTCATTCACGTAAACAACAAATTCTCTTAGAATTGGTGTACAATTATATTTTTCATGATGGCTCAACATATGCATCGTCTATTCCACACCATAATTAAATAGCTATTCATCTTATCCTCTGTTCCAGACTCCAGTTGTTCATTTTCTCCTTTGTTCCAAACTCCAGTTATTCACCTTCTCCTCTATTCCATCCTCCTTTTTTAGTTTCACAAACTCTTATATGTTTTTATCTCTCGAGCTCTTCTAATTTGTGCTCATTAGCTCTTCTCCATACTCCCCTTTTCTTATGTTTTCTCCATGCCCCTAACAATGGTTAGAAGGTTGAACTTGTTGATCAGTGGTTGTCATTGATGTCAACCC
Organism: Pinus albicaulis; assembly: GCA_034641835.2. Lineage (NCBI taxonomy): Eukaryota > Viridiplantae > Streptophyta > Pinopsida > Pinales > Pinaceae > Pinus > Pinus albicaulis. The sequence goes on along the minus strand of CM076579.1, from coordinate 416,281,270 downwards.
AAGCAGCACCAGGGGCTACCCCGATATTGCATGGAATTTTGACTTGAAAAATTACTCTAGTCCGAGTCAAGGATATTTTGGATGGTTTCTACTTGTCAAGATGTTTTCGTTGATATATGGCACGCCACGTAATTCTTCACGGTTTGAGAGATTTTCGTTTTTGAAGTTAGTAATCCATTTAGTCGGCTAAAACCCCATGGGGTTGTAGCATGACACTAATCATTGGTTGTGGTCATTGAATATTCAATAATTAATAATTTTTTAAACTCCTAAAATCCATCCAAAGTTCACTTGTTGAGGACCCTCTCAACCTGAGCATTTATATAAATTGTGACCCTCATATCCTCTTGATGCAGGGATTTCGTTACGTAAAACATGTCATCATGGCATTATCGCTATAACTTTTTTTCTGTGAAGCTTTAGATGCTAAAAAAAAACCCATTTGAGCTAAAATCCTGATGAAGTGCATGACCGGATTTCAGATATTGGTTAGCTATATTTTCGGAGATATGTTTAGAGGAAGTTAGGGTTTTTACAAGCTCTCGAATTTCATGTCAAACATGTGACCTTGGGAAAATCATCATCACTTTCTCTCTGAGCATTCAAATTTCGTAAAAAGTGACAGAAAGAGGATGGGTTGTAGTTTGTTGGATATCGTTTTCAGGACCAAAGGTTGAAACAATGACACATGGCACTTCGTACAAGTTCGCTCTATTGAACCAGTCTATAATCAGGTCATCGTAGGAGACTGGGCATAGCTATTTCTTGAATAATCCAATATTGATCAAACCTATGGGGTTGGAAAGAGGGCTCAAAGGGCTACCAAAAGACACAATTTCAGACCTTGGAGATCTGAAATTACATAGATACAGTAGATTCAATACCAAGCTTCTAGAAGGCAAGAAAAAATATGCATTCAAGGATCACTACAATAAGGACAATACATCAACAGTCAAGGGTAAGTCTGCTACAATAAGGTATGTATGATTAGTGTTGAATTTTAATTTGAATATCATCTCTGACATGTGTTTTTGTAGGAAAGTGTTCATAAATGTTGAACGTATTTACATTTGAAGTTTGAATATTTCTCTGACATATGGTTTGCAGGACAGTATAAGTATTTTGTTTGTATATTGGTTTGGGTCTTGTTCATTAATGCATATGCAGGAAGGAGGACACAATACGAAAACTCAGACACATACTAGAAGGACAATGTAACGCCAAACTACCATTACTTGAAGCAAGCACAACAATACCTCAACATGTGATAGTGTTCAAAGAAGTAGTGTCAAGTCAAGTATCAGGTCGTGTCAAAAGTCTGTATTGTAAAAATCATCATTGTAAAATTTTAAAAGAGTCATTGTTGTAAAAGAGTCAATCTTCCTAAAGTTGGAGATACATTGTTAGGAGGTATAAGTGTCATTGTTGGATAATGTTATGGTAGGTTTGAAGGTCATATTGTGATTGGGTGATTGGTCTAGTTCAAGAAAATCATTGTGAATCATATTGTATCGTGGATCATTGTCCCTGGTAACGAAGTCCACACTCTTGTCTTATTTCTGATCATTATAGGGTGGCAGGGATGTACTAGTTTGGTGCATGAAGTCACCTACAGGTTTGAGCCTGTGAACACTTTAAGGTGGTAGGTCGGTCTAGGATGTCAGGGTATCCATTCAGTTGACTACTGAAGAAACCAAGGCGTTGGGGCGTCCTTCCAGTGGGAACTGGAGAATAATGCTTTCTATCATTTCTAGGAAGTTGTACCTTTCATTTCAGTTGGGGCTGAATATTAAAGAATTTATTAGAAAAGCGTTTGGTGGTTTTTGACTTGGAGGGGGTTTTCCACCTATAATTCATGTGCCTATTGTGTTCCGTTGTCTACTGTTGTTACTGGATAAACATAAAGAATAATTGAAGATTAACTAATGCTCTGAAAATATTTAAATGTGCTAATTGATAATAAATACTGATTCACCCCCCCCGCTCTCAGTATTTCCAACAAGACTATCATAGTAGTTCAACTTCCTCAAACGTATCCTAGTCTAGTAAAAAATTCACGATGGTTCGACTCCATGGGTAATAATTACTTCTCTATCTCATTCCCTAACTAATCATTACTTCTTTGTACAAGTAGTTCATTGGTTCACCACAAAGCCGCTTGAGACACGTCGGATCACTGCAAGTCATGATTTGCAGTATTACAGTGAAGTTGCAACATATAAACAAGATCAAGTTTGGAGAAACATAATCGCAAGGTGGTGTTGTAACATAGGTTTCATAGCAATATAATAATAAGTAGTGTTGCAGTAGAGGTGTTGCAACAATGTAAAAATAAGGAAGTGCTACATTAGAGGTTTTGTAGCAACAATGACATAGCAACGTCATAGCAAAATGGTGTTATAACAATGATGTCACGGCAATGTAATAGAAAGGTGATTTTGTAGCAAAGGTCGTGCAACAACAATGTTGCAATGTAATAGAAAAATATGTCACATCACACTTATTTCATCCCCTAAGCTACTAGCTGAAACCAATTGATGTGAATTTCTTTTGGTCAAGAATCATTCCTGCATTAACCACTCTTTCACAGTAACATTTTCTTACATCCTCCAAGCTCTCTTCTTTGTCTCACATCTATTACCTTCTATCACCCACAAATACTCCACTCTTAAATCCCACAAGTGTTAATTTGGAAGATTAGGGAGAAATTCCCTTCATTGGAAAACCTTCCTCATCAAGAAATACCCCTCCTAGCCCCTGGAAGAATTTAATTTGGTCAAGGAAAAATTTAATTTTTAAGGTGAAACCCACATGTGCACAAAAGTACAAATCAGCTTGGGCAAGCTAATTCAAACTCCTAAAACTCATAAATAGAGCATATGTCACGTCACCTTGGTGCATCACATCAAGCATCTCTCTTATCTTGATTGGTTCGACTTGATCTGAAATTGCAGGGGTCTGAGCTCACACGTGAAAAGAGGAAGAAGACATTTATGTGTTGTGTATACTTTTCTTATTAGAGCACCTATGATCATTGTTGACTCTTGGGGTTTTGGACTTGTTTGAATTTTTTTTGACTTGGGTTTTTGGATTAGTTTTGGAGGTTGAATTCAGAGGCAAGGAGTGTGAAAGTTTTTGGGAACTTTGACCTTGGTTGACTGTAGATATGAAGTTTCCATTTGACCGCAAGGTTGACCTTGAAGTTGACCAATTAATGAAGCACATTTTGGGACTATTTTGACCATGTTTGAATGAGCTAAAGAGGCTGATTTTTCTGTTGTCAAGACCGAATTGTTTGGAGGCACTTTGACAGTTAAACGTTGACTGGTTAGGTCATCTTTAATTGTTGTTGAATTTGACCAAAAATTGCAGACTTTGAATCTAGACTAGATTTTACTTTTGTGTTCATCTCTCATTGGATATTGGTTAGTTAAATTGGATAGTCAAAGTTGTTGAATTTTCACTGATTGTTGATGAATTGGAACATTGTATCTCTCTGTTGAACATTTGACGACAATCTAATAAAAGAAGAATTTTGAAAGGGTTTTCCCCGTTGCAGGGTTTTTCCCTGGTCTTTGACCAAATTTTGTGTCTATCTTGTTCTTGTCCTTGGTTGTCTTCTATTGCATTTGAATTATTGTTCTATCTACAACTTACTATCATTTGAAGATTAAACTTTTTGAAAAATGATTGCTAGTTAAAGAAGAATTGAACTAAGTGATTGTGCTAAGCATTGAACACTAGAATATTAACAAGTACCATCATATTTCTATGAAAAATCTTGATTAACCAACCTTGTACCACTCATTCCAATATATTAGCTATCCATCCTCTATTAAATAATGGTTAGATAGATTAGGCAACTAGAATAGAAAATCTCATCATTGTAAGAAGTGACCATCACAAAAAGGTCAACACATGGACACCCATTAATCCATGGGAGGATGAACTTGACCTGAATATGTTTAAGAACACATGATGATATTTAACATCTTTGCAGTCATAATTTCATGCTATTGAAGTACAATATCAAATTTCATGTTCCCACCTCCATGAGAAAACAATCCTTTGCCATGTTGACACTAAAAAAAATGTCTTCATGTTGGATCCAAACAAAGGAACATCCACTCTTATAGGAGAATTGAATATCACAAAATTTTCCAAATTAAAATCAAGCAATCCCGTTAAGGAAACACAAAGAAAAGGATTTTAAAAATTGGAAAGTTCATGTAGTGGAGCCCTACCTTAAGTCAACCTCTTTAAGGTTCCAATAAGATCTTTATGAACAAACTTGTGAAGTTGTCATGGGCTCACACCTATCACTAATTGTAGCTAATCTATTTGTGGAGAAATTTGAATAGAAAACACTAGTCTACCCAATGACAACCAAATTGGTAGATAAAGTATGTGGAAAATACTAATGTAAAATGGGACCATTGGACAAGTCAGATTCAATAAAACTCACAATAGTCAAGATCGAAATAGTCAATCAGATTCAATAAAACTCACAATTGTTGGAAATATTGTCATTGATGGCAGGTAATATGTACAGTGAAGGCAGAGGCAGAGTTCGAGCAGCACATATAGAGGCAGAGCCGTTATCACAAACAGAGGCAGAGCCGTTGACTTGCATACATTGTGTATGGCGGATATATGGATTTAATTTATGTGCGAATGTATATCTGCTCTGCTTGAATTAGTTTGTGTGAATATGTGCATGCGTCCTGGTGGAGAATAATCGGAACCACGAGTGAAAGGCGGAGGAACCTGAGCGCAACGGAATAGGGCGTTGATGAACAGAACCTTGGAAGCACAGAGTAATGGAGCTGTGCGTTATACATATGGTAGGACCGTGTTGAAATGTCAGGGAACAAGGGCCACTTATAAAGGAGCGGAACACACAAAGCACGAGAACAAGGCGAGCAGGAAACACTGGAATAGGGAATCGCGTAGAAGGAAAAATAACGGCGGTTTAGAGAGTGAACGATTGGGTTTCATCGCACCACATCGTCCTTGGCCCAGTGTTTGAAGGGTTGCGAGTGATTCCATAAGCGACGCGTGTCCCCGGCAGAGCATTGCAAAACCGCCATCCCTTTGCGCATGCATCGCCAATTAACTATACGACCAAAGACTGATCTGATAATGATACATCTTAGTTGATTTGGGCTCAATATCTAACGGTGATCGCTCTGAGGTTGCGAATTTTGAGAAGCTGATGCGATTGTATGCATTCCGCGATTGTATTGTAGGGCCGGGGCGGAGATCTATGTAATGAATTCGGTTTATTAATGTCAGTCGACATATTGTAACCTTAGCATACGGTCCGATGGAAAATATTAAAAGAGTTTAATTAAGGTTGAGAATGTCATTCCAGAAGTCTGTAATTCCGGAGGCCTCGTATATTGGTTCAAAGGTGAGTCATCAACCCCCGCGGAATTTAAAATTTATATTACATGGGCGCATGGATTTATCGAAGGTACGATTCGGTTGTGTTGACCCCACGTTGGCAATGTGTTGTGTGTGTGGGCCCAAATCAAATATATATTAAGGTTTACAAGTTAATAATGTATGTGCAAATCGTTGTATTGGCAAAGATAAATACAGTTGTAAAGTTAGGGCCATATGAAATATATGTGGTGTTAACAATATCAGGATGCTCTAACGTCGAACGGAGGTGTGGCCATATATTTATATATATTAAGGTTGCGAGTTAATAAAAGGATGCCGAGTATTGTTGGACTTTGTTATAACGTTTCCGGTAATTAAAGAACGCCGAATATATGTATTGATATAGAGCGCGCACACACACACACACACACACACACACACACACACACACACACACACACAGATATATATATATATATATGGGGGTGCATATGTATACGGAAGAGACAGTCGGGCTACAACTATAGAGGAATGTTGAATTAATATCTCAATTCTTTGAATTAAGATATTAAATAGTCCAAACTTATTCGGTTGAACTTGCCAGCGTAGAATAAGAGAAGTGTGAGATTTCCAGAATTGTGAAGTGAAAATCTAAATATAGTTGTATCACGCATAGAAATTCGGTGTATGCACTTTATATGCCAAAGATAAGGGATGAAAATGTGGGACTAACAGAGGTAAACAAATAATGTAAGAACTGAAAAAGTCACAGGGAATGTTTGCAACCATGATGAACAGAAATATACAGAGCAGTCACTCAACAGCAGCAGAAAAGACAAATCTAGTAAAGCCAAAGTTCAGGAAACGAGCTGAGTGATATTGAAATTTTTAACTGAAAATGTAAATATTTTTGTTGTTTATATTGTTTGTGATGCAAAGGCAAGTATCCTAGGAAAATAAAATCCCACTGTAGCATGGAAATTTGTACATATTGTTATAATTTTAAAATTGAGTTGGATAAAGGAATAAGAAGACAGAAGCCAAAGAGTCATGAATGTTCACTCCAAATTCCTTGTGAAATACAAACAGTCATGTGAGAATCTCTATATATAATATCAATTTGATATGCACAAAGAGAGGTTAGAGAGAGAAAATATAGAGAAGGCAGAGTATAGAAGTGTAAGGCATAGAAGATTAAGAAAAGAAGAGCAGAAAGAGAAGCTACAGAACAGAGCTAATATCTGAGGTAAATCAGCAAACATTCAGTTTGATAAATTGAGGAAGTTGTAGCTTCCCTATCAAGTTGCAGCTTGATAGCTGTCAGTTGTAGCTGACTGAGGTTGGAGCCTCCTGTAGGTTGGTGCCTGCAGAAAATTGAAGGGAGTTGGTGCTTCCTTGCAAGTTTTAGCTTGCAGAATTGAGGATAGAGCCTCCTGTAGGTTGGTGCCTGCAGAAAACAGTGGTGAGAGGGAGTTGGAGCTTGCCTTTGCATCACAACAATAATAAGATGTGGTTTTCTCCCTTTATGGGTTTCCACTTACGTCTGTTGTCTCTATGTGTGTTTCTTATGTGTTGATGTGATTCTTTCAATCTGCTTAATTGTTTGCTGCTCTCAACATAAGTATGGTGTCACATTAATTTAATATTAGCTGCAACATTTTAAGACTGTTCACATAGTAAGTTGTAAATAAGTTTGGTGAAAATTTGAAAAGGCTTATGTATGTATTAAACTGATTCACCCCCCCCCCCTCTCAATTTAATTAAAGATTCAACAATTGGTATCAAAGCCAGGTTCCTTTGTACAAGTCTAACAACTGAAAGGAGATCCTAGGTTCCCAAGATGGCTAGTAAAGAAGGATTCTCAACCAATAAAGCCCCTTTCTTCACTGGTGAAAATTATGCTTTCTAGAAAATCAGAATGAGGACATACATAATGTCTCTAGGAATAGAAGTCTGGGCTGCAGTGGAATTAGGATATGCCCCAAAGGCAACTGACATAGAGAAAGAAACAAAACAAGATTTTGTGGCTAACGCAAAAGCCATGAATGCCATCTTGAATGGATTATGTGAAGCAGAGTTTATTAAAGTAATGCACAAAGACTTTTCCAAAGAAATATGGGATACTCTTGAGAACATACATGAGGGAGACAAGAAAGTAAAGACTGCCAAACTACAAGTCTATAGAGCCCAGTTTGAGAACTTAAAAATGAATGATGATGAAGACATTGACAGTTTCTTCCTGAAAGCTGCAGAAATTATTAACAATATGAAAGCTCTTGGAGAAAAAATGCCAGAAAGTATAATTGTGCAAAAGATTCTAAGATCTCTTCCATCCAGGTTTAATCCAAAGGTGTCTGCAATAGAAGAAACAACTGATTGGGAGACCTTGACCATGAACCAGCTACTTGGAAATCTAACAACCTATGAAATGAGGCTCCCACAGAAGAAGCCAAGTACGAGGGAAGCAACCTTTAAAACATAAAAGAAGAAAGAAGAAGAGGGAGACATATGCTCTTGCTCGGATGAAGAAGAGGCAAAGTTTGTCAAGAAATTGGATAGAGGCTCGAGTAAATACAAAGGTAAACTCCCCTTCAAATGCTTTAACTGTGGAAGAGTGGGACACTATGCTGCTAAGTGTCCTCACAAGAAAGTAAGGAATCAGGCTCAAGAGTCAGAGAAAAATCAATCAAAGAACTGGTAGAAAGGAAAGAAGTTCAGCAAAAAATCCTTCTATGCTCAACAAGACAGCAGTACATCTGAAGATTTAGATGAATCCTCAAGTGAAGAAGGAACCTCTGAATTCTTATTGATGGCCATAGAAGAACTTGAAGGTCTCTTGCTAGAAGATGAAGAAGAAGAAGGTGAAGTCGACCTTGAGGGGGAGCTAAGAAGTGCTCTAGAAGAGATTGATAGATTCAAACTGAAATTCAGAAAACAAAAGGACATTCTCCTCAAGTATGTACGAGAAGAACAGAATTCAGAAGTCCTTAAGCAGCTAAAGATAGAGCTTGAAGAAGCCAAGAAGATAGAGGACATGTTACTTAAGCAAATCAAAGAAAAAACTCAAGAACAAGAAAAGTTGGAAGAAGAAGTAGTATGTCTCAGAAAGAAATTAGAAAATGCTCAAAGGAAAGTGGTTATAAACTCTTCCCAAACAACAAGCTCTAGTAAGTTGAATGAAATTTTGATTGCTCAAAGATCCCCTATGATAAAGATTGGAATAGGCTATGAAGGAGAATCAAGTAAAGGAAAAGAAAAGGTTGACAGAGAGATTATTTTTGTAAAAGCAAAGAAGAATGATGAAGCAGCTCAAACAATTCCTACAAAAGAAGAAATATGCAATAAGGAAGACAGAGATCAGAAGAAACCACTAGTAGCAAAGAATGTAATAAATACTAAGACCACTGAATATGTAAAATTTGGAAACCATTAAAGGAGATTCTTCCCTCCTATGAAGAATGCCACCTGTTATGCTTGTCACAAGCTGGGACACATTGCTGCATATTGTCATACAAGGAGGAGTAATTCAAGCCTGCAAAAGATGCAAACAGTGAAGAGACTGCCTCAAGCAAACAAATGGAAAAGACAACCTTACAATAGGTATGCAAACAGTTTCTATGGTTATCGTTTTTATTGTAAGGAATTTGGCCATAAAATCATTGAGTGTAGAAAGTATGGACAAAGATTGATGTTTAACACCTCATGGAGGTTTATGAATCAAAGAAATTTTGTTCATACTCATAACTCTACAAAAATTATGATCAAATGTTGTGTATGCAATCAAATTGGACATATACCTTCCAAATTTCCTCTAAGAAGATATAGTTCATCACCTCACAAAAGATACCAAACAAAAGGATGCCTCCAATGGATAAAGAAGGTGAATAAATGTGACTTGGCTCTAACTGCTCAAGACCTGAAAAGCCAGTGGTATTTGGATAGTGGCTGCTCAAAACACATGACTGGAGACAGAAGCAAGTTTATAACTCTTGATGAAAAGAAATATGGCAATGTCACTTTTGGCAATGACAAATCAGGTAAGATCAAGGGAAAAGGCTCAGTCAGCATAGACAATGGCAGAGGAAAGGCCCAAGATGTACTATTTGTAGATGGGTTGAAAGCAAATTTACTGAGTGTCAGTCAGATGTGTGACAAAGGTTGCGAAGTTCTATTTAGAGCACAAGACTGTGAAGTCAGATCAAGCACCACAGGTAAGACTCTGCTCAAAGGTGTTCGAACAGAGAGCAATGTTTACATCGTGAAGGAGAAAGATGAAGCATGCCATCTTAGCAAACTTGAGGAGTCATGGTTATGGCATAGGAGATTGGGACATCTCAGCTTCGATCATATCATCAGACTGAGCAAAAAGAAAGCAGTCAGAGACATGCCAGAAATAAAAAGGCCTTCTAATGCCATATGCAAATCTTGTCAATTGGGTAAACAGACCCGTACATCATTTAAGGCCAAAGATGAGTTATCAACAAGAAGACCTCTACAACTTGTGCACATGGACCTGTGCGGACCTGCAAGAACTAAAACGCCAAGTGGAGAATCATACTTCATGCTGATAATAGATGATTTCTCCAGAATGACATGGGTTGCATTTCTCAAGAATAAATCGAAAGCTCTGGAAAAATTCAAAATATTCAAAGCTTTAGCAAAAAACCAGACAGGATTCAAACTGAAATGCATCAGATCAGACAAAGGAGGTAAATTCACAGATTATGACTTTGCTGACCTATGCAATGAACATGGCATAAAACAATAATTTACTATTGCAGGGACACCTCAGCAGAATGGAGTAGCAGAAAGACAAAACAGATCTATTCAACAAATTTCCAGAGCCATGATGCAAGAGAATAATATTGCTCAAACCTTCTGGGCAGAAGCAGTGCACACAGCAGTACATATCCTTAATAAAGCTCACTTAAGGCCAAGCAGTGACAAGACTCCCTATGAACTGTGGCATGGAAAGCCAACTTCAATCAAACATTTCAGAATCTTTGGAAGCAAGTGTTACATAAAGAATAATGATGAAAATCTTGGAAAATTTGATGCAAGAGCAGATGAAGGGATCTTTCTAGGACATGCTTCCAAAAGTAAAGGGTACAGGTGCTACAACAAGACTCTTTGAAAAATAGTAGAAAGCATTGATGTGAGATTTGATGAAGAACTTCCAAACAATACAAGAGATACAAACTGCTGCAGCTCATTAAACAACCATGAAGAAGAAAACCAAGATGATGAGGAAACAAGCAAGACAATAGAAGATACAGAGCTAAGTTCCAAAGCTCCCTCAAGATATACTCAGAAGAACCATCGTGAAGATCAGATCATTGGAGACAAGAGAGTAGGGGTCCAAACAAGAAGGCAACTAACAGAACAAACTGAAGAGGTATACATAGCCATGTTGTCACAAATAGAGCTAAAGAAATTTGAAGAAGCCAGCAAGGACAAGTCTTGAGTGAATGCAATGAATGAAGAATTGGACCAAATTGAGAAAAACAATACCTGGGAACTAGTTCCTAGACCCACTGAGAAAAATGTCATAGGGTCAAAATGGGTATTCAAAAATAAAATGAATGAAGAAGGACAGGTAATCAAAAACAAAGCTAGACTTGTCTGCAAAGGATATTCACAAATCGAAGGACTTGATTACGATGAAACATTTTCCCCTGTAGCCAGAATGGAATCTATCATAATGTTCCTGGCATTTGCATGCTACCAGAATTTCAAGGTATATCAAATGGATGTAAAATTTGCATTTCTGAATGGAGACTTAGAAGATGAAGTCTACATGGAACAACTAGAAGGCTTCTCATTGACAGATAAAGAAGATTATGTGTGCAGAATGAAGAAGGCCCTATATGGACTGAAACAGGCTCCTCGTGCTTGGTACTCAAGACTGGATAAGTATTTGCAAAAACAAGGCTTTAAGAGAGGGGGAGTAGACAGCAATCTATACATAAAAGCCCATGAAAATGAACTCCTGATTGTTGTAGTATATGTTGATGACATTATGTTTGGAAGCAACAAAGAAGAACTAGCAAAAGGATTTGCCAAGGAGATGAAATCAGAGTTTGAGATGTCCGTGATTGGAGAACTCAGTTTCTACTTGGGACTTCATATTCAGCAAAAGAACACAGGCACATTCATCTCGCAGGAAAAATACTTAAAAGAAATGCTGAAAAAATTCAAAATGGAGGACTGCAAACCTGTGTCAACTCCCATGATCACGGGATGCAAGATGTGTGCTGATATAGATCAAAAACTCTACAAATCCATGATAGGAAGTCTGTTGTATATTTGCCCATCGAAGACCAGAACATCATACTAGCGGTAGGACTAGTGGCTAGATATCAGCGACTCCACAACAAAAACCATCTTCGCGGTAAAAATAATATTCGAGATATCTACAAGGAACAACACGGTGGACTTTGGTATGTCACAAAACAAAAGCTGCCCTAGTTGACTACACGAGATGTAGATTGGATCAACGACGGGCACGACGAGAAAAGCCTGCCTGGTGCTATCTAGGAGAAAGTGCGGTGGCAGAGTTAAACGAAAAAAACAAACATCTATCCCTGCGTACGACGAGAAGAATATGTAGCCGGCGGCATGTTGTACACAAGTCATGTGGATGAACAACTATCGAAGACATGAAGGTAAGCATTAATGAACCTATCTCGATTAAATGTGATAATACAAGTGCTATAGAAGGCTGTACGGAAAATCATGTGCTTCACTCAAAAAATAAGCATATCGCAATCAAGTATCATTTTCTCCGAGAACAAGTGGCTCAGAAGATAGTACAGCTGGAGTATGTGCCAACAAAAGAATAAACAACAGATATATTTACCAAACCTCTTGCTAGAGAACCATTTGAATATTTGAGAGATAGACTAGGGGTAGTATCTGTAGATGCTACTCTCTGATATAAAGAGAAAGCACAGTTTCAGGGGGAGAACAGAAACGAAAATATCATTCTAGGGGGAGATCAGCCAACAAGGAAACCATGAAACAGGTCCTCAGGATCAAAGGCTTATGGAAAGAATACGGTCGACGCTAAAATAATCAATAAAAAAGGCAAAAGATACGTTTGAGAAGAATGGTCAAGCCCGACATGGTGAACATAGAGAGAATAGTGAACCCAACATGTATCAAATCCAAGTTTGGAGCAAGCGTCGAAGTCGGGAAATTTGCTGAAATCGCCAGGAATGCGAAAAGGGGACAAAACACGACGTCGAGAGGAATGAGCACCACTAAAAATTCGAACTCCTTGCCATTGATGTCAAAGGAAAGGTTAGAACGATGCAGAAGAGTAAGCCACGAGGAGAAAGGGATCCACTATCGAATAAACGGAAAGTGTATGGCCATCAATGCCAAAGAGAGGCTGACTGATATTGTCATTGATAGCAGTGTACTAGTATAATTTCTAGCGGTCGGCGGCGCCATGTAGAGGCGGAGAATCGTTGTCACGGCGAGCGAGTCGTTGCTCACAAGCGAGAGGCGGAGAGCCGTTTGACACATACATTGTGTATGGCGGATATATGGATTTAATTTATGTGCGAATTTATATCTGCTCTGCTTGAATTAGTTTGTGTGAATATGTGCATGCGTCCTGGTGGAGAATAATCGGAACCACGAGTGAAAGGCGGAGGAACCTGAGCGCAACGGAATAGGGCGTTGATGAACAGAACCTTGGAAGCACAGAGTAATGGAATTGTGCATTATACATATGGTAGGACCATGTTGAAATGTCAGGGAAAAAGGGCCACTTATAAAGGAGCAGAACACACAAAAGCGCGGAACAAGGCGAGGAAGGAACCTGGAGTAGGGAATCGTGACCGAAGGAACAATAACGACGGTTTAGAGCTGAACGGTGGGTTTCATCGCACCACCTATCGTCGACAAGCGGTATTTGAAGAGTTGCGAGCGATTCCGTAGAAAACTCAATGCGTGTCCCCGACCGACATTGCAAAACCGCCATCCACTGCGCGCCATCGCGCGTTAACTATCGACCAAAGACTCGGTGCGATATTGATACATACCGTCGATCTGGAGGCCCAATATCTAACGGTGATCACTCGCACGATTTGCATGAAGTTTAATAAACGATAAGGTGTATGCATTCCGCGATTGTATTGTGGGGCCGGGGCGGAGATATATGTAATGAATTCGGTTTATTAATGTCAGTCGACGTATTGTAACCTTAGCATAAGGTCAGATGGAAAATATTACAAGAGTTTAATTAAGGTTGAGAATGTCATTCCAGAAGTCTATAATTCCGGAGGCCTCGTATATTGGTTCAAAGGTGAGTCATCAACCCCCACGGAATTTAAAAGTTATATTACATGGGCGCGTGGATTTATCGAAGGTACGATTCGGCTGTGTTGACCCCATGATTGGCAATGTGTTGTGTGTGTGGGCCCAAATCAAATATATATTAAGGTTTACAAGTTAATAAGGTATGTGAAAATCGTTGTATTGGCAAAGATAAATACAGTTGTAAAGTTAGCGCCATATGAAATATATGTGGTGTTAACCATATCGGGATGCTCTAACGTTGAACGGAGGTGTGACCATATATTGATATATATTAAGGTTGCGAGTTAATAAAAGGACGCCAAGTATTGTTGGACTTTGTTATAACGTTTCCGGTAATTAAAGAACGCCGAATATATGTATTGATATAGAGCACATATATATATATGGGGGCGCATATGTATACGGAAGAGACAATCGGGCTATAGCTATAGAGGAATGTTGAATTAATATCTCAATTCTTTGAATTAAGATATTAAATAGTCCAGACTTATTTGGTTGAACTTGCCAACGTAGAATAAGAGAAGTGTGAGATTGCAAAAATTGTGAAGTGAAAATCTAAATACAGTTGTATCACACACAAAAATTTGGTGTATGCACTTTATATGCCAAAGAGAAGGGATGAAAATGTGGGACTAACAGAGGTAAACAAAGAATGTAAGAACTGAAAAAGTCACAGGGAATTTTTGCAGGCATGATGAACAGAAATATACAGAGCAGTCACTCAACAGCAGCAGAAAAGACAAATCTAGTAAAGCCAAAGTTCAGGAAAAGAGCTGAGTGATATTGAAATGTGTAACTGAAAATGTAAATATTTTTGTTGTTTATATTGTTTGTGATGCAAAGGCAAGTATCCTAAGGAAAAGAAAATCCCACTGTAGCATGGAAATTTGTACATATTGTTATAATTTTAAAATTGAGTTGGATAAAGGAATAAGAAGATAGAAGCCAAAGAGTCATGACTGTTCACTCCAAATTCCTTGTGAAATACAAACAGTCATGTGAGAATCTCTATATATAATATCAATTTGATATGCACAAAGAGAGGTTAGAGAGAGCAAATACAGAGAAGGCAGAGTATAGAAGTGTAAGGCAGAGAAGATTAAGAAAAGAAGAGAAGAAAGAGAAGCTGCAGAACAGAGCTGATATCTGAGGTAAATCAGCAAACATTCAATTTGATAAATTGAGGAAGTTGGAGCTTCCCTATCAAGTTGGAGCTTGATAGCTGTCAGTTGTAGCTGACTGAGGTTGGAGCCTCCTGTAGGTTGGTGCCTGTAAAAAATTAAAGGGAGTTGCTACTTCCTTGCAAGTTGTAGCTTGTAGAATTGAGGTAGGAGCCTCCTGTAGGTTGGTGCCTACAGAAAAACAGTGGTGAGAGGGAGTTGGAGCTTGCCTTTGCATCACAACAATAATAAGATGTGGTTTTCTCCCTTTATGGGTTTCCACTTACATCTGTTGTCTCTATGTGTGTTTCTTATGTGTTGATGTGATTCTTTCAATTTGCTTAATTGTTTGTTGCTCTCAACATAAGTATGGTTTCACATTAATTTAATATTCGCTGCAACATTTTAAGACTGTTCACATAGTAAGCTGTAAATAAGTTTGGTGAAAATTTGAAAAGGCTTATGTATGTATTAAATTGATTCACCCCCCCCTCTCAATTTAATTAAAGATTCAACAACAATGAAACTAGATAAGGATCATTCCTTGTCATTTATGAACATCATGATGATTTAGGAAAATGATGTCATTGTTGCAAAAGTATACGGGAGGAAAACTCATTGTTACTAGTACTTACATGCAAGTTCACATCACCACCCTGGCCAAAGCATGGGTGTGCTCAATACTCCTTTAACAAGGGGAAGAAGGATCACTACTAATGATCATCTTCAATAATAAAAGGTGAATCTATGCAAATTGTTCAAAAGAATTGGTTACACAAAATCTCATATCAATACAACATTCATTAACAATGAAAGACAAGAAGGAATGCTCATAGCTATAACAAGAAGGAAGCAAAGTCATTAGGGAAAAAATGAGGTAAAAACTAGGCCTCAAAACAACAAATGTACTAACAAAATCAACTTTAGAAGAACCAATAAGATTCAAGATGATGATGTCATCCCCAAGGATATATATTTTTGGAGGGAAAAGAAGAAAACTACTTTTTTTTTTAATTGTATCTTCAAGTCATCTCATTATTGGATTACTCAAATGTTTAGTGTGGGCACCCATTGGATGCAAATTAATTTTTGCATCCAATGAGTGGCCATTTTGTGTACTTTTGATTAGACCCGCATCGAAAAAATTGAAAATACACGAAACAAAACAAAACAAAACAAAAATCTTGAAGAAAACACATTTTTTTCATGTATTCCATTTTCTTCTCGCTATGGGTTTAATAAAAAATATGTCAAGTGATTATTTTTGGGATGTGAAATTTAATTTCGTATCTAATGTGTGTCAATACTTGACATTTGAGTAAACTCACAAGGAGATATGCCAAAAATAAAATTAAAAAAATAGTTTGCTTTCTTTTCCTTACCATACATACAATGCAAATGCATAGGATAGCCAAGCTTCTATAAAAAAAGAACATCAAAACAATATTGTTACCTTCAAACAACCTTAGAAATATTTCTAGTTCCATGAAAGATTTGACCAATCCACATTCCCACAAGGGAGTTTAATAGATCCCTTACATGTGGAAAATCTTACACAAGAGAAACAAGAAGATCCATTCATGCAAGAATCAACGAAGCACATTGTAGACCTCATTCATGATAGAACAAAATCTCCATTGGTCAAACCATCAGATAAAACATTGCATTCAATAAAAATTGAAGAAGCAAATGTTTTAGCAAAGATAGATCATTGGACCAAAACGATGACCAATGAAGCAATAGAAATATTAAAAACTAAAACTACCTTAGGAGGGATGATGGTTTAGTTTTGAGTGAGACTTGACTTCCAATCATCAACAAAGTTTAATGAAGAAATTGGACCCTTTTGTTATGTTTCTTGGTTTGCGTTCCTCACATGATAAGGATAAATTCATAGCTCCTTGATATAAGCTATTCCTTGAGGTTCCCTATTTATAATTTTCTCAAGTGGTTGCATATATGAAAGATGATAAATATTAAAAGGCAATTTTTTTATAGTAGTATACATGCATTGTGAGATTTATATTGTTAAGTGGATATATTAAAGTATATGGAGAGTGTGTGTGTGAGAGAGAGAGAGCAAGGGAGTGAATTATTACATATGATAATATATTAATACACATATTGATACATTATCAATATGGTCTCGCTAATGCACACATTTAACACTACTAGCATTTGCATGAAAAAAACATATTATAAGAGATTTGTTACTATAGATGTGCATGACAATTAATCGATCAACTATGGAAATTCCACTTGGATGTTGTCAATATTTATATTCAAATCCAACAAACATTATAACTTAGCAATTGCCTTTGTCTTGATGATGAGCCTCAAATGATGGCCTAAAACATTGATCAAACCATAGATATTTCTATGACAGTGACATTGAAAACTCCATGTACAATTAAGAATTACTACTCGTGAATTTTCAACTCATCCTATGACAATCATAATGTCTACGAAATCTCTAAAATATTAAAATTTTGTGGACGAAGAAAAGGCATCAAAATATTTGGTTTTCTATCCAACCAAGTATTTACTTTGATGTTGGGATGATTAAATCCATGACACACAAGGTGGAATAACTCAACTACGAAGAGGGACCACCTCCCTGTGCCATCTCAAAGAAGTGTTCTAATTGTTTTGATGAGACCAAGATGTTCCTAGCGAATGGTTCTACATTATATGGGTTTAGTAGAAAACAACAATAGTTAGTAGTTCATGTAGCCAATTATCAATTGATATTATAATAGGTTGGGACTAATAGTATCCTCCAATGATGTGTATTGGATCATGAACACGATGCAATTCATTGGGAGGCTAAATGATGGTTTAAGTGGAAGTCACTCTAACAAGAAAGATATAATGTGGAAAATGCTACAAGTATGACTTTGGTACCATACATTGTTCATGCAAATTATGTGATATATTGTTTTCCAAACGTGGGTCAAGGAATCCTTTCATTTATGGGGCATGGGTCTTTTGGGATATGCTAATGCCGTTACACAATACTCACAAGTATGGTACATCATTTATTTTAATTGCAAGTGTAGGGGAAATAGGAAACATCCCCAATATATAACCACCCACAAGCCACATATATCTAAAACTCATGACTCAATCTAGGGTCAAGACATACAAACAAGGGGGTACCCAACCTTTCAACCAAGCTATGATGGGTCAAGGGAGTCATTTTCCTCTAAATGATCAATGTGTCATTTATAGGTGTGAATCTGAGTGGATATGAACTACTTCTTCCTTGTAACCAACCAAGCTACTCCCTTTTGACATAAGTATGATGCATCATTATTACAACTAATTATCTAACAGTGTGGGAAAAAGTTACACTAACCTAAGACTGCAATAGCCAAACTAATACTAGGTTCTTGTTGAGATTCAACAAGATGATGAGCTTAGTGAAAAGAGTCGCCTTCACTAAGTGAGCCCGCAGGTTATTTTTGGCGCAAGTCTATTTTTAGACATGGTGATCATATTTCAAAAGTTGCAGGATGCTATTTGTGGATGGTTGGTCAAGTTGGAAAAATAGATGAAATTATATTTTTAGAATATTGGATAAAGTCTATTTATACATTGTCGATCTAAAAATAGAAGTGTCGATTATTATTAGCTCTTAATAATAATCCGACAATAAACAACAACTTATTCTCTTGGAACACTTAATTTCAGTGTACAGATTTGGCAAATCAGTGGGCTGAGGGAATTACACAATTCTCAAGGGCAACTGGTGGTTCATGCATGGAGGACTCAGTTAGAACTAAAGTGGCAAAGTTATGACAGAGTTGGAAGAGTAGTTCATTGAGTTGTATTCAGTTTAACTCAGTTAGACTCAGTTGAGCTAGTTGTATCTAGTCTAACTGAATGATACACTAGTGAGAGTGGAGTAAATTTATTCACAAATAATAACTCATTAATCAACTGAACAATACAACAGTTAACTACAGTGCATGTCAGTTCCAGTGGAGACCTAGTGGAGAGATAAGTGAAAGGGCAAGATGGACTATCTGTTGTGACTATAGTGATGCATTGATTGCATCACACACACATTGGAGTTGCCAATGAGGATTGCGCAGTCAAGGCAAGGGTAATTTGAATTCATTCAAAGCTATTCTTCAGCAGGGATTGCGCAGTGGAGGCAGGCTGGCAAGAGGGCAAAGATCGGTGCATGGATTTGCAAATTTTTCCTGATTAGTGTGTGACGATTGATTGTACTGAGAGCTTGATGTACTAAGCTTTATATGAGATTGTTACATGATCTCCATGATACATAATATATGATAGTTGGGGTTTTCAGCTTCAGGGTTTCCCGTTAAACAACTGTGTTATGTGCAATTGTTTTTATTTATGCTTCACATGTGTGTGAAATTAATTTTCTGCAAAAGATCAACAGTGGAATGATTCTGTATTTTGCAAGAAGTTAAATATTGTGAGATCAGGGGAATCTGGATGTATGCATGCTTAGTGTATACTAATTTCTACATGGTATCAGAGCATTGTTAATTCTTGAAGATTGCAATTGTGAAGAATTGTTGAGTTTGTGCTGGTGGACAATTCAAATTTGCTACAAAAGATTCTTGGTGCAAAAGTTGAGTATTCATTGAAATGTCTTTCAATGGGTTGCAATTGGAGTATGCCCTTGATGGCAGCTCGAATTACATAGCCTGGAAGGACAGGATGGAGGCGGTGCTAGAGGATAATGGACTGAAGGATTTTATCGATAGCGATGTTCCTAAGCGGGATCTAGTGATGCTGCATTACTTGGTGCATGGCAAAAGAAGACAACAAAGACAAGAAAAATTTTGTTGGAAGGTGTGAAGGACCATATTGTGTCTAGCCTTCACAGGAAAGCCACTCCATTCTTAATGTGGAAGGCTTTGACAGATTTGTTCCAAAGCAGAAGTGACTAGAGGAAGTCGGCGCTTAAAGACAAGCCCAGAAAAATAAAAATGGAGAAGGGCGACAATATTCCAAAATACCTCACGAAGTTTGTCCACTGCAAAGATGAACTGGGAAGTGTGGGGGTTACTGTTGATGATGAAGACTTGGTGAGCTTGGCTCTCCTTGGGCTTCCGAAGAGTTGGCATAGCTACGAAGACTCTCTCAATGGACGAGAGAAATTGCCGGGATGGGAGCGACTTTGGTCGGATCTTGTGCAGGAGGAGATATGGCTCTTCATCGAAGAATGAAGATGAAGAAAATTTCACTTTGGCTGCGAAAGCAAGGAAAGGGAAGGGGAAGAAATTTCCTTCAAAATCCGATGCTAAAGGCAAGAAGCAGGATTTGTCCAAAGTGAAGTGTTTTCACTGTCACGAACATGGGCATTTCGCCACTAACTGCCCACAGAAGAAGAAGAACAAGAAGGCTGTTGGAGCTTCAGCTGGAGAGGCCTTAGCCTTGCAATTTGAACTTGATTTCTCTTTGATCACATGTTTGGTTTCAAGTGCAATGGGATCGCTGTGGTATCTTGATACTGGTGCGTCTTTCCATATGACGGGAGACAAAGAGTTGTTTAGTGACTTGGAGGAGGAGGACCTCCAGATGCATATAGAGATGGGCGACGATGGTCGGTACAATGCGATTGGCATTGGGACCATTACCTTTGAGAGGAGTCCGGTAATCCATTCTTGTTGAAGGATGTTATGCATGTTTCAGGTCTGAAGAAGAACTTGGTCTTGGTCGCAACGCTGGAAGACAAATGTTATGATGTTGTTTTCAGTGAGGGAAAAGCCTTCCTTCGACGTAAAACAACGAGTCAAACCAAGAAGATAGGGGTTCGAATTAAGAATCTCTATAAGCTGGAGGTAGATGGTTGCGCTGCAATGGTGGGTAAAGCAGAAGAAGTGGTGAGTCGGGATGAGGGCGAATTATGGCACAGGAGATTGGGCTATCTTCACCATGGCGCTTTGAAGATTTTGCAGCAGATTTCTACTAGACTTCCCAAGGGTACTCTTGTGCAGTCAGATCAGTGCAAGGGATGTACTATGGGTAAGTTTGTGAAGACCACCTTTCATGAGAAGGAGAACCGTGCTTCAGTGATCTTGGAGAGAATTCACACAGATGTGTGTGGACCTTTCTCGGTTGCTTCAACAACAAAACAAAGGTATTATGTTATATTTGCTGATGACTATTCTCGTAGATGCTAGATCTTCTTCATGCAGAAGAAGAGTGAAACATTGTCAAAGTTCTGTGAGTTCAAAGCATTGGTGGAGGAGTCAAGGAAGCAAGTGAAAGCTCTACGGAGTGATAATGGTGGTGAATACATCTCGGGCAAATTCAAAGACTTCTGTAGCAAAGAAGGAATTCAAAGAGAAATCATAGCGCCTCATAACCCACAACAGAATGGGGTCGCAGAGAGAAAGAACAGAACGATCGTGGGTGCTACACGAGCGATGTTGCATGACCAGGGCCTACCGATGCACTTGTGGGCGGAAGCATGCAACAATGTGGTTTATGTGCAAAACCATTGTCCTCATAGAGTACTTGGCACGAGTACAACCGAAGAAGCTTTTACTGGTAAGAAGCATGATATTTCTCATTTGAAGATTTTTGGCTCATCTGTTTACATTCATGTGACAAAGGACGCCAGGAAGAAGCTGGAGGCGACTACAGAAGTTGGGATATTTGTGGGGTACACAGAAACACCCCATAATTATCGTGTGTATTTTCCAGATAGTCGGATGACTGTGGTGCGACGGGATATAAAATTCAATGAGGTGAAAGCCATGAAGTTGTCGCTTGAGAGGGAGCTACACTTGCATGCGGAGGAGGAACTTATTGTTCCCAAAGATGAGTCTCTAGATGTAGATCGACCACAGGAGGAGATTCATGGAGTGGAGAGTCCACTCATACGGGGCCCAACATCGAGACAAGGTAGAAAAGCGGGCCACGAGAGAAGCTAGGGCGAAGCTTGATGCGACACGAGAATGTAGGAGTCCTACATCCACGAGCGCAGAGATAGAGACAGTCACCTGACCGATTTACTGGATACATGGCTCTTATGAGCAAGTGTATCGTGACAGAGCTATCTTCTTTCTGAAGAAGCAGTGCAGGAGCCCACATGGGTAGATGCCATGGTGGAGTATGACTCCATTGTCAGAAACAGTGCTTGGGAGATTGTTCCAAGGTCGGTGGGAAAATCAGTTGTAGGATCAAGATGGATTTACAAGGTAAAGCAAGCCGCTGATGGGAGCGTCGAGAAGTATAAGGCAAGATTTGTTGCCCGAGGCTTTTCACAGATTGAGGGGATTGACTATGAAGAAACCTTTGCACCTGTCACACAGTGTTCTTCCATAAGGACCATCCTTGCTCTCTCAGCGCAGATGGGTAGGCACATTCATCAGATGGATGTGAAGACTATGTTCCTTAATGGGATCATTGAGGAAGAGGTGTACATTGAGTAGCTTGAAGGATTTGAGATCTTCAACAACGAGTCACATGTGTGCAGGCTCAAAAGAGCAATGTATGGGCTGAAACAAGCACCACGTGCTTGGTACACTCGGATCGACAACTATTTCACTGGTCTTGGCTTCCCCAAGAGTGAGGCGGATGCAAACTTGTACCAAATTGTGGCGGAGGGTAAGCTTTTAATCATTGTTCTTTATCTTGATGATTTAATACTATCGGGTGATGAGCAGTTGATACACTCATGCAAGGCAAATCTTGCAAAGGAGTTTGAGATGAAGGATTTGGGCCGCATTCATTATTTCCTTGGATTGGAAATATGGCAGTGGGAAGGTGAACTGTTTGTGTCTCAATGCAAGTATGCTCGGGAGATACTGGAGAAGTTTCACATGCAAGGCTGCAAGACTATTGATACTCCTCTTCCACGAAATTGGAGGAAAGAGGATGCTACATCGGCAGAGGTAGTGGATGCCACTGTTTATCGACAGTTGGTGGGTTCGCTCATGTATTTAGTTAATACAAGACCGAACATATGCTATGTGGTGAACCAACTTTCACAAGCGATGGTTAAGCCTACCAAGCTCTTTTGGAAAGTAGACAAGCATGTCCTGAGATATCTCAGGGGCACATCTGAGTATAGTTTATGGTACAGACAAATGAATGAGGTGAAGTTGCATGGCTTCACGGATGCAGATTGGGCAGGCAGCCCAACAGACAGAAAGAGCACATCAGGAGGGGTTTTCAGTATCTACGACAGTTTCTTGGTACAACAGGAAACAAAGATCCGTGGCACTCAGTTCAGCGGAAGCAGAATACATGGCAGCAGGTCAAGCTGCATGGGAGGCTATCTGGATGAGGAAGATCCTGGTTGGTTTGTTCGGTTCACATTTAGATCCTACAGTGATACATTGTGATAATCAGAGTTGCATTAAACTCTCGGTTAATCCTGTGTTTCATAATAGATCTAAACATATTGATATCCGGTATCATCATATCAGAGATTGTGTGCAACGGAAGATCATGTTGCTTCAGTGCATTCCTATAGAAGATCAAGATGCAGATATTCTGACGAAGGCGCTCACCAGGAGCAAATTCGAATACCATAGAGGCAGGATTGGGGTGAAAGATAATCCCTATCTTGTTGAGAGGGAGCGTTGAGATTCAACAAGATGATGAGCTTAGTGAAAAGAGTCGCCTTCACTAAGTGGGCTCGTAGAATATTTTTGGCACAAGTCTATTTTTAGACATGGTGATCATATTTCAGAAGTTGCAGGATGCTATTTGTGGATGGTTGGTCAAGTTGGAAAAATAGATTAAATTCTATTTTTAGAATATTGGACGAAGTCTATTTATAGATCGTCGATCTAAAAATAGAAGTGTCGATTATTATTAGCTCTTAATAATAATCCGACAATAAACAACAACTTATTCTCTTAGAGCACTTAATTTTAGTGCACAGATTTGGAAAATCAGTGGGTTGAGGGAATTACGTAATTCCCAAGGGCAACTGGTGGTTCATGCATGGGGGACTCAGTTAGAACTGAATTGTCAAAGTTATGACAGAGTTGGAGAGTAGTTCATGGAGTTGTATTCAATTTAACTCAGTTAGACTTAGTTGAGCTAGTTGTATCTAGTCTAACTGAATGATACACTAGTGAGAGTGGAGTGAATTAATTAGTAAATTAATTCACAAACAATAACTCATTAATCAACTGAACAATACAACAGTTAACTACAGTGCATGTCAGTTCCAGTGGAGATCCAGTGGAGAGATAGGTGAAAGGGCAAGATGGACTATCTGTTGTGACTATAGTGATGCATTGATTGCATCACACACACATTGGAGTTTCCAATGAGGATTGCGCAGTTAAGGCAAGGGTAATTCGGATTCATTCAAAGCTATTCTTCAGCAGGGATTGTGCAGTGGAGGCAGGCTAGCAGGAGGGCAAAGATCGGTGCATGGATTTGCAGATTTTTCCTTATTAGTGTGTGATGATTGATTGTACTGAGAGCTTGATGTACTAAGCTTTGTATGAGATTGTTACAAAGTAGATGGAAATATAAGAGCTTTCAATGAAACAATAAATGGGATTTGAAAATATATAAATATATTTCATCCCTTGAGAAGATTGGGGCAAAAGGATTCCTACACTTCCTTTGGCATATATTATCAAATGGAAATCCCTAATAAAATATCGTTCTTCATGTTGGTTTACAATGAAGAGGCAACAATGCTACTAGAATTTGTTGTAATTAGTTAGAAATTTGCACTGACAAGAAAATGAATGATGATGGCATGCTTCAAGAAAAGTTGAACATCTTAGTGTAGATACAAAATAAATGGTTCGTTGTAGGGTATCACAAATGGTTGTAGAAAAATCTTTACATGACTAAAACACTAAAACAACAAGGCTAAGATTCTAACAAATAGAGATTATGTTTTTACATGATAGCAAGTTCTGAAAGCACCACCAAAACATTGTGAATGCATTCCTTGGGATCCTTCTACATTACACAGATTATGACACTAAAAAGATGTCTAAGATGTGTGGATTTGGTGATTACATTAGAGGAAAATGCATATTATAGTGGTCAACTTTTGGCATGCTCACAGAGCAATTGGTCAAGTCATGGATACATGATTATGCCTTGGTTATGTCAAAAGAGCACTATTGTTACTTGTCACATAGACACACAATTTTGCCCTAGTAGCAATAATATTTGTTAGGCAACCTAATGTGTCATTCTTATCATATCAAATCATTGTCTTTTTCCTTCTTCCTCAATTTTTGCACATCATGTAATAAGGAATATGAACAAAAATAAAATCAATTTTTTTTGTATTCACTTACTTAGATTATAAACATGTTGACATGAGATTCTATTTGGGTTAAATAAATGACGAATTGTTTCATCATTTTAACAAGCTTCATGATGTTTGCATCATCTTGTGGATTCTTGATTAATAAAGGTTTTGAATTAATTTTCTACTCAATATCATCACATCAATGTTGTTAAATGTATGATTGTTTTGTCTAACTTTGCTATGCATCTTTTGTTTCACCAAAAATTAATGATTGCATGTGCAAGTTGAAATCATCATACTATGTTATGGATGTGTTAATTATGTTAGCGTTCTCATTGCTTGGATCAATTTGTTTATTTACAAAACTATTGGTCCATAAGTTTTGACCCCTTGGAAGCACCACCCTCTTCAATGCGAATGTGCGCAAGGATTCTTAAATTATCACTAGATTTTTAGCATGACTCAATTTTCTCTTAGTTGGGAAACTCACCAAGTTCCGTTTATGCAACCAACACATGCATTTGAGCCATCCAACATGGAATATTGCAATTAGTGGAGGTCTTACAACTTAAGGATGTCATCCTTTATGTTGCAACTAAGGACTATCTACACAATCAAAATAGTCAAAGACTTGCACCCATCCCAAACCAAATGAATTGGCTTACAACCCACCAGGGCTAATCATGTCTCTAGGGGGATTCAACCTTTAGTTGGGATGAATACCAAATAAGAAGCCTCATCCTCAAAACATTCAAAGCTTGGAACAAAAATAAAATATCACACCAATGAAACTAAATTATTTTGAAGTTCTCTAAGATCATAGCCTATAAATTTCTACAACTAAAAGAGACCCCAAAACATTCAATTACTTGAAAGGGACTTTGTATAAACATAAATTCAAGACACCACCTAAAGTTTCAAAACAAGTAGCAAGGCTTCTAACATTGTTGGTGTCAACCAAGACCACCTTATGAACGAACATTCATGCGCGACCCTAATGAAGGTTTAATCTCTAAAGAATGTTCTGATGTCCATATCCCAAAATAAGAATATCATTACCTGAATTCTAATCCCAAGCAAGGGCTTGGTATAAACATGATTTCAAGGCACCACCTAAAGTTTCAAAGCTCGTAGCAAGGCTTATAACATTGTTTCCATCAACCAAGGCCACCTTATGCATTGCTCTAATAGAGGTTTAATGTTGTCCACAAGGTCTTGGATATGCGGTGATCGGCTGTGTTGTTAAGGCACTCCTATATGTTAAGTCATCGGCTCAATTACCTGCCCTACTTGGGTGTTATTCTTCGACATGACCATGATGTATTGCCACTAATGCGGAACTTAATAAATAAATAAAAAATGTTTAATATTTAAAGAATGCTTTGATGTCCATAACTCGAAAGAAGGATATCAATATTTGAATTCTAATCCTAAGCAGGGGAACAATGGTTGTCTAAGAAACCGGATTCGTCCTCCCCCCTCCACGTGTCCTGAATCCGTCGAATCGGACATGATTTGTATGGATTTGTGTACACTTGAACGAATTTGATCGTGTCCCGATATGTCGAGAACGATTAGTGCGGAAAAATGTCCAAACGAAATCGCGATTTCTCTTTTCTTTTTTCACTTTGAGTTTGTGTGTGAGTTGAGAGAGGAGCAAGGACCAAGGAGCAAGGAGTAGCAAGAAGTAAGGAAGTGTTTTCAAGGAGATTCAAGCAACCGGTAAGTGCATTATCTCTCTATTTTTTTGCATTCGTTTTACATGTGCATATGTTTTAAAATTTGGGCATTTTTTGTTTATTTTTTACAACATTCTTGGCTCAATCAAGGGCAACAAGGAAGGGGCAAAGAAAGGGGAAGAATGTCCCCATTGGAGATGCCCCTCATGTTCCTATTTCATCAAGGTCTGCAAGTGTTCCATCTATTGGAAGTGGGGTTGTAATGACAGCTTCAAATGTTGAGGGAAGACAACAACCTCAAGACCACAAATATCCATTGTGGAAATATGTCACAAGAGAGGTAGGGTCAACCTGCAAGATGAAGGGAGGAGGCAATGTTGCTTGGAAATGCAGTTATTGCCACAACCATTTCATGAGCACATATTATTGTGTGAAAGCACATTTGTTGGCTTTACCAAGTTGTGGAATTGCAACTTGGAAAGAGAGGCATTTGTTGGTGGAAAATGTGGCTGCAAAAACAAAACAAAACAAGAATGATGACCCCCTTCCATTCTTAAGGAAACGCAGTAACAAGTTCCCATTTGATAGTTCTAATGGGGGACAAGCAACAAAAATAAAGGCAACAACACTTGGTCCAATGGACAAGATTTTCTAAAAAGAGAAGTAGGAAGAGCTTGATCTCACCATTTTTATTTTTTATTATTTATATTTTTTTATCAGACTTCATATCCTTCAATGTTGCACGCACACCTCTATTTATTGAGATGTGTCAAGCTCTAACTCAAACAGCTCCATCAGGATATGTGTTTCCTAGGTTAGAGAAGCTTAGAACCACATTGTTGATGAAGGCAAAGAAAGAGGTGAAAAAAATGCTTTAGCCTATTAAATCAACATGGCCAACATCCGGGGTTAGCATTGTTTTTCGGGAGAGTTTATCATCCGAAGAGGATGGAAGGGTTGACTTGGAGATTGGAGGAAGTTTGTGTCAAAATTTTGCTGCTGCAGGGTCGAAGATCTAGGTCAAAGTTGTTGGAGGGTTATCATCTGAAGAGGATGGAAGGGTTGACTTGGAGATTGGAGGAAGTTTGTGTCTAGGTCAAAGAGTCTTGGATTATCTCGTCTTCTCTTTTTTTCAGAAGAAAAAAAACGTTGTTTATGTGAGATATAACAGTACATGTTCCCAATTACATTCTCAGCTGTAACATCATCCCAGCGAGAAACACAAAATACCCCATCCACAAACATAAATTACCTTCGCAAGAAAGAAAGTGATTCAATGTTCATGGCAAGCCAAATTATGGATAGGATTGCCCATACCCTTACATATTGAACGTGTACATTCATGTGTGATAAGACCAGATCCCTGTAGAAACATATCCATAATTGATTTATACATACAGAAATTGAAAGAAACATGTAAAGGATATAATAATGATGCGTGACCCATGCCTCTATCACTACTGCGGATATTCATGTATTATACAGGCTTGCTTGACTGTTATAAGATAGCGCATAACTGAGTGATTCTTCCAGGCTGGAATAATTGATCAGGCTCGCTTGTTGTAGGATATATCGGACAAGCGCGATTTATATTCATAACGTATGCAATGTTGTCATTACCTATATACAATGGATCATTGATAGCATGTTTTTTCAGGCTCGCTTGATATATGAAGAGAGACATTCTGGCATGTAGACAGTGATTGAAGCTGTGTGCACATCTGTATGCATAATATTTAAAAAAAACAGAACCGCCTCTGTATACCCTTGATATATTGGTACTACTATTATACCGATAGATATGGCCGATAGTTGCTAGTGCTGCAAAAACGATAACAAAATTGATGGAGAAGAGAAATTATGACAGTTGATGCTCCTGGAAAGTCTGTAATTCATAGTCATGGGATTGGGATAGACGTATTCCAAATCTGCAGTCCGTCCCTGTATTGGATGACATTCATAGCCCCAAAATCTGCATTAATACCTCTTTTAGATAGTCCATCTGCCCTTGTGTTATTCTCTCTGTAGATATGCTTGATAGGTGGATAGTTCAGTCTCTTCCATAATCGATAAGTCCTCTATCTCCAGCCCATTAAAACCGGGTTGATCATATCATATTCGCTTGTGATCCAACCAATTACCAACCTAGAATCCCCATATGGATTAATATTTTGCAATTGAAGATCAGAGGCAGCATGGAGACCCTCCCATAGTGCCATGATTTTAGCCTTGTTGTTGGAACCAGGTCCACCATTCCAGAAGATGTGAATTATGTCCCTCTGTGATAGCTTGATCCACACACCACATCCCATGTTGCCATCAGCCGATGCACCATCGAAGAAGATTGCAGGGATGGCAATCTCATGAGGTCTATTTCGATATGATCCATCAATCACCAATTTACATGGAATAGGCCTCACCTCAATCCATTCCATGATCTTGGAGTAGACACTATGAATCTGAAAAGGTCTATTTTCAAAGATCAGATAGTTCCGTCCAATCCACACCTCCCAGACCAGGAAAAAAGGAAGAGACTTAAATTTGCTGCTAAGCTTGTCCCAGTCCTTAATAGCAGTCATGAAATCAATGGCAGACCATGTCGGGTCCATAAAGAAAGGACAGAATAATATCCACAAACTCTTAACCACTGGGCATAGAAAAAATAAATGATCAATGCTTTCTTCCTCCCTTGTACATAATGCACATCGATTAGGGCCAACAATGCCCCTCCTGTTGAGGTTATCCCAAGTTAATATCTTACGGTGCCACACCAGCCACCCAAAAAGAATGATCTTAGTTGGGATCCTACGTCTCCAGAATGGGTAGAAAGAACAAGAAGATTGATCCCCCTGCGATGATGTGATGATGTTCTTATAAATGTCCTTTATAATGAGAGATTTGTTCTTAGTGGGTCCATTCCAAATAATGTGATCACCCCTCTGAGAATGACATAGACTAGCACATCTAAGGGAGTCCCGAATGAGCTCCCATTCAACAGCAACATCCCCATCCAACAACAGTTGATTTACTATTTTGAAAATTGGAGCACCATATGACCAGCAGTGTATAGTTTGGGCAAGATAGAAGAATCCCCTGTGTGAGAGATGATGAATTAGGCGTGGCGAGAGACAATATCGTCGTGGCACGGACATAATGCTCTTGAAAGTCAGCGGGATTCGCCCACCATCACAGAAGTAACAGGTCAATCGATTCACTACATATCCCAATACTTTTTTAAAACTACCCCATATGGCTGATATATTCCGCGGGCAGGTAAAATCCTGACAGATAAGTTGATGTAGAAAGTCGCCCTCAATGTATTTACATCTGATAATAGCACTCCAGATGTTGTCCCCATTTATAGCACGCCATAAGGATTTTATAAGCAAGGCAACATTAAAAATACGAGTATTTAATATTCCCCACCCATCCAGTTCTTTTGGTCTGCAAATAATGTCAATTTTGCACAGGTGAAATTTCTTCCCCATAGTTGTGCCTCCCCACAAAAATCTAGCAATGATGTTGTTGATCATGTCCACGATTTTGGCAGGCAGATAATATAGATGGCCCCAAAAACCCACAAACTCCTTGGAGGTATACTCTCCCTCATTGTCTAATGTTAAGACTTTGATCTTCTTCCCTATCTAGTTTTCAACTAGGGATTTGAACTCTTGAAACATGTTAAAGACCACATCCTTAGTCTTTACGAAGTAGATCCAAGTCTTGTGAGAGAAATCAACAATAAAGGAAACACTACATGCTTCCTATTAATAGCACCACTGGCATTTATACACAAACTTCGAAATGTACTAGGTCTAAAATCCTTTTAGATCAATCCTCACTGCTTGGGAAGGCAACCTTGGCATACTTTCCAAGCATGCACCCTTTGCATACTCCATATTGCTCAATGCTAAAGTCTAGAAGACCTATGACTATCTCCCTTAGACTAGACAATGCTCTATAATGCAAGTAACC
Organism: Pinus albicaulis; assembly: GCA_034641835.2. Lineage (NCBI taxonomy): Eukaryota > Viridiplantae > Streptophyta > Pinopsida > Pinales > Pinaceae > Pinus > Pinus albicaulis. The sequence continues at coordinate 416,250,509 of CM076579.1, read as the reverse complement.
CATCCTCTTGTGCCACAACTCGCACAAGATGTTAATGTTATGAACTAGGACTCAAAGTGGTTCACCCTGTAGTATGTACACTTTTGTTTCCCTAACCCCTATCACTTGTGCTACTTCTAGGCTAAATTACTTTAGCCTGATAAGGACCTATCCGTTCCTAAACACTACTATATATCCCTTATCCTCCATGACCAAAATTTAAAGAAAAATTCTCTTGAGACATGCGACAGACAAACTGGAAGGGAATAGAACCAAACTCCTGCTACAAAAATACTGGAAGGGAATGGAACCATTTTGAGTTACCTAACTGAAACAGGAAGGGAATAGAACCAACTCCTGCTACTAAATACTTGAGATTATCACCAAGCTCGACTTATACTCCTAAGTACTACTTTGTTAGACTAGAAAAAAATGTCAATCTTATGTCATATGATGGGATGCTCCATTGTCCCCATACCTGGATTCCACAAAACCGTGTTGGGAGAAAGGCGAGATACCATTGAGAGACCTTTCTCATACTTGGCAACAAACTTGTTCATATAAGTTTCTGCAAGCTCCTACTATCTACTTCTGTTGTTACTACCTACTTTTTCTATTGCTTCCTTTTTCCCTTATTCTTGTTTGGGCACTTTGATGCATAACATCTAAACTTATGACAAATGAAGCACTTGCATTTACTCAAGTCCTTTCCTATCTGTGAGATATCCATTATTCGTCTAGTCAAATACGATCGAGTTCCTGTCACCAACATTATTGTTGACCTTTAACTCCATCCAAATTCTCCTGGATACAATCATCCCACATTTTCACGACACTGAGAATCCATTCAATTCCATGTTCACAAACTTTGTATCTACAATCTTCTCCCCAACTACTACAAGTTGATTATGAATATGCATGATCTTCGTCAAGTAGCTAGTAACGGTGCCTGATCCAGTCATCTCTATGAATCTAAGTTTGTTCCACAACATTATCTTTGTATTTATGTTCTCACTCTAGTAGAAGTTAACCACAACATCAAACATCTCCTTTGCAATTTCATCTTGGATAGATAAGGAATAAAATGATCATTCACAACATCTGCGATCACCTGCTTGTCCTTCACTCCCTTCCTATGTGTTTCCAACTATTGTGGATCTAAAGGTGGAGTAACTACATTCTTGATGATATCCCACAGATTGTTTTCTTCCACTAGCAATGTTACCTTGGCTTTCCAAGACAAGTAATTGGAGGCACTATCTAATCGGTTCTCGAATTTGAGGTTCATTGATGCCACCTCTGAGATCTATTCCGCAAACTCTCAAATCTGAAAAGTAAAACTTTGAAATTCTCACACTGCTAGTCTTTCTTCTTTGTGATGGAATTACTACTGCAAATCCCTAAAAATTTCAATCAACAAATATGCTCTCATTCCATGTCAATTTTGAAGTCATAGTTGACTATTTTCCCATGTTTTTCTTAATTAAATAAATCACATCTAAATTTATTTAACCACAAAAATAAATATTTTTGAACATGCAACAATTACACATATAGCTGAAAATGAACAGCAAAAGGATAAACACAATAAACAAACAATTACACCCAAGCTTTTCATTTGAACATTCCAAGCTTACAAGGAAACCTACACAAGCTCTCAAACTAACAGTTGTATGGTATACACGAAAAATCACATCTGCGATTACTAAGAAAAATATCCCTGTTGGTCAACTAAGAAGATGCCTGCCTAAATTGATGTACAGTATTGTACGAACTATACTTCAGCCTACTTCTTGACCTTGGATTATCTCCTATACTTTGAATCTGCTTAACCGATCTCTCTTGATCACTTGTCTTCTTGCTGTACAATGTCTGTGTGTGTGTGTGTGTTCTGTTAACCTCGTAATCCTAAAGTTTATTGAGTTATTTAGTTATATAGTTTGCCTAGATTGATAAATTTATTCGAGAATGTATTATTTCCTACGTTGCACGGGTTCCCGCACCCGGGGGTGGGGTTCCCGCACCCAAGTACCGGATTCGGGTACGGGTTCTTCTCAAAAGAACCCAAACGAACCGGGTTCTTCAAAAAAAAAATTCGGGTTCTTGGGTTCTTTTGGTATGAAGAACCCATCGTTTGGGTACTTAGAACCCAAATTTCAGGTTCTTCATGAACAATTTTTTCAAATATATAATGTTTTTTAAATGATTAAAAATTAAAAAATTTAATTAAATTTTAATAAATACCTTGTTGATTCTGTAAGCAGTTAGCGTTAATGCCTTGGAATAGGTTGGAAAACAGTTTGTTTATATGCTGATCTTTCTGAGCATATTTAATATTTATCTCATGATCACTATTGTACGTTCATTTGTTCTTCTTCATTGTCATGCAGTATCTTGCACTAAATTTTTTATGCGGGGATATAGTTGGTAGGTACAGTCCTGGATAGAGCTTCATTTCCCAGCCATGTCAAAAGGCAACTTGCACATGCCCTTTTAATGAGAATCATACCTTCTATTATTTAAGGACAGACATCAGGTTGCCTGATTGCTGATTCACTACTATTTAGTATATGTCTTTATTGACACACTATACTTGAACAATATATGTTAGAAACATCAACACTTTTATGGTTAATAATAAATATGTGGTATAGATCAACACCTTTATGGTCAATATAGAGTTCTCTTAGGCTCTTAGAAGCATATTGCATCAAGGATCTGTACACATAAATTCCCTAATAAAGAGATCACTCTGATAGATAAGATTAATTGTGTGCCATCGTCTTAAGATATAATTGAACGCTATCTATTAATGCAAAACGAGACTATCTCTGTCACTCATAAGATATGCATTAACTATTTATTAAAGGGGTTCTTGTGGATATATGTTGCCCAAAATTGAGTAGAATTACATGGCAGCAATGAGATCCTCTTGGCGCTTCCCAGTCTTTCTTGTATGGTGCAAATGTTCTTGCATGGTGGGTCTTATTATCATAACAATTTCTTCCACCTTGATTTTATTTTTCATAGATGTCTGGTAATTTTTGGCTGAACAAAGATTGGCGTGCAGTTTTCCTAGGGATGAGAACAAGATTGTGGCTTAGTTACCTAATTCAGCCAACTAAGGACTGAAAATTTGAAATATGATTCAGTTTGTCAAATTATTACGCGCAATTTGGTTTTCTTGGCATTTGTGAAAAATTTGGAGGCAAGAAAAATGATGATATAAATTTAGTAATCATCCATTTAATTTGATATATGTTGTTTCAAATCTACATGTGATTTAATCTGTTAATAATCCAGTTTTGGGGCAGGTTACTGCCTTAATGATTCTGTGATCAGAGTTCATATCAACAATGAGAAACAATAAACGAAGCAAATTTTAATTTTGAAATTTCAATGGCAAATGTCACATGTGAATGTTGAAACTTGAATGTTCATTGTTGATTCTTGAATGATGTGCATGTTTAAATCTTTAAAGTTTAAACTTTAAAGTTTATAAATTATTAGTGTCATTAAATTTATAATTTATAAATTTAATTTATAAAATATAGTACTATATATGATATATAAATTATAATTTATAATTTATAATATATATTAATATAAAAATACCCAGACGAACCCACACACCCTGTTTCAAAAAATGTTGTCCCTGTCCCCGTCCCCGCACCCGCACCCACACCCACGTTTCCTGGCAACATAGATTATTTCTAGAATAATAGAGTTAACTCTAGTAGTGTTGTATTTCCTAGAAGATAGATTGATCCGTAAACTATCGTGGATATTCCACTGGATAGTTCGTCACAAGAGATCTAATAATATTATATATAAAATCTAAAAATTCTACACTATTATAGTTTTATTAGATTTATGGATATGTAGATTTACTGTTAATAGTGCATGCATGCGAATGAAAATTATGCAAAAAATAGAGAACGGAAAAATAAAAGCTCACACACATTTGACACAAGATATGCTCTGGGAAACTCATTCGGGGGGAAACCCCAACTAGAAGGTGAGGCTACTCCGCTCTCTTTCTCTGAATCGAAATATGGTTGCAGGTACAAAGAAGTATGGCCTATGGCCCGTGGGATGCTACAGTGCACAAATTCTCTCTGTGCGCTCTTCCTCCTATCCCTCTGGGATATTTTTGCTTAGTTAGGGAACAAATGCACTCGAAAGAATGGAATACATTTTCCTCCCAATGGCCTGATTATAACACAACCTAATACCCCACTAGTGGTTAGGTTTGACTACCTCAACTCTTAACCAGAGTTACAATATTAACTCTTCTAGAGTCTTCTACATCATAATCATGTGGCTAGCCTTTTTTCCATGACTAATGAGGGCTTATGTGGCATGCTCTCAAATTATGGTGGCGAAAACAAGAATATCACCTTCTGAGTGGCATAACTTTTGCATATAGACTCTGATTGACGTGATTCTTGTGTCGTTGTAAAGGCTTTGTGTGCAAAATAGCATGAATTGTGTGTCGCTAAAGCGGCGAAGTTTTACCACCAAAAAAAGTTATTTGATGCCTCAAAACACTCCTGGAAGGTTTCAAACCTTATTTTGCCAAATTGGGTCCTACCAAAAAACCACGGTCTTGTGAGTTGATTCCTCCACTTTTTCCACTCTACAAGCATCGAGATGGATAACAAACAATATAATGATCTGATCTGAATCACATCTCCCCATTTTGGGATTCTTTTGGTCCCAAAAAGTTTCTATTGAATGAGGTGAGGAAATTTTTCCTCCAACTTCTCTCTAGTGTACCATTTAGCTTTGCCTGGAAGTTGTCCTTTCAACCCAATCTGCCAAAGGTCACGTTGCCCTTGTCTTGTAGTTTTGGACCTCTGTTGCAAAATTGTATCTTATGTCAACTCTGCCTAAGCATCTGGTGTCAAGTCCTCCACAAAAGGTAGGACTTGTTCCTCTTCTTGATCTAGTATGGAAGGCTCATAGAGTTTCAAATTCTCCACATTCACAACTAAGTAAATGCGCAAATATGGTGGTAAACTGAATCGATAGGCATTATCACCCACCTTTTCCAGTATCTCAAAGGGACCATACCTCAGAGCCTTGATTTTCTAACTAGGCCCCTATCGCTTCTCCTTGTTCGACTGTAGCCATAACCTGTCTCCCACCTTGAACAATTTCTCTGTCCTATGTTGATCATGTCTGGCCTTATATTTCTCCTATGAATTTTGCAATGTCTCTCGTACATGTAGATGGATCTGCCTGATTTTTTCTACAAACTTGCAACCCTCAAGGCATCTCCTGTAAGATCTTCCCTCACTCCTCCTTGCTGCCCATATGCAATGTCCAAAGGTGAAGGTGGAAAATATCCAAAATAGGTTTCAAATGGGTACTTCCCCTGCAGAAATGTGGATTGCTTTGTTGTAAGAATGTTGTATATATACCAAATTTTCATCTCAAGTCTTCGGATGCTTCTGGTCGTATCCACTCATAAGCTACACCAAAGTCCTGTTCACTGCTTTTGTCTGCCCATCTGTTTCTGGATGGAATGTTGTTGATCCCTTCAACTTCGTGTCCATCTTCTCCCACAATGTAGTCCAAAATGCACTAAGAAATCCCATATACATGTTTGAAACGATGTTCTTAGGTATCCCAAAATGCACCCAGACATGCCAAAGAAGCAGCTCGCTGCTTCTTATAGGGCATCAGAACACACATCTTGTTGAAGCTATCAACTACCACGAACAGTTAGTCATGACCCTTCCTAGTTGTTGGGAAATCTCCCACAAAGTCCATGGAAATGCTTTCCCAAGGACAATTGGGTATAGGTAAGGGATGATATAGACCTCGTTTCCTGTTGCTAGGCTTGTTGTTACAACGAAGCATGCAACCTCTTATGAACCTAGCTACATGTTCTTGCATCTTGGGCCAATACACATACCTCTGCAAGTTGGCGACAGTCTTCCCTACACCAAAGTGCCTTGCAACCTTGGAGGTGTGAGCCTCTCTAATCAGTTGCAATCACTCACCTTTAGGAATAGATAGCTTAACCAGCCTGTAGAGTAACCCATCCTGGAGATGGTAGTCAACGGTGTTGTCGCCATCATGAACATGAATCTGACTCTGCAGCTACCGAAACACCTCCTTGAAGTCCTCATCGTCTAAATATGCCTCTTTGTATGCACCATGGGTGAATGGCTCCATGTGCATAAGAGTTCCAAAAGCTGTGATATTTGGTCTGGGTGGCCTTGAAAGCATGTGAACCAACTTGTTTGTGTTGTCCTTCTTGTACTTGGTCACCATATGGAACTGTTGTAGAAACTCCATCCACTTGTAATGCCTGGTTTGTTGTAGCTTACTCTGGGCCTGCAAGTACTGCAGTGGTTGGCGATCTGTGTGGATTATTGTCCTTTTGCATTAGCTAGTGCGTCCACTTCTTCACAGCTTGCACTAGGGCATAGAGCTCCTTATCATAGGTAGGGTAATTAAGAATTGCCCCATAAAATACTTCACAATGGTAGTATACAAGCCTTCCTCCCTGCATCAAGACCGCTCCCATAGCATACCCACTCCCATTTGTCTCCACATCAATGGGTTTTTGCAAGTCTGCTAATGCCAAAACTGGTGCTTGATTGATCTTCTACTTTAGCTCCTCGAAAGCCCCCTACTGATCCTTTCCTGTTAAAAATGGAAACTAGAGCCAAATTCCACCTTAGGACAACTCATTTGATGGAGATGATGATTGCATTAAATTCCTCTTTTCGAGAGGACTAAAATTGATATAAAGATCATCCAATTTGGACAAGCAAAAGTACATTTTTGAATTTATGCCCACACATGTGAAATTGCTTAGGTCGGCCACATCATCATGTAGGCTCATGAAGCCCAATGGACGTGACTCTTCACCCTCAACGAATTGTATAAATATAAGTGACCTCTCACCTCATTTGGCATCATCATCACTCATACATTCTTCTCTCTCCTTCTCTCATTGGTCTGTACAACATTGGGCATTTTCTCTCTCCCATGTGTGGCATAGGGAGGTCGAATTACAAGACAGAATTGCAGGGCTGCAAATCTCATAAATTTTTGCAATTTGACCAACGTTGACTTTGACTTTCTAGGCATCATTTGCTTCGATTTTTTGGGTGTATTTATGTCTCAGCAGGCCGCATTTCTAGGCACAAGGACCGAGGCAAAAGGAGGACTTTGACCTACGTTGACCGTAGGCTTGTTTGACCGCAAGTTGACCAAGTTTGACTGCATATTCTATCACTATTTTGGGTTGACTTTGACCACTACTAGAGGCCATGTTTGACTGCCTTTGACCGAGCTTCAAAGCAAAAGTTTTATGTTGCGTTGACCATCTTTGACTTCTGCTTAGGGTTGAAGTTTGATTGCAGTTGACTGTAGAAATTGACAAGGTTGTTTTAACTTTGAATTTTACAAGTCAATTTGACTTTTGTACTCTCTCTCTCTCTGTTGAACATTTTGATATATAATAATAAGAATTGATCAAAGGGTTTCCCCCACATTGAGGTTTTTCCCTGGCATCCACCAAATCTGGTGTCCTCTTGTCTTGGCTTGTCTTCTACATTTTATTTTATGTTCTATCTACTTTTATTGTCAATGATTAATGGTTAATGTGATTGTTATTCGAAAACTAAATTGGAAATTGTCATTGGATTGTTAAGGATCATTGAAGTAATTGGGTTAAGCATAGAACATACCATTGTTAACTAAAATTAACATGGTTTCAGAGAACAGGTGAAGAAAAAGCCCAAGCAAGAGAGAGAAAAACAATCACCAAGACAGAGTTGTGAGACAAGAATATTGGTCTAGCTTCAATGGCTACTACATCTTACTTAAATCCGAGGATAAGCTCAAGGACAAATCCAATTATCATGCATGGAAGATGAATTTGGACTTGACCTTGGAAGAGCATGATGTTATGGACTATGTGCAGGGAAAAGTGGTGGAACCTCCCTCAAATGCATCTGCTGCTGCAAAGACGGAGTACAAGAAAGGTGAGGTCAAAGCTAAAAGAATTATCATTGACTCCATTCAAAATCATTTGGTTGCCTATATTTTTTATTTGGGAACATCTAAAGAGATGTATGATAAGTTTATTGGGATGTTTAAAGTAAACAACGCAAATCAAATCCTCTTTCTCAAGAACAAGTTGAAGGACATCAAAATGGATAAAGGGGAGTCTATCCAATCCTATTTCATGAGGATTACAGAAATCAAGAATGAGCTTCTATCTATTGGAAAAGTTGTTGCTGACAGGGAACTCACTCTCATAACTCTTGGAGGTCTCACAAGAACATGGGATGTGTTCAACACCACCATTCTCAACAATGACAGGATTCCTAGTTTTGATGAATTATTGGCTAGATGCGCTCAAGAAGAGACAAGGATGATGGAGAGAGACAAGCCTTCAAATGGAAATGAATCTATTGCTTTCTCCGCTCATGCAAAGAGGAAGAACAATGTTGGTCCAAAGAGACAAGGTCAAGGATTCAAGTAGAGATTCAAAGGAGGAAGAAAAGGAAGGTGCTACAATTGCAACAGGTTTGGCCACAATGCTAGAAAGTGTCCTCACAAGAAGGATACTCCACGGGATGACGACAACAATCAAAACAATTTCAAAGGTAATGGCAATCAAAGGAACAACAAGTTCAACAATAAAAGAAAGACGAATGCTCCCATTGCTCGATATGGTAATGGTCGACCTCCCAAAAGGACGAGAAATTCCAGGTATGAGGAAACTAATGTTGTAGAAAAGCAAAAAGAATTTTATCTTAATTCCGCCCTCACTACTGCCTCTCCTCTAGATACTTTGGATCATTGGTTGATTGATAGTGGTGCCTCAAGGCACTTCACTGGGTACAATGAGGCCCTCTCAAATTTGATTGAAAAGAAGACTAATTTGGAGATCATACTTGGAGACAATGCCGCCTACCCTGTGAAAGGGATAGGGACTGTCACTCTACACTATCAAGGTCAAACCCTTCATCTACAAGAAGTATTGTATGTACCCGATTTGAAGAAGAACTTGGTGTGTATTTTTGCGATGGAAGATAAAGGCTTCAAGGTAGCATTCATTGATGGAAAGGTACGTATTTGGCAAAGAAACCCTAAAGATGCATTTACACTTGGATTTAGGGTTGAAGGTCTCTATCAAGTTGAAGGAAGTCCTTTGGGAGCTTTGACTTGTGATACTTCTCTTCAATCTGAATTATGGCACCAGATATTTGCTCACCTTCATTAAAAAGCCTTACCTGGGGTAAGGAAGATGGTCACAAGTATGCCCGAGTTCAACATGAATCATGAAGGTGTATGTCAAGGTTGTGCAACTGGGAAACTTAGAAGGGGACAATTCCCTTCAAGTGAAAGTCAAACTATCGACATTCTTCAATTGGTCCATTCAAATCTGTCTCGTATGTTTCCCATAACATCATTTGGAGGATATTTATACTATGCAATTTTTGTGGATGACTTCTTTCGCAAAACGTGCATCTATTTCTTGAAAATGGTTCAAATGGTTTTGTTCTTTCAAAGCCTTGGTGGAAAATCAAACAAGGAAGAAGATCAAAATATTGAGGACCGATAATGGAACCGAATATGAATCAAAAGAATTCAATGACTTTTGTAGAGAGGTCGGCACTAAGAGGGAGACCACCACTCCATACACTCTTGAGCAAAATGGAGTTGTTGAAAGGAAGAATCGAACCATCATAGAGGCTACTGTGCCATGATCCATGACCAAGGCCTACCGAAGTTCTTATGGGGAGAAGCTACCAACATTGTCGTATATGTTCAAAATAGGAGCCTGCATTGAGCATTGGATTTCAAGACACCCGAAGAAGTTTTCACTAGTAAGAAACCTGATGTTTCTCATTTTAGAATATTTGGTTGTCCCGTGTATTTTCATGTGCCTAAAGAGGAAAGAAACAAGTTAGAATCATATGGGAAGAAAGGTACATTTGTGGGCTACAGTGAAAATTCGAAGGCATATAGAATCTATGTGCCCAGTCAAAGAGAAGTGGAAATAAGCCATGATGTCACTTTCGATGATGCCCTTGGGAAAGCCAGATATCTCCCTATCCCAAGTAAGGACAATGATGATGTTGTAGGAAAGCAGGATGAACTCCGACAGATGAATCGATCCTTGATGTTGAAGGCCTGATGAATCCCATTGATCCACCTCCTGGTGATCCCTCTACCTCAAGGAAAAGACCTTTGTTGCTCAAAGACACTCTCGAAAATGCTAAAAGACATTGCTCCAAGAGGGACATTTCATGAAAGTAAGAATTCGAACAAGTACCAAGGTTACTTAGCTGCTATGAGTACTATCATTCAATCTTAGTCATGGAGTTTTGGTGAAAAGGAACTCAAAACCCACGTGGCTTTGGAAGTTGCCACATGGTGAAATAAAGCCATGCATATAAGAAGTTCAGTTTTGCTTGTGAAGGGGATTATTCAACCATTAATGTTCGGATCGGGGGAACTACCTAGGGAGTCCTAGAGCTTGGACTCTGGAACTGGTTGAGGAGTCCATGACTCCTAGGTTTGGACTCTGTAAGAATTCCTACAACACCAAGTATTGAGGATGCGATGAATGAGGAGTACGAATCAATCATGAAGAATGATGTATGGGATGTGGTTCCTAGACCCAAGAAAAAGTCTGTGGTCACTTCTAAATGGCTTTACAAAATCAAACATGGAGTTGATGGGAATGCTGAAAAATACAAGGCCGTGTTTGTTGCTCGAGGCTTCTCTCAAAAGGAAGGAGTGCACTATGACGAGATATTTGCACCGATTTCCTGATATACCATTATCTATTCTATTATTTCTCTCGTTGCCTCTCAACGATGGAGCCTACACCAAATGGACGTTAAGACGACTTTCTTGCATGACTAGCTTAAGGAGGAAGTCTACGTAAAACAGCCTAAGGGATTCGAAGTACAAGATCGAAGGACACACGTGTGCAGGTTGAAGAAAGCCATCTATGGGTTGAAGCAAGACCCTAGGGCTTAGTATTAGAGGATTGATAGCTATCTTATGAAGTTGGGATTTACAAGGAGCGAAGTTGATCCTCACCTATAATTCAAGGTTGAAAAGGACATGCCTCTCATTCTGGTCCTTTATGTAGATGATCTCTTTCTGACAGGTGCAGAGCCTCTCATTTATCAATGCAAGAGGGAGTTGGCTTTCGAGTTCGAGATGAAGAACCTAGGTCTAATGCATTACTTCCTAAGCCTGAACGTCTGGCTAAAACCAAGTGAGATTTTTCTTTCTCAAGGAAAATACAGTGCTGCTAGTATGTCATGTTGTAAAGTAGTTTGGTTGAGGAAGCTCTTTAGTGAGCTATTTGAACATGTGTTGGATACCACCATGATATACTGCGACAACCAAAGTGGGATCTAACTTTCAGAGAATCATGTGTTTCAAGACTGCTCCAAGCACATTGATAGCAGGTACCACTTTATCTGGGATATTGTACAGTGGGGGGCAATAAGGCTCCAAAACATCAGCACTGATGAGCAGGTCACGGATATCCTCACGAAGCCCTTAATAAGGTCAAATTCTTAGCCTTCCGAGAGAGACTTGGAGTTGTGGAAAGACACTCCTATGAGGGTCCCGTTTGAGTTGGACACTGAGCTCTGGGAGCTCCTAGGCGCTTGGGGTACTTCTTGGAGCTATGAGCGACCATAGGGTGAGTGGTTCACCTTCCCCTATTGGTGCATTGCATATAGGGTAAGTGGTTCACCTTCCCCTGTGATACCCCATGATGGTTGACATCTATGTAGGGTGAGTGGTTCACCTTCCACTACGATTGGCATATGAGAAGGATGAGTGGTTAACCTTCTCATGTTGATGCCCTAGCATACATCCTACCCATGTAGTCTGGGACTCATGGGAAGTACCTCTCATCTGACCAACGAGTTGGGAAAAGTGGATAGAGGCCATAGCACTACCGATGGACGCATCGTGTATTGTTGTACTCCCTATGTCTAGGATACATGGTGTTCAACAACTTGATCTAGGATCAAGTTTGATTGAGGTTCCACCTCTACACTGACTTTTGTCAGTGGAGAGTGATAAGGTCTTGTGACTCACTCTCGATTGATTCTTCTTCATTATTCATATCAGTGTTCAGCAGAACAAAGATAAGATAAGATACATAGATGGTACATGACGACAGGATGGCATGATGGTCGATGATGATGGATGGATTGGTAGGTGGAATTCTCCCTAGTTGAGAGGGAGTGTTAAAAATGGCAACTAGAGCCAGATTCCACGTTGGGACAACTCATTTGATGGAGATGATGATTGCATTAAATTCCTCTTTTCGAGAAGACCAAAATTGATATAAAGATCATCCAATTTGGACAAAAAAAAGTGTATTTTTGAATTTACGCCCACACACGTGCAATTGCTCAGGTCGGCCACACCATCATGTAGGCTCATGAAGCCCAATGGACGTGACTCTTCACCCTCAACAAATTGTATAAATACAAGTGACCTCTCACCTCATTTGGCATCATCATCACTCACACATTCTTCTCTCTCGTTTTGTCATTGGTCGATACAACATTGGGCATTCTCTATCTCCCCCACATGTGGCACAAGGAGGTCAAATTACAAGACAGAATTACAGAGCCAAAAATTTCATAAATTTCTGCAAGTTGACCAGTGTTGACATTGACTTTCTGGGCACCATTTGACTTCAATTTTCTAGGTGTATTTTTGTATCAGCAAGCAACATTTATGGGCAAAAGGGGGACTTTGACTTGTGTTGAGCGCAGGTTTACCAAGTTTGACCACATATTTTGTGATTGTTTTGGGTTGACTTTGACCGTTGCTGGAGACTGAGTTTTACTGCCTTTGACCGAGCTTCAACGGAGAAGTTTTTTTGTTTTGTTGACCATCTTTGACTTTTGGTTAGGGCTGAAGTTTGACTGCAGTTGACTGCAGAAATTGGCAAGGTTGTATTGACTTTGAATTTGGCAAGACAATTTGACTTTTGTACTCTCTCTCTCTACTGAACATTTTGATATAATAATAAGAAGAATTGATCAAAGGGTTTTCCCCACACTGGGTTTTTTCCCTAGCATCCGCCAAATCTGATGTCCTCTTGTCTTGGCTTGTCTTCTGCATTTTATTTTATATTCTATCTACTTTTACTGTGAATGATTAATGGTTAATGTGATTTCTACTAGAAAACTAAATTGGAAATTGTCATTGGGCTGCTAAGGATCATTGAAATAATTGTGCTAAGCATAGAACATACCATTGTTAACTAAAATTAACATTTTCGCATTGGAAACTCTTGCCACTTGTTGTTATGGCATGGCGCAGTGCCACTACCATTGAAAATGAGGCTATAAATTTCTTGAGGTACTATGATGGCCCAATGAAGCTCCTGACCTCAGAAACATTAGTAGGCACCGATCATTTCATGATGGCCTCCATATTGGCAGGATCTATCTTCAGCTCTCCTCCACCTATCACATATCCCAGATACACCAAAAATTGTTGTGCAAACTCACACTTCTTGAGATTTGTTAGCAGTTGGTGCTTCTTTAATGTCTCAAGCACCTGCGTCAAATGTGAGATGTGCTCTTCCCAAGTAGCATTGTATACCAGTATATCCTCAATATAGAAAATAAAAAATAAATCCATAAAAGGGCACAATACATCATTCATTAATCTCATAAACGTCGCCGGTGCATTACATAGGCCAAATGGCATCACTAACCACCCATATCCCTGTGCATGGGTTTCTTTATGCTGGCATTTCCCTAGTCCACCCTTCATTACATGTAGTACAGGACGGTGGGTATGAGGCTGCCATTGTCAGTGTTTTGCAAACCTATAAGACAAATGTAAAAATTTGTCCTCTTTAAGTCTTTTCAATGAACAAAGCAATTGAAGTCAAGAGACAGATCTATACTGATATCTAAGAAGTAATTTCCAGATCTGTAATTTGTTCTTATGAATTATAGCAAAGATTTTAAGGTGGTTGTAAAAGCAAACTAGTACCTATTATCTCTATTGGATGTATGGGATTGAATCAGGGCAAAATGCAAGGATTAGTTCAAATTTTAGTCACAGAGTTTAGGGTGAAACCTCTAGAAACTCTTGCTGTTATATAATTCTGGAAATGAAGAAAGAAACTACTAGAATAGATAGTTTCCAGATAGAAACAACTTAGAGTGTCTTTCAAGATATTATTTCCCATACAATGAAACCAAGAACAGAGTAATCATTCAGTGAATAAGAACTTCTAATGATAGATACCAAAGCAAGAAATAATATTACCCAGCTATAAGCACGTTCTTGCTAGTGATCACAACATTCAATGAGCATACATTGGCAGGAGCTTGTAAATAAATACTCAATAAAAATTCTTCACTCAATCAACCACAAAACTCAAAAGCAAAATAGAACAATAGTATTATGAGTTCTCTCCTCAATCCTCCAACAACCATTACAATGAGAAGGGACCTCTTTAAATAGATGGAGAGCCAAACCCTCCTGGAATAAAATATCATTATTTTCTAACTAAAAATAGAGAAAAGTAATAAAATATTGATGGGGGTGCCACATAGGCTCAACAGCTATATTTTAGTGGTCAAATAAGTAAGTCGAATTCCTCATGAGATCATGAAACTTCTGTCTCTAAAGATTCCTATAAAAATAACAACAATAATAAGTAAATAAAGGCTTTAATAATTAATAAGAGAATAATAAAATAAGAGGAAAGATAACAAATAAATATTTAATAGAAGCAAATAATATTTTGTAAAAAGTATCTAGGCACCTCCTTCCACAAATTTAAATGGGGCCCTCGTTACTGTAATCCAATAATAATAAAATATTATTATTATTTTCTGCCTACTGAGCAAATTAAGTTACACATCTGCTACATTTGGTATCAGAGTGTATGGTCCAGCCATACAATCCCCAACCACCACCACAACTACCATCACCTACAGTTGTCACACATAATGTTGTTAGAACCGAATTGGTTGACCCCCCGAACCAGGAACCAGTCAAAATTAGAACGAAACTGGAAAGAAAACAAAAATAGACCAAAAATATGGTCAACTAAAATAAACATAAATATACAAATTTAAAACACACACACACACACACACACACACATATATATATATATATGATTCCAAACCATTTATACACAAATATGCAAAAGTTCTCATTTATATAGCAAGACTGTATACAACCAAAATAGCACTTAGTGCAATACATCTTTGAATCAAGCATACATCAATAAAGAGGCTCTAGATGACCTCCAGCATTGAAAAAAAAATGCTACAGCAAATAACTACATCTCATCAAAATTATTTCCTATATTGGGATCCTCATCATCAATATCATCACCCTCTAAACATTAAAATAAGATAGAAAAAGCTTAACATGTCAAATCAAGATTTTGTTTGAGAGTGTTGATATTCTAGTGCAATCAAGACTAGTACAATTTTCAAACTGATAACTACTTCCAATGATACAATTTGACTTCTTTAGAATATTCGAATCATCAAGCAGTTACACAAGAAAAAATTCAACCATTAACAATAGAGCAGCAATAGAGATAACAGCAAACAATAAGACAAGAGACACCAATATTTAGGCCAGCGTCCAGGGCAAAACCCACAAGGAGAAAAGCCAGCAAATCTTTCCTTATGAGAGAGAATTCAGTTCATCAAAATGTACATCTGAATATTCCAAACAAGATTACAATTTCTAACCTCAATAATGCCAAGTCAAACCAGTTAAAGGAGAGAGAAAATAGTCAACACTGTTCAAAGTCAAAATCTGCAACAGGGGCCGAAATTCGGCCCTGTAATCACCTCAGACATTTAGTCAGAGCTCTGAGTTTGACTTGCGGACAAACCTGCGGTTGACAGCCAAGAAACATCGCCAAACTTTGGTCAAACCAGTCAATGAACTCAGCCTCCAATATCAGTCAAGAATTCGGTCAAACTCCAGCAGATAATCCCAAGTCAACGTTGGTCAAACAGAAGATAAATGGCTGGTCAATGCAGATCAAATCTTCTTCTTTCTCCTTCGCATGTGTGGACTTGTCCTTCTTGTTTCAGATCAAATGTGTGAGTTTGATGTGTGTTGCAAATGCGGTCAATGAACTTCTATTTATATGAGAGCTGGGACGAGGGTTTTGATCTTCGGGTCAAACCCATTCAAAGAGTGGGGTCGACTTGTGCACTTGAAGCCGACTTGGTCAACATACAAAATATATAATTGCTCATTTGCTTTGCTAATGAAAATAGTAAATACCAACCGAAGCTACCAAATTTTCAACACTTCCTCTTAGCTAGGGAGGTACTTTTCATTCTCTCTCTCAAGATCAATCTCCCCAACCAATCCATTGGTCTCTTAGTAATTAACCAAGGCAGAGATCAGGCGTACAAGTCTCATCATAAGGAAAGATACATAGCATCAAACTCATCCCATTAGCCAAAACCCAATGGCATCAAGGTCAGTGCCCAACTAACCATGGGATCATAAATGATGCCAAAATCTCCAACCATATGAAATGCTTTCTCAGTCTAGCACAATGACCCAAGAGAGAACAAAGGGTCCATCTCCCGACCATAAGCAAGGTTTCTCAGTCCATGACCCAAGGGAGGAATCCCTATCTCAATCCTTGACTATATAGTCTCTCATTCAAATACAATAACCCACAGGAGAGAACTCAAAATTGTTGAAATTTGGTAACCGGAGGACAGGCGGTTCCCTAAGGCTTTGATCTTTGGCCTATGGAAAAGTGTCCAAAAGAATTTAATTTTTCTCCTAAAGTGACTTTATAAAGTTATAAAGTCAAATCTAATTTAAAAGTGACTTTGAGTGATAAAGTTACTAAAGTCTAATTTTAAAGTGACTTTAATAAAGTCAATGTAAAATTAGAAAGGAAAAGTGACTTTGGAAATAAATGACTAAGTGGGTCTTTATTAAAGTGGGGTGAATTAAAAAATAGAAAGTGAGATTTAATGAGCATTTAATCTCATTTTGAATCTAAAAGCTGTCTCGTCTTGTTTTAAATCAAATTGGTTCAACTCAGGCCAGGTACAAAACCAGCTAGGTTGGCTGGTTTGTTACCGAGCCGGCCGGTTTTTGTACCGGCTCGGTAACAAGTCGGCCAACCAGGCCTGGCCCAAGTTAACCAGGCCGAGCCAAAACAGCCGGCCGGTGGGCCCAAAAAAAGCGATTTTGTGGACTTCAAACTGGATTTTAATCCACTGTTAGGTTTGTTTTAGGTTGTCTAAGCCCTCCCCATGCTATTTAACTAACCCAACCCCTCTATTGAACTTTCACCATCCTTGACCTGACATGAAAATTCAACAGGGGTTTGTTTTATAGGGATCAAACAGTATAGAAAAACTAAACATAGCAACATAAGTCATAAACAAATCCTAACTGCAATTGTTGAAAAATTGTTGCAAACCTTTCTATAACAAGGACAGAAGAAGCATCTCATGAGTAAATGCATCTCATATAAAAAAAAACAAGTCACGGTTTTAAAAACTTGTAGGCTATACTAGCAACTCAATTTCCTTCCTCTGTGCAACTACTGTAACAATTTTCACCACAAGAACTGCATCTCATGCCCCTATAAGCATTCTCAATAATACTGCAAAACAGAAATATTTGTTGATGCAGTTTGACTCAGTTCCAAACAGGACACAGTTAAGCACTGGAAAGATGCATCATTCCCAATAACACTTCTTTGTACTAAAGTCCTTTAGAATTACAAATCCCTGATTTTAAACCTGGAGACACCATTACAGCATGAGATGTCATACCACTACCACATTAGTGCCATAAAGAGGAATGCTGATGAACATCTGGAGAACCTAAAATGAAGATTGAAAACAGCTGGGCTTAACAAAATTTATTTGAAGCCTATCAAATAAATGTTAAAATTGTTGTCTAACAAGCAAATTTTTGAACAGTAACAATTATATTTGAATTAAAAAAAAATATTGGAGGCTGCAGCCATATCATTCAGCCTGACAGCACAAATATGGAAGAAAAATTCTGTCCTCTTGTCCTTGCAACTTCATAACAAAGTTTGGTGGACAGAAGACACTTCCCTTCCCAAGCCTTTTGATCTGACAGACAAAACAAATTGCATACGTCCGTATAGCTGGGCACAAAAATCGAGAAAGGCAGTCAGCATTTAATGCTGTTTTAAATGCTGTAAAATTTATGTTTTGTTAGTTTATTGTTCGGCACGTTTTCCAAGGCAGTGTATAAGCACGGAAATCGAGATAAGTACATTTGTTAAGTTGCTGGAATTTTTGTTGTAATTTCTGTCTCACTGTAAAATTTTATCAGAAATAAGAAGAGCTTTCGAACTAGTTTTCCCCAAGAGTTGTAGGGGGTTTTCCAGGGTCAAGTTGACCAAAAATCAGCGTGTCAAAATTCTGTGTATGGCTGATTTATTTTCTAAGATTTTATTTCTGCATTTCAGCGTTGTGAAATTTCCAAAATTAGTGTTTTTCAGAAAATATTTATTTTTCCAACTTGTTGAATGTATGGCTATGGGAATGAGCATTTAACTTTATGGGAGAAATAAGAAGAAACTGAAAACCGGGGTTGGTATTAAAATTTCTACATGGTATCAGAGCTATTTTGTTGAAAAGTGCAGTTTGGGATAGCAAGAAGAAAAATTACAGCAAGCTGATTTTTCACACAGAAAACAGTACCTTTACTACAGCAGTGTTATTTTCAGTTTATTAGAACAGCAAGCATGTCTTTGGGCTTAAGGGTGGAGAATAGGTTGGATGGGCATAGTAACTACAGTGTATCGAAGGAGATAATGCAGAGCATCTTTGAGGAGGCAAAAGTCTGGGATATCATGGTGCATACCGCACAGAACCCTGTTAATGTGCCTATTGATGCTGTTCAGTTCGCAGCCCTTAATGAAATTAAGAGACTGATTTTGGATGGAATCAAAGACCATTGCATTCCTCATGTGAGAGGAAAGAGATATGCTCATGAGATGTGGACAGCATTGACCAATCTCTACCAGAGTGCCAATGAGAACAGGAAAATGGTCCTAAGGGAGAAGTTGAAGACCATTAAGATGGGTAAGACTGATAGTGCAGCTGGATATCTCACAAAGATTACTAATGTGCGAGATGCATTGGTAGCAGTTGGAGAGGTCATTCCACCCACTGAGTTGGTGTGGATTGCAGTGAATGGCCTTTCCAGTTCATGGTTGAACTTTGCTGATGGGGTTTGTGCACGTGAGACCCTTCCCTCTTGGGAGAAGTTCTGGGATGATTGCATACAGACAGAAATCAAAAAGAGCCAGCTTGGGGCAGCCAAACCAATTGAGCAGGATGAGGATGTAGCACTATTGGCAAGAGACAAGAAAGGCAAGGGAAAGAAGCAAGCTTCCACAAGTGTTGGTGGGGGCAAAGGCAAAGGTAAAGGTAAACAGGGGAACACGCAGAAGAACTATTCCAAGGTGAAGTGCTGGAATTGTCAGAAGATGGGACACTATGCAGTTGTGTGTCCGGAGAAGAAGAAGAAGGGGAAGAACCAGAGCATGGCAGCATCAGCAGAGATAGAGGACTTTACGGATACCTTTGACCGAGAGTTTGGGTTCATTGCTTGTGAGTCCACTAGTGCAGGATCACCTGCCACAGAGGTTGAGAGGGAGTGCATTTCCCTCCACTAGCGGAGCATCTTCAGGTATCTAGTATGTTGACAGTGGGGCTTCACGTCATATGACAGGAGTCTGTGAGTAATTCTCAGAGCTTTCAGAGAGTGGCACTGATATAGAGATAGTACTCAGATATGACAGTGTTGTTAGAGCAGTCGATGTGGGGACATTGACATTTGATAGGGAACCCAAACCTCCCTTGAAGGTGTCAGATGTTCTATATGTGCCAGGGATGAGGAAGAACCTCATATCCGTCTCAGCATTGGAGGACAGAGGATATGAGATACTCTTCAGGAGAGGTCAGGTGTTGATATATCCCAGGGGTGCTCCAGCTGATTCAGCTAGAGTGATAGGTGTACGCCATGCAAAGGTGTACAAGTTTGCATTTCAGCCCCTTTGGGCATTGAGCAGTAGTACGGCAACAAAGCTAGCAATTTAAAGCTGTGTGAGATTTGGCACCGCAGGATGGGGCACATGTATCATACAGCCTTGAGGACATTGCGGGAGATCACTATAGGAGTGCCAGATTTCAGTACTGATCACTTTGACACATGTAGAGGATGTGCGATGGGCAAGTTTTCCAAATCCCATTTTCCCAGCAGTGACAGCAGATCGACTGGGATACTTGATTTGATTCATTCCGATGTGAGCGATCAGATGTCTCATGTTTCCTTGAGTGGATATGAGCATTATGTATTATTCATTGATGATCACTCCGGGAGGACCTGGATTTATTTCTTGAAGACCAAGAGTGAGGTCTTCAAGCGGTTTCAGGAGTTCAGAGCTCTTGTGGAGACTCAAACATGTCGAAAGATCAAGTCCCTGAGGTCGGGCAATGGAGGAGAGTACACCCTTGGTGAGTTTGTTGATTATTGTGTGGAAGCAGGCATTAGGAGGGAGTTCACTGTTCCTTACAACCTCCAGTAGAATGGGGTTGCGGAGAGGAAGAACAGATTCATCGGAGTGGCTGCCAAAGCCATGCTACATGATCAGGGGTTACCATTGTTTTTGTGGGCAGAGGTCTGCAACACTGCCGTATATTTGCATAACAAGAGTCTGCATCTTGCCTTGGGGCATGTGACTCCGAAGGAGGCTTTTTCTGGGAAGAAGCCTGATATTGGTCATCTTCGTATCTTTGGGTGTATTGCATACTCCTACATACCCAAGGAGAAGAGGAACAAACTAGAGCCCACCGCAGAGAAAGGTATCTTTGTGGGCTACAGTGAGACCTCGAAGGCCTTTCGGATTTATATTCTCGTGCAGAGGAGAGTTGTCGTCAGGCGGGATGTGAAGTTCGAGGAGGACAAGGCTTTCAGGAGGTCACAGGAGTTAAGAGTATCTAGATCGGCCAAACCCTCAGGAGCAGCTGAGTCAGGCACAGGGATCCAGTGGACAGGAATCAGGAGGATCCGGAGGTACATCGATTACGGTGTCAGGTCCATCAGTGAGCAGTGGCTCACAGAGTCAGAGGGGTGGTGCTTCGGGTAGCATGCAGAGCAATCCGCAGAGCAGTTCACTAAGGAGTCCACTGATGGACAGTTCACATGGTACTTCAACATCTACAAGTTCAGGTTCAGGCAGGAGGATAGCAGACAGACAGTCAGGAATTCAGGCTCCTGATGATGAGGAGGAGGAGTTTCATTCTCCGGTGGGAGAAGTGTGCTCAGGGAAGAGGAAGCCCAAGTGGCTTCAGGATACCTTAAGAGAGGCCACATCTGTTGCTGGGCCTAAGAGGCCAGTCAGAGAGAGCAAACCACCTGATAGGTTTTGTAGCTATATGGCAATGGTTGCCAACATCATTGACTCTGAGCCTTCTAGCTATGAGGAGGCAGCTAGCCAACAGGTCTGGAGAGAGGCCATGCAGGAGGAGTATTTGTCTATCATGAAGAATGATATTTGGGAGGTGGTGTCGAGGCCTAAGGGCAAATCCGTGGTTACTTCTAGATGGCTTTACAAGGTAAAGCATGTTGCAGACGGTAGCATCGAGAAATTCAAGGAAAGGTTTGTGGCTAGAGGGTTCTCCCAGGTAGAGGGAGTAGATTATGAGGAGACCTTCGCTCCCGTGGCTCGATATACTTCAATTCGCTCCATCATATCGATAGCAACAAAGATGGGTTGGAAGATCCACTAGATGGATGTGAAGACCACATTTCTCAATGGCTTCATATAGGAGGAGGTGTACATTGAGCAGTCACAAGGCTTTGAGGTGCATGGGAAGAAGTCCCATGTGTGCAGACTGAAGAAGGCCCTTTATGGCCTGAAGCAAGCACCGAGAGCTTGGTACTCCAGGATAGATACATACTTGCAGGAGATGGGTTTCACAAGGAAGCAGTCTGAGAATCCCAGACACTGCTTCCCATTGTGATAGGTGAGCCTCTCATTGCTGATGGCTGTATGTGGATGACTTGGTCATTACGGTGCATAGAGACTCATTGAGCCCCAAGAGAGATCTTGCGTCGAAGTTTGAGATGAAAGACATTGGCTTGATGCATTAGCACGGGTTTTGCGGGTGTGGCGGGGAAGGGGCATTTCTTCTGGGGGCAGGGGGGCGGGGAAGTATATTGTGGACATCCTTGGCAGATTCCACATGGAGGATTGTAGACCCATGTCGACACCGATGATCACCAACTGGAAGAAGCTTCACGCTTCAGATTCCGAGTTGGTGGATCCCACATTGTATAGACAACTGATTGGTTCCTTGATGTATTTTGTCAACACTAGACCAGATATATGTTTCGCAGTCAACACGATGAGCCAATTCATGTGTGAGCCCAGGAGGGTGCACTGGGTTGCTACAAAACACATTTTGCGGTACTTGCAGGGTACAATGGATTATGGTCTGGATTATAGGTAGGGGGATGGAGTGAGATTGGCAGGTTACACTGATTTTGATTGGGCAGGTTGTGCTTCTGATAGGAAGAGCACTTCAGGTGTTGTTTTGCGTTGTGTTCGACAGTGGTATCGTGGTTCAACCGAAAGCAGCAGTCAGTAGCAGTGAGTTCAGTGGAAGCAGAGTACATGGCAGCCAGTCTAACTAGTTGTGAGGCCATCTGGCTTTGCAAGATGTTGTTTGGCTTATTTGGTCAGTCGTTGAGACCTTCAATGATATACTATGATAATCAGAGTTGCATTAAACTCAGGGAGAATCCAGTATTTCATGACAGGTCAAAGCATATCGGCATCAGATATCATTTCATAAGAGACTATGTTCAAAAGGGAGCTGTGAAGCTTGAGTATATTCCCACTGATGAGCAGGTTGCAGATATTCTTACCAAAGCCTTACCACGGGGCAAGCATGTCTACTTCAGAGACAAGATGGGTGTGGTGAGGAACACCTTCCTCGGTAAGAGGGAGTGTTGAAATTTGGTTACCGAAGGATAGGTGGTTCCCTAAGGCTTTGATCTTTGGCCTAAGGAAAAGTGTCCAAAAGAATTTAATTTTTCTCCTAAAGTGACTTTATAAAGTTATAAAGTAAAATCTAATCTAAAAGTGACTTTAAGTGATAAAGTCACTAAAGTCTAATTTTAAAGTGACTTTAATACAGTCAATGTGAAATTAGAAAGTGAAAAGTGACTTTAGAAAAAAATGATTAAGTGGGTCTTTATTAAAGTGGGGCGAATTAAACAACAGAAAGTGAGATTTAAATGAGCATTTAATCTCAGCCCTAGATCTAAAGCTATCTCAGCCATTGGATTTAGGGATTCCCCAAAAGTCACTTAGGGTTAGGTTAAAGGAGGAAAATGAGGGAAAAGGTCATTCATTCTTTGATGAGCAGATTGAGAGAGGAAGAGAGAAAGCAAAGAAGAAATTTCTAAGCAGTGAGGAGAAGGAGGGCAGCAGCTAGAGACTTCAGCAAATCCGTACAGCAGCAAAGAGGCACGGTTCCCAAGGCAGAAATCCGTATAGCAGGAGTGTGGCACATTTTTCGAGGAAGGAGGCACAGTTTTCAAGAAATCCGTACAGCAACTTCAGCATAGTTTTCTGGGCATATTTTTTTAGCACGAAAATCGAGGAGAGAGACTGTTGTTTGGTGGCACAGATTTCGAGGAAATATGTATAGCAGTCGTACAACAGCTTCAACACTGTTTTTGAGGCAAAAGGAGGCACGAAAATCGAGGTGGTGTATTCCGTACAGTCCATGCAGCAGTACGGTTGTACAGCTGGGCACAAAAATCGAGAAAGGCAATCAACATTTAATGCTATTTTAAATGCTGTAAAATTTCTATTTTGTTAGTTTACTGTTCGACACATTTTCCAAGGCGGTGTATAAGCACGAAAATTGAGATAAATACATTTGTTAAGTTGCTGGAATTTTTGTTGTAATTTATGTCTCACTGTAAAAGTTTATCAGAAATAAGAAGAGCTTTCGAACCGGTTTTCCCCAAGAGTTGTAGGGGGTTTTTCCAAGGTCAAGTTGACCAAAAATCAACGTGTCAAAATTCTGTGTGTGGCTGATTTACTTTCTGAGTTTTTATTTCTGCATTTCAGCATTGTGAAATTTCCAGAATTAGTGTTTTCAAAAAATATTTATTTTTTCCAGCTTGTTGAATATATGGCTATGGGAATGGGCACTTAACTTTATGGGAGAAATAAGGAGAAACTGAAAACCGGGGTTGGTATTAAAATTTCTACAAAAATTAGTGTCCTTGACCAACCCACTAGTCTCTCAATCAAACACAATGACTTAAGGGATCACTCCAAGCCTCAGAACCAAACATCAAACTCCCCAAACACATTGCTTTCTCAGTCAATCTCAATGACCCAAGGGAGCAATTAGGACAATCTTCTCGACCATAAATCTTGGTATCTCTGCTAAGCCCAAGGAAGATTGTCAATCTCAAGATGTTAATCAATGCTCCCTCTCACCCAATCTCAACAACTCCAAGTTGTTCTCTGAATTAAGCAAACTTCATCCAGGACAATGGTTTCGTCAAAACATCAACAACCTATTGATCAACAGGGGCACATACTCGAGCCTCACAGCTCTTCTCCAGACAATATTCTGAATGTAATGATACTTGATCTCAATGTGCTTCAATCTGTCATGAAAAACTAGGTTCTCATAAAGCTTTACACAACTCTGATTATCACATTAGACAATGGTCAATTCTAGCTTCTGATCAAACAAACCAGGAAACAGCTTTCGAAGCCACACAGCTTCACAATAGGCTAAACAGACAGCAATATACATAACCTCAGTCGTACTAAGAGCAACAAAAGTTTGCTTCTTACTAGACCATGAATTCATAGCAGAGCCCAAGCTAAAATAGAACCCAAAAGTGTTTTTTCTATCATCGATGCTTCCAGCCCAACCAGCATCAGTAAAACCATGCAGTTGCCATTTTCCATTAGAAACATATTTCAAACCATAGTCAATGGTGCCACACAGATATCTCAATATATGTTTCACTGCAACCTAATGCACATATCGGGGCTCAGCCAAGAATTGGCTCAACATGTTCACAGCATAGCAAATATCAGATCTGGTGTCCACCAGATAGTTCAACGAGTTAATCAATTTGCAATACATAGAGGAATCAATCAGATCAGAATCACAATCACGTATCTTCTTCAAATCCATCACCATGGGAGTGTCCATGGACTTGCAGTCCATCACGCCAAATTTCTAAAGGATCTTAATAGTGTACTCGCCTTGTCCAACAAAGATTTCATCGGTCTTTTGCCATATTTCCAATCCCAAATAGTAATGCAAAAGACCAACAAATTCAGAAACCAGCTCCCTCTTACACTGGACAATGAGATCATCCCTTGTCAGAAACAAATCATCTATATACAACAGCAAAATCAAGGGCTCGCCTTCAACAACTTTGAAGTACAAATCTGGATTAGCATCACTCTTTTTGAAACCAAGGCTCAAAAAATAGCTATCAATGCAAGAGTACCATGCACGAGGAGCCTGCTTCAACCCATACAAGGATTTTTTCAATTTGCAAACATGTGTTTTTCTATCATGAATCTCAAAGCCTTGAGGTTGCTCAATATAAAATTCCTCTTCAATGACTCCATTCAGAAAAGCAACTTTGACATCCATTTGATGCAATTTCCAACCTACAATTGAAGCAAGAGCAATAACAAATCTAATAGAAGCATACCTGGCAATGGGAGCAAATGTCTTCATAATCCTCTCCCTCTTTCTCAAGGGATCCTTGAGCCACAAATCTTGCCTTATACTTCTCAAAACTTCCATCAGCTGCATGATTGATTTTGTAGATCCATTTGGAAGACACAATAGATTTCCCTTCAGGGCTTAGCACAATTTCCAGAACATCATTCTTCAATATAGACTGGTACTCTTCAATCATAACATCTTTCCAAACTTGATGTTCAACAGCGTCTGCATAGGTGAAGGGCTCAAATTCAATGATCTTACACATCATTGTTACATAGCCTAAATACATCTTCGGCCACTTGCTTTCCCTGAAGGTCCCACGGGGTGTTGCATGTCCTTCGGTTTCTTTCAAAGTTCTTTCAAGCTAAGCAGGTCTCTTTCTAGTCTCAAGTACAGTGACTCTTGGTGAGTCAACAAATTCATGTGGATCATTAGACTCTTCATGAGGATCTTGTTCCATAGGTTCAAGTTGTTTGGATTTTGATTCCACATTCTTAGGAGCCACCTGCATCTCATCATCAGAGTCCAAATGTGATCCCTTGGACTTCCAAAAAGTAGAATCTTCATCAAAAATGATGTCCCTACAAGTTTCAGTAGAATGTTGTCCCGGTACATAGACCCTGAAGGCCTTTGAATTTTCACTATAGCCAACAAAATCTCCCTTCTTCTCAGAACTTCTTCTCAGAAGGTTCCAACTTCGTCATTTTCTCCTTGGGCACATGGACATAAACAAGACCACTAAAGATTCTTAAATGTTCAACATTGGGCTCTCATCTATGAATACTTCTTCAGGAGTCTTGTAATCCAAGATTTGGTGTGGTCATCTATTTTGAACATAAACAATTGTCTTTGAAGCTTCTCCCCATAGAAACATTGGCAGCTCTTGATCATGAAGCATGGCCTTGCCAGCTTCCATAATAGTCTTATTCTTCCTTTTGGCAATTCCATTTTGTTGAGGATAGTAGGGAACAATTAGCTCCCTCTTAATTCCAGCATCCCTGCAGAAAGCGATAAGCTCCTTGGACCTTAAATTCTTTATCCTTCTTCCTGTAGCATTTTCAACATGTGCCTTGAATTCCCGAAACTTCTCAAATACTTCGTCCTTGTATTTCAGGAAATAGATCCATGTTTTACAAGAGTAATCATCAATGAAGGTGACATAGTACTGACCACCCAAGTGTTTGTCAAGCATAGCCCCACAAACATCAAAATGCACAATATCCAAGAATCCATTGGATCTACTATCACTATTAGTACATCGTCCTTTGACATTCTTCCCAAGAGCACATCCTTTGCAAACTCCATCATGCTCAATCTTAATTTCAGGTACACCTTTAACAAAATCTTTCATTCTAGACAAGGCTTTATAATGAACATGAGCATACCTTTGATGCCATAGCTCACAAAGATCAGTGGTGTTTTGTAACAAGGCTTGAATTGAGTGTCCAAGGAGATGATATAGGCCTCCAATTCGCACATCAATGACCTTGGAAGATTCAAAGGAGTTGTCCTTCTTCCATACTAGAACTTGTCCATCAATAAAAGCAATTTTATATCCTTTGTCTTCAAGAGATGAAATAGACAACAAGTTCTTCTTCAAACTAGGAACATATAAAATATTATTAATATAGACATTATCTCCCAATTCCAGTTGGAAGGACGATGAACCAATGCCTTTGACTTTGTACTTGACATTGTCTCCAAGTTCAACCCTTTGTGCAATCTTCTTTTCAACCACATGTGCCTAGAGGCACCCCTACCCACCAGCCAAATTTCATCATGACCTGCAATGGAACCTGTAAAAGCAGAATAAAAAGAAGATTCATTATCAAAATCTCTCTTTTTAGGCCTCCTCTTATGTGAGGGTTCATTAAGGTTAGTTGCAGAAGAATGGTGATTCTCTTTCCCCTTTTGATCGCCATCTCTTTAATAATCATTCTTTAAAGGACACCTATTTTGATAGTGACCATATGCTTGGCAACAGAAGCATTGAGCATTTGTCATGTCTCTTCTATCTTGAGAGGGAGGAGGAGGTCTTCTTTGTGGAGCAATTCCTCTTCTTCGAGAAGATCTTGGAGCAAATCTTGAATTAGGTCTTCTACCTGAATTTCTTTGAAATTTTCCAAGATTTCTTCTTCGTCTGTTATTCTTTGAGTGAGTTGCAAAAGCTTGAGAGTCTTCACCAAGATTTGCAATATTGCCTCTGGAAAGGAGCCTAGATTCTTCTTGCTTGCGAGAAGCGCAAAGCTTATCAAAGGAAGGTGGATTTTCTCTGCCACTAATGCTTGTTGCAAAAGAGTACCAAGATTCAGGCAGACCACCCATTGCCACAGCTACCAATTCTTTGTCAAATACTTCATCAATAGCTTTGAGTGTTGATCTCTTATTTGAGATATTCTTATGAAGTATAATGCCATAGTATCATTCTTTGTCATCTTGACCTCACGAAGTTGACCCCTTGGACTTATAGATTGATTGATGTTGTTGATGGTGTACAATCCAATAAGGGCATCATACATCTCCTTGGAAGACTTTTTATCAGCAATATAGGGAATTAAATGATCCCTAACAGAATCCACAATGATGTTCATAGCCAAGATGTCATCTTCCTAAAACTTGTCCTTTCCTGCTTGATCAGTTTATTTAGTGACTTTTTCCCAAAACAATACCCAAGACTTTATGCCTTGTAAACACTAGGTCAATTCTAGTCTTCCATGCCCTAAAACTTGTAGCTCCTTCAAGCTTGTTCTTTGTGTTCATGAAGGAATTCATGATGAAGATGACCAATCATAACAAAAAGAAGAATCCCAAAGCTATTCAAGGTGATCTCAATGCTCTTTCCCTTCACTAAATCTCTAATACCATGTTGATATTCTAGTGCAATCCATAATAGTACAGTTTTTCAAACTGATAACTACTTCCAATGATACAATTTGACTTCTTTAGAGCATTCCAATCATCAAGTAGTTATACATGAAAATTTTCAACCATTAACAATACAACAGCAATAGAGATCACAGTAAACAATAAGACAAGAGACACGAAAAAATAGGCCAACGGCTAGGGCAAAGTTCACAAGGGGAAAACCAGCAAATCTTTCTTTATAAGAGAGAATTTAGTTCATCAAAATATACATCAGAATATTCCAAAAAAATTCCATATTATGACCTAAATAATGCCAAGTCAAAGCAATCAAAGGAGAGAGAAAAAATTCAACGTTGGTCAAAGGAGTCTGCAATAAAGGGGTCGAAATTTGGCCTGCGATAGCTAAACAGAAGGGGCCGAAATTTGGTCCTGCAATCACCTCAAAAATTCGGTCAATGCTCTGAGTTTGACTTGCAACCAAACATGTGATCAATGGCCCAGAAACACAGTCAAATTTTGGTCAAACCAGTCAACAAATCACAGATGAACTTGGCCTCCATGACCAATCAAGAATTCGATCCAACTTCATTAGATAATCCCAAGTCAATGTTGGCCAAACAGAAGACAAATGGCTAGTCAACACACATCAGATCTTCTCCTTTCTCTTTCACATGTGTGGACTCGTTCTTCTTCTTGTTTCAAATCGAATATGTGAGATGTGTGTTCCAAATGATGTGGCTTCTTCTTCTTTCAAATCAAAAGAGTGGAGTCGACTTGTGCACTTCAGCCGACATGGTCAACATAGAAAATATTTAATTTCTCCTTCGCTTTGCCAATGAAAATGTCGACCGCAACTACTGAATTTTCAACAGAGAGATGGGTACATTTTTTCTAGGGTCATGATAGAGGAGTTCAACCATCAATGCTATTAACATTTGTGAAATTTCCAAAACCAAACTCTTATTGCAGCAACTGGAAATTATTCTCCTAATTGTTAATTTAATTTAACAATTTATTTGTTGTTTTCTACGACAAATACTGAATAAATCACACTGCAATCTACACAAATAAAACTGTGGAAGAATAAATACTGGAAGAAATGCTAGCACACACATAAAATTAACAATTATTTTTGAACAAAAGTCCCCGAAAAAACCCAACTCGGAAAAACCAGTGCAGCAGATGAGGGTTTTATTTTATTATCCAACAGTGAAATCTAAGTTCATCTATGAATGCCCAACTAGCAATCCAAACAACAAGAAAATATGGGCAAAATAATGAAGGGAATTACCCTTCTCCCACAAGAAATCTCTGGCACAACTTTCCTTTAGCTATATGGCCATCCAAACCTCAGCATGAGCCCCATTGCATTGTCTCCCACACGTGTGGCTCAAAAATGCCTTTGATGAACTCATTATGCCTCCAGTTGTTGAGGAAATCGTCTCTCTGGTCTTCTGGAACCTCTGCCCAGCCTCTGGAACTGAGAATGATTTTCTCACCACTAAATCGATCTGCCCATTGAAGCTACTGCGCAGAGCCTCTGCGCTGCCTCTCTGGGATAACTCGGCCCTTTTGTTGCTTCCTCTCCGGATCTGGAAATCTTTCCTCTAGATCACTGTCCCTACCCCTCTCACACTACTTCGATCTCTCTGACTCTCTCTCTGGAAACTAACTGTTGCTACTCTGGAAATCGATTTGCCAAATGAAATCGAACTACTGAATTGATTTCTCCAACACCACATCGACCTCCTCCTATAATCCTCTGTTGGAGCACCAACGGCCAAAAATAAAACTTAATCAATGGCTAGGATCATGTTGGAGTCAAACCGTGTGAGTTTCTAGATGATTCGCGCCTTGACTTAATTAATTATGATTAATTAACCATATTCCCTAAGTTTAGACTTAGAAAATATTTAAAAATTGGTTAACAATCTAATTAAGCCACTTCTAAGCAGAATTTCCATAAACAATTTATGGTTTTAGAGATCTCATGTATTCCAGCCTCTCCACAAATTTCTGTGGCTAGAACACATCCGATGCTACAAAAACTAACAACATCAAGGTGCATAGAGGTCTTGGTGTTCTTCTTAAATGTTAGTTCTATACCGTCGTACATGACAGAATATAATAAAAATGTTACAATCCTGTCAATGCTGAATTCCTAAAAACTATTAAGTCTACTGGATTTAACTCTCCAAAGTTTGTGTGCCCCAAATGTTGAGATTCATATAAATTGGTTTTTGACTAGATATATGAATCTCAACATCTAGGGAACACAGATACTTGGAGAGTTAACAGAATTCCTAACAATGTTGGAACCACTCTCAAACATCTTGAAGCAGTTAATGGTAATGTTAAAAATTTTAATTACCATTAATTACATAGCATTAGTAGCCCCCCAGGATTGAACATTAGGCTACTCCACTCATAAATTATTGGTTTTATTTTTTTAAATTTGCATTCGAAGGGGCCTTGGTCACATAGTCCAGAATTGGTCAGTTCTGTACAAAACTAACCAATTCATTGGCAAAAGGTTGATTCAGTATCGAACTAGACTTTTGATTCCAAGCCACCTATCGAACTGGTTTTGGGATCAAAACAAATGGACTGGCTAGTCTCATTGGTTCCAGTCCAATTCGAATAGTACTAGTTACACCTACTAGAAACGTACTGCTACCACACCTACAATTGCTATACAACTGCTACCTACAGCCACCACATTGCATCGCCCCTATTTGTACCATTCTACAAGTGGTTGTACTGCCACGCTTAGCCTAGCCACCATTCGACAATTCAACCACCATTTGACCAAATTGTAATAAATTACACCATATAGATTAATTAATTATAGTTGGAGAGATTGTAGTTCATTAATACAACCATACATATTTTCATTAATTACAGTCATACGACCGCACACTGCAATCCATAGCAATTTATCAATCGAATTGTGCAATATATAATCGATTAATCAGTCCTATAGCATAAAAAAATCAAGAAAACCTTGATGTAGTTTAGAATTGAAACTCAATAAAAATTGATCATCAAAATACCAGCCAGTAACACAAAAGATGGTCAAGATAAACTCAAGATTGGAAAAATTGGAAGACCACCAAAAGCAAAGTGCTACAAAATATGAAGCACTTCAAAAGGATTTGCAAGAGAAACATCACAAATTAGAGGAACATATCACTCAAAATCACAATACCATACACAAGAACAAGAAATTTTAAGTGCCCAGGTCCATTAAAATCATGTTGAATAGAAGGACCTCATAGCAAATTTTGTAGCACATGTCAATTCTCTAAGCTCGAACTTCCCACCACCAAATTCTCACAAAATTTCTAACACACCATTAAGCATGTCTAGTACATCAAATCCACAAGTGAATATACCCCTCACAACAAGTTAATCACTAACTAATTTGCATCATATATAAATCAACCAATTTTTAGATACTCAATAAGAGCAAAATTTGTACTATCAAAAATTGACAAAAATGAAAAACAAGGCATAGCATGGTTGAACAAGGTGGAAGAGTATTTTGAAAACCCTGTCATCAACAATGATGACGAAAATATCAAGTATGCTTCCATGCAACTATAAGGTGATGTATACAACTAGTACCTATGGTGGAAAAAGATAGCTTTTTCGATTTGTTGGAACTTGGAACCAATTCAAGGATGATTTTTTTAATAGATTTCAAGGTATCAAAGAAGGAGAATTATTTACAGAACTCACTAGATTACAACAAAAGGGAAAGGTGGAGGAATTTACACGTGACAAAAGAAAAAGGTGGACAAATTTACGTTAAGTGTTTTGATAGTCAACCCCTTCCCCCCATGCTACAAGATTCTTGCTTGATGTCAACAAAAAATCTAATTCAATCATTTATAATTGAATTTAAACCATGCATCTAGACTAAATTAAAATTACACAATATTACAACTACGGAAGTAGCAAAACATGAGGCAAGAGTTGCAAAAAAAAGTTCACAAGATTATCAATACAAAGATTCGATAAGGTTTTCTTGAGATGGAAGCCCCCCCAAACTATAGATATGGAAAATCCAACATGCCTCACACCGCATTTAAGAGGAGGTAAACTTAGTTTAGAAGCCCAAAAAATAAAGGAAGTAAAACGTAAACTTTGAGGAGAAAAATGGGACCCTAGACATAAATGTTTGAAAGTAAAAAACACCAAAAATCTATATAAATGTGAAATAAAAGATGATTTAGACAGTGAAGAATCAGACGAAGGAGAAGCTTGGGATCCTAAAAAAAATCCCCATATTTAGATAATGAGAGTGCACCACAAATATCACTGTCAACTATAACATGAATAGCTCAACCACGAACATTAAAATTGAAAAGGTGCATCAAAAAGAACAATGTAATGGTCCTAATTGATACAATAAGTACGCGTAATTTTATTGACACAAATCTCGCAAGGACATTAAATCTTTTCATATACCCAATGCCCAGTACAAAGGTTACAATAGCAAATGGAAAAAAAAAAACGAGAGTGTGAGGAAATTCCACAAGATTAAGTCATAGATTCAAAACTTACACCACAGAATCTCAATTTTACATTGTATCCTTAGGAGGAGCGGATTTAATCTTATGAGTCCAATGTCTACAAACATTAGCACATATTATGCTAAGCACCAAAAACGATTTATAAAATTTAGATTGCAAGGGGAGAGATACAAGTTATATGGATCCAATAGCTCCAAAGCCAATTTATATAATCCCATCAAACGGTGAAGTTAACCCAAAAGGGTACACCAACATATATGGTACAATGCCACCAAAGGGAAATACCGGCCCCAAAATTAGTTGATGTAGAATAACCTGAGATTCAAAATAAAGGGAGATTTAACACCTAAATCAAGTAAAACCAAGGTCAAACCATTTGAACAGCAAGCCTTACCAATATCCACATCACCATAAAACAAAATCGAAAGAATAATTTAATACCTATTGAGATGTAGTATTATTACAAAAAGTAGAAGTCTGTTAATTTTCCAATGCTCTATATTGTAACAATCACTTAGGCAATTTCTTCTTTCAATAGCAATTATTTTTCCAATTAATTTCAATCACCCAATGATAGTAAGCATTTGTAGAAAGAATAGTAAACAATATGCACAATAAAAGATGGCCAAGAACAATAGAGATGGAGATTTTTGGTCAAAGACCACGGAAAACCCCACAAGGAGAAAAACCCTAACCAAATTCTTCTTCTATAACATGTTCATCAAATGTTCAACAGAAAGATACATAGTCCAAGTACATCAACAACTAGTCAAAGGTCAAAGCCTTGACCAAATTAGTCAACCAGCCAATATCCAATACAATATGAACATAAAATTCAAATCTGGTCAAACAACAATTCTACAATTTTTAGCCATGTTATAGTCAAAATCAACAGCAGTCAACATAGCCCTAACTAGTCACAAGTCAATGCTCAAATCTACTCCAAAAAGTTCGATCAAACAGCCAAAGAATGTGGCTTCCTTCCCTCAGTCAAAACAGTCACAAAATCTTCCTCAGAAATCGATCAAAGTCAAACTCAACCTTGCGGTCAAAGTTTCTGCAGACCTGCGATCAAAGCTGGTCAAAATGCCCAGAAAATTTCAGCCTTTGAATTCGGCCTCCAAGAACAGATCCAAAAGCGAGTAAAAAAAGTTAATGCCGATCAAAGGTGCCAGAACAGAAAAGTCAACGCTACCACAGAATTCTCTCTCCTCTTTGCACGTGTGAGCTCGGTCCATCAATAAGAAAACATTTAGGGTTACCATACCAGGGATCATGGCCCTTCACAAACATTGATACAAACTAGTATCCATAATATACAATAAAATACACAATTTGTCCTTTGATTGATCTAGGGCTTGAAATTTGATCCTTTAGATCTTCAATCTGCCCAATAAAACAAAATACAATCAGCAGAATATACACTCACCTGGGTTGATCCCTTTCGCCCACTAAACTCAATATTTTGTTGTGCTTGTTGTCGATCCTGTACTTTGGCTACTACAGTCTTCCTTTTGCATACGGTTTTCTCCTTTAGACCTGTCCAACATAGATCTGTAATTGGCTAGCTATACCAGCTGCTATCCAGATCTCCTTACAATTCCATAGCCTTCTCCTTGACCTCGACCAGTTGTCGTAAGCCTCTTCCATCCCTCCACCAAGTCCATGGCCAACCACTTAATCCTTCCTTTGTTGCGGGTTCCTTAACTTACCCGTGGCCATCCTTCTTTAGCATTGTGTATTGTCATAATAGCCTTAATTAGCCCCTGTTCATCCTCGACTCCCATGTGGCAGAACATCCAGAGGGCCTGTGGCATCCAACCCTAGTTACGGCCCCCTAATCGAGGTCTTCAGGTAGCCCTAACAAACTTAGTCAACTACCTCAAGCCCCTGCAGCCCTTCCAACTAGACCTCGGCTAGCTACTAGGCCTCTCCTAAGTTGTGGTTTGTCTCCTACTTGTTGCGGTCTTCCATTAGTAGCCCTTCATGTAACAAGTACAAGCTCGACTTCCCCTTATACCAGCGAATACCCTACGAGACAGTAGGTTTGTCCACAAACCTCAATCTTAAACCACAAGGCTCGACCTGCACAAGAATCCATCTTACTTGAGTTGTCCTCGGCCTCCTTTTCGGCCTCCTTTCTAAGGTAGCACCTATCTCATGCGGCCTTGACATAGAACCCTCGGTCTTTTTCTAGACAGAGCTTCTACCCTTGGATCTGCGGCCCTCTTTTGGTGTCCAAAACTCGGTCCCTTGATAAAACCACTATCCACTTCAAATCTATTGAATTGTCCCTCAATCTAGGGCTCAACATACCTGATCTAACTAGAGACCCTTAGTTGTCTTCCTTGCTAGATTTCAACTAGCGCATACAACCCTTCCCACATATCAGACTTTACTAAACTTGGCCTCTATCTCTTCAACATATCTCACCAACTCGGCCCTCTCCTCCATAGAAACGCGTCCCTCTTGTTGACTACCACTCCCTTCTTCTAGGGAAAATTTCCACCACACGTAGTCCTTCACAAGTGTGTGTGTTGCCTCTCCATAGGCTCTCTGTTTATACTTTTCCTTTAGGTTATTTAGGGATCCCTTGGTCCTTTAGGGTTTTACCCACTCAACCATTTAATAATAAATTAGTTGTCTTAGGTACAAACACACAACTTTGGGTATCTTGCCCAACCAACTCACTTTTGGTGGGTCTTCTCCTCTTGGAAATACCTTCTGAGCTACCCAAATTCCAACAACTAAGGCCCCAATTTTGGAAGAGAAGCCACATATGAAGTGTTATTTTGCCCATTTCTTTCAAGCATAGTTCACTTAGATGCAACAATGATTAATGTACCTAATGGTGAAAGTTGCAACATTGAATATTGTGTGTAATCGCAGGTGGTTCCATCTATAGGTCTAGGCAACTTAAATCTAGGGTTTATGTTGTTGTTTTGCATTGTTAACCATTAAAAATGTACAATTAACCTATCCCTTGCTTACCTCTTTAATAGACTTCAATCCTTTGTTGATCTCGTCATTGATAAGTTATTTCTTTGTCGATATATGCCTTTGCATGTTGCAAATCTGCATAACACAAAAGTCCTATCATATAACAATTTTTTCTTTAGTTTGTTGTGGTTGGTAGAAATCATACTTGAACATTTGTAACTCTTACCTTGGCCTGCAAGGCTTCATCGGTAGCGTCTCCCATAAACATTAGACTCTTACCACTCTTGAGCCATCATTATTGAAAGATGTTTCTAGATGATCTATCTGTAAGTTTCATAGAGAGCCATTTGGCTTGGAAGTTCGAACCCTTGTCATCTAACCTCTAAGTCTTGCTAGGGAAGCCTCCCTTGTGGGGATAACCTCCAACCACTAAACAGCAGGAGAGAAGTCGTTGAGGTGATAGTGATGGCTAATCTCTTTGCTGCCATGAGACCTAGATTGTCTAGTGAGGCTTTGAACGAGGCCAACCAAATTTTTTGGTAATAGTCTCACTTAGAGAAAAGGTGGCATCCTAGGGAGGAGTGTTGGAGGGCCTCACAAAGTTCATTTCTCCTCCGTTGGAAAAGTAACTAGGTTTGGTCTTCATAATTATCCTTGTGTGTGTATCAATTTGTATTTCATGTAAAAGAAAAAAAGAATTGTATTTAAGCATGGGCTTCATGTTATTTTTGGTTAACAATGGTATGTTCTATGCTTAGCACAATTACTTCAATGTCCTTTTAGAAGCCCAATGTCAATTTCCAATTTAATTTTCCAATAGCAATCACATTAACCATAAATCACATTTACAGTAACTATAGATAAAGCATGAATAACAAAATTCAGAAAACAAGCCAAGACAAGAGAACACCAGATTTGGCGAATGCCAGGGAAAAACCCCAAGATGGGGAAAACCCTTTGATCAATTCTTCTTATTATTATATTGAATGTTCAACGGAGAGAGAGAGTACAATAAATCAAAATTGACTTGTCAAATGATGATCAAAGCAGCCCTGTCAAATCTGCAATCAACAACAGTCAAATTTTGCCCTAACTAGAAAGTCAATGATGGTCAACGCAGCTGCAAGCAATCCTTTTTGGAGCTTGGTCAAAAGAAATCAAACTCGGCCTTTTGAAGTGGTCAAAGTTAGCCCAAAACAGTCACTAAATCAGCGGTCAAACTTGGTCAAATTCTGCAATTGAAGACTACAGTCAACTCTGCAATCAACCTTGCGGCCAGCTCTGTGGTCCAATGTTGCATGAAGCGGAGACAAAGCGGGGACGTTTTTTGGAAGAGGATACGCGAAAGCATCATTTCCAAAAAAATCTGGGAAGCAAAGCGTCTCGAAAAAGTCTACTATATATATTTTTGCATTTATATTAAAAAAGACATCCAAAATACCAAATGAGTTGTAGAAGATATGAAAACATGCATATTTGTATAAAAATCAAGATAGATATGGCATCCATTGTACATCAATGGTTAATTATTCGAGCATCAACCCTCTAGAATCTAGATTCTTCTCCTATTGTCTCGCCTTTGTCTCTACCTCGATTGTCTATGGATATTAGTCAACATTGCCCAATTTTGATCAAACTACCTAATCCAAGCCTTAAAATATGGTGGAAAAAGCTTAACAAATTGATCAATGATTTTGACTTGATTGAAAGGAAATTTTTGCTAAGGCCATGAAAAAGGAGTTCAACAATTAACACCACCAACACTAGGATACATGAGCACATAGAGGGCTTGCTGATCTTGATTAAATGCCAATTAGATACCCTCATACATGATATAATCTAATAAAAAGCCACAATCTCATTGATCCTGAATTCCTGATAATTGCTAAACCTGCTGAATTTTGAATAGGATATGAAATTCTATTTTCTCCATAAACCTGATGACGCTAGAACCACTCTCAAACATCTTGAGTCATTTCATGGTAATGTTAAAAATTTAGGTAAAAAGATGAAAATGAAATATAAAGGAGAATGTCACTTTTACTTTATGAATTTAACATTACCATGAGGGAGCATCTAGGAAGCATCTAAGGAGAATCAAGGGATCACCTTGGGAGTGTCCGGGAAATCCCAACCCAACTAAAGTTAGAAAAAATTTAAAAAAAAAATAGAACCCCGCGGAACTGCCTATCTCCCTCTAGATCCACTATAAATCCGCGCGATTCCGTGTCCGAACCTCAACGAATCCGCAACGAATCCTTTTCCGTATTCGCGAATCGGGCTTGCGTGTTTCTAGATTTCCAGGAATCGCCCTCAAAACTGCGGAACCGCAGATCTGATTTTCAAATCCACGGTTCCGTCAGAGGATCGCCCAAGGATCCATATGGGATGCAGTTTTGGCCTTAGATCTTTGGGGGGGGGGTAGGATCGTGCAACACTGCTATGGCCAACTCCGGTCAATGTGGCCAGAATACCTTGGTCCCTGTGCCAATCAATGTGGCCTTCAAAAAACAAAATTCTAAACCAAAATTCGCAGTCAATCTGATGGTCAACGTTGTTGAAATGTGCAACAGAATTATGAAATTTTGGCCTTGTAATTTGTCCTGAAATTCATCCTTCTTGCCACACATGTGAGAGAATAAATATGCCCAATAAGTTGTACGAACCAATCAAAGAAGGAGAGAGAAGAATGTGTGTGATGAGATGATGCCAAATGAGGTTTGAGGTCTCTTATATTTATACAAGTCGTTGGGACTCAAGTGACATGTCCATTGGGCTTTATTAGCCTATATGATGATGTGGCCGCCCTTGACAATTTGCACATGAGTGGGCTTGACCTCAAAACATATTTTCCCTTGTCCAAATTTGATGATCTTTAGGTCGATTTTGGTCCTTTCGAATTAAGGAATTTAATGCAATAATCATCTCCATCAAAGGAGTTGTCCAAAGTGGAATTTGGTCCTAGTTGCCAATTTTAACATTTCATGCTCTAATCTAGGTCAAGCATGTTCTCTATGCTCCTACGCTTTAATGAGTCATTTTGACTCTATGTTATATGTAAAAGACCCACTTGGGCATTTTGTAACAAGAAAGAAAAATTAATTTTAATTCTAGAAAAGTAGTTTTGTCCTCCAAACCCAAGTTGGCCTTGTCGGGGCACCTATTCACTCTCTTGGATGACTATATATTGAGGAGAACTCGTCCACATTTGACATAGAACAAGCAAGCTCGATCCATGCAAACACATGAAGGAAGAAAGTGCAAAGGGTATAGAAAGAAGAGAAATCCAAGGAAGAAGAAGACTACTTGAATTTTACATTGTTTTGCTCACATGTGGATGAAGGCTAGGGTTTCTGCAGTTGTTGCAAGGTCGAAGATTGAAGGACGAGTTGCAAACCTGGAATTGCAAAAACGAAATTCTTCACTTGGAGCAAATTGACCATCTTTGACTTGGTGAACGTTGACTTGATTGAAGAAAGTTTTAAGAGGGTTGACTTGGTGCTTGGAGGAGGGCTCTTGGTCTTTGGGTCTTGGAGGTCTCATTTTGATTTGATCCTATAAGAAGAGGATTATTCGGGTTTTCCCCAAGCTGTGGGGTTTTGCCCTGGCGTTGAGCCTATATCTTGTGTTCTTCGCGTTTTGAGATCTTCATGTTTTTGATAATTGCTTGATGAAGAAGTAAAATTAAATAATAAAATGCCAACAAATATCACAAGTAATTATCCTAAAAGGAGAATCAGCAATAATCTACAAATACCTTGATTTTCCAACATGGTATCAGAGCTAAGGTCAGTAAAAGAAGAAGTTTGAAGATCACTTGGCATAGTGGAAAGATATCTGAAATTCTGAGACCACATAACTAAAGAAATGTAAACAATGTGACTGAAGTACTACAAGTCTTTCTACAAGTTTCTTAAGAACTACATTTTGTGGACAAGGAAGCAAGTTTCACTGTGGAATGGCACCTATGATGTTGGGCAAGATTCGATTTCTTCCTCTTGACAGAGATCCAAATTTTGTATGATACAAGTAAAGATCCCCTGTTAAGGTATAAATGACATAATCTGAGTTGCAAAGGCATGATCCTAAGACTACTACTTGCCAAGATTACAAGTATGTTCGTAATATGATATGAGTAAGCCTCAAGAGGTGTTTGATCAAAACTACTACAGTGAACTATGACAATAATTGAACTCCCTTGATCTACTAAATTGAGGATGGAAGTGAGTTTCTTGGGTTACTGTATAGGGATACAAGAGATAAAAATAACAAAAAACTACAAAATA
The DNA here is from genome assembly GCA_034641835.2 of Pinus albicaulis. Taxonomy (NCBI): domain Eukaryota; kingdom Viridiplantae; phylum Streptophyta; class Pinopsida; order Pinales; family Pinaceae; genus Pinus; species Pinus albicaulis. Next base: position 416,210,063 of record CM076579.1, on the reverse strand, counting down.
AGAATGCCTAAGATCCAAGTCACTATAGATATAAGTTACTTCCAAAGTATACATGATGCAAGTATGTTACAATCTGAGCTATGACACTATGCTACACCTATACAATGGTTCGAGTTACAATATGAAGCTGAAGGTATTTTGCCATACTACTGTAATCTGAAGATTTAGTGATACAAACGAAATCCTAAAGTCTGATGCGAAGCTAAAATAGTGATATGTTTTGTCTCTCCCAAAGGCAATGCATGACTATTCTCTCTCAAGGTCAAGATGGGCTACTAAGAAGGTCGTAATCTGACTTATCCAAAGAGCAATCATCAATGGCAGGTCTACCTCTGAGGCAGCCGAGACCCCAGAGATTTGCGAAGTAAGAGAAGTAGTCTGTTTTGGGATATTTTCTCTGGTGATCATAGGTCGAATATAGGAGGAGCAGTCGGCGAAGGAGGGAGCCAAGAAAAAGGTAGTTTTGTGCCTAGTTTGAAGGAGATTCTTCTCATAGTTCAGGTTTGAAACTTATGTTCATGCCCTAATTGCAGGTTGCATACCTGAAGGTGACTTTTGGAGGAACCAGGAGCTTAATCAAGGGGGTTGTAAGTTGCCTTAGAAACAGCGAGTTAGGAAGATCTGTTTGGGAGGATAAGCCGCACATTTTGGAAGCTTAGACGGCCAAGTTAAAGGGATATGAATGTGGTTACTATCAGCCCTAACCAGCAGACCGAAATTATAGAAGGGAGGTACAAGAAGGACAGCAGATTGTTGATAAACAAGGTATGGTTGTTCTATTGTTTTGATGCTTTTGCTAGTGGATAGATAGTCCTAGTTTGGACATTATTGAAGGTCATCTTAAGGTTGTTGCGAAGGCAGCAAGTAGGTGATCTTGGGAGGCCTAATTGCAGACCTGTGGAGGATTATAGGTCTGCTAGGAGAGGCTGGGATTTGAGCTTCAGGGACTGATCTTTGAAGGACATTTGGTCAAGGTCTAGAAGTCTAGAAAGAAGATTCTCACCATCTAGAGGGGACCAAACTTCCATGTAATTGCAGATTGAAAGGACTTGTTTTGGAAGACAGGTTGTCTAGTAGGCTTTCCAAAAACAGGGTCACATCTGTCTGTGGCAACTATGCAGGAAAAGGGTCCTTTGGGGAGGGTTTTTTGTTGTGTTTTGTAGGTATAAGGAAGTGTTAGACAGGGTCAAATGATGCAGGCTCAGATCTGAGATTGTTTAGAGAGCGAACTTGAAGAAGTTCTTTGTACAGTAAGTACAAGAGTTGGTTCACCATTGTGTGAGCAGATTTGTGAAAACCCTAAGGACAGTGAAGCAGTGGACATTCAATATCAAGTGGGTTGTGAAGACCTTATGATTGAAGTCTTGGAGCTATTGAAAGGTGGTTTGATTGGTGTCCTAAGGACTGTCAATTTAAAGCAACAATAGGACAGTTAGAGGGCTAAAGACAGTCATCTAAGAGGTAATTAGAGGACTGACAAGAAAGCCTATTTGAAGACCCTGAGAGTTGCCTATTTTGGAAAGATGAGAATATGGGAAAAAATATTTGTGACTATAGAGTTGTGTTGATTGATAGAGACTAATTGGAAAGGTCAGCCAAGTTGTGTTAAAAAATAATGGACTGTCTAACCTGTTCGAAAATCAGAAAGGAAAAACGATTTTCTTTATGTTGATAATTACTTGTGATGTCTTTATATTCTTATTAACTTTCTTTTTATCTTTGTTCATAAAGCAATTACCAAAACAAAAACACAAAGATCAAGAACAGCATATGTAGACACTCAGCCAGGGCTAAAACCCCTATAAAGGGGAAAACCCAGTCAAAGAACTCTTCCTTCAGTAATTCAAAATGAGATGGACCAACACCTTAGACCAAAGACCTTCCTCCTTCACCAAGTCAGCTTCCAATGTGATACAACAACTTTCAATATTCTCTTTTTGTTCAACAGCTATAGCCTAGCAACAACCCAGAAATTTTGGCCCCAACTTCTTCAGAATTTCGGACCTGCATGCACTTCTGAAATTTTCGGCCTGCCTGCACTTTTCGGTATGCCTGCACTTCTCGACATGCCTGCACTTTTCGGTCTGCCTGCACTTCTCAGCCCACCTCCACTACTTCTGAAAATCGACTTTTTCTGCACTTTTGAAATTTTGACTTGCCTTTATATAGGTGTTTCTGCCCATTAGTTAGGCCGACTTGTCCTTCATTGAGGCCGACTTGGTGGAGGAGGCCTACAAGATCTAAAATACAATAAAATAAATTTCTTTCTTGAGAAGAGAAGCCCAAGAAGGGTCTTTTAAATTATGGCATGGACAAGGGCACTTGGCATAAACCCTAGAGCATGCAATGGAGGCTAGGACCTATAAATAATTGACCCAAGCATGAAACCCATGCTTTAATAAGTCAATTTCCCAATAATAATTTTTTTTCTTTCTTTTGATAATCACATTACATCATGACTCGAATACAATTATGAAGACCGACACTAGTTACATTCTTCAACATAACCTTGTGATAATCAGTATATTGAAGAAATTGTATGATGGACTATCCTTAAGGCAAAAAGTTATGCAGGAAGTAGTGGTGGAGACAATTGATGATGCAGTATGTGAAGACCTCAAGTACAGAATCATAGATTGTTAAGAGGCTGATTCGGAGCCCTAGTTCAAAGAAGTTGCAAGATGAGCAAACTCGGTGATAAGAGGATTGGTTAAGGAAGCTACAACTATAGCAAGTAACTGATGTAAGGGAAGTAAGAATACTTCTGACACAAGAAGAGGTTTGTTAATAGATTCTCCCTCTTTGAGAGGAAGTGAGCATGGATTTCTCCTCTCAGGTTGAGAGGGAATATGGTTGGACACTGGTTCTTCATGTGTCATGTACTAGGCCAGGACTTAACCACCATAAGTCTAGTGCCTGCATCACGGATAGGGAGAATGATGGATTGAATTAGCACAGTTCTCCTTGTGTCAGGTACTATGAAGGATTAGGATTGATATCCTAACTCAAGTACATGGACAAGGATAAGGAGAATGGTGGATTGGATAAGCATCTTGGACAAACACTCTTGAGTCACATACTGTGTTGGTTTAGGATGGAAATCCTAACTCAAGTACATAGACTTGGATAAAGAATGCTCTGATGGACAGACATTTCCTTCAAGGAAATGGTCCAGCAAAAGACATACTCCGAGTATCCTAGGTGGAGTATGTACCTTGGTGAGGTGGTGTGTGTGGTGTCCCATGGAATGCCTCCCGGCATTGTGCTCTGATCTTGTGGAGAGATAGAGTGTACCTGTCAAGAGCTTGGTAATGTGACAATGTTGGCTATGATGATAAAATGATGCTTATCAATCTGGATACCTTCTTCCGAGAATATTTCAACTTGAGATAGACCTGTTGAGTGATTATGAATTCCTCCCTAGTAAAGAGGGAGTGTTGGAAAAGTAACTAGGTTTGGTCTTCATAATTATCTTAGTACTTGTTTCAATTTGAATTTCATGTAAAAGAAGAAAATGAATTTTAATTAAGGATGGGTTTCATGCACAAGTCTAGGTCAAGCATGTTCTTCATGCTCCTAGGGTTTAATGAGTCAAAAGAGTCTTTGTCATATGTACTAGACCCACTTGGGCATTTTGTAACAAGAAAGAAAAATTATTTTTAATTCTAGAAAAGTAATTATGTCCTCCAAGCCCAAGTCGGCCCTGCCATGTTAAGTCGTCCTTGTTGGAGCACCTATTCACTCTCTTTGATGACTATCTATAGAGGAGACCTCGTCCTCATTTGACATAGAACAAGCTTGCTTGATCAATGCACAAGACATGAAGGAAGAAAGTGTAAAGGGTATAGAAGGGAAGAGAAACCCAAGGAAGAAGAAGACTACTTGAATTTTAGACTATTTTGCTCACACGTGTTGATAATTACTTGTGTTTTTTTTGAGTTCTTATTATCTTTTTCATGTTCTTCTTTTTCCTTAGTTCATCAAGCAATTACCAAAAGAAAAATACGAAGATTAAGGACACCACATGTAGACACTCAGCCAGGGCTAAAACCCCTTTATAGGGGAAAATTCCAGTCAAAGAACTCTTCCTTCAGTAAATCAAAATTAGATAGACTAAGACCTTAAACCTACAGACCTTCCTCCACCACCAAGTCAGCCTTCAAATAAGATATAGCAACCTTCAATAGTCTCTTCTTGTCCAACAGTTACAACCCAGCATCAACCCAGAAATTTCAGCCCCATCTTCACTAGAATTTCGGCCCAGCTTCAGATTTTCAGCTTCCCACCTACTAAAAGTTTTTGGCCCTCCAGCAGCACTAAATAACTTCTCACGTGTGGGATAGGAGAGAGAAATTTCAGTTTCTTTTGCAAAATGATGACCTCCTTCTTCGCTACTCTTCCTTCTTGTCCCTTGAATTTCGCACCTTTTCCTTGCCTAGGCCCCAGAAGTTGCAGTTCGAACTTGAAGAGACGATTCTCCAAATGAAGTCAAGGTGTTGCCTTTATATAGGTGATTATGCCCCTCAGTTAGGTCGACTTCTCTTTCTTTGAGGTCGACTTGGTGGAGGAGGCCTAATTGACCTAGTTTACATTAAAATAATCTTCTTTCTTGACAAATAAATCACAAGAAGGGTTATTTACATTATGACATGGGCAAGGACACTTAACATAAACCCTAGAAACCTGTAATGGAGGCCTTGACCTAAAAACAATTGACCCAAGCATGAAACCCATGCTTTAATAAGTCAATTTCTTTAAAAATAAAATTTATTTTCTTTCTTTTGATAAATAAAATATATCATGACTTGAATACAATTATGAAGACCGACACTAGTTACATTCTTCACACTTCCTCTTAACTAGGGAGTTATTCATAATTACATATATATAGAGGTACATGGAAGATCTCAAAATGAACTACGAAGAGTTCTAGCACACACAGTGTTGCAAACTAGAAAACCTGACCAGGGTATTCTATCCGGGTGCGACTAAGATGGACTCAAGCTTTCAACTACTCTAAGTATCATCAAGCTTACTTGCTAACCATCAACCCACGGATCTAGGTGTGTATTCAAGGTTGGAGGTTCATGACAAATGCCACCATCCCTCTTCAGGATCTAGACATAAACACATCGGCCGACTAGATGTCCTCCCAAGCATCTACCATTATATGCTTCATCTCTCCTAATAAACTAAATCAAATATATCCATTTGTCCAAGCATGTTTCCAAAGTGTTCAACCTTCTTATGGAGAGATTTACATGTACAAACACAAACTCCATTCAGCTATAAACTTTTAAATATAAGTAAACACAAACCTTCGAGGTCCTCAATAAATTTGATGCTACTATCATCATCAAGTTACAATTTGTCAAAAGTTTTCTTCTTCTTTCATTTCTTCAGCAACACCAAATACATCTCCAGATCTTCTGTTTGCAACTCCATGAATCACAAACATTTATCTGTAGTACTTTCCTTCATTTGACTTTATTCTTATTTCAAGGTATTCACTATCACAATATGACCTCCCTCTTAACTGGGGAGATATACTCAGGCTCCCTTTCAACTTAGGGAGATTAATCACTTCCTTCTTCTATAACATCGAAGAGTCTTTCATGGCTCCATTCCTTCTTACGACATCAAGGTCATCTTGATTATCATAACTTCCTTCATCATGTTTATTAATATCATACAAGCATCTTCATCATCTTGAAGATTATGTACCTACAAAAAATTTAATAGCAAGTACAACCAAAATACATATATAGAAGCATGAAATTAACTATACCGAAAACATATCAATACAATGGAAGCATCAAAACATTCAAAATTTAGACATCAAATGCCTAAACGTAGTTAGGTTCATAATCAGCAAAGGTTACATGGTAGGGTTTGTCATAAACCCTAGACTCCATTTTTCGAGGCACAAAGCGTTAGATAGCAAATCAAATAATAATCCAATCATAGTACTATACATCTAAGGTTTCAATAATATACTCTATAGCAAACTCTACTGGGGTTTGTTCCAAACCCTAGATTTTCATCATCAAAACTAAAACATATCAATAATATCATCAAGTCCTAGAATATCAATCTCTACTAGGGTTTCGTTACAAACCCTAGAATTCACAAACTAAAACATGAGCATTAACAAGCATAGGGGAGTCTTGGGTAGATATTTGTTATCTGGAAAAAACTCGAATTCAGATTGAAAGAAGGGCCATAGACCTCCAATACCTTTTGCGACCTGCTTTCATTCTTCATTCATTTCTCGTCCTGAAGATGGATCCCCGTTGGGATTTGAAACGTCGACCATCATTTTATGATATTGTGGATAATCCGGATTCTGCAATTAACAAGCATACCCGCATATATATAACTAGGATTTCATAATCATGCACTAGCATATCACTACAATATCTAATAGGCATGTTAGAAAATCAAAAAGGCTAAGAGATTGTATTTATGTTGATAATTACTTGTCATATTCTTATGTTCTTATTAACTTTCTTGTGTTCTTTTATCTTAGATCATCAAGCAATTACCAAAACCATAGCACGGAGATCAAAGACACCAGATGTAAGCGGATAGCCAGGGCAAAACCCATATCTAGGAGAAAACCCAGTCAACAACTCTTCCTTCAATAGTTTCACGAGATAATCCAAGAATCTTTGACCGAGACACAGACTTCGACCTAGAACTTTGACCTTGCAGCAATAGAACTTCAACCTAGTAGCAGCAGCAGATCTTTGACCTAGAAGCAGCAGCACTTCGATCTTGAACTAGCATCACTTTGACCTAGAAGCAGCGGAAAATTCAACCTTGATACAATAGTAGAGACTTCGACCTACTAGCAGTAGCCCAGTAAATTCACACATGTGAGAGAGACATGACCCAAAAACTTTGATTTTTCTTCTCCAACAATTCTCCTTCTTATTCTCCTGCAATTTCGTATTCCTCTGCTTCTTCTACTTGTATATCGAACTTGAGTGAGTGATCCTCCAAATGATTCAAACTGCACTTCTATATATAGCCTTTTTTGTGGGTTGAATTGCCCTAATGTAGGCTGACTTCATCAGGTGAGGGCCGACTTGGTGTGGAGGTGACAAATGACTTATTTGACTCAATAATAATTATTTTTACATGATTCAAAAGCCTAAGAAGGGCCTTATAAAATGGACAATGACTCTAATGACTCAAGATAAAACCTAGACGTCCTCAATGGGGACTTTGACCTATAAAATGATGACCGCATGAAACCCATGCTTTAATAAGTCATAATAATAATTTATTTTTCTTTCTTTTGATAAATACATTTCATTTTGACTCAAATACAATTATGAAAACCGAACCTAGTTACATTCTTCAACAAGGCAAACCTAAGACACAAACATCAATACAATACAATAAAATTAGATATACAATAATTTTGACTAGGCTAGGGTTTTGATTAGACGGACGAATATACACCTAGGGTTTCATTCTTATGTTCTTACTATAATTATCACAAGGGTTTTGCTTATAAACCCTTATATTACCAAACCCTAAAGATCGAGGGTTTCATCTAGACATTAATAGCAAACCCTAAAGGACTAAGGTTTTTGCCATAACATTATCAAAACCCTAAAATTCAAGAGAATAGGATTTTAGACAATATCAATAACCCTTAAGTAAACTAGGGTTTCATTATCAACATTGGCATACCTTTACCAACAAGAGGCTAGGGTTTTATAGTGAACCCTAAGGGTTAGGGTTTCACAAGAATGATCAAAATATAATGAGTGTAGATTCAATCTAATGATTAATTACCCTTAACAAGAATCCTTAATATTCAAAAGCCTAGACATAAGGATGTCAGTAATGTAAAGTAAATTTCAAAAGAAGAATGATCGTACCTTTTACATGAAGAGAACCATATGACAAACCTATAGTCTAAAACATACCTTGAGTTGTTCCTTAACAAACCTTGTAAGACATCAATTCTTTAAAGGCTAGCTCTACAACAGAACTTATCCCATGCTAAGTCTCCTTCCTGACCTTTGTGTAATCTGCAATCTTTCCTACCAAGGATAATACAAAGAAAAGGTTATTAGCATACAATACAAACAAATCTGAATATGAGAGGGAAACCAAACATAAAAGAGGAAACAAGAAACAAGATACTTATCTTTTAGTAAAATGGTGAAGGCTACCTCTAAATCCAATCTTTGAGGGATACCTACAACTCATCAAAAATTCAAAAGAAAAATGTTCTAACAAGATATGTTAGAGCTACAAACTTTATAAATCAAAACATAAAGAAAAACAATGCAAAACGTAAAATAGATGTGTGAGGGATAGTATTCCCTAAGAGTCCTTGGCAAATAGATCTCTGATCTTGGATTCTTCAGTCTTGTTTCTCTTAGGATAGATTCATCAGCAACATTCACAAGTTCCCTTTCTCTCTTCTTATTACTTGGATTCTCTGGACAATGGCTTTTGTAGTGACCCAACTTGTGACAATTGTAACATTCAATCTTGGATACGTCAACTTTCTTCTTTGGTCCTTTGAGCTTCTTCTTGACTGCATGCATTCCAAATTTGTTCAAATGATGGAGTATCCTTCCAACTGTTAAGTCCTGAAACAAAAGCACTCCAAGATTTTGGTAGTCCTAGAAGAGCGGTAATTACAAGCTCCTTTTCTAGGACAATTTCATCTATTGCTTGGAGTTCATCTTTGATTCTAGATATCCTTATAAAGTAGGATGATACAGTATCGTCTTTTGTCATCTTAATAGTTCTCAACTCATTCTTGAGGCTTGTTATTTGACCAATGTTCTTGATGGTGAATAGTTTTGAGAGAGCCTCGTACATTTCTTGAGTGGAATCTATGTTGGATATGTATGGAATGAGATTCTCCTTTACTCCATCCACTCTTAAATTCATGGCCAAGATTTCGGTTTCTCTGAATTTTTCTTTCTCTGCTTCATTTGTAAGCTTCTTAACTTTTCCTCAAACTAGATCCAAAACTTTGTTATTTTTGAGGATGAGATCTATCCTCTTTTTCCATGCCCTGTAGTTGGAGGCTCCTTCTAGTTTTTTTTCTGCCTTCATTGACTTAGACATAGTTCTTGTAGATGGTAGGCTTATCTCCTTATATGATCCTTTTTCCTTAATGACATTTCTTCAATAAATCTTCAACCCGCCTTTTTCTTCCTTCTTCACCTTAGCTTTGATACACAATTGGAAAACCAGAAAGGCAGAAAGATTTTCTTTTGTTGATAATTACTTCTGATTTCTTTGAGTTCTTATTATCTTTATTATGTTATTTTTTCCTTAGTTCATCAAGCAATTACCAAAAGCAAAATACAAAGATCACGGACACCAGATGTAGGCACTCAGCCAGAGCTAAAACCACTTTATAAGGGAAAAACCTAGTCAAAGAACTCTTCCTTCAGTAATTCAAAATGAGATAGACCAAGACCTTAGACCTATAGACCTTCCTCCTCCACCAAGTCAGCCTTCCAATAAGATACATCAACCTTCAATAGTCTCTTCTTTTCCAACAACTAAAGCCCAGCATCAACCAAGAAATTTCGACCCCGGCTTCACCAGAATTTCGGCCCAGCTTCATATTTTCGGCCTCACAACTACTATAGAATTTCGGCCCTCCAACAACACTCAAGAACTTCGCACATGTGGGAAAGGAGAGAGAAATTTCGGTTTCTTTTTCAAGATAATGACCTCCTCCTTCTCTGCTAGACTCTTCCTTGTTGTCCCTTGAATTTCACACCTTTTCCTTGCCCAAAAGTTGCAGTCAAACTTGATGAGATGATTCTCCAAATGAAGTCAAGTTGTCGCCTTTATATAGGTGATTCTGCCCCTCAGTTAGGCTGACTTGTCCTTCTTTGAGGCCGACTCGGTGAAGAAGGCATAATTGACCTAGTTTACATTAAAAAAATTCTTGACAAATAAATCCCAAGAAGGGTTCTTTACATTATGACATCCTAGAAGCCAACAATGGAGGCTTTGACCTTAAAAAAATTGACCCAAGCATGAAACCCATGCTTTAATAATTCAATTTCCTTAATAATAAAATTTATTTTTCTTTCTTTTCATAAATAAATTACATCATGACTCAAATACAATTATGAAGATCGACACTAGTTACATTCTTCAACAAATCTAGCTCTATGAAAAATTAAAAGGAGCAACACCTTGAGGCGGGAGTTTTAGGAGTCAGCATAGTCTCTATCGAAGTGGAAGGTAGTACAAGGGGTTGGTGGGGTGGAATGGGGGGTGGGAGAGAGGGAGAGGAGGTAGAAAAGGAGAAGGTGCAGAGGGCATGGTCTTGCCATCGTTGCTTCAAAATGGGGTCCTTTATGACTAAATTGCTACGAAAAATCGGGGCCTAGGGCTCTTGGCCTTGCGGCCTGTGGGTTTCACTTGCCAAATGAACCTTGTTGCTTCTGCAGTCAAACCACAAAGAAAACTCTGCTTGCTTGCCAGATAAACCAGAGGAGGGGAGGGATGCCTTCACTATTTGATTCCCTTCAACCAAGACGTCACAGAGATAACCTATACTTCTTCAAATTATCTAGAATTGCTTTGTTGTTTTAGATCAAAAGAATTTTGTGGCTAAAGTATACTTCAGTTTGACCTTCGCCCCAAGAAAGACCACAGGAATGACCTTTGTTGCCCTTGATCAGCTTTGTTTCACCACTGAAACTACTTCCTTAATTGTCTAATCTGCTCCAAGGAATATGTTGTGCCAGAACAAGAGGCGTCTAGGTAGGGTGGGATCACCTCCACCAATGAAAATCAATAAGGGGTCTAAACACTCAAAGCCTCACGCTTAGAGACAAATCAATCCAATTCTATGATCCCAAAATGATTCCAACTCTCTTGTATTTATAGATTTCCTTGTGGGGGTTTCTCCTCCTCAATTAATTGAGAGGGATCCATGCCAACTCCCAACTTGGGGCTTTCTGCCCCAAAACTTACCCCATGTTTCCCAAACATTGGGTAATTGGGGTTTTCCCCTTTATCAAAAACTATAGCCAACGAGGATTGACAGGCTACTTCATCCCTTGAGGCAATTAATCCATTGGGGATATTACACAGTGCCTAAACAGCTTGAGTTCTGCCTGCTGAAATTTGGTGAGGTCTGCATTGAGGGAGATGGTGGGAGTGTTGTCGGTCTTCTCTTGGCTTAGAGGACTCTAAGTCCAATCCTCTAGTGATTGAAAATGGAGGAAGAGTGTGGAGTTGGGGCCCATCCATGCTCGGTCAAGAATGATGTCCTTCAAATTCAAAATGTCATGAAGGAAAGAAGTGCCTACCGTAGGGGGTCAAAAGGAGCTACTCGGGGGGGGAGCCCATGTACTCTAAAGTTGAGCTCCCCAGCTTGGCGAAGGCATTCCTCATTCAATTTTGTTTATATCACACCTTCAACTGCAATAAGCAAGGGGGCTATTCACTTTTCCAGACCACTTCAACCTGAGAATTAATTTCCGGACCACTTTAACCTGAGAGTTAGTTTCCAGAGTCCAGACCATTTCAACCCAAGAATTAGTTTTCTGCTGCTGGATTTCTGTCTCCTGTTTAAGAAAGGCCTGCTGTGTCCTCATCTTATCTTGCAGATTTTTGATGTTTGTGATCTCTGTTTGGAATGTGGGGCAGTCTGTAATTGGTTCCTGGAAGTGTATATTTTCCTTTATATTTTATGCCTACCCAGTACTGCACAACCAACATGAACAATTTCTAATATTCTAAGTTCTAACCAGTAGTTACATGACATGATAGAGGGATGTATTTATACCATGCACTAATTTGATTCATCTAAGCAAGATGTCTTCTTGTTAATACATTCCAAAAAAGAAATTATTAAACTAGTGGCTCAATATAACAAGCCTAAACACATTGGAGAAAAGGCTTTCAAAGTATAAATAAATGCTCGCACAGGACTAACAAAACAAGAATTAGTTTGACCAAAGCAAGATTTGCTAACATATGTTGCTTTGAAATATATGTAAAAACATAAGCAACACCTAGCTAAAACAAATAAGAAAAGTGGTTATGCCATAAAAGACAGCAAGGTCTTAAAGAGAGAAATAGACATTCACCGATGTTCTTATTTTATTACGATTTACTTCCACTTCAAAATCAAATGCTATTAAAAGCAAAATACATAACAGATCATAAACCTTGTCCATTCATTAAGCTGATATAAGAACCCTTTATGACTTATCAATTGTCAGGCTGCGCAACCAAAGAATGTTGAAAACGTTATCTTAAAGAAATTGAGACATGCCTGAACTTAATGAAGCCACATCATATTCATTATTCATGAAATTCTGATAATCATCAGGGAGCTCCACTGTGTGCCAAAGAAGCCTTGAAGACCTGCATACGATTATGACAGATAATTATGCACACAAACACAAATTCTTAGAAGCTGCATCAAGTAAGGAAATAGAGAACTATATGGCCAACCTAATATTAGACCATTAATTAGATCTCTAAATATCTCTGTAATAAAACATAAATAAGATTATTAGTTATAATAGTGGTTATAGGTTGAATCCCTCAACATGAACGTGTCTCTCAGGAACTATCCAAGGAGTCTCCTTGACTACCTTGCAATCATCATTGTGTCATTCAGTGATATCATTTGGACAGTATATTATGGCCTTTTGTCCTTTTTTACGTGATGTCTCAGTTAATGAACCATTTCATTCATTCCATTTGTATTAGCAGAGGTTTCAATCTGCATTGGCCGGATGCCAAGACTTTTGCCAAGGGATAATAACAAAACAGGCTCAGAGGCCATCCCCTAACATTCCTTAATTCTCCACACAGTCCACTGCCATACACACTGCACTGCACTTTTGTTCCATCCAGCGTAATTTGTTCTGTTTACCATATCCACCTCGCCATTCCATATATGAAAACAAATATGTGTGTGTCTGTGTGTGAAGAAAAAATATGCATTGAAACCCTATATTATAATTTAAGAATAAGAGAGAGCAAATTTATTGTCTATAGAACTATCTGGAGTTCCGCATAAAATCGAGTGAACAATCAGCACACTGAGTCTGTCATAAAAGCCCTGCTATCACCATCCAAATCTGTTCACAGATAAATCAAGTTACAGACCCCATTTTCGTCAAGAATTGCATGGACATAACAAATTTTGTGCATGAGTTGGCATTCTTTACACAATCATTGCATCAATTTAGAGTTAATTCATTCAGTGACATGTCAAAAGCAAATATGGGGTGTAACCATGGTATTATCAGGGCCATAAATTATACAACGTTAGCAGCAGATTTGGACTTCAAATCACTGCTACATGCTAGAACTTCTGTTCAGAACCACTTTCAGGGCCTTAAAACAACCTTCATGGGAATTCTGGAAGATAGTTTAAGAAAACACTGGTGAGATCTATCCATCAAAGTTGTTGCCTGCATAAAGAGTCACGTCGTCCTTGACTGCCAAAGAGAAGCAGTATCAGGGGACGAAGTCATTCAATGTTTTGATTCAGCCCAGCAAGAGTATAAGAGATTCTCCCAAAATTCAATTCAATAAGTCACCATTGACAAGTCATCACATCATTCAAGAGGAGCGGTCATCCAGAACAAAACCAAACGATAAATCTAGCAAATAAACTAAGGGAGATAATATTGAAAATTAGAAGCAAAATAATTTGTTTAAATGCGATATATATAATATACAGTAATTGTAGGAAAAGGTATATCAAGTTCATCTTATTGAAATTATTCAAAGTATTAACTAGCCAACTCAAGGGCTTAAGGTAACATTAATTTTAGTGGAGCCTCCCACCTTTTGCACCCAGCAATGTTCAAGGGTCATTACAAAAAAAATGATGGTACCAAATTTAAGTGACGAAGAACTTATACCTAGTGGAAGAAAACAGAGACAAAATAAAAACAAGTTTTAGTGATTATGGTGTTAATCACAGAAATTGCGAAGTTTGATGGCATATACATAGTAAATGAAGTATAGTTTTGGTAAAAAATGGACAAACATTTCCAAAAGTATCAATCAATGAACGAAAATTTGCATCAAAGTATCTCGAAGGACTTCCACACGCCTAGTTCATTTGATTTGAGAAACATACCCAAAATATGTCAATAGATTCACCGATGTTTATTTTTGAATTTTTCAAATCAATTCCTAGACATAGAGGACTAATCTGAAAATATCAATTTGCAAAGTCAAAAGAAGTTCTTTGCTCGTGAAAATGATTGCTTAACATGTGATGTAGCAAAAAACACCAACAAAGCAATCAAGAATCACAACATAAAGAGAAATATTATAAGGATAAACTACAAAATTTCAAGAAGATTATGACAAAAAAAGATAAAGAAAATTCTCATATAAATAATTAAAACAACACCTCACTGACAGAAGTCAAAAAATGAAAATGGAAGCACAAATTTTTGACAAAGAGATGTCAAACGACCCAATTGAATCAAGAATAACTTTAGACGTCAACATACATAATACAGATATAGAAACCTTAGGAAATCCAAGTGTTGCTACTAATAACAAATCAGCATTCGTAGGAACAACACAAGTATATGACGAAGACATAACACCTCAAGTAATTTAAGAGTACCCCAAACTATGATGAAGAAAAATCAAGTCACAAGGACATTTTATAGACATCTATATTACAAGATCCACCAATTTAACCAATCAAATTATCATGATTTCAGTAAATATTAACATTATTCTATCTATATTCCAAAGAATATCAATACCAATGCAAATTGGTCTCAAAACTGATGTCAACCTCGGAATCACAATATAAAAATTTGTTCAAGAAACTTATAAATAAACAGCGCCAAAGAAAACCGATCTAGGATGGATTGACCTGTATGCATTGTCTTATCCCTCATTTTGCATGAGGACTACACTAGTGAAATTTTCACTGCTCTTGTGATTTTTATCACAAAGGCAAGTTCTACAGGTTGATGGAGCTTTCACTGGCCTAGGGTTTATGGTTTCACTTGATGCATTGGCTTATAGTTGATGACATGACTGATGGTGTAACAGATACCTTAATGGTGTTTTGCTTGGTATATATGCTTTTCATGGAGAGAAATCATTGCACTTGTTGATCTAGTTTTCACATTGGTTAGAGGTGGATGATACAAGATGACAGATGTCTCCCTTGATGGAACGCCTTGGCATCTTTAGGCTTGTTTGACATTCCATTGGCATCATCATGTTAGAGAATACTTGGCCCTTTGCTCCTCTCTTCCCCTTGGTTTCACACTCATTTGGGATGATTTGACATGGTATTAGCATGGTTGAAGGCTCACTGCTCTTATACCCTAGCTCTCATGGATGTTTTTTACATATGCATGGATGGCTTAATAACATGGTTTTATGTAGAGTGCTAACCTTCTTTGGTTCATATGTGGAGGCATATGCACATTTGTCATCATTTCATGTCTTCTTTGATGAGGTTGTTCCACTTCTTCATAAGTTTGTTGAGTTTTGGGATAAGTTGGTGTATGGTTAATGACGATACAAGTATTGTTTGACTTCCTAATCAGTGTTGCAAATATCGCAATTCTATCACCTAATAGAGATTTTTCCAAAGCAGCGATTTTATCGGCCAATAAAATCGGGCGAATTTTTCTAAAGGAAAAAAATTGCGATTTTACTGTAAAAATGGCCAAAAAATCACAGGTCGATGCCAAAAAATTGTTGACAAGCGAACGACTTTATAAAAGTTTTTTGTGGTTTTTTGGTTTCATTTGGCAAACATAGGGCAACTGAGAGAGTCAAGGAGGAGGAGAATGAATCTACAAGGGCTAGAGAGGAGGAAATTGAGGGTATTTAGGATCCCAAGCAAAGAAATTTCGATTTTGGACCAAGTTTCTTCAGCTGACCGCGGATTTTAGGTATGGGTTGTTGAGAAATCAAGGGCAACTAGATTATGGTGATTTCTCTTACTTTTATAATTGCTTGTGATGTTCTTCTACTTAACCTGATGTACTTGTAATTTCTTCTTTCACTTGATTATTATTGTGTTCTTATCATCAAACAGCTACCAAACTATGAAGGTCAAAAGAACAAGAGGACACAAAATATAAGGTTGCTAGCCAAGGCCAAAACCTCGCCTCTTGAGAGTAAAACCCACAAGAATTCTTCTCTTCTTATAGTATCTTCAAATGACGAATTCCAAGACCTAAGACAAAGTCAACCTCTCCTTTGATAACCTTGTCCTTCACAAAGTCAACCGAAGTCAAACTACTTCAACACTTCAGATTTCAGCCTCTTCTTTAGAATTCCAATTGTTGCTTCAGGACTACAATTTTTAGCCTGTACTGCAAAACCCCTAATTCGCACATGTGAGGAAAAGATGATGAATTTTTGCCTTCTCTCTCTTGCGCGTGGATTGCTTTTTTTTCTTCTTAGCAATTCGACTTGCAAACTTGATACTTATGGCACCAAAATTCGACTTACTTGGAGGTCTGAATTTTTTGTTTTGCTACAACACTTGATGCCCTAACTCTTCGCACGTGTGGAAGGATTTAACCCAAAACAATCAACTAAAAACTTTGATTTTTCTTTTCTTCTTTCTCCTCTACTTCGCTTTCTTTCTTGGTCTCTTTCTTGTTCTTCCACGAGCTTCTTGGCTGCCTTGGATGTCTCCTAATGAGGTCGAGTTCTTCCTTATATATAGGCTTCTTATGGAGGTCGAATAGCCCTTATGAGGTTGACTTGTCTCTACTTGTAGGCTGACTTATTGACTGTTAGGCTGACTTGATCTTGGAGGGTCTTTATGACACAAATTGACTTACATAAATTATTTTGACTTGATACATGATGCCCAATAGGGTCTTTTATATATTAGAATGACTCTTTGACTCCTAGACTTTATGACAAAGCCCTAGAAGCACTCAATGGGTGCTTGATCTATAAATAAAATGAACTTGAGCATGAAAATCATGCTACAAAACAACAATAATAAATTTTATTTTTCTCTTTACATCAAATTTACATAAGACATTATGAAGACCAAACCTAGTTACATTTTTCTACACCCGCTCATAAGAAGAGTCGGATTGATAATCAATCTCATAAGCTATATTTTCAACTTGTATCAGTGCATCTCATCATATCAACAAGGCATTGTCATATAGCACAATGTTGGGGAGACAATGACTTATAGACACCTTCATCATTGTCTCTCAAGGCACATACCCCATTCAAACGTTCACAAGGTATGTCCTTCTAGGACCATTCCCATTTTGGATTTACACATCCTCATGGAATTTCCGCTTCGACTACTCTTGCCTATTGGATGCCCTGCCTCATCCTCAAAGAGTATCCGAATTCAGATGCTTACCCAAACCTCCATTGTTTCTTCATAATGAAGACAAGAATGATGTGTCTATTTCTCCCTCTCAGCTAGGGAGGATATACTCATTCCTATAAAAGGACTTCCCAAGCTCTCTCTTAACTAGGGACTTGTTAACAACAGCAACTATCTGCCCTTTGGTGGAGATCATGGTACTATCAGCTACTTGTAGAGCTCCTTCTTTCCACATCATCATGTCATGGATGAACTTCAACTTCTTTCTCATGGAGCCTTCTTCTTCCAGAACTTATTCGTAGGGTATCAGCCATCTTCTTCATCACTTTCCTTCAACAAAACATAGTGTTGAACCAATATTCATGTCATTGTTCTCTTCATTAGAAAGTGACCTTCTTGTCATCATCCAGCTATCCTTTATACTACTACCTTTTCCAAGTCATGTTTTCTTTTAGGATCTTCCATCCAATCTTAGTTGTAGATGAACTTCTACAACCCTCCTTCGGTAGCCCTGTTACAACCCAACCGAATGCTTTCTTTCAAAAATAAAAAATGAACATCAAATCAACATTACCTCTTTATGATGGGCCTTTGTCATGACATTTGCTTCTTGCAACATCAACATTCTTTCACATAATGTATGAATCCATCTCCAAGACATACATTATCAAGGTTCTTCTTTCCCAGCATAC
Organism: Pinus albicaulis; assembly: GCA_034641835.2. Lineage (NCBI taxonomy): Eukaryota > Viridiplantae > Streptophyta > Pinopsida > Pinales > Pinaceae > Pinus > Pinus albicaulis. Next base: position 416,192,033 of record CM076579.1, on the reverse strand, counting down.
ATATCAGGGTCTTCATACCTTCTCCATGGAGATGTCATGGCTAATCCTACTTGTTATAAGATGTCGATCACTTATCTTATCTTATGTGACTATAGATACATCTTTCACGAACTTTTCTTTCATCTTCTTCACATATTGCTTCCTCAAGATCATCTATACATAGTTCCTTCATCATAGGCACAATCGTTTGTCCCCCACCTCATATCATATATGAGATCATATTCATATAGATTCTATCATGTAGAAGAGTTCAAGGCACATTGTATTCATGCCTTCATGTATCTTTTCATAAGGAGGAGTTCCCTTTTCTTTCATCATGCTCATTAGACAGAGCATTCTAACCATTTCATTCGCAAATATGTGATGACATAACTTTATCTATCTATTACCAAATATATACATACCTATTCCTTCATGTGGTCATCTAGAATTTCTTCTAGCAGCTTCCTTTCCTTGCTTGAAGATCAAAATACTTCAACCAACTTTGACATGTTGCAAATCTTTGTCATCGTACCATCATCCTTCTAAACCGTTGATCCCACACAAGGTGGAATGTAGATTATTTGCAAGACGCTTCTTCTAAGTAGAGGTGAATCTTCTAACAAAGATTCCAACAGAGAATCTTGATGATCCTCATTCTGCAAATGCTTCTTTCCTAATGATGAGGTGTGACAAACTGTTATCTTCCTATTTTGCTAGATGACTTTTTCCAACCATAGAAACTGCTTACTTTGATTGTCCTTCTATGTTTATGATGATTTCATGTGCTATTTCCTTTCTATCATGATGACTGCTTGCGATGTCATCTCAATCACTGCTACAATGCATCCGATCTGTTACGAATATAAATTATATAAAATAAAATAAATATAAATAACTGTAAATAATAAATAATCAAGTAATGCTTATTTAAAAAGTCATTAGTTAACTAAAAAGACACTTCATGAAAGGACACTTACCTAGGTATATAAGCAGGGCCTCATTGTAACAGTCATCATCACTTGTACATTTATCTTATTAATAAAATATTATTTTAAAAATGCCTTTGTGTATTTTACATTTAAAGTCGACAAGCTATAAGTTTTGTTGCTTCAGTGGTATTAGAGCCATGCCGCACAATATAATCATGTGAATCCTTGAACGTTGTTCCCCTCACAATATGCCATTACGTGTACGTCCTGAATGCATTGAGCAGTTTAGTAAAATTCAAGAGAAGCTTCAGCAATTAGAAAAATCATGTGCAGAAGTTACAACATGTTTTAAGAAAAGTTATGCAAAAATCCATAATAAGGAAGATGATAGCGGCAGTGAAGAAACAAAACAAGGTGAAGCAGGAGAAAAATATTTTGATCAGAATGATGATAATGAAAATGAAGATGTAATAGATATTGATATTGATCATGACGAAATCGACCTTGATGTGGATGAGGATGATCTAGATCAAGATGATGATCCAGATGAAGATGATGGGGATGAGTACTATATTGCGAAACAAGAAGATGAACAATGTCATAACAATGAGGAAGATGTTGAAAAAGACATTGATGATGATGATGACGTTGTTGTTATTATATCTGAAGAAAGAATAAAACCTCTGTCAGCAGAGGCAGCAAGAGCAATTGACAAAAACATGAATCAAACTGAAAATCAAAATGGATATGTGAAAACTATAGATGAAAGCAAGGAAGAAACGCTTACTTTGGCAACTGGAATCCACAAAATTTCTGACTTAATAGATAAAGAAATTGTCACTATACATACTGGACAAATTTACTTAGTTGTGAACATTAAATGTGATAAAACTGCTAAAATTTCCATGCCTGAGTCTAAAGATCCAAAAATAGATAATTATTGCGACTATTATGGTTACTTTGAGAAAAAGTATGAAAAGAAATTGAAGCTTGTGAACCAACCTCTTCTATGGGTGAAGCAAACTAACCGACCCCACAATCTGCTTACCAATCACTCAAAAAAGTTGAAAGTAAGGGGACAAAGTTTAATTGTTGATTACCATTTTGAAAAAGAGTCATGCCATACTCAACATTTAAATTGAAATTAATAGTGACAATGCCACACAACGTTGATTTTGATGGAAATGGGATGAACATGCATGTACCTCAGTCGCATGAGACTAAAAAGGAATTTGAGTTTATATTGTATCATAGTGGGACAGACATTGCATTAGGACGTCTACGGATGGGGTACATTTCATTTCTGAAATTATTATTGGCCACCCAAGAAGCCAAACAAGATATTCAACTAAGGAAATGCCAGGCTTTGGAAGGGTATGAAACAAAGAAGATGAAAGAACTTTGGAAGACAATAGAAGGGTCTGAGAAACTAATCAAGGCATTTGGAGCTGCACCACAAGGGGGAAGGGATTATCCTATAAATTATAACGAAGCAGACATAGTTCACAAACAACTTCCTGCAGGATATGTTTGTCATAGAAGTGGGGCAGTTGAACTTGAACAACATTACATTTATGATTGTCCAACCAATGACGACCCTGGATTTGACAACTTTAATAGATTGAAAAGGGAAAGGAAGGTTGTTCCCCTGAAAAAGACTTTTGACAGCCAACCTGATGCAAAAATGTTTGAGAGGGCCATCAAAGGCAATCCCACATTACAAATCAGTCCAGAAGTAAAGGCCGAGACAAAAAATAGCATTAAACTTGCATCCACACCCACCGTTGTACGGCCTCCTAATTTTGTTCAAGTTGCCTCTGTTCATCCGAGTAGGAAGTTTGAAGAAACTAAACAGCAAAACGAAACTGCAAAACAAATCGACACAAGCATATCAGCAGGCAACGCATAGATGGGTTTTATTCGTAACAAGCCATATTCGAGCTATGTGTGTCACCTTTGCCTCAAACCAGATGACCACTATATTAAGGATTGTCCCACTAATGGTGATCCTACCTACGAAAATTATACCAAACCTCCTGCAAAGCGCGTTCACATGAGACCATTCATCCCACATTTGAACTATGTAGTAGCATCGTCTGTGGTTCCCAACCACTCCGCCAACGCCCACGCTCAACGCCTCACTACGTCAAAGCGCTGCGTTGCCTCCCCCAATGTTGTCTGCTACCGATCTGACAGGGCAGGGTTCTCGCTACAAATAACGTGATGCCGTTTTTTTTGGTGCCACAAGTCAAAGGACGCGACCTTCCGGTCACGGCTCGACAGTCGATCCAATTCGAGGATAAAATATATAATTATATAAACTTTATATCATAACTTATATAATTATATAATTACAATTTAATTATTTTAATTATTTATTTATATAATTTTATTAATTTTATTATAAAAATAAATAATAATAAAAAAGGGCGAAAGGAAAATGGATTAAGTTCAACAATACCCCGTTTACACAAGTTGGAATGAGTAGACAACATGAAGGAAATTCTCGTCAATTAAGCTTTGAGGAGAAAGCTTTTCGAAGAAAGAGGCAATGTTACGAATATAAATTATATAAAATAAAATAAATATAAATAACTGTAAATAATAAATAATCAAGTAATGATTATTTAAATAGGCATTAGTTAACTGAAAAGGCATGTCTAAAAGACATGCCCATTCATGAAATGACACCTGCCTAGGTATATAAGCAGGGCCTCATTGTAACAGTCATCATCACTTGTACATTTATCTTATTAATAAACTATTATTTTACAAATACCTTTGTGTATTTTACATTTAAACTTGACAAGCTATAAGTTTTGTTGCTTCACTATCATACTTGTGATGTTTTCCATCATGACTATTATCTTCTACAAACTAAAAAGAACAAAGTATATGATGTTATCTCAGTCTTAGTAAAGGTCTTTCACGTCTTCCTTCTTTGACTTCTTCTTTTCAGGTTCTTCTACTTCTTTTGTGATATGGGCTTCATTTCTTTACTTTCTCTTCTTGTTGACCTTCTTGAGTTTAGGACAATTCCGTTTGAAATACCCATATTCATTACACTCATAGCATTGAATCTTAGACATATCGATTTTCATTTGAAATATATTTCGATACTTCCCTTTCTTCCTTTCCATAGGTTGCATATGCTTGAGATTGTTCACTTGATCCAACACCATTCTTTGCCTTCAATCTGGTTTCTTCACTCTTGCATAATGACCATAGATCATTGAAAGGGGTGTTGAAATATGTAACTAGGTTCGGTCTTCATAATTGCATATGTAATCATGATTTCATATATTTGATGTAATGAGAAAAATACATTATTAATATTGATCTCGAGGCATGGGTTTCATCCTCAAGAGAATTTATTTTTATAGATTAAGCACCCATTGTCAGCTTCTAGGGCTTGTCATTGAGTCTACAAGTCTAGGGAGTCACTATCATGTATAAAAGACCCATTTGGGCATGTTACATATTGTAAGAAGAATATATTTGAGTCAAAGTCTAGTCAAAGAACTCTCCAAGCCCAAGTCATAAATGTGAAGTACAAGTCGACCTTCTCAAAACAGCTTCAAGTCGACCTAAAATCATGGATGAGGAAGTCTATATATAGGCGGACTCGGCGTCATTCTAGGATCATCAATGAACATCACAGTAGTTCGTTCATCAAGGCAAGAAAGGGTCTCACATCAAGTGAAGTAGAAGAGGATTAAAGTAGGGATACAATCGGAGTCTTTTAGATCTTTTTTGGGCTCATTTCCTCACACGTGTCAACTGTAACTAGGGCACATTCTCAACCACGGGAAGACAAATTATAGTCAGTACAAATAAATGAATCAAGGGTGAAAGAAGTCTGAAATAGCAAGCCGAATAGTCAAAGAAAGGAAGTCTGCCCAAGCGAAGGAAAGAAATCTCTAACATCCTCAATTTGTCACTCATGTGAAAAGTACTATCTATTACAGGAGGCCGAGAGTTGCAGTCAAGAAAGCCGAGAATTTCAGACAAGTATTGCAGGGTCGCAGATTGAAGTTGAAGAAGAGATTGCAGTTGAATCAAGAAGAGGTTATCTTTGACTTGAGGCAAGTTTGATTTGGTCTTGGAGAGATTCATTGTCAAGGGTCTAGATCTCGGAATTTGTCAATTGAAGATTCTATAAGAAGAAGAATTCGTGTGATTTTTCCTCTCAGAGTTTGGAGAGGTTTTGACCCTGGATGATTGCCTATATCTTGTGTCCTTTGTGTTAATTTTACATAGGGCTACATTGATCTTTGCTTTGATAGTTGCATTTCCTCATTAACGCATTAAGTTCACCCCATATCATTATATCATTATTCATATTTACACTAATAACCATCAGCATATCCAACTATGTAGGAAGAACAATATCATCATCATCCATGTAGCAGAACAAAAAGCATGCACACATAGAGACACCAGGATTGGTCTGAGACCACGGCAAAACCCACTATGGGGAAAACCCTTGCGAATTCTTCTTCTTAGATCGTCATCAAATGATTCAACAAACAAGAGTACAATGATCCATTGGTCCATATCTTCATAATGCAATAAAACAACTAGCACATCCATAATATAACCTTAAACATACTTCTACTGAAGGATCCTAATTTTGAGAACTGTAATGCATTATCATTGACTGTAGTTAACTGTTGAACACTGTTGTAACTGAGTGGAAACTTCGGAGTATTGTAGATTCATCTTTGAGTCTCGAACGCATACAGGAGAAGTTGTGCCAACGTCTATTACAGTCATGGACGCTACCATAGGCCTTTGTGCCTGCGCCTGTGAGTCCCCGGACACTACCATAGACCTTTGTGCCTACGTCTATGGGTTTCGAAGACCCGATCTGCCTTCTGAGGCCTAGACGCTACCATAGGCCTCTGTGCCTGCGACTATGGGTCCTTGGACGCTACCAGGACACTTTGTGCCAGCGTCTAGGGATGAGCGCAGCCCGATCTGCCTCTGAAGCCTTAGTCGCACCCTTGAGTCTTTGTAGCAAGCTTGCGGCTAAGATCCAGAAAATGCTAGATCACAGCAAACCTCCAGCCTGAGATTTTGGACCCCACACAAACTCCTTCCCTCAAACCTGTGCAAGCCAAACACAAAATACGAGAGTAGAAGATAGCTAGATCAAATGTGTGATAATGAGCTTGAGGTCACTTCTATTTATAAGCTTTCACAAGGGTCCACTTGGGGTTAAGGCCGACTTAACCAATTCCACATGTGCTTAGGTTGACTCATTCCATTATACAATAATAAATAAAATAATTCAAAATTAACTTCCGCTTAATCAAATAGGGTGATCTTTAGATCGATTTTGGTGCTCTCAAAAAGAGGAATCTATTGCAATTATTATCTTCATCATATGAGTTCTCCAAAGTGGAATTTGACCGCAATTGCATAATTTTAACACTCCCTCTCAACTAGGGAGAATTCCACCTTCTAATATATGTTCATTGATCGATATGCCATTCTGGTATATTCAAGCATCATCACATATCGTCACTGATTATCTCTATCATGTAGTCGTAATGTTGTGATCTTACATCATTACAAATCAACAATGTACTTCTCATGCTTATTCCTACATATATCTTGATTGTTGTTGCTTGTATGCTGAACATTCTCGGATCTAGAAGAAGAAGAATTTGTCACTGGAGGGGAGCTTAGGTTACCACCCTTTATCCATCAGGCTACCATTCGAAATCTCTGCCAGCGGGCTACTACCCGAAATATCATCATCAATCATCATCGGAGAGCATATCATCAAGGAGAACATCTTGACATGTAACCACATCAGGGAGTACATCTCGACCCAAAATCTCATGGGGGAGTTATACATCTACAACCCCATATCGAGCAATAGGATATTCAAACACGCAGGGGAGCCCATCTCGACCCTGGGATTACATTGGAGAGTTGAATAGCAACCCGGAACCGCATAGAGTTATCTCAACCCATCCAATTGCCACTGATCTTCCCATTGATGATCCTGAATGGTCATGTGGTAGAACACCTACATCATAATCGTACACCCCAAGTATACTCTCAACTCGTTGGCCAAACAAGGAGCGGTATTCCCAACAAGCCCTACATGTGGGTATCATGCCAATTGGGCTATACTCTGAAAAGAACAAATAGGGGAGCAGCATTCTCCGACCCTATCAAGATAGGGGAGCAGCAACTCTAACCCTATGGGTAACAGATAGGGGTTATACCCTATTGTCCAAAGTTCCCTCAACCCCAAGAGCCCTCTATCTCAATTCCTCACCCTGGGAGCTCAGTCAGGGAGGAAGAGTTAGCTCAGTGTCCTCGATCAACTTTGCTCTCATCATACTCAAATATGGTATTTGCTTGTCTCAATAACAGTTGATTCCTGTTCATACAAGACATCAAATCAAATATTATGTTAGAACATAAATAATCATATAAAATCACAAAAGGATACCATAATCATCCTCCCTCTCAAGGAGGTGTCAATCACAAGCCTAAGCATGTCTCGAACAGCTGCATTGTCTCAATGTATGGAGAAATCTAAGTCCCAACTATATATATATATATGGGATTCTTTGTCTTCACAATGTATCCATGTCTTATCGAGATCATGCTTAGACAGCTCTCTAAGAAGATTCTACAACTGCCTCACAGCTAGCCGTGCTAACAATATCGTATCCAAGCTCGGTCGTGCTATGGACCTTTCATCCAAGATATCATGGCAGATCTCATATTAAGGCAGCATCCAAATGTGCTCAATAATCAACAATACATCCATGCAATCACATATCATAGGAGAAATATCTCATCCTTGAAAATAGAACATTTCATGCACATATTTCAAAGGATGTTTGGTGGAAACTCAATGTGAATGAAGCAAATCAATTCAGGTTCTATACAAATCATATACAGATGGATATTCAAAATGGAACGTCAATGCTTCAATCAAATGTCAGATGCCATGTCAAGTTCAACAACATTTGAACTTTAAATCAGAGTGTCCAAGGATTTACATTTCCATTACACAAAGACATTCTCAATAGTTTTTCAATATGGGATTTCTTTCCCAAATTTCAGAAATTAATTCATCATGCCATGATACATCATTTCGAGCTTCAAAACCTCTTACTTAGTTCGTCTTAGGCTCATCACCAATCAAGGGTAGACCATCGGTATGTAAAACCAAATCCATAATCGAAATCAAGGCCATGCCTTGGAATTCATCATCCTGACTTCGTCAGATAACTGTCAAATATGGGCAAATCTGAATCGGGGAGCTTGCATCACACAACGCTCTCTGCAAGTATAATGCCTTACCAAGCCAACATAATCAACCTTACATAAATCAAGGTTGTGTCAACGAAGTCAGCTCATCGGAGTTTAGAATCCAAACCAAAACTATTATCAAAGACATTGATATCATAGTATCAATTCTTTCAACTAGGTGATAGATAGAGCTCATATCAAGTCTTGACTTCATTTATTGTTAAGCCAACAAGTCTGTCATTTATCATGCCATTACAAGTCATTTTCGTCACTAGATGCAAGTGCATACATCAAGGTTAAGTTGTGCTGGTTCCATCTTCATACTGAATCACAATTATCAATACTTCAACCATTGCGCAAGGAACAAGGAGGCCAATACAAAACCATTTTTTTGAATACTCACATAATTCATTGAAGGTCAATATGCCCACATAGCATTGACATCAGAGCGAATCAACAATCATCAGATTAAATCATTAGTCATCAGGTCAAGTCCAAATTTGTTATCATAGAGAGATCTATAATCCAAAGACATGTCTCAATCATCAATTCAAAGTTCTAAGTCATTGTTAAGCATCATGTCAAAGTTCCAAACTCAGCTCATCTATATCAATCAGCCAAATCATGTCAAACTTCTATAGCAAACAACAAACATAATGACATATTCATATGAATGTCTCGGTCACCTACAAACACACAAGTTACGTTCAAACAAACGAACTTTTCCTGCTAACAGATCTCACTGATATCTGCAACACATCTGCAGAAATGACATCTTCCAGGTGACCATCAACAATTTTGACTCAACAACTTCATAAACCAGTTTACAATGGCAGGACGTGTCAAAGATCCCTTGATTCAGAGTATAGACTGTTTTCGTGTACAAAACTTCAATTTTTTGTCTATCAGACATAGTCACACCTGTGGGCCTTCCTTTCTACAAGTGAGGCTCAGAGATCTGTTGTAGATCAACAATGTCAGATACCCATAAATCATACTTCAATAGAACATATAATTTCATCTTCATTCATGTCATCAACCTGTCGTTACTAAAGCCATGCAATCAGCATATCTGTTAGATCATAAACACATATATATCATGATCATCACCATCATGTCATCAATCTTTCATCAAGGGTTAAACTTGAAAATTCAGGGCAGGGGGCAGATGTGACACCATATCTCAAAGATTATGAACACAACAACAATACATCAAGTTAGGGCATTTAATTTCACCATATTCCATGACCACAGGTAGTAGGAAACCTAGAATATCAATCTCATAGTTATACCTCTAGCATCATGGTTACCAATACCATGCTTATCATGATCAATAGAATCAAGTTAGGTTATTCAATAAATCTTTCCCAAAAGAGTGTCAATCTTTCCATGAGCTTTCATCATGCTTATCACAAGCATTATCAATAATATAATGTAAAGGAATTAATGAGCTATCCTTCTATGTGAAATCCATCATCAATAGTATCATCTAGAGTCAAGGTGCTAGCCTTCTTCAAAGTATACAAGAGATAGATGTTAACCATACATCAAGTATACCATTATGTCCAAGATCAACAATAAGTAGCTTTCAAGAAGAACATCATGATCAAAATGTTCAATACCAGGTGTACCATTGCATCATAGGAAACATAAGTCCAAATCACTTTCATATGCATGCATGAGCCATTTGTAAAGAAGACATTCTCAACATATCATAGGGCTAACCTAGCCATCAATGTTACTGCTGAAATACAACATGCCATGCATACCATGTACTATTAAGGTACCTGTGCACCTTCACATAGGTAACTTGTAGTGCTTGTCACCTTTTCATCAAGTGCCTCTTTACCTTTTCCAGGTCTAGCTTTTCTTTCCTGCATCTCAAATGATCCTCAAGAAGGATCCACTTATCACATCTCATCAAGAAGGTTAGAAACATCTAGGTACTCAAAATATACATGCAGGAAGTATAAGTAATAATCATCATAATCATATCCAAATGTCTAAACAAGAGTAAAGTCATAAGTCACGGAATACTTATCTTCAATAAGAGATGATCCTCTCCCTCTTGAACCAACCTTCAAGAGCCATCCAGAGACCACATAACAGTGTTGCCTTCAATCAACTTTATCACCAACCAAGTCTACTAGAGACTATCCCATTGAGGGCTTCATTTAGATCTGAACATCTTGACTTAGATCATGCAAGGGTTTCAAATCTCAATTCTTTTCCTAAAACCAGGGTTTCTCTCAAACCCTAACCATCAAAACCTTAAACACTAGCTACCTAGGGTTTTCTTCATACCCTAGAATTCTTTTAGGTCTCCACCATCCTCTTCTTGCTTCCATCAAAAGTATCTCCATGGGGATGACCTCAATGGCTTTTCTTCAACCCAACTCTGATACCATGTTCATTTTACATAGATTTTTGCTTTGATAGTTGCATTTCTTCATTAACATATTAAGTTCACTCCATATCATTATATCATTATTCAAATTTACACTATTATCCATTAGCATATGCAACTATGTAGAAAGAACAACATCATCATCATCTATGCAGCAGAACATAAAGAAACAAATGAAAGAAAATCATGCACACATAGAGACACTAGGATTGGTCGGAAAACCCTTGCAAATTCTTCTTCTTAGATCATCATCAAATGATTCAGCAAACAAGAGTACAATGATCCATTGATCCATATCTTCATAATGCAATAAAACAACTAGCAAATCCATAATATAACCTTAAACATACTTCTACTGCAGGATCCTGATTCTAAGAACTGTAATCCATTGTCATTGACTGTAGTTAACTGTTGAACACTGTTGTCACTGAGCGGAAACTTCAAAGTACTGTAGGTTTATCTTTGAGTCTCGGACGCATGGAGTTGTTGTGTCAGCATCTATGACAGTCCTAGACGCTACCATAGGCCTATGTGCCTGCGGCTATGGGACCCTGGATGCTACCATAGACCTTTGTGTCTGCTTCTATGGGTTTAGAAGACCCAATCTACCTTCTAAGGCCATGGACGGTACCATAGGCCTTTGTGCCTGCGGCTATGGGTCCATGGACGCTACCAGGACACTCTGTGCCAAAAATCTAGGGATGAGCGCAGCGCAATCTGCCTCTGAAGCCCTAGCCGCACCTTTGAGCCTCTATAGCAAGCCTGCGACTAAGATCCAGAAAACCATATATCATAGCAAGCCTCCAGCCTATGATTTTGGAACCTGAGCGAACTCCTTTTGTCAAACCTGTGCGAGCCAAGACAAAATACGAGAGTAGAAGATAGCTTGATCAAATGTGTGAGAATGAGCTTGAGGTCGCTCTCTTCTAGCTGCCACGTGAGGAATAGGAAGTGCGCATGTGTAACAAGAAGTCTGCGTGAGGAACAAGAAATTCGCATTTGTAACAGGAAGTCCACGCAAGGAACAAGAAGTGCGCATGCGTAACAGGAAGTTTGCAAGAGTAACAGAAAGTGCACATGAGTAACAGGAAGTTCCCACGATTTGCAAGGGTTCAATATTCTGGATCAGATTGGGAGGCTTGACTTGGAGGTGTTGACCAGGTTTGACCATAGGTCTAGGTGTGTCTCTTGTTGAACAAAATTATTTCTCTACTAAAAAAGGTTGTTGGGTTTTTCCCCTTGGTGGGTTTTTCCCAGGGTAAATCGTGTCTTCTTTTTGTGCATTGTGATCTCTACTATTGTACTGTTCTCGTACGGTTTAATTTCCAAAGTATAATTACTAAATGATATATTTGAAATAACTTAAAAGAAGATCAACATCAAGAGTAATTATCAATTGTTCAAAAATATTGTGCTAATCTCTATTGCACTAAGAAAACCAACAAAATGCAAGTTAAGGAAAGGGGTAACTCATGCCTCGATTATTGCTCCCTCCTTACATCTATACACTCATGAAGTTGGACCACAATTAGCTAGTCATTTGGCTATGACACCTTGCTCTAAAGTCATTCCCACTTTGTTTCCACCATTTTCACACACACTTGTGGATTGATCGGCTAACTGAGGACCTACCACTTCCCATTAGGGGATGGAAACACCTAATAGAGTTATCCATCTAACCATCCCTAAAATAAGGAGGTGACACTTTTACGGGGCTCGATCTAGATACATAGTTGAAGGTTATCTTTCTATGAAGTATTAATGTACCCCCAGCATTAAGTATGGTCCATTATGATGCATCCATGGTTACTGTACCTAATGATTGTTGATTTTCACTTGATCTTGAGAGGGTTTTGTCAGGTGGTTCTCATCACTTCAGTAGAGGCCTCTTGATGTGATTACCCCCAATTTCTCAGCGGCATTACAAAGGTCGATTTACCTATTGCAGAGAGAGATAGAGAGAGAGAGAGAGCTTGTTGATGCAATGTTTCCCATACAAAGCAAAGCACCGGGCTTCTTGATGACCCCACGGGATGCTTGACATTACAAGGGACCCCTAGATGTTGAAACATTGATCCCATGAAGCTCAAGGTTGGAGATATTGATGTTGTGCCCGGGGGACCCAGGATGCCCCCAAGTTGGCCTTGACATTATTTGATGGGCATCATTTGTTCCGAAGTATGGATAATGATGGTCATCCTTGTGATGATAGGGAAGGACTTACACATCACTTTGGAGCCCCAACACTTGAGTTAGAGTGTGCCATGTCACCCCTCTTTCCCTTTGGAAGGTGATGTTGGGTACCATGGAGATCATGTGTTGGCATAGAGGCACTTTGGAGACTTGCCTGTGATCTAACAGATTGACTTGGACTACGCTCTGCTTGAGGAGGATTTTCTCCCACACATGTGGACATTTATGATATTTTAGTTATGTTTTTAAGCTATGAGGTTGCCTTGTAACCTCTAACTTGTGGAACACCTAAAGTAAACTTGTCATTATGGCTTCTTTAGTTGAATTATTGTAAAAATGGATGGTATAGGTCTCATATAATAAAGCATCACCTCATTTCATTTGTTCATCATCACACATCAAATTCTTTTCCTCTCCAAGGGTGTGCAACCTAGTCTTTTTTCGCTACTATGGACAAGATGTGATCTTTATTAGTGCAACTTTCTTATGGATGTTATTTTTGCATGGAGACATTCTTCTTGGATTGAAAGAAGTTCCTTTTGTGGAGAATTTGTTAGTTTATTGGCTTATGATATTTTTCCTGTTGAATGTTTAAAGTAGGGTATCAATTATGCCATGTCTAAATGCTTCATTATCGTTGAAATTGCGCTTCATCATTGCATGTGAACTTGTTCTCTCAAAGGCCTATTGGATAACTCTTAATGTGCAAACCATGTATTTAATTTCTCCCCTCACAAGAGAAATATCTAGGGTTTTTAAAAAGTGGATTGCCTTAGGCATCCCCCCCTTACTCTATCAATATCCTTCCCTTGAATTTTACCCCTAAAGACTCCATTGAACCCTAGTAGGATAAGGAACTAATCTAGAGTGTGTTGGTCATCCATAAAAACTATTAAAATTCATCTTCTTTTTCTCTTTCCTAGACGGATAGCGCAGTTGTTAGTACTTCCAAGGCGGATTTGTGCATAAAAGTGAATTTCAAATGCATGTTGTTGGCTCATAATTTAGGAATTGCATATATAAATTGTCTACAAGCAAAATCTAGCATAGAGCATGATCTAAACCCCCTAAATAGGGTTGACGTCACCTTCTTATGCATATGCATACCTAATAGCAATAGAAATAAATACCTAGCTTAAACCTCGTCTCTATCGAAAGATCATGCTCCTTGATTGTTGAATATCATTTTGAGAACTTTTCCTTGGGTTGTTATATGACATTGATTGCCCTATCATTGCACATCTTACAAGCCCTAACTTATAGTACTCTACTTCGTGGTCTTAGTGTAGAGTATTTGAACCATAGCATAGAAAACCTAGGCCATCGTAGGCCTTCCCAATACTTTATCCAACAATAGACCTTCAACTCATCAACTTGAGCCCTACTATTAGAGTATATTTCTAGGTGATTTAGGGAAGCATCCCTTGTGGTTCAAATCCACTAAAGAGTAAGAGAAAGGTTGTTAAGGTGACAACGGCAACCCTTTCTCTTGTTGCCAAAGGTCTAGCCCCATCCAGTGAGGCTTTGCACCAGGCTTACTAGATTTTGCAACAACAAGCTCAAAGGGGTTTCTACCTAAGATAGGATCGCTAGGATTTTACAGGTAATTTCGAGACTTGAGTTCAAAGGATCCAATGGTTGATTGAAAGGCTTAGGTCAACCAATAAAATCTTAAAAAAGGTCGCCAAACATATCAATTGGGAAATTACAATGAGATTTTGAAGAGCAAACCCCAACAAAACAGTTTAAAGATTTTAAAAGAAAAAAAAATGTGATAGGGTATAGAAGATCAGTGCCTTAGCTTGCCAACATATTTTCGAGGAGATAGGGTCAAGGAGTAGCTCTTCTGATGAGATTTGGAGTAGATTTAGGAACAAAGACTACGGTAGACCCACTCATGTGCCCTAGAGGTTCGACCTAGCCATCCTACAATCTTCAAAGATGGGATAAAGGAGTGACCTTGACTCAAGTCATCTCATGTTGAGTTTTCAAGATTTTCTAATCTAATAATTACTTTCCAATGATATTTTTAACCAATTCATTTGTAATTAAGCAATTACACACAGAAAATCTCAAAAGTAAAATAATGACACTAGCATCATGAAGAGACAGCCAAACACAACAGACAAATTTTTACCCTAGGAAAACCCTAACTAGGGAAAAACCAAACAATCTTTTCTTACGAGAAATTCTTGAATTCAACAACAGTACAATTTGAGTCTTCTAGTCAAACTAAATCAAACTGACCATAGAATTCATCATAGACCAAGCCCGGTCAACTTGCCTCAAAATAGTGTTTCGAATCTACCTCATGATCAACAATTCGAACGTGTGCCAGAACAGTTGTCTTAGGGCCAAATAGGGTTATAGAACGGACAGATAATTTTCCATAGAATCTCGGCTTATCCAACAAAGATCAAATACAAATATGTCATGAATAATCCTTAATTAGCGAGCTTACCTTCTACAATTTCGTCCTCAAAAACAAATCTCGAACTGTACTTTAGATCAGAGACGAATTCTTCTTTTGATTTTGCCTCGAATCGCTCAAAAAACTATCTAAGATAGACCACCAAATCTTCTTGCCCAGAATGCCCATGGTGGGTATATTTATATTGATTTGAGGAGACCTATAATGGGGCCGATATAACTGACATAGAATTTTCCATAGAATCTCAGCCTATCCAACAAAGATCCGATACAGATCTGTCATGAATAATCCTTAATTAGCGAGCTTGCTTTTTACAATTTTGTCCTTGAAATAGATCTCGACCTTTACTACATATCAAAGATGAATTCTTCTTTTGATTTTGCCTCTGATTGCTCAAGAAACTATCTAAGATAGACCACTGAATCGTCTTGCCCAAAATGCCCATGATGGGTATATTTATATTGAATTGAGGAGGCCTATAATGGGGCTAACATAACCTTTTGAAGAGACACAACCTTATTTTGAAGCCGACTTTAGAAATTTAAATTCAAATTTAATTTCCCTCCTTTTTGTAGGACAACTTGGGTACAATTTTGGATTTTCCCTCTTTGATATTTAATGGCCTAATGTAGTTGGGGAATACCTCCTATAGCTACCTAAAATTCAACATCTCAAAAGAGCTTGGTGGATGGGTTAGTCAAGATGGACAATAAAATAAAAATACATACTAGCATTATCTATAAATACAACTAAGATGAAGAAAGACCGCTTACTCAAATCACCATGCATCCATTCAAGTTCTACTAATATTCATCAAGAAAAGAGAATTATCCACATCAACAAAAATTCCTCAAAAGGTCACTCAACTAATCCATCTATAGCCACAATTAAGAAAAAAGGGAATTTCAAAATTTTCATACTTGCTTTAGGGATTTCTCCCCAAATCCAAGCATGAGAAAATGAGAATAAGTGTACCTCTACTTATAGAGGTCGCACTCAACTTTCTTTACATTAAAATATTAACCTTCCATGCTAAAAGACCATAATCTAGCGACTAGCCTAGGGAGGGGCAAAATGCCCTCTTCTCTAACTCATGAGCTTAAAATGCATAAAATAAGGCTAATTTATGCCACGTGTACAAATATCAAGGGGCACAAGCCCTCAAAATGACCCATCTCCATGAATGAGGGGAAAATGGAGGACATTTGCACAAAATCTAGCTTCTAAAGGCCCTTTAAAATGGCAGTGACTAGCCTCCAAAGGGTCTCCAATAGGTTAGCCACATCCACCAAGCAACACACAATACTCTAAATCTTCCTCCACATGTGGATATGCAAGTCCACGATGATCATTTCTCCAATAAAACAGGGGCAAACACCTTTCAAAAACCAACCAACTAGACTAGCAAATCCACTCTCAAGTGCGCACTACAATCTTCAATGGAAGAGAGCTCCAATGAATCATCAACTTACTCCTTCAAAGAGGTCAACCCTTGTTAAATTCCAAACACAACAACCTAGCAATTTAATTCCTAGCATATTTATCATAGATCTACTAAATTAAAGCATGATTGGGATATTAACATAAACATAAATTATTCATCGGAAGCACCACCAATCTCAATCACACATTACACAATTTTTTTGCCCAATCAAATCAATTCTTATTAAAATGATCAAAAGCTACGCAGGCTCCCTTACTCAGAAAATGGCCCAAACTGAGGAAAATACACAATAATAAGTCCAGACCTGATCGAGTTGATCATGTTGAGAAAACTAAGGGCAACAAGTTAGTTGATTTCTCTTTCTTTGATAACTTTGCTTGTGATGTATTTTACTTAACTTAATTAGCTTCTTCTTTCACTTGATTATATTTAATGTTTTTTTTCATCAAACAACTACCAAACCATAAAGAACAATAAGACAAGACGACACAAGATATAGGCGATCAGCCTCCATTTGAGAGGAAAACCCACAAGAATTCTTATGTTCTTATAGAACTTCAAGTGACGAATTCCAAGACCTATGACCCTTGACCAAGACCCCTCCAAGACCATGTCAAACCTTTCCTCCTTGATGAGTTTTCCTTCCAACAACTTCGACCTCAACAACTTCTACAATTTCGACCCGCAACAGATTCTTTTGCAACTTCGACTTTCCAACAGATTCTTTTGTAGAAACCCTAGACCTTGCACGTGTGGAAGAGATGATGCTTTTCCTTCTTTTCACCTTCGCTTGGATTGGTCCTTTCTCCTTGGAAACTCAGCTTGCAAAGAATGACAATTTTATGCACTAGCTTGACTTTTGTAATTCGGCCTTCGCTGTTGCAATGAATGACTTCGTTTCTTCACACGTGTAGAGAGTAGTAGCCCAAAACAATCTGAAAATCTTGCTCTTCTTTTCTCCTTCTTATCCTTCTCTTCTTCGCAACTTTTTCTCTTCTTTGATCGAACTTGAGTGAATTGAGTGAGTCCTTCAAGTGAGGTCAAGGTCTCCCTTATATATAGGTCTTTCTCTAGCTCGACTTGCTAACTTTAGGCCGACTTGTCCTCTGATTAAGGTGGACTTGTTCCTTGCACCATGACGAGGTCTTGGAGGGTCTTTGACTCTAGATTTGACTTAAATAAATTTTCTTTACAATATGTAATATGCCCAAAAGGGTCTTCCATATATGACAATCACTCAATTGACTTGTAGACTCAATGACAATCCTTAGAAGCACTCAATGGGTGCTTGACCTATAAAACAAAATAACCTTAAGCATGAAACTCATGCCTCAAGAATAATAATAATATTTTTTTTTCTCTTATTCATCAAAGACATAAAATCATGATTACATATGTCATTATGAAGATTGAACCTAGTTACATATTTCAACTGAACTTATGTGTCTTTGCTTACTAGATTCCAAAGACCATTCATAATCAGAATCTAGTGATTTGTTCCTTCCAAGGACTGAAATTTAATACCCCATCCAACCTATCTTCATATCGCTAACTGCTCAATGATGCCATCTCCACAAATCGACCACAGCCCCAAAACCTAGCTACAAATTTTAAGAAATAATTGTGTTGCCACAAAAAGGAAAACTCACTGTTGCAAGCCCTCGTGATCTCAAATCTCTCTCTTTTAGAGTCTTCTAGATACCCTAACACCATGTTGAATTCCTAATACCATCCAGATTTATTTTCTCACGGCAATTTACTTATTTACCTAGATAGATATTGAATCGCCGAAAAAATAAAATCACTGGTATTTTTAACTTCTATAATTAAATATATGCAGCAGAAATAAACCAGAGAGATCAATCACACATTGCAAAGTAATTCACCCACAACAATTCTCCATCATTTAATTATTTGGAAAATCTTGGTTTTTCAACCCACAAAGATACAACGAAAAATACAAAACCGAAACATGTAACACAGCTCCCTCAAAATGAATTCAGCCCAAGGAACTAGCCTCTAAGAAATCAATCTCCAAATGAAATCGGCCTGAAGAACTCGACCTGCTCCCTCCTTGCGCGCCACTGATGCGCATTAGGGAAAACTTGGCCTCCTCCAGATAAAATCAATCTCCCTTTGGCAACTCGACCTTGCAAAATCCTAATCAGCCTCCTGAATTCGCCCCAATCCACTCGCACTTCTCTATGCTCGTAATCCACAAAGCAACTCGCGCTTAGAGAAAATCGCTTTCTCTGAATGATGACTCAATCACACACTTGTTTTCTATGTGTCTTCACCTATTCACTAGGCTTCACACTTGTTTTCTATGTGTCTTCACCTATTCACTAGGCTTTCTTTATAATCTTCATTAAGTCCAAATCCCTAACCTTAATCTCTCTTCTAGAATCATCTTGGAGATCAACGATTGAGATTATTTCTAAGTCACTTAAATTATTTATCCTTAGAAAATGACTTAAAAGTCCACAATAATTAATTGACTTTAATTATTGTACTTTTCCTAAGTTAGACTTAGGAAAGAAGACATAAATCACTTACTCCACCATGCAAGCACCTAGAAGAGGCAAATTTTGTTTTCCACTTACTAAGACACCAAGTCTATGTAGAAGACCTTCCAAAGCTACCACTAGCTTCAACATCTCTTTTATCATGTTGTAAATAGATCCATTCACTTGTAAGCCCACCTCAACTCCAATCATTCAACATAGTCATGGGCTCATTCATTCACATATCACAGTCATGGCCTCATTCCTCAATGATGGCTTGCAAGATAACTCTCACAAAAGGAGATTACTCTCTTGGTAGTGAGGTCCTTATTCCCAAGAGCTCATGATGTTGTCACAATGCCTAAGATACCCTGAGATATTCTTTCTATCGTGCACAACAAAATAACCTCTTGGGCTAGAGTCTTCATTATGCTTTTGCAAAGTTGCAAATCTTAATCACGATTTCCTTTGAGTTTCAGATCCCATAGTAGATTAGATTGCATGTGGAAAATCGGATCTTTGGAACTTTAAACTCCTTGTCTTTGTCATTGCATCTTGAAATAAATGTAGATCTACATTTTATTGGCCTATGCAGCATGGCTTCTCCGCCACAGATCACTATCTTAGAGCAATTTCATAGCATCAATATCTCTTCATCTTAGGCTACACCTTTATGAAGCTACAATATAAAACCTCCCAATGAACATTACCATGGTGATATCTACCAACCCCTTAAGATCATTTGAAGCTCTGACACCATTGTAAGAATTGACATGAATGAGAGAAGACAAGCCAAGTGGCAGAAAAGTCTTTATGCCATTCTCTTATGCATTGTATTTATCTCAAGATCTGAATTTATAATGAATCGATTGGACCATTCTATATCTACATCTCACTGACAACTCATCAGTGGAACATGACAACACCTCATCAAGGATAAGGTTTACAAATCATGTCTATGTGGTCTCGGACTTTAAAGACTCAATCTAACAAGGGCACCATTGTCTAACCACACCTAGTATGGCTAACATTTCTTTTTCAAAAATGGGTGTGAGCAAGTTTATTCGATTAAGTTGTTTGCTCTTAAGGGCAAGGGCCCTTCTTTCTTGCATTAAAATTGCACGAATTCCATGGCTTGAGGCATCACTCCACAACAAAGGTAGTCAAGTATGACTAGGAAAGGAGTTGTACAGATAGCCTCCTTAAGTTTTGCAATAGCTTTGGTTGCTTCTAAAGTCTAAGAAAATGCTTCCTTTTTTAATAATGTTGTTAAAGGTGTTGCTATTTAAGCATAATTCTTGACAAACTTGTGGTAATAGCCTGTCAATATTAAGAATCCTCTAAGTTTCTTCAAGTTTTTGGATATTGGTCATTCCCTCATGGCTTAAATAACGTTAAGGGTCCACTTTGACACCTTCATGAGATACAATACAACCTAAGTATTCCACTTCTTGAATCCCAAAGGTGCACTTGGAAGGCCTTACATATAGCTGTTCCTCTTCTAATAGTTTTAAGAATTATCAACATGATGCACATGTTCTTCCCAAGATTTGCTACATATTAGTATGTCATCAAAAAATACTATCACAAATTTTCTAAGAAAGGGTTTGAAAATAGAATTCTTCAAACCTTGAAATGTTGAAGGTGCATTAATAAGTCCAAATGGCATAACCAAAAACTCATAATGACCTTAATGTGTTCTAAAGGTTGTTTTGGGCATGTCTTTTCACCTCATTTTGATTTGATGATATCCTAAATGGAGATCCAACTTAGTAAAGAAAACTACTCCATGCAATTCATCTAATAATCCATCAAAGACAAAAATAGGAAATTTATCTTTGATGGTCATTTTGTTTAGCTATCAATAACTTGGACACATATACCATGAACAATACTTTTTGGTAACCATTACCACTAGTAAAGACAAAGCACTTTGGCTAAGTTGAATGATGTCGACTAATGCATGACAAGATATCGTAGGAGTGGTCTCTTCTAGCTCTAGGTCTTATGATGATTCCAACTCTTGATCTTCTTCCTCTTCATAACCTATGTAGAATAAGTTATTCTCACCGCATGTATGCCCCTTATTGTACTTGCAGACAGAATTGAAACAAAGTCTCTTTACTCTTCTTTCACCCATTTGTTGAGGTGCCAACTTTGCTGAATGGGTAAGGTTAAGAGAGAGAGCACAATGTTCTCTATAGGTGTCAGTGACCACTCTTCTAGTAGCCATATTTTTACTTTCAACTTTCCTTGCCAAGTTGAAAGCATACTCCACAAATTTAGGTTCAAAGAGATGCACTTCATGTTGGACAATTTCCTTTAAGTTACCATAAAGAAATCTAATTGTTTATCCTCTAAAATGTTCTTTACCATGAGACTTAGTTTTTGGAATTATTGAAAGTGCTCTACAACTAGACCTTTTTGCCAAAGATTTATCAATTGACAAACGAATATCTTGATCTTAATATTCCTATAGTGTGTTATCAATTCATCCATAAAAATGGGCCAAGAAATAATAGAATTTTTTTCGCTAAAAAAAACATTGATACCATACAAATTGATCCTTTGCTAAATACAAGGATGTAAAATTTACCTTTTGAGAAGTTGACACTTCGCATAAATCAAAGAATTGCTCCATCTAGAATATCCATCTTATAGGATCTTTACCATCAAACTTCCTCATATCAATCTTTGGAATGAAGTAGTTCTTTGGTGCCGCATTGAACCCCTTGATGGTGTAGATCTTGAGGTGATGAAAAATCAAGTTTTTGGGACTCGTTCTTAATTTCCTCCACATTCATCTTCATGTCTCCCTTAGGGTGATTCTCCTCTAGGGCATGTAAGAGGATGGTAGACATGAAATTTTTTAAATCTTCCATCTTTTTATCCATATTCTTTTCCATTTGTTCCCTATTTTCATCCACCTTATTTACCATTCGTTCCCTTTTTTCATACATCATCTTTTTCATTTGATCTTCCATTTCCCTTTAAAAATATTCCTGAGAATGTTATAAATCCACTTGTTGAACATTCTACCACATATGTCATCAAATTGTTTCTTCAATTGGGTTAGCCTATTTTCTAAGTCTTCGTTATCTTCCAACGTCATATTTGAGTTTTTAAAAGGAGTACTAGTAATATTTCTTATAGAACCCTTTATCATATCATTTCCCTTTAAAAATATTCCTGAGAATGTTATAAATCCACTTGTTGAACATTCTACCACAGATGTCATCAAATTGTTTCTTTAATTGGGTTAGCCTATTTTCTAAGTCTTCGTTATCTTCCAATGTCATATTTGAGTTTTTAAAAGGAGTACTAGTAGTATTTCTTATAGAACCCTTTATCATATCATAAAATATTAAAATAATAATACTCCTCATTATTATAAATTTTCGATCACTCAAAAAATAGATTTTCCAATCAAAATGTTGAGATTTTGTATAGTTGGTGTAGCATCGGGTGTGCTCTAGCCCTGAAATTTTGTGGAGGGGATAGGACACACTTGATCTCCAAAACCCAGAAAGGGATTTGAGAAATTTCAATTGGTGTTCAAGTTATTCAAATAATTAATTATTTTAATGGATTTCCTAAGTCTAAACTTAGGAAAATAAAATAATTAAAGTGAATTAATTAACACATGTCCTGAAATTGTCTTAAATCACATGGATCAGGCAGTCTTTTAATCTCAGCCATTGATGAATGATTTAATCTCGGTCATTGAAGGGTTCAACGAAAAGTATAAGAGAAAGGCTTGAGGGTCAGTTGGAGGAGACACACAGTTGCAGAGCTGAGGAGTAGATCTGGAATTCTAAGGCAGGTTTGCTAAGAATTTCCGGAGGAATTTCCTGCAGCGAGGGGTAGTATTGGCCAAGGGAATCATCTGATTCCAGGGCCAAGAGTCAGTAAGAGGCAGAGGAGCAGCAACAAGGCCAGCGCAGAGAAGCAAAGCAACAGCTATGCAGGTGCTGCGCAGCCGCTACGCAGGACAGCGCAGAGACTCCAGAGGGTTTCAGATTTACGCAGGAGGGCTTCTAGGCCAGCGTAAGGCCTGCGCCACCCTTCCAGGGGTTACGCAGTCCCTCTCTGGGCAGCGCAGTGGCATTCTGAGGCTAGCAGGCCTAATGTTGGGGCTTCAGGGGCAGCGTTGAGGGTTTCTAGGGCCAGATCCGAGCTGAGTTTTGTAAATCCCGTTTGAGAGTGTGGATCAGTCAGATATTTAGCACTAGAACTTCAGGTTCGTTGCAGATTTGATTTCTTTTATTCTCTGTCGGGTTTTCCAGATTTGGAACCTAGAATTACTGTACTCAGAACTACTTAATTATAAACCCTCATATCTGCTGCACTGATTTTCCCGCTTTGGGTTTTTTCGGGGACTTATATCCAAAAATCCATGTGTCACTTTGTTGCATGAGCGTATTATTCAGTAAATGATTTGCATGTGTAGGTTGTAGTTGTGTTTATTTTTAGTATTTTCTGAATCTAATTTCTAAAAATAACTTATATTAATTAAATCAAGTAGGAGAAATAAACCAATACACTGCAGTGGAATTTTCACACAAAATTTATGCCACTTGTAAGTTACGTAACTTTCAAACTTTAAATTGGAGATTCCCTGGATGGTTGACCTTTATCTTCATATAACTCTGAAATAGGAGCCCTTTTAAGTCTGAAATTACGGCTTGTAGCAACATCATATGATTTTTTAAATTCTTGGAAATTTCACAATTTGAAGCTTCACTGAAAAATGTTATAGTGAAAATGCCAAAATGACTTGTTTGAGACTAATTCCAGGATTAGTTAAAAACCCTAACTTCCACTAGATATATCTCATTAAGTAAAACGAGTCAAAATCTGAAGAAAAAAAATTCCACAAGTAGCTCGCTATGTCATCTCAAAATTCTGGAATTTTCAAACTAAGAAACTTTTCCGAAAAGAAGCTACAATGAAAATTCCAAGATCACTCTTTTACAACTAATTTCAAGAATAGTCATAGACTCTATCGTCCATAAACCATATCGTACCATGTTATTGCTCCTTTGCCTCCACAATTTCATTGTCTAGAACTTTCTATGAAAATAGTTATAGCAAAAATGCATAAATGACTTGTTTAAAACTAAATTCATGATTAGTCATAAACCCTATCTTCCATAGGCTATATATCCAAAAGTATAATGAACTAGAAATTGAAATTTTTACCACTTGTACCTTGATATTTCACCTCAGTATCCTCAAAATTTTGCAATCTAAAATGTCCCATAAAAAAGTTGTAGCGAAAATGCCAAGATGACTTGATTGGAGAAGCAAAACCCTAGGCTCATTGCTTTAATACCAAATGTTATGAAGCAAACGCCTTTGCATAGGCAATATCTCCAAAAGCATAATGAACTAGAAATTTTTACCAATTGTACCTTGAGATTTCACCTCAGTACCCTCAAAATTTTGTAGTCTAAAATGTCCCATAAAAACATTACAGCGAAAAAAGCAAAGATGACTTGATTGGAGGAGGAAAACCCTAAGATCATTGCTTCAATGCCAAACGTTATGAAGCAAATGCCTTGACATGATAAAATGTCAATGACTAAAATCAACTTCGAGGGAGAAACCTTCTTTTACAAGGAATACAATGTCAATGACTAAAATCCACTTCGAGGGAGAAACCTCCTTTTACAAGAATACAATATACAAGACAAGATGAGATGAACCTAAGACTAGGTATATATATAGGAGACAAAGGGTAAAATGAAAGGTTTTGTCCAACCTACTAATATAACACTAGAAATGAAATAACTCAATATCTAGTGTTAATAAGGGATTTTATGCTTAACATATGCAAAAGTGGCACGATTTCTCCATGAATGTGGTATACCATTCAATGTTCTTCACTTCACCTATTGGCATGATATAGTTCATACCATCAACAAAGCCCGCCAAGGATAAAAGAGCCCTAGCTATGAGAAAGCTAGAATTGCAGTAATGGACAAGAAAAGAGCAAAATTCCAATTATCACAATTTACAGATGAGCAGGTTGAAAGTGGGATATCCACTGTATTTGGCAGTTGGACAAATATTGACAACCAACATTTGATAAATGTTCTTAGTGTTTCAACTAGTACTACAATGTTTCTTAAAGCGCATGATTCCATGTTAATCATTGAATCTACTCAAAACATTGCATAGCTTCTAGTCAAGACTTAAAAACATTGATGATGTTGGTCCTAATATGATTCAAGCAATCATGTAGTACATTAAAAAGTAGGAAAAATCATTGAGTGGACGCATCCTCACATATTTTGGCCCAAGCATTGGGCACACATATTGAAGCCTTAGATGCATGATATTGTCAAGCATAACGACTATGGATTGATTAATGACTTGTACAAGAAAGGGAAGAAACTCATTGAATTCATCACCGAGCAAACACAAGTCCATTTCTTTTATAGCACTTCCCTAGGTAGTAGCTTCTTAACATTGCAAAGACTAGATCTAGTAGTTATTTCCTCAACTTCAAATGCCTATCATAGGTAAGACAAGCTTTGGATGTTATGAGTGGTATGACTTGAATATCAATAAAGATGGTTCTATTACAATGAGATAAATTACTCTTAATGGTCATTTTTTGTCACAAATTAGCTATATTTCGTTGTTCTCCAAGCCATTTTTGGTCACATATTAGGTACGTATTGTTGTTCCACAATCTACATGAGGACACCAATGCAATGCTTTGACTAAAAATCGCCTAAAGCAAAATATTGAATTCTAGACCATCCTCTGCCAATGTCTCAATTTTAATGAAAATAAAAAATAGCAAATTCCAAAATGTCATACAAAATATTGTTCTTCTTCTAGTTATTTGCAACCCATTCTTCAAAATAAAATTTGACGATACATTACCAACAGTTATAAGAAAGGTTCCAACTTTATTCAATAGGTTTTATTATAATTTTACCTTTGCCTTTTCCAAGGATGTAGCAACAGACCACTTGTTTGTACTTTCCTCTGATCTTGACCACTCTCACCACTCAGATACAACCCCCGGACTGATCCCTGACAAAACTCCCATATCCACCTGCAACATCTTTCTGAATAGATCCAAAAGAGGAAGATGTTATCAAAGTAATTTGCAATTTGATCCTCAAAACAAAAAGAGACTCACAACAAAATATATAATTTGGAACTCATGCATAATCTATAATTAATAGGATGCTTACAAGAGGAAACAATAGCAACAGCAAAAACAAATTTAGCACTAGCAACAATTAGTTCGATAATAACAACATTAATTCCAACAATGATCTAATAAATATTTTATAGTAAATTCTAGAGTACTAACAATGGGAAAGCAAAGGTCCAACAATTGTAATGGCCCCTAAATACTCAACAATATGACACATAAAATCTCAAAAATTTCTTGAGAAGATATAGAAGCCAACTTCGGCCCAAATCTACATGCACTACAAACATTGCACATAGCCAAGAATTATTAAAGACTAAATGCAATAACAGATTCCCCAAAATAGCTTTAATCTAATATAAGAGCTTATTTATAGCTAATGTTCAGATTTTACCTTCTTTGTCTTGACCATGTGGTAGATAACTAGACTTTGCATAAAACTTAATTAACTAACATAAAAGTAAAACTAACTAACATGAACTTTATATCAATATAAAGTTCATTAACTAAGAGAAAATTATAAATGACAATAAAATATCCAATGTCCCACAAAAAGTACTAACACTAAAGCAAGTTATCTTTAGACATTGTACCAATCTCATTTCTTTGAAATGCTTTTCCCTAAAGCAATTATAGTGTCCGATGTTGCAATGTTTCAACACCTCCCTACATGGCATCCTCCAATGGTGAATTCTTCCACTAAATGAGAAATTCTAGCAATCCCTTAGTCATTAACTTCCTTGAGTTTAACAAAATAAGCTCCAAAATCAAAAAAACGTCCTCCATTATTTAGGGGCGGCAAGATTTGAAATTTTAACCTTTTTCCTAATCACATTCTTCAAGCACAAAACATCAAAGTTGTTATGCACTTGTGATCCATCTGGCAATTTATATGCAACCTATCCCACTTTTGCTAGACCCTAATAAGGCCCAAGTTTCTCAAACCCTTTCCCTTTGAAAAGCGTGCTTATAAGATTGTAATCTCAAGAAGACCCAATCTCTCACTCGAAGTTCCCACCCACTAGAATGTCGGTCCTATTGGGACTTCATCTACCTTATGCCCATTGTTGGTTTGCTCAAATTTTGGCTATGCTATGTGTGCATTCATTAGCTTGTGATCTTTATCAATATCACATTGATAATATTACTTTACAATGGTATAAGCTTTTTCACAAGAATTGCTTCATTTTGCTATTTAAACACAAAATATACAGACTCTCCTCTATCACCATTGAGTGTTAGCTTGGATGACCTGTGTAAATAACCTAAAAGCCCTAAGCACCTGTCGATGATAGGAGTTGTCCAAAGCCCCTTCAACCCTAGGATGTATCTAGCACCTCGACCAGCCATTGTTAACCAACTGATCATACTAAGCTCGTTGAGTATTGACAATGGCCTCCACAAATCCATGTCAGCACTCGTTAAAAACCATGCTATCGAGAAATCCAATCCAACATAAACATGTTTGTATCAACAAAATTCTCGATAAGTCCAGTCGCATGGCATTCCTACCCATCTTCAAGAAGCTCACTCAAACATTGTCAACAAATAATTCTCTTCTAGTAGAATATTTACCACACAATTACACAATGAAGGTTGTTCCACCTCCATGCTCCCATAAATCAGACAGATCCCTTCATTCGGGTTTGGAATGTGCCAAATCTATAAATTTTGTTAAATTCTTCCCAGTAAAATCGAAACCCTATCTAACACAAGATCTAAA
Organism: Pinus albicaulis; assembly: GCA_034641835.2. NCBI lineage: Eukaryota > Viridiplantae > Streptophyta > Pinopsida > Pinales > Pinaceae > Pinus > Pinus albicaulis. The sequence continues at coordinate 416,163,959 of CM076579.1, read as the reverse complement.
AAGGAATTTTATGCAAAATCCGTACATGTAGCTGAAATCCACAAAAATGAAAACAGGTTTATAGAGCGCACGAGGTGAAGAATCTCCTCTGCTACATGCAACTATCCACGCGAAGGATAGCTCACGAATTAATGAAAACTCAAAACCCAACTAGGCACGTGGCAGGATTTGTCATAGGTACAGATAAAACTAACGCATGGATAGAGACACATAGAATGGAAAAAAAAAATGAGCGAGGGAAGTAATGTCAAATTTCCATTTGGCTCTTAAGAGCATCCAGGCCTTGCTAGCTTTGATACCACTGTTAAACTACAAGCTAGAATGAAAGATAAGTGTGCATTGTTTTTTCATTAAGATGATAGACACAAATACAATTTTCATGACCAATGGCTTCATCAAGGTCCCTTGGACTCACCGTGACAATTCACATTTCATACCATTACCCTAACGGTTTAGATGTCCAACAACTTATATCCACACTGTAGAGAAACAATGATTCTAAGACCTGCAGCAAGAAAGATCAAGTGATAACTAATAAGCAATCATCCCAAAGTTATTGGCTAATTGCTTCGCCATTTGGATTGGTGCTTTTCGAATCTTGGGGGCGGGGGGGTGCATCCCTAGTATGCAAATGCTGAAAATTACTTAAAAATCTATGTCCACACAAAAATCAGCACATAAAAATGGCCTTTGAATTGCATGCAAGCAACCAAAGACTAAAGAATATTAATATTTGAATGTAACGAGAGAAATTTCATCTAGCGTAGCAAAATATGAGAAGAATGAAACAAAGAAATAATATGCACTCTAAGTGACTGATATGATCAAAATATAAGCATTTAAATTGTCCACACTTCTACACGAAACATAACATATTGCATCAACAACCTGAAGAGCTCCAAGAAGACCATAGTCAAACTTTACCTTTGTATTTGTCAGAGATCAGCTGCATCGTGGAGACGAAATACAAGATTGATCACAATAATATGCCCCGCACAAAGTATAGGCAACAACAAGGAGAAGAGAAGAGTGGAGGAGAAGCATTGTTGATTGCTCACTTGATAAAAATTCTCTACTTCACAGTGATTATGCACCCACATTATAGATATATGATCTTCCTAAAGGAGGTGCCTAGCTCATGCAAGAGCCATGCACCTCACTCAACCCCTCTCATGCATGCTCATTCCTTGACTCAATTGAAATAGAAGGAAGTTTCCTTGTTCCAAACTCATGTGTCGTGTATGTGGTTAACTACATTGAAGATGATTAACTAAATTCCAACAAGGCAACTTCCTCATGTAAAACTCCATGTTTATGTGCACTCCCTCATGCATTCTCATGTGCCCTCAACTCAATTGAAGAGCGTAGAAGCAAGTGAGGTCGCCCTATTTGAATCAATAAAAGATTAGTGACCTGAAGATGACTAAACACAAGTGAGGAAGAATGAACTCAAGTCCCAACAAGTTCACCAAAATTAAGTTTCATGAAATGGCACCCATTGCCACATCGTTGCCACGTGGCATCTTCACCTATTGCCACTTGTCACACTCCATGGAAACCATGCCTACAAAAAAATAGACATGCGAAAAATAGCAAACCCCTTAAAAATAGGAAAAGATGAAAAATGTCTAGATTTGCTAGGAGAACCTTGCAGAACATAGGCACTACTAAAAATAGCAACTTCTCGCATGTCAATGAAATCAAGTTCATTGAATTTTATTTTTTGCAAGGATCCAGAATATACGGTCAAAATCATCATGCAAGCCTGGAACCCTATTTGCTAAAAATAGTAGTGACTTGCATATTGCCCGAGAAAAAAATAAAATAAAATAAATAAAAAAAATAAAAAACCATCGAACTCATGAGCTTGCAAGGATACCAAATATGTAATCACCTCTGCCATGCAAGCCTTTAAACTCTATTTCCCAAAAAATAGGAAAACTATTAAAAATGGTAGTTTCCTCCAAAATTGATGAAGATGCCTTAGAAATGTCTCTAAATCTAAACCATTAGAAAATCATGTGTATGATCTCCATGAGAACCATCTTTGACTTGTGTGAAAGCTAAATTTGAACACCGGCTTGATGAAAGGCAGTTGGATCTTAACAATCTAGTTGCAATGAGAAAATTGTTAGAAAATCAGAAAGGCGAAAAGATTTTCTTTATGTTGATAATTATTTGTGATGTCTTTATATTCGTATTAACTTTCTTATATTCTCTTTTATCTTTGTTCATCAAGTAATTACCACAGTCAAAATACGAAGATAGAGGACACTAGATGTAGGCACTCGGGCAAGGTAAAATCCCTATATAGGGGAAAGCCCAGTCAAAGAACTCTTCCTTCAGTAATTCAAAATGAGATGGACCAAGACCTTAGACCAATAGACCTTCCTCCTCCACCAAGTTAGCTTTTCCAAGATGATTTAGTAGTCTCTTCTTATCTAGCAGCTTCAATCCAGCAACAATCCAAAAATTTGACTTCCCAGATACAAAACTTCGACCACGACTACAGAATTTTCAGCCCAAAACAAAACAACAGTTTCAACTTCTCCAGCAGCTTAGCAGCTTCACACATGTAAGAGAAAGAGAGAGAATTTTGCCTTCTTGTACTTGTTAGAGACCTCATTTTCCTTCGTTGGCCCTTTCCTCTTCTTCCCTTGAATTTCGCACTTTTTTTGGCCCCAGAAGATTTAGATCAAACTTGATGCGTGAGTGTGACAAATGAGATCGAGTTCTTGCCTTTATATAGGTGTTTCTGCCCCTTAGTTTAGGCCGACTTGTCCAGTTTGAGGCTGACTTGGTGGAGGAGGCCTAGAAGACCTAATTTACATGAAAATACATTTCTTTCTTGAGAAATAAATCCCAAGAAGCATTATTTACATTATGACATGGCCAAGGACACTTGACATAAACCCTAGAGGTCTGCAATGGAGGCGTTCACATATAAACAATTGACCCAAGCATGAAACCCATGCTTTAATAAGTCAATTTCTTTAATAATAAAATTTATTTTTCTTTCTTTTGATAGATACATTACATCATGACTCAAGTACAATTATGACGACTGACACTAGTTACATTCTTCAACACTCCCTCTTAACTAAGGAGGTATTCATAATTACATATAAATAGAGGTACATGAAGGATCTTCAAATGAACTATGAAGAGTTCTAGCACACTCACTGTTGCGGACTAAATACCTAACGAAGGTAATCTATCTAGGTGGGACTAAGATGGACTCAAGCTTTCAGCCGGTCTAGGTACCATCAGGCTTACTTGCTAACGATAAACCCAAGGATCTAGGTGTGTATCCAAGGTCAGAGCTCCATGACCAACGCCACCCCCCCTCTTCGGGATCTAGACATCAACACATAGGTCAACCAGATGTCTTCCCAACCATCTGCCATTAGATGCTTCATCTCTCCCTAATAAACTAGATATATTCATTGGTCCAAGCATGCTTCCCAAGCGTTCATCCTTCTTTATGGAGAGATTTATTTGTTCAAACACAAACCCCGATCAGCAATAAACTTTCAAATATACATACAAGTAAACACAAACCTCTGGGGTCCTTAATCATTTTGATGTTGCTTATATCATCAGCAAGTTATCCATATAGATCTTGTCGGAAGCTTTTTCTTCTTTTATTTCTTCAGCAACACCAAATACATCTTCTGAACTTCTCAAGTCTTTTGCTTACTTCAAGGTAATTACTGTCATAATATGTCCTCCATCTTAATAGGCGAGATATACCCTTTCTTCTATCCAGGCTCACTCTCAACTTAGGGAGATCAACCACTTTCTTCTATGACATCGGAGAACCTTTCACGACTTCATTCCTTATTATGATATCAAGGTCATCTTGATCATCATAACTTTCTTCATCATGCTTATACGAACATCTTCATCATCTTGAAGAATGTACTTGCAAAACTTTAATAGCAAGTACAACCAAATACAAACATATGAAGTTAATTATAAAATTAGATGCATCAAAACATTCAAACTTTAGACATCAAATACCTAAACCTAGTTAGGTTCATAATCAACAAGAGTTATATACTCAACCTCTTGCTAGGATTTTGTCACAAACCCTAGACTACATCAGCAATTCAATCAAATAACAATCATACTATACAACAATATGCTTTGGATGTCATACTTCTACTAGGGTTTGCAAACCCTAGATTTTATCATCAAAGCTAAATCATATTGAAAAACAATATAATTATATCCTAGAATATCAATCTCTACTAGGCCTTTGTTACAAACCCTAGAATTCACAAACTAAAACATGAGTATTAATAATTAGGTTAGCATACTCGTATATAAATATCTAGGATTTTATTATCATGTACTAGCATTTTATATCAATTTTCATATGTACTAGGTAAACCCAAGATACAAACATTAATACATCAAAGTTAGACATACAACAATTTTATTTAGACTAGGGTTTAGATCAGACAAATGAATATACACCTAGGGTTTTATTCCTAGGATCTAACTATAACTATCACAAGGGTTTTAGCTTATAAACCCTAATTTACCAAACCCTAAAGATCTAGGGAATCAATACATAATTTAGACATTAACAACAAACGCTAAGGAACTAGGGTTTCTATCATAACAATACCAAAACCTAAACATCAACAGAATAGGAATTCTAGATTTCATCAACAACCCTAAGTAGACTAGCGTTTCATAATCAATATTGACATACACTTAACACCAAGAGGCTAGGGTTTTATAGTGAACCCTAAAATTTAGGGTTACACAAGAATTATCAAATAATATCATTAGAGTAGATTCAATCTAATGATTAATCACCCTAACAGGAATCTTTGTGATTCAAAACCTTAGACATAATGATGTCAGTAATGTAAAGAAAATTTCAAAAGAAGAATGATCATACCTTTTATATGAAGAGAACTTTATGATTAAGCTGATAGTCTAAGACATTATTCCTTAACAAACCTTGTAGGATATCCAATCTTAAAGGACGTAACTTCTTCCATACTTCAAGTCTATCCTTTGAAGTCTCCTCCATAACTCTTGAGCATTCAGCAAGCTTTCCTAACCAAGGAAAATATAAAGAGAAAGGTTAGTAGTATACAATATAAACAAGTCTTGATGTGAGGAGGAAACCAAACGTGAAAGATGAAACAAAGAACAAAATACTTATCTTTTTGGTAGAAACGGTGGAGGCTCCCTCATAATCCAATCATGTGGGATACCTACAACTTTATCAAAATAATTCAAAAGTGTTCTAACAAGACATGTTAGACCTACAAACTCTAGAAATCAAAACATAAAAGAAAACAATAAAAAACATAAAATAGAAGACTAAGATTGATATGAGAGAGAGAGGACTTAGTAGTATAAGTCCTTGACTTCTGATTCTTCAGTCTTGTTCTTCTTAGATGCAGCCTCATTGGTAAAATTTGCTTGATCCCTATCTCTCGTCTTATTCCTTGGATTCTCTCGACATTGATTTTTGTAGTGACCCATCTTATGACAATTGTAACATTCGATCTTGGATATGTCAATTTTCTTCTTTGGTCCTTTGAACTTCTTGAAGGTTCCCTTCTTCTTGTGATGAGTAGAATAGGCATTCGAGGTGTTTTCTTCTTCATCCTCCTCCTTGTTGGTTACTAACGAAACTCGAGCTTCCTCTTAACTGCATGCATTCCACATTTGTTCAAATGATGGAGTATCCTTCCAACTATTAAGTCCTGAAGCAAAAGCACTCCAATATTTTGGTAGTCTTAGAAGAGCAGTAATTACGAGCTCTTTTTCTGGGACAATTCCATCCATTGCTTGGAGTTCATCTCTGATTCTAGATATCCTTATAAAGTAGGATGATATAGTATCGTCTTCTGTCATCTTAATGGTTCTTAACTTATTCTTGAGGCTTGCTATTTGACGAATGTTCTTGATGGTGAATAATTTGGAAAGAGCCTCAAACATTTCTTGAGCAGAATCTATGTTGGATATGTGTGGAATGAGGATGTCCCTTGCTCCATCCACTATTAGGTTCATGGCTACAATTTTGGATTCTCTTAACTTCTCTTTCTCTACTTCATTTGTTGGTTTCTTTATTTTCCCTTGAACAAGATTCAATACTTTGTGCTTTTTGAGGACAAGATCTATCCTCCTTTTCCATGCAAGCTCCTTCTAGTTTGTTTTTTGCATTCATTGAGTTCGTCATATGGATATCTTCTACTTCTTGTGACCTGACCTATAAACTCCTTATTTTCGATTAAATAGATCTGCAGGCTGCCTTTTTATTCCTTCTTTCACCTAAGCTTTGACACCATGTTAGAAAATCAGAAAGGAAGAAATATTTTCTTTATGTTGATAATTACTTGTGAGGTCTTTTCTTTCACTTTTATCTTTGTTCATCAAGCAATTACCAAGGTCAAAACATGAAGATCAAGGGCAATAGATGTAGGCACTCAACAAGGCTAAAACCCCTATATAAGGGAAAACCCATTCAAAGAACTCTTCCTTCAATAATTCAAAATGAGATGGACCAAGACCTTAGACCAATAAACCTTTCGCCTCCACCAAATCAGTTTTCCAAGATGATTTAGTAGTCTCTTCTTATCCAACAGCTTCAGCCCAGCAACAATCCAGAAATTTGACTTCCCAGCTACAGAATTTTCGGACCAGCAACAGAACAGCAGTTTCTACTTCTCCAACAGCTTAGCAGCTTAGCAGCTTCACACATGTGAGAGAAAGAGAGAGAATTTCGACTTTTTGTACTTGTTAGAGACCTCCTTCTCCTCCACTATCCCTTTCCTCTTCTTCCCTTGAATTTCGCACTTTTTCTAGACTTCGAAGATTTAGATCGAACTTGATGAGTGAGTGTGACAAATGAGGTCGAGTTGCTGCCTTTATATAGGTGTTTTTGCCCCTTAGTTTAGACTGACTTGTCCAGTTTTAGGCCGACTTGGTGGAGGAGGCCTAGAAGACCTAATTTACATGAAAATAAATTTCTTTCTTGACAAATAAATCCCAAGAAGGGTTCTTTACATTATTACATGGACAAAAACACTTGACATAAACCCTAGAGGCCTGCAATGGAGGCTTTCACCAATAAACAATTGACCCAAACATGAAACCCATGCTTTAACAAGTCAATTTCTTTAATAATAAAATTTATTTTCCTTCTTTTGATAAATACATTACATCGTGACTCAAGTACAATTATGAAGACCGACACTAGTTACATTCTTCAACACAAATTTGGGGGTTAACACTGTGGCATAGCAACAAACATTTCTACTTTGACATATTCAACTAGCATCTCTTCTTTCCACAAATCTCCACTATATATATTTCTTTTAGTTCTAGCAAGCGAGATAAGGAGTCTACAACCATATCATTTACTCCCTTCTTGTAGCAACTTTCAAAATCAAAATCTTGTAATTTTTTCACCCACTTGACTTATCGCTCACTAAACATTTTGTGTGATAAGAAATACTTCAAACTTTTGTGGTTAGTCCAACTAATGAAATGTTTCCCCAACAACAATACTTCAAAAAAAATTAGAGAATAAATGAGAATTGGCATTTTTTATCATATATTCATAAATAATTTCTCCTTATTAGTTAAGCTTCTTTCAAAGGCAACTGATCCTTTGGTTTTCAACAAGGACAACCCCTGTGTTAGTGTTGAAAGCATCACACTCCACCAAAAGGATTCCGTGAAATCTAGAAGTGCAATTTTCATGCTTTGGAATGTGACTTTCGTTGTTTCTATCCATGTGAATTGCTTTATTTTTGTAAGCATTGTTAGGGGTGTCCTAAGACCTTTGAATCCCTTAATAGATCTTCTATAAACGTCGTAGAGCTAATGGAACCATGTTAATTATGTTACATTATTAGGAGTGGGACAATCAAGAATGGCTTAAACCTTAGCTAGATCAGCGTTAAAAATGTGTACTATGTAAAAAAAGTCACACTTTGTCAAGAGTAGCTCTCAAACCAAGAATGAAATGGAGGACAATTTGTTAAGCCACATTAAATTGATTGAAGCAAGAAGCACCAAACTCAAGGGAAATTCAAGATCATGGATGGACAATCGAACAACAATGCTCATATGTTGCAAACATTAGTAAACTCCATTACAACAATGGAAAATGGTATCCACTAAAAGTCCCATGGAAGTAATATTAGCTTGAAATTTAAAGATGGAGGCATTCCATCACTAAATCAAGGTTCCTCTCTCAAAAGTAGAAACCAAGGTGGAGACTTTGATCTATGATGATCAAATGGATGCCATGCGACTTGGAAAATGGTTAAGGCAACTAGATTTGTTTTAGGAAGTGCACCAATTCAAAGTTAAAGACAAATTCTATTCCCCCAGATGCGGGTGCCCGCCAGTGATTTCGTGCGCCACCGGGCAGCCATGTGGAGAGACACTTGGCTGCTCCACGTGACCGCATATGGAGAAAGGAACCGCGTTAAATGCTGGCATGAGGGAGTCATTAACTCGACCTCCGCCACCTTCATCTCGACCTACCAGCTCTATAACCCATTAAGGTCGCATGCCATGGCCATTAAGCCCGTCACCTCGGTTCATTCGTCCTCACTTCAGCCCTCCCTCCTGAACTCGATGTATTTGTCTGTCAATTTCCCCCCGCCTCTGGTGCAAGGTCCTCATTCGTCTAGCCTCAACCTTCCCTTCGGAAGCTTTTCTTCTCTTGTGTTCTCCACGGCTCCCTCTTGGTCCTGCGATTCTGCTCCTCGGACAATTATGCCTCGGCTCCACTGAATGAAGTGCAGAAGGGCAGGGGGGCGTGGCCATCCTTCCCGACCTCCGTTATCGCTCTCCCAGGGCCGTGACCTAAACTTTTCTGTAGGTTGGGATAAGCAGGATAGGACTCCCCCTGTCAACTTGACTGCCCAGCTCTCTCTGCAGCTCCCTACTCCTACTATGATGCCCTCCTGCTCCTGCAGCAAGAAGAGGTCGCGTAAATCAACCATTACTCCCGAGCTTGCTTTCATCCCCCACAAGATGAAGGCTCTCCCGGTGCAAAGCGCCTCCAGCGGCAGCAAGGATTCCAGCAACAACACAGGCAGCAGTGAAGGTAACAGCTCAAACCATGAGGCTAAAAACAAGACGGAACACTCTGGTCTGCAAGCTGCCTCCTTGGCAAAGCTCAACTCTCCATCGTCGCCACGTCCCCAATCTTCGCGCCACGCGCTGAGCAAGGAGACTGATGACGAGTTCTACATTTGCAAAATTGAGGAAGAAGTTCCTACCTCTGGCAAAAAGAATACAGGTTCCCCTTAGTTCCAGTTTTTTTATTCACTCTAGTATGCTCGTGTTTTGGAATTGGCTACTCTTTGACTTGTGTTCTATTTTGATAACTAAATCTGTTGGTTTTCCACTTCGGGCAGCAATTACTCTTTGATTTTTAAGGACTAGTTTCCCCGCCCGGGGCAGTCCAACCTCTAGTGGCAAACTGTTGAAACTTCCCTCTGGATTGGACTCGTCAAATCCACAATAAGAGACCTGTAATTTTATGTTCTATATGATATAATAGAAGTAGTTTAAATTAGAAAAAAAAAAGACAAATTCTATTCACAAAGCTACACATGCACAAAGAAGCTTTGCCATGGTTGGAGAATATGTGAGTAAAAGCTAACATTCGACGCCACCATGGAAAATTTTAAGGATGGAAGTTTATCTTAAGGTTTAGCAACCTTAGTGAATCTTACTATTCCCTAATATCCAAATTTTAAAAAGTTTGATGATAATTTTGTAAAAATTTGTAGGTTTCTAATTATTTTATATTAAACAATACATAATATTGGCAATTTTTGATGTAAAATAATAGTATACTATAAATCTGGGCGAATTCATTTTTAGAAAAATGGAAATTGGCGAATCTCTTTTTTGGAAAAAACATGGAATATTAACCCACCTGCGAATATTAACCCCTAAAATTTTCCCTGGACATATAGCTATTCAAATTTATCGTCAAGGACAAATTCTATCACATCAACTCTTGGAGAAAATAACAACAATAGTGGCAATACCCACAACAAAAGTCCAATTAGGTACTAGACATTGTTGGAAAGTCAGAAAGGCAGAATGATTCTCTTATATTGACAATTAATTGTGATATTCTTGTGGACTTATTATCTTCTCTTTATGTTCTTCCTTTATTTTTGTTTCATCAAGCAATCATCAAAACAAAATATGAAGATCAACGACACCAGTGGTAAGCACTCAGCCAGGGCAAAAACCCCTCTAGGGGAAAACCCAGTCAAACACTTCCACTAATCAAATTGAGATAGACCAAGACCTTAGACCTAACCAAAAGACCTTCCTCCTCCACCAAGTCAGCTTTCAAATATGATTTAGTAGTCTCTTCTTGTCCAGCAACAACCTAGAATTTCAGCCCCCATCAACAAGAATTTTGGCCCTGATGCAGGTCCAAAAATTCGACCTCGCTAGCAACTTTAGAATTTCGCACGTGTGAGAGTAGAAAGAGAAAATTCAACTTCCTTTTGCTTAACAAAGCCTTCCTTCTTCTTCGCTAGGGTTTTCTTCCTCTTCCCTAAACTTCACACCTTTTTTCTATCTCCAGCTACTACAAATAGAACTTTTTGGTTGATGTGCTCCAAATGAGTCGAGTTGTTGCACTTTCATAGTGGAATCTGCCTCCCTAATTTGGCCGACTTGTCCAAGTTGAGGCTAACTTTGTGGAGGAGGCCTAAATGACCTAATTCACATAAAAATAAATTTGTTTCTTGATTGATAATGCCCAAGAAGGGTCTATTACATAATGGAAAGGACAAGGACACTTGACATAAACCTAGAAGCCTACAATGGAGGCTTTGACCTAAGAACCATTGACCCAAGCATGAAACCCATGCTTTAATAAGTCAATTTTTTTTATAATAAAATTTATTTTTTCTTTCTTTTGACAGATATATAGTTGGAATCACAATTGTCTTAACACCAAAACTCGCAAGTGTTAGTAAACGAACACATACCCAGAGTTAACGGATCCTCGAGAAGCAATTAAGCACATGTCACGAAACACAGGGAGCGTTGGATTATCCAATGCCCAACAATCTCCCCCCAATGTGACTCGGGTGTGTTTCGAACTCGAGACCTTTAGCTATGATTCCACTTGTTGGAATCACAATTGTCGTCACACCAAAACCCACAAGTGTTAGTAAACGAACACATTCCCCAGAGTTAACGATTCCTCGAGAGGCATGTCACGAAACACACGAAGAGCGTTGGATTATCCAATGCCCAACATATATTACATCATAACTCAAATACAATTATGAAGACCATCACTAGATACATTTTTCAAGACTCCCTCTTAACTGGGGAGGTATACATAACTACATATATATAGAAGTACATGGAAGATCTCAAAGTGACATACTCTATGAAGAGTCACAACACACGCAGTGCTACAGATTAGATACATGACCAGGGTAATATATAGGGTGGGAGTGAGTTGTACTCAAGCTTTAGCCACTTTAGGTACCATTAGGCTTTTAAGCTCTAACACCAACCCAGTGATCTAGGTGTGTATCCAAGGTCGGAGCCCCCTAACCAATGCCACCCTCCCTACTTCGGGGTCTAGAGATCAACACATAGGCCAGCCAGATGTCCTCCCAAACATCTTGTTGCCACATGTTGCATCTCTCCTTATCAACTAAATCAGATATATATCCATTAATCCAAGCATGTTTCAAAACGTTCAATCTTTTAGAGACAGATCCTGCACAATTACAACCCCAATCAGTAATAAACCTTCAAATATATATATATATATATATATATATATACAAGTAAACACAAACCTTCGAGGTCCTCAGTCATTCTAATGCTACTTATATCATCATCAAGTTATCCAAATACAACTTGTCGAAAACTTTCTTCTTCTTCCATTCCTTCAATAGCACCAAATACAGCCTCAGTACTTTTTAGGTCTTTTGTTTGCAAATCCAATTGTAGTACTTTCATTCATTCTTCAATTTCATTCTTTCTTCAAGGTATACACTATGACTATCATGATATGCCCTCCCTCTCAACTGGGGAGATATAACTTTTCTTCTATCCAAGCTCCCTCTCGACTTAACATCTTCCTTCTTTTATAACATTGGAGAAGCTTCAACCTTTCAAGGCTTCACTCTTTCTCATGGCATCAAGATCATCTTGATCATCATGCTCATCATTATTATCATCTTCAACATCTTGAAGATTATGTACCTGCAAAAATTTAATAGCAAGTACAACCAAATACAAATATACAGAAGCATGAAGTCAACTATATGAAAATCATGTCATTACAATGGAAGCATAAAAACATTCAAGCTTTGTCAAATACCTAAACCTAGTTAGGTTCATAATCAACAAGGGTCACATATTTTATATTCTAGATTTCAACAACTTGTTATGGCTTTGATATCTTGATTGAGTTGCCAATATCTTCGAGACACAAAGCCTTAAATATTGGCAACTCAATCATGATATCAATTCAATCATAGTATTATACATCTAAGGTTTCAACAATTTTACATGTCAGACTCTACTAGGGTTTGTTGCAAACCCTAGATTTATCATCAAAGCTAGATCACATCAATAATCGAAAACAATATCATCATGCCCTAGAATATCAATCTCTACCCAAGATTTCATAAAGATAGCATACTTGCATATATCTAGGGTTTCATTATCATGTACTAGCATCTCATATCAATATCTAATAGGTAAACCCAAGACACAAACATCAACGCATCAAAGTTAGATATACAACAATTTTGACCAAGCTAGGTTTTCAATCATACAAATGAATATACACCTAGGGTTACATTCCTAAGATCTTACTATTACAAGGGTTTTGTTCATAAACCCTAATATACCAAACCCTAAAAATCTAGGATTTCATTATATAACCTTGATACTAATAGTAAACCTTTTAAAGGACTAGGGGTTTATCATAACAATACCAAAACCCTAAACTTCAAAAGAATGGGATTTCTTCAAATGTTATACACTTTATCAACAAACCCTAAGAAGACTAGGGTTTCATAATCAACGTTGACATAATATTAGCATCAAGAGGCTAGAATTTTACTGTGAACCCTAAGGGTTAGTGTTTCACAAGAATGATTAAATGACAAGGGACGGTATAACGAGGGTAGATTCAATCTAATGATTAATCACCCTAACAAGAATCTTTGTGATTCAAAACCCTAGACCTAAAGATGTTAGTAATGTAAGGAAAATTTCAAAAGAGAATGATCATACTTTTTGTATGGAGAGAACCTTGTAACAAAACTTGTAGTCTAAGACATACCTTAAGTTGTTATTTAACAAGCCTTGTAGGACATCAATTCTTGAAGGGCTTCCCTTGCAACAGAACTTCTTTCGTGATTCATGTCTTTCCTTTGAAGTCTCCTTCATAACTTTTGTGTGTTCTACAAGCTTTTCCTACCAAGGAAAATATAAAGAAAAATTTTATTAATATACAATACAAACAAATCTTGATGTGAGAAGGAAACCAAACATAAAAAAGGAAACAAGGAACAAGATACTTATCTTTTGGTAAAATGGTGAAGGCTCTCTCTTAATCCAATCTTTTTGGGGGATATCTACAACTTATCAAAACAACTTCAAGAATTTCTAACAAATATATTAAATCAATGAACTATGAAAATCAAAACATAAAAGAAAATATTGCAAAACTTAAAGTACGATATGCAAGGAATAGTATCCCTAAGAGTCTCTAGCAAAGAAGTCTTTGACTTTAGATTCTTTTGTCTTGTTCTTCTTTGGTGGAGCTTCATCAGCAACAATTGCATGATCTCTTTCTCTCTTTTTATTCCTTGGATTTATCATTTTTAGGACAATGACTTTTGTAATGACCTATCTTATGACAATTGTAGCACTCAATCTTTGATAGGTCAAATTTCTTCCTAGGTCCTTTAAACTTCTTGAATACACCCTTCTTCTTGTGTTTAGCAGTGTAGGCATTTGAAATGTTGTTTTCTTTATCCTCCTTTTTGTCACTTACTAACGAGATACGACCTTCTTCTTGAATGCATGCATTCCACAGTTGTTCAAAGGTTGGTGTATCATTCCAACTCCTAATTCCCGATGCAAAAGAGCTCCAAGATTTTGGTAGACCTAGTATTGTAGCAATCACTAGTTCTTTCTCTGGTACAATTTCATCTATAGCTAGGAGTTCATCTCTTATCCTAGAGATCCTTACAAAATATAATGAAGCAATATCATCTTTCATCATCTTAATTGTTCTTAGTTCATTCTTGAGACTAGTTATCTAAACCAATGTTCTTGATAGTAAACAACCTAGAGAGGGCTTCATATATTTCTTGTGCGGAGTCTATATTGGATTTGTATGGGATTAGATTGTCTTTCACTCCATCTACTATTAGATTCAACTGCCAAGATGTCAGTTCCCCTGAATTTCTCCTTTCCCGCATCATCTGTAGGTTTCTTAACTTTTCCATGAACAAGATCTAAAACTTTATGCAAAGGGAGAATAAGATCTATCCTCTTCTTCCATGTCCTGTAGTTGGAGGCTCCTTCTAGCTTGTTTTATGTCTTCATTGAGGTTGTCATAGTCTCTATAGATAGTAGGCTTCTCTTCTTATATGATCCTTTCCTTTATGACCCTCTTTTGTTCCTTCTTATTTCAATTGACCTTCAAGTTGTCTTTTCCTTCCTTCTTCACCTTAGCTCTGAAACCGTGTTAAAAAATCAGAAAAGCAAAAAGGTTAACTTTACATTGATAATTACTTGTGATATTCTTGTGGACTTATTATCTTCTCTTTACGTTCTTTTATCTTTGTTTCATCAAGCAAACATCAAAACAAAATATGAAGATCAACAACACCAAATGTAGGCACTCAGCCAGGGTAAAACCGCTTTCTAGGGGAAAACCCACTCAAACTCCTCCATTAATCAAATTGAGATAGACAAAGACCTTAAACCTAACCAAAAGACCTCTCTCCTCCACCAAGTCAGCCTTCCAATATAATTTAGTAGTCTCTTCTTGTCCAACGGCTACTTCCCAACAACGACCCTGAATTTTGGCCCCTAGCAACCAGATTTTCAGCCCTATTGCAAATCCAGAATTTCGGCCTCCCCGGCAACTTCAGAATTTTGCACGTGTAAGTACAGAGAGAAAATTTGACTTCCTTTTGCTTGACAAAGCCTTCCTTCTTCTTCGCTAGGGTTTTCTTCCTCTTCCTTGTGTTGAAGAATGTAACTAGGTTTGGTCTTCATATTTGTATCTAAGTCATTATGAAATATACTTATCAAAAGAATGAAGAAGAAAAAATTTATTATTCTTACAATGACTTATTACAGCATGGGTTTCATGCTTGGGTCATCATTTATAGGTCAAAGTCCCCATTGAGGATGTCTAGGTTTTATATTGAGTCATTACAGCCATTGTCCATTTAATGAGACCCTTCTTGGGCTTTTGAATCATGTAAAAAGAATTATTATTAAGTCAAATATGTAATTTGTCACCTCCACACCAAGCCAACCCTTGCCTGATGAAGTCGCCCTACATGAGAGCAATTCGACCCAGAAGAAGGTTATATATAGAAGTGCAATTCGATCCATTTGCTTATCCACTCAGCAAGTTCGATATACATAAGAAGAAGCGCAGGAAAAGTGCGAAGTTCCAAGATAAGAAGGAGAAGTGCAGGAGAAGAAGAAAATCAAAGTTTTGGGCTCTCTCTCTCTCTCTTTTCTACGAAGTTACTGGGCAATTGCAAGGATCGAAGTTTTGCAGTTGCAGGGGTCGAAGTTCTGCAGTTGCAGGGGTCGAAGTTGCAAAGGTCGAAGTTGTTGGGTTCGAAGTTCTATTGTCGGATAGATCAAAGTTCGGTTGTTGCAAGGTCAAAGGTCTAGATCGAAGCTGCTGGAAGGAAGGGTTGAGTTGGCGATTGGAGGAAGTTTGTGTCTAGGTCGAAGAGTCTAGGATTATCTCATCTTAACTACTGAAGGAAGAGGTTTGACTAGGTTTTCCCTTTGATAGGAGTTTTGCCCTAACTGAGTGCCTATATCTTGTGTCTCTTGTTCTTGTGATCTTCATGCACACATAATCTGGTAATTGCTTGATGAAAGATAATATAATAAAGAAGTAAAAGAAGCCAACATAATTCAAAAGTAATTATCAAGGAAGAGGAATCATACCCTAATTCTACTAGCATTGATTTCTCAACATGGTATCAGAGCTAAGGTCAAGGAAGATTGGAGATCACTTTGTTGGCACGAAAGAAAAGGTTACTCCCTCTAGGATAAGTTATTTGAAAATGGGATTCAATATTGCAGAACGCTGGATTAAAAGAATCATCTACAACTTATTCAATAAGGTCAAAGGCAAAGGGTTCTTGGTTGCACTCACCAAATCACTCAATGATGACAATGCATGGATTATTGATAGTGGAGCATCAAGGCACATGACAGGAGAAAGTAAACAACTTCACACTCTATCAAAGGAACCATCTTCTCATGCAGTCGAATTGGGAGACAAGAAAATTTATGTTGTTAAAGGCATGGGATCAACTTCTTTGAAGCTGGAAAATGGAGCAAAGTTGCATCTCAACAATATACTCTATGTTCCAGGTTTGAAAAAGAACTTACTTTCAATCTTTTGCTTAGAAGATAAAGGTGATAGAATTACTTTTGTAGATGGAAAAGTTTTCGTTTGGGGAAAAGATTCAAGCATTGATAAAGCTAGGGTTATTGGAGTACGTGAATGTTGGTCAAAGTTGTCATTGATGTCAATATGGCATTGTTGGAGACGGAAAATATTCTTGTGATGCATGAATAACCCTTTCGTGATGTTGCCCTAACCTCATGCAAACCCTAGGAGATAACCCTAAGGATGAAGATGATGCATATTCAAGTCACATGATGCATATGCCAAATACCCTAGCTATGTTTATACCCCTATCTACATGATGGCAAGCCCTAGATTGTTGATGCATGATCTAAAACCCTCCTAGGCACATGCATGCATAATAATGAAAAACTCTAACCCTATGAAGTGATATTTCTTAGCTACATGGTTTACCCTGGAATGATGAAATGTATCCATATATCAATGAAGCCCTAGATGCCCATGATGCCTTTGAAGATGCCATAAACCTAATAAAATTGAAAGCCTAAGTCCATGAAGGAGACCTAGCATTGTCCAAAACATAATATCCTAAAAGTTGCCATGGATAAATTAATGATGACAGTTCACAAAAGTATAAATTTATTGAAGGAAAAAAGACATCATTTAAAGGTGGAATTGGCATAAGCTTGTAGAGGACTTTTTCCTCTTTCCAACAAGCTATTACTTGTTCTCTAACTCCTCATAGACCGAGAGAAAATGATTTTTCAATGATGAAATATTATATCTTTTATGCTAGCTGACCTAAGCCTACTTGTGCAAGTTGGCCTTACCTCCAAAAGACGTGTCTCTTGGTCAAAGGTAAAAATGCGTATAAATATAAGGTTAAATACCTCATTCAAGCATCCATTTTCAGTGAAGATTTCAAAGACAAGGTACAAAAGCACATAAGGAGATAGAGGCCGAGGAGAATAAAAGGATTACAGTTTGGGCTAAAAAATTTATTGGGTTATCATTTAAAATCTCAAGAAGCAGACTTCACAGCTCTAGTAGACTTGTGACATTAAATTTAGATTGTTGGGGGCTCAACGTATTTATCTCGGGCCATATTAAAGACTAGTGAACAGTCTTCGGGTTGGACGGCATTTTGCGGAGGACTTCACCTTTTGCAGTTCGGATCTTGTAGCAGGTTGACAGCCCACCTGAAGGCTCACTACAGCTTGGAATTGCAGGCTGAATAGCTCAGATACAGAGGACAGTCACATTTGAAAAGGGTTCGAATTATTTGTCTATGGTTAAATCTTCTATGGAGGGCTCGGGACAACCAAGTTTAGAACTCGAACCAGTGAAGACTACACCTCGGATTGCTAGTTGTGGATAGGGCTCGAATATGTGAGGAGGGCTCATCATATATACCTCGGACATGTAAGGAAGGCTCAAGTCTGTGACAATTGGAAACCTCATATTAATAACTTACATATGGGAGAATAGTCCTATTGCTCGGTGTTGTAATATCCTGGAAGGACAGTCATTACTATCACCCTCCAAAAGAATATTTTGTTTTAGTTGGGAATTCTTACAAAGATATAAGCGATCTTTGTACCATAAGGAATCATTTTTCCAACTAAATGTATCAAATGTACTAGGATCTTGCTTCAAATTTTGAATGAGTGTTCACACTTCTTCGTCCTTCTTCCATTCATCTCTTGCTTCAGTTATCCAATCTAGTTGGATAATAGAAATTGCACAAAGCAATGCTTCCACCTCTTCATCCTTTCTTGAGAGTGCATCTGCAACAACATTTAGCTTCCCTTTTTTGTAGATGATTTCAAAGTCATAACCCAACATCTTTGTGACCCATTTTTGTTGCTCTTCTGAAGCTAGTCTTTGTTCCAAAAAGTGTTTGAGACTATCATGATCAGTTTTTACCTTGAAGTGCCTTCCCATTAGGTAAGGTCGTCATTTCTTTAGTGCATGTAGTATTGCCAACATTTCCTTCTCATAAATAACTTTCTGTAAATACTTTCCTTTGATGGGACGACTTTCAAAAGCAATGGGTCTTCCTTCTTGCATTAACACAGCACCAATTCCATTTCCTGAGGCATCACATTCCACAATAAAGGTTTTTGTGAAGTCTGGCGTAGCTAAGACCGGTGCTAGGCACATTGCCTCTTTAAGATGTTCAAAGGCCTTAGTTGCTTCGGGAATCCATGAAAATGCATCTTTCTTCAATAATGTTGTTAGAGGTGCTGCTATTCTCCCATAATTCTTAACAAACTTGCGATAATACCTTGTTAACCCGAGAAATCCTCGCAGCTGCTTTATGGTTGTGGGGACTTTCCATTCCTTAATGGATTTAATTTTGTTAGGGTCTACCTTAACACCCTCGTGAGATACAATATGACCCAGATATTCCACCTCTTGTACTCCAAAGAAACATTTGGATGTTTTTGCAAATAATTGTTTCTCCTCCAATAGTTTGAGCACCCTGTCAACATGTTGAACATGATCCTTCCAAGACCTATGGTAGATTAGTATGTCATCAAAAAATACTAGCACAAATTTTCTAAGGAAGGGTTTGAAAATGGAATTCATCAACCCTTGAAATGTAGAAGGTGCATTGGTAAGGCCAAAAGGCAGGACCAAAAATTCATAATGACCCTCATGAGTTCGAAATGTTGTTTTCAGAATATCTTCAATCTTCATTCTAATTTGATGATATCCTGAACGAAGATCCAACTTGGTAAAATAAATAGTACCATGTAATTCATCCAATAATTCATCAATCACAGGAATGGGAAATTTATCTTTAATAGTGAGCTTATTGAGCTCCCTATAATCCGGACCAGTGTTTTGAAAATCGCGATTTTTTTCGGAAGGCCGACTTAATCGGCGATTTTTTGGGCAATTTTTTGGATTTGAAAAAATCGCCAAAAAATCGCGATTTGTTCGTTAAAAATCATGGGCCCATCAAACAGCAACCCTATAAGCTCAAAAATCGATTTTTTTTTTGTCATTTTTGCAGCGCTCTCATTTTCCTGACACACCCTGTTGGCAGTTAATGTAATGTTAAATTCTTAAGTAAAAGTGATATTTCCTTTATTTTTCATTTTCATCCTTTTACTTAAATTTTTAACATTACCATGAAATGACTCAGGATGTTTAAGAGTGGTTTCGACCTCATTGGATTTCATATGGAGAAACTAGAATTTTAGATTTCACTCAAAATTCAGCAGACTTAATGGTTTTCAAGGTTTCAGGGTTTGGGGATTTGCATTGTTTCCATTTGATTCTATTATGTGTAAGGGTATGAGATTGGCATTTGATCAAGAGCATGAAGTCCTTTAAGAACTTTGATGTTGGTGGCATTGATTGTTGAACTTTGTTGATGTTGGTGGTATTGATTGTTGAATTCCCCTACCGTGGCCTTAACAAGAATGTACCCTTCACTTAAAGGAAAACAACTAGTTAGGCATGTTAATCTTTTTCTACCACATTTTAAGGTTGAGGAGATGAACCCTTCACTCAAACCAAAATCATTGGTTAGACATGTTAAACTTTTTCAATTTCTATCATGTTATAAGGTTAAGCAATCCAAGTTTGAAGACTTTGAGCTAGATGATGTTTATGTATCTCTTGTTGATGATCCCATTTCTAGTAGCGATGAATCAATGATGAGTTTCATCAGGAGGAGGAGGAGGAGGAGCAACCGCAGGAGGAGGAGGTGACACCACCTACCCCTGCTACCGATAGAGGACGTGGTCTGCCTCCTTTAGCTCCAGGTGCTTCAGGATCTGGAGCACAACAGAGTCCATTGCTAGCCCCGCCAGCTTCTTCGTCTAGAGGGAAAGCTGTTACATTTTCTTGCAAGAGGGGCAGAGGAAATCAATAGTATAGGTTATTTGGTGCATTCCTTTGTATATAACATTATGACTCATGATATGAGAAACATTATTATATTTTTTGTTGATATTTTGAGGTTGAGTTGAGACTCAGGACTTAGTATTCAAGACATGATTCACTATTATGTGTGATGTAGCACTAGACATGATATTACACATCTTATATATTAGTTTTTTTTTTCATATTTATGTGTCAATGCATTTATTTTATGTTGTGGGTGGTTTAGATATTAAAAAAAATGAATATTTTTGTATGTGCCGATTTTTTCCCGATTTTTACGATTTTTTTCCGATTTTTTCCCCTCGCCGATTTAATCCTGATTGCGATTTTCAAAACATTGATCCAGACACATGCGCCATGATCCATCCTTCTTGTGCACCAATACTACCGAAGCAGAGAAAGAACTTTGACTAGGTTGAATTATACCAGCTTCTAACATTTTTGCAATCATGCGTTCAATTTCACTCTTTTGGACATAAGGATATCTGTAAGGCCTGATGTTTGGAGGAACACTTCCTGGAATCAAATGAATAGCATGATCATGATCACGAATAGGTGGGAGTCCTTTGGAAGTATCAAACACCTTGGAATGATTGTCCAAGACTTTTTAGAGATCTGGAGAAATACATGATTTTGATGTTGGAACTTCTAGTGAGCATAATTGTGCAATTACACCTCGTTGTTCTTTCTTCAGAAGCTTTGTCATGACATTAGAGCTTATTATCTTTCTCGGCTTCCCTACGATACCCCGTAATTCGATTTCCTTTACTTCCGAAAAAAAATTCAAGAAAAGTTCTTGAAAATTAAAAGCTACCATCCCCAAAGATTGTAACCATTGTACTCCCAGTACAACATCAGCACTTCCCATTGGAATGGAAAGCATTGGACTATTCAATACATATTCCCCCATGGTTAGCTTGATATTATGGCATTTTCCAGAGCAATTTATAGTTCCTCCATTTGCAACCATGACTTGACATTCTAGTGCTGGGTATAGGAAACAATTCAATTCCTTGGTAACCTTACAATGAATAAAATTATGGGTGCTACCTGAATCAATCAACACTATTACCTTTTTCTTCTTGATATGTCATTCTATCTTGAGAGTTTGAGGAGTGGTAATTGCTGCCAATGCATTACACGATATGGTCAGACTCATTTCTTCTTCTTCTAGGGTTGGTTCCCGGTGTATATCCTCTTCTTTTGAAGTTTCTTGTTCATTTTCTTCCTCCTCTTCACAATCTATGTAAAATAATTTCTTCTCAACACACTTATTACCTTTAGTGTATTTGCTATCACAACTGTAGCAAAGACCTTTTGCTCTTTTTTCTTCCAATTGTTGTGGTGTCAACCCTATAGGTTGTGGAAGTCTAGGAGTAGCAATACTTCCATCTTTATAGATGTGAGTGATAGGCTTCCTTGTTGCCATAATTTTTACATTCAAGTTTTCTTGCCAACTTGAATGCCTTCTCCAATGAATCAAGTTCCCAAACGCGAACTTCATGTTGGATGTTATCCTTTAAAGTCCATATGAAGACATCAATCATGTGTTCCTCTGGAATATCTGTTACCCTTATATTCAATTTTGGAAGTCCTCAATGTGCTCCACCACTAAACCCTTTTGTTTGAGATTTACAATTGGCTAAAGAAGGTGTTGCTCTTTGTATCCTCATAATGTGCTATCATTTCCTCCCTAAAAATTAACCAAGTGACAATTTTTTTAATTTTTTTATGGGAACAAAGCCATCGATACCATACAAATGTATTTTTTTCTAAATGTAATGTTGCAATGCGTACCTTTTGTGTGTTTTGCACATTATTGAGATCAAAATATTGCTCCATCTATTGTATCCATGTTACGGGATCCTTGCCATCAAACTTCCTCATATCCATTTTTGGAATATGGTGGTTCTTCCATCCAACATTAAGGTTTATGAAATCACGATTAACATTTATTTTGTTCTCATCATGAGTTTGCTCTACTATCTTTTCAGCATTAGGAAACATTTCTTGTATCAACTTTGTCAAACCTTCCATATGTGCATTTAGATCATTCTTCATGTTTTCCATGTTGTCTTTCATGTCATCCATCTTAGTTTCCATGCCATCCATCTTAGCTTCCACGTCTTTCTTCAAAGCTTCCATTTCATTTTTTGTTGCTCTTTGCGAGAGCGAAATTTGGTGCACTTGACTTGTAATTTTGATATGTCATGTTGCAATTCTTCGTCTTAATGAGTCATAGTAGAGCCTTCTAAAGGCTTAATGGGTGTTGAATTCTTTTTAGGAGGCATTTTATAACCGAATACTGATATCTATTCTACAATATGCCCATGGAATCAATTCAAACTGATTTTTCACACAAGACTTATGCAATTCGAAAAAAAATACACACCTTTTTATTGATTTTGAGGAGCTCGATATTGAAACTAAATTATCTGAAATTCGGCCCTAGAGTAGCCCTCTGAAGCTTCTTTCAATTGCCACAGGTCTCACCTGATTTGGATTCTTCAAGACAAAGTTATGCCCAATCTCCCACAATGACCTAATTATGGACTAGTTCAGTAGAGCGAACTTGTACGGCGTGCCATGTGTCACTGTTTCCTCCTTCGGCTTTGAAATTGATACAAAGGAAACTACAGTCCATGTACTTGCGGCCACTTTTTACAGAATTCCAATCCGATGCTCAGAGTGAGAGTTATGACGATTTTCCCAGGGTCACCTCTTTGAGATGAAATTCGGAAGCCTGAAACAACAGTAACTTCCACAGATCACATCTCCGAAAATATTGCGAATAAAGCTCTAAAATTTTTCCACGATATTCATCAAGATTTCGGCTTCGCTCTGTAAAAATTTCATCTTTTGAACCCTCGTAGAAAAAAAGTTATTGTGAAAATGCCATGATGACCTCTTTAGGTTAAATTCAGGAGCCTGCAAAACACCCTAACTTCCACAGATCATATCTCCAAAAATATTGCGAACCAAGATCTGAAATTTTTCCATGACGTTCCTCAAGATTTCGGCTTCACACTCTAAAAATTTCAGCTTTTGAACCTTCGTAGAAAAAAAGTGATAGCAAAAATGCCACGATGACCTGTTTGGAGCAGCGAAACCCTAAAATCCAAAGCTCTGATACCAAATGTTATGAAACCAGCTCCAAAAATGGAAGAGGAGAGATCAACGCCTTAGAAATCAGCCACATCGAGGGGGCAACCTCCAATACATTACATAAATGAACAATTCTTGGATGATACAAATGACAAAGCCTCCTATATATAGGGGTCCATGGGATCACAATATAATCATAACCGACCTAACAAGAATAATGTAAGGGAACAATAATAACAATATGGGAGTTATAGGGGCACAACAATAACAATAAGAGGGCTACACTAATAAAAATAAGGGACTACACTAGTAATATGGGGACCTAACAATTGTTAAGGCTCAGACTTGTAACCCTCAGCAAATAAACCTCGATTAGCCTATGGTCAATTATCTTGTGAAGCAAATCTATAGACACCAAGCAAGCATCCTTGAAGAAAATCCTTGGAGCCTTGCCAGCCTATTTGGAGTCAAACCTTGAAGCAGGTATTGAAGAATAATTAAAGAAGCCTTTGAAGATTTGATTGAAAGCCTCATTGAGGCATCACCAAGCATTGTTGAAGATCCCTTGAAGATTTGGAGCATACCTTGGAGAAAGCTTTCATTGTCTTGGATAATTCTTGGGGCAACTTATTGAACACACCTTGAGGCATTATTAAAGACATCTAAAGACACTTGTAGAAGTTGATCTTGGAGACACCCTTGGAGACCATGATGCATTGTTGAAGTCATCATGAGGTAACCTTGAAGATTCTGTTAGGGTAACATGAAGAGTTGTGGAGACACTTTCTAAGAAGACAAAGTTGTCATTAATGAGGTAAGTGCTTTGAAGATCGATTGAAGGCATTGTTGAAGGTGAAGATATTGTCAGGGCTCGTTGCAGAAGATATTGGGAGTCGTGAAGAATCGTCAAATACATTTGAAGAATTAAAGTTGTGGGTTGGATCCCTAGAGGATAGGAGTCCTCAAGAAGACCAGGTTGGAGCATGTACCAGTGAGAGAGTTGCTGCCCTAGAGGTTGGTGCCTCATAAAGATAAGGTTGGAGCCTTGGAAGATAGGGTTGGAGCCTCGTGAAGTCCAAGGCGATGCTTGGCAAAGTACAAGATGGAGCCTGGTGGATTGACGATTGATGTTTTCATCTAGGGTTGGAGCCCTAAGGATTATTGTATTCGATTTATTATAAAGAAGAGGATTGAAGTCCTCGTTATATCTGATTAATAAAATCATTTATTTTATCATTGTTCATTTTGTGTTCTAATTATAAGTTATCTTAACTGGAAAAAATAACAATTGAAAAGAAATACCGATTCAACCCCCCCCCCCCCTCTCTCAATATTTCCAACAGTGAAGGAAGTCTATATAGAGTCAAAACACCATCTCCCCAAGCGCTAGTTCACATGGAAATCAATCTCATTGAGCAATGGCATAGAAGATATGGACATTTACATTATAAGGTTATTCCCTCTCTCAATCAATTGGTAAATGGCATCCCCAATATCAAAGAAGATCGTGAAGGAATATGTAAGGGATATGATTTGAGAAAGAATACGAGGAAAACCTTTACAAATAGTGAAACAAGGTCTAGGGATATATTAGTCCTCATTCATTCAGATGTGTGTGGGCCTATGTCTAATATATCACTTGGAGATCATATTTATTATATGACCTTCATTTATGATCACTCTAGAAAGACATGGGTCCACCTTCTCCAGAAAAAGAATGAAGTATTCAAAAAGTTCAAGGAGTTTAGATCTGAAGTGGAGACTCTAGCCGAAAGAAGAATAATGACTTTGAGATCCGACAATGGTGGGGAATTCACTTCCAAAGAAATGATTACATATTGCAAAGAAGCAGGAATTAAGAGAGAGCTCATTCTTCCCTACCATCCCGAACAAAATGGAGTGGCTGAAAGGAAAAACAGAACAATTGAAGAATGTATACGAACAATAATTTTTGATCAAGACATACCAAAGTTTCTATGGGGAGAAGCAGCAACGGCAACAATATATATACAAAATAGAAGCCCTCATAGAATTCTTGATAATATGACATTTGAGGAAGCGTTCTCAGGAAAGAAGCCATGTGTGGACCATCCACATTCCAAAGGACAAACGAAAGAAGCTAGATTCTACAAGCATTAAAGGGATCTTCGTTGGCTGCTGTCTTTCTTCATAGGCATATAGAATCTACATCAAGGAAGATATATTGAAGTAAGCAGGGATGTTATATTTGATGAAAATCACGTCTACAAAACATCCAAAGATATTCCTATTGATTGCAATGACGAAGACATACCACTATTTGAAGAAGAAGAGCACCACGACAAACCTACTACGGAGAAGAAGGACCAAGTGAGCTTATTCAATATATGATCATACCCGACACAAGGAAGAGGCCAAATTGGTTAAAAGCTACTCTTTAAGATGTCGAAGGACATGGAGCTGCAAAAGGGAGTTTTAGAGAAAGCAAAAGACCAAAAAGATATTATGGATATGTTGCATACATGACAAAACTAATAGAAGTTGAACAAACTACATTTGAAGAAGTTACTCATCAAGAAGTATGGAAGAAGGCAATGCAAGAAGAATATCAATCCGTCATGAAGAATGGGGTTTGGGAAATCGTTCCTAGACCAAGTGACAAATTAGTTGTCACTTCAAAATGGATCTACAAGATCAAGTATGTTGTTGATGGAAGCATAGACAAGTACAAATCTAGATTCGTTGCAAGAGGTTTCTCTCAGAAGGAAGGCATAGATTATGAAGAAACCTTTGCGCCTACAACAAGATATACTACTATAAGATCCTTGGTTTCATTGGTTGCTACAATGGGATGGACTATCCATCAAATGGATGTAAAAATAGCATTTCTGAATGGAACCATCAATGAAGAAGTATACATTGAACAACCTGAAGAATTTGAAATAAATAGCAAAGACACTCATGTTTGTCGACTCAAGAAGGCCCTATATGGCTTGAAGTGTTGAGATTTTGAGGTAGCATCGGGCGTGTTATAGCCCTGAGATTTTGTGGAAGGGCTAAGACACACAAGACCTCCAAAACCCAAAAAGCGTTTGGAGAAATTTCATCTAGTGTGTGAGATATTAATATAATTAATTTTTTTAATGAGAACCCTAAGTCTAACTTAGGAAATTAGAAAAATTAAAGTGCATTAATTAAACACATGTGATGAAATGTTCTAAGTGACGCGGATCAAGCAGTCTTTTAATCTGGGCCGTTGATAAGAGATTAGATGACGAACGTTGATGTTTCAACGAGAAAAGTATAAGAGAAAGGCTTGGGATCAGTTGGAGATACACACACATTGGCAGAGCACTGAAGCTAAGTTGAATTTCTAGGGCGGGGTTTTGCTGAGAAATTCGAAACGAGTTGCAGTGTTGTGAGGGGCAGAGATCCGCGAGGGATGAGTTGATCCAAGGCCGAGAATACAGCAAGACGAAGAGGCAGTGAGTACCAGCCAGCGCAAAGCCAGCCAAGAGGACGCAGTTCAGCCAGCTCCACAGATAGACTGCGCAAAGGCTGCGTAAGCCTTGACGCAGACCCAGCCAACGCAGCACAAGGGCAGCACAGCACCAGCCAGGGTGATGCAGTCCCAGTCGGGGCAGCGCAGAGGCAGCTGCAGCGCAGCACCAGTCAGGGTGACGCAGTGGGGACGTTGGCCAATTAAGGGTTGACGCAAAGGCAGCATTGAGGGTTCCAGTGGGCCAGAAGGGGCTCGTGATTTGTAAATCCCATTTGAGGGTGTGATACAGCCATATCTTTTGTCTCTGAGTGAAAGGTACTTATTGTCGTGTAATTTCTCTATAGGGCCAACCATGTCTGGTGCCCAGATTGTCGTATTCAGATTCTACACAATAATATAAACCCTCTAGAGTTGTTGCACCGGTTTTCCGCATTGGGTTTTCGGGGGACATTTGTCCGAAAAATCTTGTCATCTTGTCACATGTGTGTATTGTTCAGTAAATGATATGTAGATGTGTAGGCTACAGTTAGTGTCTGCTTTAGTGTTTTTCTGAATATTTCAGTTAAATAACTTGTTAAATGTTAATGAAACGAGTAGGTAAAATAGATCTAGATACTGCAGTAGGGTTTATGTTTTGAAACTTTCACATGAAGCAAGCTCCTAGGGCATCGTATGCAAGAATGGATGCATACCTTCTAAGAATCGAGTTTGTCAAAAGTATTGTTGATCCAAATCTCTACATCAAGGTTGTGGATAACAAGCTAGTCATTATTCTACTATATGTGGATGATCTATTTATTATAGTTGTGGAGTGAAGGATACAAGAATGCAAGAATATGCTGGCAGCTGAGTATGAGATGAAGGATCTAGGACTTATGCATTATAACCTAGGTCTAGAAGTATGGCAGAAACCTGGGGAGATATATTTGGGGCAAGGAAAATATATAATCAAGTTATTGCAAAAATTTGGTATGATGGATTCCAAGCCCATGACTACACCTATGATCACCAATCTCAAGAAGTTGAGAAGCTCTGACTCAAGTCTCGTAAATCCTACCACCTATCGTAAGTTGTTGGGTTCTCTGATGTATCTGGTGAATACTAGACTGTATATATGTTTGTTGTGAACATTCTTAGTCAATTTCAGTTGGAACCTCGCCATGATCATTGGATGGTTGCCAAGCATATATTAAGATATCTAAGTGGCATTATACATCAATGACTGAAGTACGACAGCAAGGGAGTCAAGCTGACAGGTTTTACAGATTCTGATTGGGGTGGCAGTGAGACCAATGGAAGAAGCACTACAGGTGGATGCTTTAGTTTGGGAATTGTTATGATTTCATGGATGAGTATAAAGCCAAATCCTATTGGTTTGAGTAGTGTTGAAGCAGAGTATGTGCCTGCATGTGAAGTAGGAAAGGAGGTTGTATGGTTGAGGAAACTTCTGTCGGACTTGTTTGAAAAGCCTCTAAGTCCTACTATGATAAATTGTCACAATTAAAGATGCATCAAGATGTCTGGAGATCCTGTATTCCATGCAAGGATGAAGCATATCAATAATAAGTACCACTACCTTAGAAGCTCGGTACAGGATGGGATCTTGGAGCTTCAGTATGTCCTGACCGATGAATAGGTAGTTGATTTATTAACAAACTCTCTTCCTAATAAGAAGTTTGAATATCTTAGAAGCATGCTTCGTATAGTCATAGTATTAAAAATCGGTCGGGTCAAATCGGCCGGTCAGGGGCCTAGCCGGTCAAAAAACCCAGTTTGAACCCCTCTTTCGCACAAGTTCCCGGTCAAACTGGTGCTGACTGGCCGGTTCCGTCCTTAACCGGTCGATCAGCTGCCAAAGCCGCAAAGGGACCCATGTACGGAGTTTTCGCCAGTTTAGGGTTGTTTTGGAGGGAAGAGGACGGTTGTTTCCCTCCAAAAACACCCTCCCCAATCCTTTATAAGCAAGGGCAGCCTCTCATTTGTCTCACCCCATCTCATTTGGAGCTTTTGTGAGTTTGATTGAGAGCTTGGAGAGTGTTGAGTTTTTGCTGGAGTAGTGGAAAAACATAGAGTTTGAGCTAAGTAGTAGTCATCATGCCTCCAAAAGCCAAGGATACTGCATGGGCTCATTGTGATATGATTGATGGAAAACTGATCTGCAAATATTGCCAAAAATCTATTGTAGGAGGGGGTATTTACAGGTTCAAGCAACACTTGGCTGGGACAGGAGGCCATGTAAAGCCATGTGGAGCACCAAATGAAGTAATAGGGCATATTAGTGCAGAATACCTTTAGAAGTTTGAGACTCAAGTCACTGAACCAATAGAGAAGTTTGTGACTCGAGCAGTTGCAAAGTTTGGCAGTCGAGACTCAACCAACTGAGTTTGATCATGATGAGAAGTTTCAATTTTCAAGTGATAATGTTGATCACTAATTAGTAATATCATATATGTAGATTTGTAGTAGACTATAGGCCAATGGCCTCATAGCTTGTAGCATTGTTTTTGGACTTTATGGGCCATTTGGAGCCTCATTACTTATGTATTTTTTTGATGATATGTATTGCACTCGATGCCATTTTGATATATTCACCTTTACATGGTATATAAATGAGCAAACTTTGCATATTTTGTCTCTATGTGCTTGGAATCATGGTTGCCAATCTTAAAAATAGTTTTTTTTATTAAAAAATAATTATTTGATGTATTTTTTTAAGACCGGTTCATTTAGACCTGACCAGTACCAGTTAGACCGGTTCCGGTCAAAAACCCGGTTCATTAGGTCCACCGGTTCCAGTCAGAAACTCGATTCATTAGGTCCACCGGTTCCGATTTTTAATACTATGGGTATAGTTGATATTACTGATTTTGTTGATAATAAATGTTTGGAAGAGATTTGTTGAGGCTTTGTGTGTAATACACATTGCCTAGGAGGACATCTGGTCGGCGCTATGTGTTGATGTCTAGCTCCCAAAGTAGGGAGGTGTGGTATTGGTCATAGAGCTCTAACCTCGCATTACGCACCTAGTTCCCTGGGTTGATGGTTAGCAAGTAAGCCTAATGGTACCTAGAGTGGCTGAAAGCTTTAGTCCATCTTAGTCCCACCCGGATAGATTGCCTTGGTCAAGAATCTAGTTTGTGGCATCGCGATGCCTAAACTCTTCGTGGTTCATATGTTTTGAGATCTTCCTTGTACTTGTATATCTATGTCATTATGAATACCTCCCTAGTTAAGAGGGACTGTTGAAGAATGTAACTAGGTTCGGTCTTCGTATTTGCATTTGAGTCATTATGAAAATTTATCAAAAGAATGATGAAAAAAATTATTATTACTAAAATGACTTATTAAAGCATGGGTTTCATGCTTGAGTCATCATTTATAGGTCAAAGCCCCCATTGAGGACTTCTAGGTTTTATATTGAGTCATTAGAGTCATTGTCCATTTAATGAGACCCTTCTTGGGCTTTTGAATCATGTAAAAAGAATTATTATTGAGTCAAATATGTAATTTGTCACCTACACACCAACTCAACCCTTGCCTGATGAAGTCGGCCTACATGAGATCAATTCGACCCACAAGAAGGCTATATATAGAAGTGCAGTTCTGTCCATTTGCTTATCTACTCAACAAGCTTGATATACACAAGAAGAAGTGCAGGAAAAGTGTGAAGTTCCAAGATAACAAGGAGAAGTGCAGGAGAAGAAGAAAATCGGCGTTTTGGGCTATCTCTTTCTCTCTTTTCTATGAAGTTACTGGGCAATTGCAGGGATCGAAGTTCTGCAGTTGTAGAGGTCGAAGTTCTACAGTGCAGGGGTCGAAGTTGTAGAGGTCGAAGTTGTAGAGGTCGAAGTTGTTGGGGTCGAAGTTCTACGGTTGGATAGATCGAAGTTCTGCTGCTGCAAGGTCGAATGTCTAGATCGAAGTTGCTGGAAGGAAGGGTTGACTTGGTGATTGGAGGATGTCTGTGTCTAGGTCAAAGAGTCTAGGATTATCTCATCTTAACTACTGAAGGAAGAGGTTTGACTGGGTTTTCCCCTTGATAAGGGTTATTCCCTGGCTGAGCGCCTAGATCTTGTGTCTCTTGTTCTTGTGATCTTCATGCACACATAATCTGGAAATTGCTTGATGAAAGATAATATAATAAAGAAGTAAAAGAAGCCAAGATAATTCATAAGTAATTATCAAGGAAGAGGAATCAAATCCTAATTTTACTAGTATTGATTTCTCAACACCTTGAACTTCGCACCTTTTTTTGTATCTTCGGCTATTGCATATCGAACTTTTTGGTTGATGTGCTCCAAATGAGTCAAGTTGCTACCCTTATATAGTGGATTTTGCCTCCCTAATTAGGCCAACTTGTCCAGGTTGAGGCTGACTTGGTGGAGAAGGCCTAAATGACCCAATTCACATAAAAATAAATTTGTTTCTTGATTGATAATGCCCAAGAAGGGTCTATTACAAAATGACAAGGACAAGGACACTTAACATAAACCCTAGAAGCCTACAATGGAGGCTTTGACCTAAGAACCATTGACCCAAGCATGAAACCCATGCTTTAATAAGTCAATTTCTTTTATAATAAAATTTATTTTTCTTTATTTTGACAAATACATTACATCATGACTCAAATACAATTATGAAGATTGACACTACTTACATTTTTCAACAAACATCAACTCATAAAATGAACAACAACAATAGTGGCAATACCTACAACAAAATTCCAATTACACAATAGATGCATATAACCAAAAGTCCAAACATTATACAATTCAACTCAAAGTGATGGACAAAAAACCCAAGCTAGTCAACAAGTTCATTAGTGGGATAAACACACCAATTCAAAAAGAACTCAAAATGTTCACCATCAACACTCTTGAAAATCATAAAGACTTGTTAATAGAGGCAAAAAAATTATTTGAAGGAAGCCTAAAAGCATTGATGGAAATGATTCAATTCAAGGAAAGAGGACCATTAGAACATATGGCACATAGAACAAGCCATTTAATAGGACTATACAATAGAAGACAAACTCCAAATCACCCCAAATGATGGGCAAAGCATATTGAAGAAGAATGTTCATTTCTACAATTATTACAAGCACATAAGACATCATAAATATAATTGATGGATACTACATTTGTTGAAGTTCAAGAAGTCTCCAATGGGAAAGGAGGGAGAGAAAGAAATAATAGTACCAATGTTACATTTATCGAGCCAGTGATATATTCAATTTCGTAAATGTAACACTAGTACTAGTATTCTCCTCCTTCTCCCATGTTCTTATTATTTATCGAATAGAAGGTTCTTCATTAGGAACTGACATCGGCACAAAAAAGGTGAGGATGCCAAGGGAATTATGGAAGGTCTGGTCGAGGATTGGGTTTCCCTCACCCCTAATAAGCTTGTGGTTCCCATGCTTCTTGGTTCTATATTTCCAAGTTCGTGCCTCAATTCTTCCCTTTGATCTCTCTTCCTAGTAATATCAAGAATTCAATTATTTTCAATATGGATGATTAAGATAATATTTTCAATATGGACAATTATTTTCCAATAGATGAATAGCAAATATCCACTTCATGCACCACGATATTGGCAAGGTGGTATTCCAAGTTGTTAATTCCACCAAATATTTCCTTTCCACATAGCTTGCAATCCATCCTCTATTGATTATGAGGATCAACTGGTTCACCACACTCCCACATTGGGACCAATGGCTTTGGCATTTTGTAGGCACTTATTTAACTTGTAACCCATGGCATAACACAAATGAGGAATCTAAAATCAACACAAAACAATCCTGCTAATTAAAATATCGAAGTTGGATAAAGTGTTAAATCTCCCATTAAAAAACAAAAAGAAGAAGTATATCTAATGGACATTACAAATCCTATACTAAATCTTGAAAAACAAAGAAAATGCAAACATAAAATTGTGTACATACCTAGGAATACAAATATGGTAGAATGGAGTAAATCCCCACTCCACAATAGATCAAATAATGGCAAGAAAACATCATATTTCCCGTTGTTTCTTCAATGTAAAAAGGTCGCAATCTCCTTAAAGCTCAATCCCCTAACTCTCATTTGCAAAATGAAATTTAAAATATCAAAAATCAGATTATAAGGTGAAATTGACATAGCTAAAGCAATATTTTACATCTACTTGGGATATATATGGAAAATATTGCGGTACTTCGAACATATCACGATATTTTCTAAAGATGAAAATATAATATATAACGGTGATATTATTAGCTTAGTGAACAACTCGTGATATATCATCATACAAGCAATATATCACCAATATATGTAACGCTAAGGAGTAACTTTACTATACCAGAAAAGGCATTTGCTTGATGTCAGTGCTTCAATCCAAGCACACAGAGTGTGTTAACATTTTTCTCCATTAAGGTCCAAATAAAATACCTTGTGACCTTAGTTTTTTATACTAGCAACAAGCAAGATCATATATCAAACTTTGTAGTGAAAAAGAACAGCTTACCTACATCCATGCACCCTAATCCTAATCCTTAGGTTAGCTTAGCAAGAACAAGGATTTCTAAGTCAAACATAACCAAAGCCAAATTCACCATGCTCATCGATTACATCCATGGAGT
This sequence comes from Pinus albicaulis, assembly GCA_034641835.2. NCBI lineage: Eukaryota > Viridiplantae > Streptophyta > Pinopsida > Pinales > Pinaceae > Pinus > Pinus albicaulis. Next base: position 416,130,206 of record CM076579.1, on the reverse strand, counting down.
TTGACAATGTAACTTTGGATGTGTGTAGAGTGCTTTTCAACAACCCATACCTGTAGGATCACAGTTGCCCTAGCTTGCTACATTTTGGATCTGCCATAGTTCTAGTTTTAAAGAATAATGGCACATGGAGAATGGGTATGGATCATTGGCTCTTGAATTGAATCACAATCAAGAACATGTATCAATTATCATGCATCAACCACTTGTTAGATAAATTTCATTGACATAAAATTTGATTATCATCAAATACTTCTCAATTCAAAGGTAGGTGGAACACAACACTCATAAAGCAACAAGAATGATTTGAATGGTTGGTGATCGCATTCTATCTTACTAATGCATTTGCAACATTTTTAAGAATGATAGACAAAATGATAAAATAGTATTTTGATGCATTTGTGATCGCATATATAAATGACATCATTGTGTTCAACAAGCCCTAGATGGTTCACCTGCATCATTTCAATCAAGTATTCATAGCCTTGCAGAGAGAGAGGTTGCTAGTCAACCTAAAGAAATGTACATTTTGGAAGACCAAACATCTTTATCTTGAACTCTATGTGAACAAAGATGGATCTAGCATTGTTCAAACAAAGATCTCAACCACTAACCACTGGCCACCACCAAGGAACATCTATGGCCTACTAAGTTTCATTAAAAATGCATCCTAACTCAAGAAGGTTATTATGTTGTTGTTAGATGTTGCACACTCTCTTTATGCACTAACCTACAACCTAAGCAATATGACACATCCCTCGAGGGCCCCATGTTTGTTCAATACATGTCAAACATGTGATGCTAGGAAATGTGTTTGACACATGTTTAGAATGTGTCCTAAAATAGCACACATGCCAAACAGATGTTAAACAGGTGCCCCAAGTATGTCCTAAGATGTCGAACACTAATGCACAAAAAGATGTGTTCCCTAATGATTGTTGAAAATATGATAGTCATGGTCAGTGTTTTCATCTTGAAAAATAAATAGAAATTTGAATTTTAAAATTTGCCTTCAAAAATATTAGGTCAGTTGTGCCTTGAAGAGGCACCCATTCAACCCCACTTGAAGGCTATATAAAAGAGAGCATTTCTCCTCATTTGGACACACCAAATTTTGTCTCATGCATCTTTGATCCAGCGAAATTACAAGAGGGCCGAAATTTAAGGAGAAGGCCGAAATTTTAGGGAGGGCCAAAATTTCAAGAAATTGACTTTTGGCATGGCACTTGATCATAATCTTGGTTAACTGGTTTGGCTATTATTTTCTGTTGTGGTCATTTCTGATGTAATAATGAATGTGGAACTCTCTCTCTCTCACATAAGGAAAGATTTATAGATTTTCCCCTTGTGGGTTTTGCCCTTGCTATGTGCCTAATTTTTGTGTCTCTTGTCTCATTGTTTTATGGTTACTTTACTACGCTTTCATGTTTATTAGTTGATGTTTATCTTCTATATAACTGCCAAAATGATATTGAATTTTAATGTTATTTGAAATTAATGTTTAATTGATCATTGAAGTAGTCATCAGGTGAAGAAAAACCCTATTCTAGCAGGTGACCTAGAAAATCAACATGGTATCAGAGCTGGTTATGCATTCCTGAAAGTGGCTCAGTCTTCATAAAATTCTGCAGAATCTATTCTATGGATCAATGTGATTAAAGGATTGTAATAACCCTAAAATCAAATCCTGTGGAGGCTGTGGTAAACAATTTACAGATAAATCATAATATATGGCTCGTTTTGAAATCTAAGGCTCATAACTCACTGTGATAATATCACATAAATGATGGCCCACATTAATGATCTCGCAAATGATTCACTGTGATAATACACACTATGATGGCTCGTATTATCGTAGCCTTTGAAGATACAATAGCAAGCATAAATACTTTGGTTCCATTGGATCGTATTTCTTGTGGCACATGTTATCTTTGTTAACTTAGTGATGGCTCGATAATTCAGTGGAAGACTCGCTATAATCTACCAAGGCACGTTGTCTTTACACAGTATTCGCTCTGTGGTATAATGATTGCACTGCTCGCATGAAGTTCTATGGAAAGTAATTTGGAAAGGGACATTTGGACCAATCTCTCTATGACTCATCAAATATCTGCAACTCACTTCTCTATGGCTCATTCCTAGACACGACTTACATCAACTTCGATATTTTCGCATCACTGTATAATCAGCGAGTATGGTAGTCTCGGCACAGTGGTCTCGGCATGGTCTTAAAAGACTCATCTCGCTCCAGCAAAACTATAAACTCGCACTCAGTAATCTAGCTCTTTGTAATCAGAATGGCATCTCCTTTTTCGCATCGATCTTGATGACCTCTCTAGGCTCGCAATAATACACAAAAGCATCACTATATGACTTTCGCTTTAAATCTATGATCGTGCTCGAATTAACTATGGTGGCTCACACAATTCTCATGGCTCGTGAAAAACTATGTGATGACTTGATGTCTTCTAGTTCATAATACTTTGCAGTTCGAATTTTGTGACGTATGAAAAGGAAAAGACGAGCATGAAGTCTTTATGACATCAATACAATATGATTCAATTTTCTTATAGCCCTGTCGTCACTCTTTTATTGTGAACGATAAGCACACTACTGGAACATTACAATTACTCGTATATATGGCAATGACTTGGATATAGTTGTGGTATTATCTCTTGAAGACATGAGACGGATGTAGTTCACCATAAAGTTGACATGTAGATCAACTTGTCGCTTGAAGGCTCGAGTAAGGGAATACTACCTACATAAGATAAGACCATGAAGTTATTTACATAAGGCAAATAAATGAAAGAAACAAAACTCTTGACAAGTAATATGTTAGAGTGTTGTCATATCCATAACTGAATGGTTGTCTTGTGACTGTATTATAAAAAGGGAGATGGATAGCAATTTGGATGAAAACATAGACCAAAGTACTATGGATGGATTAGGCAATCACGCTACTCATGAAATCAACATATGGCTTTGAAAGAAGTCATTGAATGGATTGGTTTATGCTCGCCATTAGAAACAGTCTTGGATTAATAGACGAAGCTATCATCTCAACGTAATTGGTATGCTAATATCACAGTCACAGAGGTGGATGCCATAAGGCTAAATTTTAAGAGGGAGTTGTCATGAGCTCAAAAGATAAGTATCTTGTATTTCTTTTATAAGTATCTTGTATATTTCTTTTATTGTTTTAATCATTACTGACATTGGGTTATTTATGGTTTGTAAATCCTAGGAAGGGCTTGGAAAATCTAAAGCTTGCGATCCTAGAACCGATTACCCTATCTTCTAAATGATATGGACTTGATTACTTGTTGATAATATGAGCTCCTTGATGATAATTATGTGGGCTTGATATTGATGTGGACTCATGTTAAATTTGGACAACTAGGTCCAAACTCCATGTTATGATGCTCAGATTAAGAGGCTAATATTTTTGTTGGATTCCTCTTTCGGAGAGGTGTAAAATCCATATATAATATGTCTTAATCCGATGAGCAGAACATTTATTTTGAATTTATTATTCTTAATAAATTATATGTGCAGGTCGGCCTTAAGGTTTCACACCCCCAGCGGATGTGTCACACGCCCCAATGATGGATATAAATACAGGCAAAGTTGGAGAGCATTTCACAACAACTCAACTCACATCTTCTTCTCTCATCTGATTTAGTACGAGCTCCTTGGAGGACGATTTCAGCCCACACGTGTGAAGGAGAAGAAGGACAAATCTGTACGGCTGAGTTGAAGGATGAATTTCTGCAGTTAGGGTTTTGCAGAAAGTTTGACCAGCGTTGACTTTGGTCAACGCATGGTCCGAATGGGCTGAAATTTGGTGAGAAGTTCGATTTTGGAAGGCCGTACTGTTTGGCACAGAAATCGAGGTCAAAGGGTTGACCAATCTGCTGCTGCGTTGACTTTTAGCTTGCTGCCTGCGTTGACTTTTTCTGGACAGCGTTGACTTTTTTGGAGTTGACTTGGGTTGACTCGTTTGATGATTGGAGGACTGTTGTGACACATTCTGGGTTGGCTGACCAAGGAGACTTTGCTGGTTGAAGCATCCTATTGACAGGTGCTGCCTGGAAATTTTACAGGTACGGTTTGTCTTCTATAAGATCCATATATGTTCCTATACGTTACTTGACTATTTGTGTGATTGCGTAAGAAAAGTAAAGTTGCTCTTAGCGCAGAACATACATAAAAATACATGGTATCGAGGCCCAGGTGAAGACAAACTCTATCTTTGTGATCACCCATAGGAAGAGAGCGGGATTACTAGTCTTGAATTCAAGGAGAATAGCTAGTAGTGGAAGGGATTTCATCCATGCACGGAAGATGATAGTGTGAGTCAAATTGGAAGATAACGATCTCTTGGATCATGTCTTTAAGGTAAGATTCAAGAACCTCCATCGGTGCTACGGCTATTGTTAGAAACAAGTATAAGAAGGGAGAGATCATCTCAAAGCGGTGATCGGGGGAAAACATACATAGAGCACAGGTTGCCTGTATGTCTGAACTAGGCACATCCAAGGAGATGTATGACAAATTGATCCTTATGTTCAAGGTAAACAATGTGAACCAAGTGCTATTCCTCAAGAACAAGTTGAAGAATATGAAGAAGGGTCGGGATGAGTCTATTCAAACTTACTTTCTGAAATCGACCGAAACAAGGAACAATCTGCTAGCTATTGGGGAGACAATAGCTGATCGTGAGATGGTTCTCACCGCACTTGGAGGACTTCCATATGAATGGCAAGTATTCACAACTACCATTCTCAACAATAATACCATTCCTAACTTTGATGAGCTTTTGTCTAGATGTATGCAAGAAGAAACAAGGATGAAGGAATTTGATAATGAAAGAAATGCTGCCTATGGTGCTCATTCCCGAAAGAAGAACTCTGGTGGTTCTAAGGACAAAGGAAGGACTAAGACTCAAGAGAAGAAGGGTAAATGTTTCACCTGCCATAGGCCTGGTCACTATGCTAGAGAATTCCCCTTCAAGAAGGATTCTCCCGATAGTGATGATAACAACAACAACCGAAGGAATGGGAATCGAAGAAATGACAAATCCAAAGGAAAGAGGAAGGCTCACTTTGGTGGAAACAATCAACCTTCTAAAAGGTCTAGAAATACCGGGTATGAGGAGTCTAATGTTGTTGATAAAAGAAATGAGTATATTCTTGTATCTGCTCTTTCTGCTGCATCTCCGCCCGACACTATGGATGTCTGGCTAATCGATAGTGGTGCCTCAAGACACATCACTGGATTCAAGGAAGCACTTTCTGACATGGTTGAAAGGGATACTAATCTAGAAATTATCCTTGAGGATAATGCCACTTATCCTGTGAAAGGGACAGGGACTGTGACCCTCCACTTGTCTCAAGGACAAGTCCTACGTTTGCAAGATGTACTCTATGTACCTAAATTGAAGAAGAACCTTGTGTACGTATCTTGTGGAAGACAAAGTTGGAGAGCACGCTTTCTCTGATGGAAAGGTGCTCATGTGGAAGGAAAGCTTCAAGGAAGCTATCTCAATTGGTTTTAGAGTTGGTACACTCTACCGGGTTGGAGGGAGTCCGTTGGGAGCTATGACTTGTGATACTATCCGACAAACCGAACTATGGCACCGAAGATTTGGACACCTTCATTACAAGGCCCTTCCCGAAGCTAGGAAGGTGGTGACAGGGATGCCTGACTTTGGAAATAATCATGAAGGTGTATGTAAGGGCTGTGCCGAAGGAAAACATACAAGGGGACCTTTCCCCTCAAGTGTCACAAAGACATATGATATTTTGCAACTGGTCCATTCTGATCTATCTGGTATGTTGCCCGTGACATCCCTGGAAGGATGTTCTTACTACATGACATTCACTGATGACTTCTCTCGCAAAACCTGGATATACTTCTTAAAGAAGAAGGATGAGGCTTTCATGTGGTTCCGTACCTTCAAAGCCTTGGTGGAAAATATGACCGAAAAGAAGATCAAGATTTTGAGGACCGACAATGGGACTGAATATGAGTCAAATGAGTTCAAAGACTTTTGCAGAGAAGTTGGCATTAAGAGGGAGACTACCACTGCATATACTCCTGAGCAGAATGGTGTTGCTGAACGCAAGAATAGGACTATTGTGAAAGCTGCCCGTGCCATGCTATGTGACCAGGGTCTACCGAAGTTTCTGTGGGGAGAAGCTGCAAATACTGCTGTGTACATTCAAAACCGATGCCCTCATTCCGCTCTGGACTCCAAAACTCCCGAAGAGGTTTTCTCTGGTAAGAAACCTGATGTCTTACATTTTAGAATTTTTGGATGTCCTGTCTATTTTCATGTGCCGAAAGAAAAGAGAAGTAAGCTGGATGCTACTGGGAAGAAAGGAATGTTTGTGGGCTACAGTGAGACTTCTAAGGCCTATAGAGTCTATGTACCTGGTCAAAGGGAAGTAGAGATAAGCCATGATGTCACTTTTGACGAAGATGCTTCCTTGAAGAAAGTAGTAGATCTTCCAAGATCTGGAGAAAATCATGAAGAAAGGCCTGAAAATCTGGAAGAACCGCAGGATGAGACAATGCCTGATATTGAAGGACCAATGGACCCTATTGATCCATCTCCTTCACTGGGAAAGAGACCATCATGGCTCGGGGACACCCTCGAAGATGCTGAGGGTCATGCTGCCCCAAGGGGGACATTCCGAGAAAGCAAGAAGCCGTGTAGATACCAAGGGTATCTAGCTGCCATGAGTACTGTTGTACAATCTGAACCTGGATCTTTTGAGGAAGCCATCAAGCATCAAGTTTGGAAGGATGCTATGCATGAAGAATATGAGTCTATTATGAAGAATGATGTCTGGGATGTGGACCCGAGACCGAAGGACAAATCTGTTGTCACCGCTAAATGGCTCTACAAGATCAAACATGGATCTGATGGGAGTGCTGAAAAGTTTAAGGCAAGGTTTGTTGCCCGTGGCTTCTCTCAAAAGGAAGGAATAGACTATGATGACATATTTGCACATGTGGCACGATATACCACCATCCGATCAATCATAGCCCTTGCTGCTACACAAGGATGGAGTCTTCATCAGATGGATGTCAAGACCGCTTTTCTGCATGGTGCAATAAAGGAAGAGGTGTATGTGGAACAACCTCTGGGATTTGAAGTTCGGGATCGAGACACTCATGTCTGCAGATTGAAGAAAGCCCTCTATGGGTTAAAGCAAGCACCCAGAGCTTGGTACGAGAGGATGGATAGTTACTTGATGAAGCTGGGCTTCACTCGAAGTAATGCTGATCCGAACCTTTACTTCAAGGTTGTGCAGGGGAAGCCTCTCATTCTAGTGCTGTATGTGGATGACCTCTTCCTGACAGGTGATGACCCTCTCATTCATCAATGTAAGAGGGAGCTCGCTGCCGAGTTCGAGATGAAGGACCTAGGACTGATGCACTATTTCCTAGGCCTGGAGGTCTGGCAGAGACCTGGAGAGATTTTCCTTTCTCAAGGAAAATATATTGTGAAGCTTCTGGAAAGATTTGGGATGGTGGACTGTAAGTCTGTGTCGACACCGATGGAACTCAACTTTAAGAAGTTGAGTGGCAGCGCTGCTGGGCCTATCTTGGCCAATCCTACAGAGTATCGTCAACTCATAGGAGCTTTGATGTTCTTAGTGAACACCCGACCGGATATATGTTTTGCAGTGAACACTTTGAGTCAACAGATGGTTGAGCCTCATCATTTTCACTGGGTTGGTGCCAAAAATCTTCTGAGATATCTTCGGGGCACGATAAACCATGGTGGGTCTGCTAGGGAGTGTGACCTCAATGGATATCTTACGATCTTGGAATTGAAGTTTTGTAGGTGTGGTGGATCGTAAGAGCACATCGGGATGCGCTTCAATCTTGGTTCTGCTTCGATCTCATGGATGAGCAGGAAGCAGAAGTCGGTGGCTTTGAGCACCGCGAAGGCCGAATACATTGCTGCTAGTATGGCCTGTTGTGAAGCAGTTTGGTTGTGAAAGCTCTTTAGTGAGCTGTTTGGACATGTGCTAGATACCCTTTGTGATACTGCGACGATAATCGAGTGGGTCCATTATGTTGAAAATCCGTGTTCCCATGGCCAAGTCCAAGCATATTAATATAGAACACTTTATCGAGCGGTGGTACGGCGGCGCGTGAGCTCGATCATATAGGGAAGCGATGAGCGGGTGCGAGGATCGCCTGCTAAGCCCACAGGGAGAGGTCAAGTTCACACAGCAGTGAGAGTCTTGGTGCTGAAACAGAAGACCCTATGATGTGGGTCCTGTCCAAGGCCGTCGACTCAGGGCACCAAGAGCTTTGGGGATAGCTTCTCGGAGCTATAAGCACTCATAATGCTTCTGCCCCACCCTTGTGATTATTGAGCTGGTTCGCCTCTCATTTATCTGTGCCCCGTATGCATCCTACCCATTGAGTTCGGGGCTCATGGGAAGTACCTCTCATTTGGCCAATGAGGTGGGAAAAGCTAGAGACTATTAGCAAAGACTGATGGACGCATCAGAGATTGCCGTACTCTCTATCTAGGATGACACGGTCCAACCACTTGATCTGGGATCAAGTTTAGTGAGGTCTGGGACCTCTGCCTGACTTCGGGTCAGATGAACCAACTTTGGGTTGGTTGGATACTCTTTATGAGTTTGATAAAGGTTTTGAACCTCTGGACTGATTATGTCAGTCGGGGGATGATGTCTTTGTGACTAACCCACTTCTGTTCTGAAATAAAGAGGCCAGCAAAGCAAGTTACGGCGGGATGACACACGATGTTTGATTGCACTGATGGATGGAGTTCTCCCTAGTTGAGAGGGAGTGTTAAATTTGGACAACTAGGTCCAAACTCCATGTTATGATGCTCAGATTAAGAGGCTAATATTTTTGTTGGATTCCTCTTTCGGAGAGGTGTAAAATCCATATATATAATGTCTTAATCCGATGAGCAGAACATTTATTTTGAATTTATTATTCATAATAAATTATATGTGCAGGTCGGCCTTAAGGTTTCACACCCCCAGCAGATGTGTCACATGCCCCAATGATGGATATAAATACAGGCAAAGTTGGAGAGCATTTCACAACAGCTCAACTCACATCTTCTTCTCTCATCTGATTTAGTACGAGCTCCTTGGAGGACGAGTTCAGCCCACACGTGTGAAGGAGAAGAAGGACAAATACATGCGGAAATTTGAGAATTTGAAGGACGAATTTAACGATTAAGGGTTTGCGAGAAAAGTTTGACTGACACGGCAATTGAACACCAGTCCACTTTGCATGGTGGAGATAATTGTTGGTGAGAGAGTTGATTTTGGAAGGCCGTATTTGTTTGGCGTGGGAGTCCAAGGACCTTTGGGTAATAACAACTGCGTTGACTTTTAACACTTACTGCGTTGACTTTTACGGACGGCGTTGACTTTTTTGGAGTTGACTTGGGTTGACTCGTTTGTGATTGGAGAATTTGTTGTGACACATTCTGGGTTGGCTGACCAAGGAGACTTTGCTGGTTGAAGCATCCTGTTGACCACCGTAACGCACCACCAAAATTTTCTGTTTCTGGTTTGTCTTCTATAAGATCCACTTATATGTTCTATCTGCATTTTACTTGACTATTTGTGTGATTGTTGTAAGAAAAGTAAAGTTGCTCCAAGCATAGAACATCTATAAAAATTTACAACTCATTAATGATGTGAACTCCTTGTTGTTGTTAATTTGGACATCTTGATGTCATGAACTCCTCGATGATGTGGATTCTTCTAATGATATTGATATATGACTCCTTGTTGCTAATGTGGACTGCTTAATGATGAATGATGCATACTCTATGATGTTGACGATATGTATTCCTTGTTGATGATGATAAGTACTCCTTGCTGACAATGATGTATGACACATTGATGATGTGGATGACATGATTGGACTCCTTAATGGTGATCTGGACTCCTTGATGCTTACTCTTTGATGATGATGATGTTGACGATGACAATATGGAACTTCGTCATTATATGATGATGATGATTCCTTAATGATGTAGACTACTTGATGATGATGAAGATATGGACTCATTAATGATGTAGACTCGTTAATGATAATGATATGGACTCATGGATGATAATGATGTGGATGATGATGATGTGGACTCGTTAATGATGTGGATGTGGACTCGTTGATAATGTTAATGATGATGATATGGACTCGTGAATGATGATAATGTGGACTCTTTAATGATGTGGATGATGAAGATATGGACTCGTGGATGATGTTGATGTGGACTTGTTAATGATATGGATGATGATGATGTGGACTCGTTGACAATGTTGATGATGACGATGTGGACTCATTAATGAATTGGACTCGTCGATGATGTAAATGATGTGAACTCATTATTGATGAACTCTTTGATGTTGTGGTATCCTTGATGTGAACTCCTTGATGACTATATGAACGAAGTTAACTCCTTATGATGTGGACAAGATTGACTAAATCTAAGAAGGCTATGATCAAGAGGGAGCTAATACACTATCTAAAGATAAGTATTATCTTGATTATTTCTATTGATTGTTTCATTATGAGTCTCTTGGTTGTTCTTGTTCTTCCATGGCCTCCTGGTGAGGATTGCAGGTACACAATGGAGACTACCAAGTTCTGGCAATCATTGGAAATGAAAGGAAGAACAAAGTGACAAGAATGCTCGTGATTGGACTTAGAGGGAGCAGACAAGATCAACTTGATTGAAGCTCGTTCTCATAAAGATGGCTAGAAGCTTTGAAGACCAATGTTGATCTAGATGTGTTAAAGATGGACCCATGATTTCTTTAAGAGGGAGCTTCTTTTGAGGCATGAGCCTAGTGATATCTTTGACACAATGGACTACATCTAATGAATGATTTGAAGAAGTTGCAAAACTTTGATATTTGTTGGATTCAATTATGGTTTGTTGGATTCTACTATGGTTGCTTCTGTGAAAAGCCACTTATGTTGATTTTGATTATGGTTTGTTGTTGCTAATGTTTGCTTCTAAGAGAAGCACCAACTGAAGTTGGATGAACAGCTAAATGTTATTGTTTGAATCCACCATGGCTACATTTCAGATGATGAACTAGTTATATGAAGAAACTCGGATGAATGAGAATCCCCTTGAAGAGGGAAGCACTGATTACATAGCATCATGGTTAGACCATCTCCCGTAGGTTGTGTGTTGAAAGACATTAATGTCTAGGAGATGTATTGATGGATTCCTCCCGTAGGTTGTGTCGAGAGACATTGTTGTCTGGGAGATGTATTGATGGATTCCTCCCGTAGGCTATATGTCGAGAGACATTGTTGTCTAGGAGAAGTATTGATGGATTCCTCCCATAGGTTGTGTGTCGAGAGACGTTTTTGTCCAGGAGATGTATTGATGGATTCCTCCAATAGGTTGTGTGTCGAGGACATTGTTGTCTGGGAGATGTATTGATAGATTCCTCCCGTAGGTTGTGTGTCGAGAGACATTGTTGTCTGGGAGATGTATTGATGGATTCCCCCCGTAGGTTGTGTGTCAAGAGACATTGTTGTCTGGGAGATGTATTGATGGATTCCTCCCGTAGGTTGTGTGCCGAGAGACATTGTTGTCTGGGAGATGTATTGATGGATTCCTCCATTATGTTGTGTGTCAAGAGACATTGTTGTCTGGGAGATGTATTGATGGATTCCTCCATTATGTTGTGTGTCAAGAGACATTGTTGTCTGGGAGATGTATTGATGGATTCCTCCCGTAGGCTGTATGTCGAGAGACATTGTTGTCTGGGAGATGTATTGATGGATTCCTCCCGTAGGCTGTGTGCTGAGAGACATTGTTGTCTCAGAGATGTATTGATGGATTCCTCTCATAGGCTGTGTGCCAAGAGACATTGTTGTCCAGAAGATGTATTGATGGATTCATCCCGTAGACTGTGTGCCACGAGACCTCGTGGTCGAGGAGATGCTTTGAGACGGATGATATGTATATTTCCTTATGATGACACTAATGATCTCTTCCTTAGGTTGTGCGTTGTGAGACCTAAGATTGGTCAGGAAGATTGATCTTGATTGAGAGAATGACAAGTACCTCCCTGGAAAAGAGGGAGTGTTGAAAATGCGGTAGCCATGGTCGAGATTTTCATCTTGAAAAATAAATAGAAATTTGAATTTCAAAATTTTCCTCCAAAAATATTAGGTCATCAGTGCCCCCCATTTGAAGGCTATATAAAGGAGAGCATTTCTCCTCATTTGGACACATCAAATTTTGTCTCATGCATCTTTGATCTAGCGAAATTACAGGAGGGCTGAAATTTCAGGAGGCTGAAATTTTAGGGAGGGTTGATATTTCAAGAAATTGACTTTTGGCATGGCACTTGATCACAATCTTGGTTATTGGTTTGGCTACTATTTTCTGGTATGGTTATTTCTAATGTAATAATGAATCTGGAACTCTCTCTCTCACGTAAGGAAAGATTTATGGATTTTTCCCTAACTGTGTGCCTAATTTATGTGTCTCTTGTCTCATTGTTTTATGGTTACTTTACTACTTTTCATGTTTATTAGTTAATGTTTTTCTTCTGTATAACTGCCTAAATGATATTGAATTTTAATGATATTTGAAACTAATGTTTAATTGATCATTGAAGTAGTTATCAAATGAAGAAAAACCCTATTCTAGCAGGTGACCTAGAAAATCAACAATGATATGGATTTGGACCAATGTTATTAAAAATGGACCAGTTTCGAGGATGCTACAATCCGGTTGAAGGTTTCAGACCAATACTGACCAGTTTCATACCAAACCGAACATAAACGCCAAAATCGGTTGGTTATATATGAAACCATATAATCGACAATGCGTACCACTTAAACTCAAACGTTTTTACAAAAAAATCAATAAAAACAAAAATGGTGAAACATTAAAAGTAAACATAGGCCCGAACTAATGCCATTTAAAGAGTTCCCCACCCTCCATTACACTCACACAATTCATTTGAGCAATTCGGAATTTTTAAGCTGAGTTTCTTGGGTCGATTTTGAGAGATGATTGAAGGACCGATTTGGAGTGTTGATTGAAGGACCGATTTGGAGTGTTGATTGAAGGGTTGATTTGGGGAGTTTTAAAGTTGAGTTTCTTGGGTTGATTTTTGAGTTGAGCCTCTTTGTTGATGTATTCTGGTTAAAATATGGATTGCACATGTTATTATTTTGGCTATATGCACCCTTCCTTGCTATATACATGAGAAACCTTGCATGTTTTTGTATAATGGTTTAGATCCACATAGCTGCCCATGAATAAAAAAAAATTGAAGTTCGAATATTTTATGTAATTTTTTGGTTGACCAATTTTGTGATCTAGTTTTGTTTCCAATTTTTGCCCAATTCCTATCAGGTTCTAATTTTGGGTTCAACTAGTTCGACATACAATGCATTTCTAATAACATTGGTTTGGACAGCAAATTTGGGCTAGCATTAATGTTAAAATTGGAAACTAGGGCCAAAATCCACCTTGGACGGCTCATATGATGGAGATTATATTTTTATTGGATTCCTCTTTTCGAGAGGTGCAAGATTGATCTAAAGATCATCTTGGTCGGACAAGCAGAAGTGTGATTTTGAATTTATTATTCACACATGTGCAAATAGTGCAAGATTGATTGGATTCCTCTTTTCAAGAGGTGCAAGATTGATTTAAAGATCATCTATCTTGTTCGAACAAGCAGAAGTTTGATTTTGCATTTATTATTCACACATGTGCAAATTGTCAAGGTCGGCCTCAATCAAATGTAGGCTCATGAAGCCCAACAGATGTGTCTCTGCACCCTCAACAATTTGTATAAATAGGAGTGACCTTCTCCTCATTTGGACATCACTCATCTCATCACACATCTCTCTCTCTCCTCTCCTTATTGGTTCATACAGCTTGGAGCAGCCTCTCTCTACCTCACACGTGTGAAACAAAAGGATGAAATTGCAAGAGCTGACCGCAGGCCGAATTTCAAAAAACATGGCAGTGTTGACCAGTGTTGACCAAGGGTCAAACCGCCTGCATTGACTAGGTTTTTGGGCAGAAAATGCAATTTTTTAAGGCCGCATTTATTGGCACAGTTTTCGAGGCTATTTGAACATTTTGACTAGTTTGACTTCAGGGTTTGAACGCAGAATTACAGCAGCATTTGACTAGATTGTTTTGGGTTGACTTTCTCTCTTAGAAGACCGAATTGGACTGTTGTTGACCGAGCTGCTTGGAGGACATTTTGGAGCCACTTTGACCAGCGTTGACTCTCTGGTTAGGGTTGTAGTTGACTATTGTTGACTGCTGATTTTGACAGGACTGTTTTGGGCAAGTTATTTTGATATTTGTTTGTTCGAAGGGTTTTCCCCACACTAAGGTTTTTCCCTCGTATTTGCCAAATATTGTGTCCTCTTGTCTTGGCTTGTCTTATGCACTTTGTTTATGTTCTATCTGCATTTACTATTAATGTGATTAAGTTAATGTGATTGCTAAACTGGAAATTGATATTGGGCTAATAAGGAACATTGAAGTAAATTGTGCTTAAGCATAGAACATACCATTGTTATCTAAAATTAACAATTAACCAACTTGGATCTTAATGAATCAATGCTAGAACTGGTCACTTTTGATGATGATGATCCTCATAAGGGGTCATCCTCCATTCTAGCAAATATAAATCTTGCATTGGATATAAAGGAGGCAGATGGAGGATTATGATATGGAGGAGGACTACTCACGGTGACAAGCAATCAGATTCTTCCATCTATGGTTCTCCTATCAACCCTATTTTATACTTGCCATTGGCATTCCCACTTATAGTATTAATGACTTAGTAACTGCGTAATACATTTTGATTATGATGACAGCAAATGACTTAATGAGAAAGCTATATTTTATTGTTCTAACTTTTACACTTCTATTTTATGGTATATGTGTATTGAATATTGTAATTTATGTCGGAAAATTTGTCATTGATGTCAAAGGGTGAATAGACCAGCATTTGTTTGATGATATGCATGCAAGAGAGAGTGAATTTGGATACAAGGACCTCCTCGATTGATAGCCCTGGTCATGTCATATCGTTTGATAGGTGGCACATTTTGTAGGTCCTCCTAGTTGGAGAGATATTGATTTTTGAAGTTTGTGCCCCAAAGATGGGTTTTGCACCAACATCCTATTGAGAATTTGTCGGGCTTGAGATTAATACAATAATTCTCTTCTTGATAATTACTTGTGAGGTTGCTTATGTATTCTCTTCTTTAACTTGGTTAATCTTTCATCAAGTCAATTATCAAAGTACTTAGTCAAATGTAGAGACAGAATTATTTTCACTTGTAACTGAATATCTTGAAATGTAGTTAGGAAGGTAAATCTCTGATTTACCTTCCTCACTTTCTACCACCTTTAGATCAGCCTGTCTTCTTACAATCACTGTCTTAACGTTGGCAAATTCTTTCAATAGATACTTTAAAAACTCAAAGATATCCGCACTGTACCCTTCTACACCTATCCGCAATCTAGCTTCATCAATCCGCAAAACTGTCCCTTGCTATACCTATCTGCAGTCTATACCTTCCTATACCTTTCG
This sequence comes from Pinus albicaulis, assembly GCA_034641835.2. NCBI lineage: Eukaryota > Viridiplantae > Streptophyta > Pinopsida > Pinales > Pinaceae > Pinus > Pinus albicaulis. Next base: position 416,114,580 of record CM076579.1, on the reverse strand, counting down.
TAATCTATACCCTCCTGTACTTTCCGCAATTTGTACCCTCTTGTACCTTCCGCAATCTGTGCTATACCTATTCCTTTTTTCAGATTAATCCGCATTCCTTTTCCTCCAAATGAGCCGTAGGACAATCATATATATAGATGACTGGTCCAGCTATTAGGCCGACCATTCAGTTGATATTTAGGCCGACTTGTAGTTTATTTTCTCCGGCATTTTATGAGGCATTACTTCAAATATATTCCAATATTGTTGTAGGTTGTTTTCGCTATATTTGGAGCTTGTCTTCCAACACTTCTGGAGGGCTGTTGAGAGCTTCTTTACAAGGTCTTGGGGCATATCCATCTGAACTGGATCCTTCATGATTTTGACACTTAATCCTATTTATAACTAGAAGACAAGAACCTAATAGACATCAAGAAGAAGTCTATCTACATAATAAAAGCTTGCTCATGAAACCCATGAAGCAAATACATTTTATTATCTTTGTCTCCTTCTTTTCATAATTACATAGTCAACATGAAGACCGACCTAGTTACATTTTACAACACATCCTGCCCCACAAAATTCATGGCCTTAACATTCATTGCTGCCTAAAAGGAAGGTCAAAAGTATATATAATTTAAATAGACCTAAATCCATGGGTTCAAATCTGTCTTGAAAGAAATCATTTGGAAGAACCAAAATTAATTTTTAAAGTAATCTAAACCCCCCTCATTTAGGTCGGCCTGATATGAGTAGGTCGGCTCTAGAATAGACACATTTTTTCAGATTGGAAATCCTTAATTTGGATCAAGTCGGCTCCAAATAGCGCCCACTCTCAACCACTACATATTATACCTAGCCATGGGCATTGTGGCAAGAAATTTGGATCATCTGAAGGTAGAACAAAGGAAGCGAAGTCTGAGGCCTAGCCATAAAGGAAACATCTAAAGAGGGCGGAGTTCCAGAGTTTCTTCTGAAGGAAAGGTTGTGAACCATCTGAATTTTGGCGGAACAAAAACAGGTCCAAACTGAGGCCCTAACTGTGGCATTTTCTGGGTATAGAACAGACCTAATTTGAAGACCAATCTTGGAAGAATATCTCGCTGATCAGAGGACAAGTCTATGCACATTTCGTTGAACCTGAGGCATCTATTCAACCTCCCTAAGGGAGACCTGCGGCCTCTCTGAGGCAGATTCTATATAGCCTTATTCGACCCATCTGAGGGAGAGTTTTCAAACTCTTCTTAGGCTTATTCTTGGCCTTGCTGAGGCCTGAACAGAAGTTGATTTTGAGGCTTCCCTAAGGCCTAATTCGGCCCTGTCTGAGGAAAAAATTTTGGAGGAAATTTTGGCCCTGGTTAGGGCATATCTAAAGTATTATCCTGATTCAATTTTTGAGACAAATCTGAAGGTGAAGCTGAGGCATAAATTTGAATCTTGGATCAGACTTTGGGACTAGTTCTATAGCAGACTTTTGGGAGAAGACCTTAATACTTGATCCTTTGGGAGCAGACTCTAATAATTGTTTTGAAGCAGAGAGCAGACCTTGACATATGAACCGTGAAAGATCTTTGATGAATTGAAGCAGACTCTTGACATGTGTTAAGGCAAGTCAGAGGCGTCATTTGTTGCAGACCCTTTTGGACCAGATGCCCAAACTTGTGAGTTATTCAATTGGTCTCGTTAAGTTATGTTGCATGGGTACATCTAATTGCGGGTATGGGTACAGGTAAAGGTATGATGAGGATAAAAAAGATTTGAACTACAGGTATTGGGGACAAACATTTTCCTTGGTAAAGGAGGAGATCATTAGGATGCGGATGTGCATTGTCTGCGGAGCGATAGAAGTACGCATGTAGCTGTGTTCTTATGGCTTATTGCCTTGGGTGAATGCCTGACCTAATATGTGCAAAGACAGTGAACTTTCATGGTATTTGCATTTCATGCACCATCGATAACTCACATAGATCTTTTTGTTGAACTTGAAGCAGTAGGTATTTCTATCTGACTGTACTAGGTTTTAACAGCCTGTGTTCTCTGGTTAAATTATGAAGTCTATTCCTGGCTAATTAAGTAGCACCATATAGATGCATCTAGCTGCGTAATATTTTATTTTTTGTTTTTCAACTAAATCATTCCATATGACCAAATCGACAAAATTATATGATATTATTACCGCATTTTTGGACATTCTATGGGAAAAGAATTCATCTAAACTTATTTCGAGTTCCAACTTGTGATCAATATTTTGTCCATGTCTTTCAGCTCGTTACCGTTAAAAAATACTCTGCGTGTCTGCAACAAAACTCAAACTTCACGAACTGCTTATTCTCTCTAAATTCATTACTGAAGGTGGAAATAACCAGTCTAATAAATGAAAAGGGCAAAAGATACCGAGAGAAAGAGCGCTGCGAGAACGAGAGTTGACAGCCAGGTGAGAAATTAGCGTGGCACCTGCCACCGCATCGTGTAATGGGATCATCGTCTGTGCACATCGTCTTCGAAAATTTGCATTCTCGTTCCTCACCGGGTTTCTGTTAAAGGCTGAACGAGGTCTGGAGGTTGATGATGCAGAGTGACCCCTTGCAGCTCTGAATGTGTTTCTGCCTGACTGAAATGCAGATCTAGCAGAAGAAATGAGGGACCTGGACATCAGTCGGGATGCCATTTACGGAATTGAAATGAAACAATCGTCCACTGTTGGGTATGGTGCAGTGATGGTTGGTGCTGGATTCGTGGTTGATATTTGTGGGGTTTATCTCCGTGGGGTTTAGGGTTTTATAAAACCTCGTTTTTAAACATGATCCAACGGAAACGTGGCTCTATTACCATGTTAGGGAGAGGTGGTTGTAGTGATTTTATTAACAAATTAATTAGCAATTGCACCATAACCAGATGTTGTAAAGGAAACGCCGTAAGATTCTTAAAGAGATCCAATAGTTGCTAAGCAAGATATCTGTAGTGGTTTTGATCAATTTTAGTAAAGGTAGGAGAAAATAATGTTGTCCTTCATTGTAAATTTTTAAAGATTATTAATTGAAAATTTTTAAATAATTTATTATGTGGAATGGAGAAAAACGTTGTTAATTGCAATTTTTAAAATAATTTATCATGTGGAATAGAGAAAAATGTACACTGTGCCTTGTCCCAATTTTTATTTTGATAATAAGGCATTCCAATCTAGTTTTTAAAAATACTCTTCAACATCTCACACACTTTGTTGGTGGTTGTTCATTGTAGAACAATAAAAAATTTAAAAAGTTATTATACACAAATATGGCTTAATAATTTACAAAGATTTGAATGGTCGATAACTTACATATGATTGCTTCAAATATTATAAGTAATTTTGAAATAGAAGATTTTATCTTTAATTTACCTTTAAACCATAGTTATCAAATTCGAAATTGTCAAAAAATTGACAATATACTTCTTAAATATTTAAATATATATAATTATTTTCTTATAATTGTAATGTTTTCTACACATTTTCTTCCAATTCATTTTAAAATTTAAATATTTTTTAATATTTCTAATTAAATATAAACATTTTTAAAACTACAATTCTCTAACCAAAACCACATCTTATTAATTTCTATATAATTTTCAAAACTCAAAACTATATTTCTCCCTAGATTTTTGTAATTAATACATATTTAAAAAATAAATATTTAAAACTGAAAATAATATTTCTCCCTAATTTCAAATACTATCTAAAATCTCTTTTTAATTAATACATATCTATAAACTAAATTTTTAAAACTTCATTTTATCTCATAAACATAATTAAAAAGTCAATTACCTTTTATAAATTAGTTCGACATCAAAATTCAAAATCTCTCTTATGGTTGTCTCAGCTTTTTAAACCTTTCATAGAAAAAGAGTTGTCTACCCACCATACAAAGCTCAGAGGGTAGTTTTTTTGCCAGAATCCCATAAAATAAAATTCAAAAAATCAGGTATTTTGATTGTTTGAATTGCATTTTTAATAGTGGAAATGGATTCAGCACTATCAAAAACCCTTAGAACACCCAAAATACTAAAGTTTAACAACTGTAAACAAGATTCTGATAAAATCTTTGCCGGATTCTTGGTCATTTTGTTACTCTTTTAGGAAAATTTCCCTTAAGTTTCCACTTTTTACTTTCCTTTTTTTTTATTATCTATGCATTTTAAACCTTAAAAAAAATTCACTCAAATTAAAAACTCAAAAACAGGCCACCTATTTTTAAACCTTCCAAAAAACGCTCAAAATAAAAACTATGAAATTTACCCTTATAAAAAAAATTACCCTTACAATAAATAAAAATATATATAATTTTTCATTCCCTACTGCCATCTATTTTGTCACTGCAGCTACCATTTGGGGACTCCAATTAACAAATACATTATCTGCGTGATTAGCTACCATGAACCAAACCTTTTCAGTCACTCGCGCGACGATTAGTTGCCATGAACCGAACTCAATTCTTATCGAATTATTTGACTTACCAATCGAATTATCAAATTTCCTTATTTTTTTTATCTGATTCAAGCGAACTTGATAACTGTGCATTAAACCAGTTTATATATGTTTGTTTACATAGACTGTCACCTGCACTTCATAGGTGTCATTCCATCGCCAGTTGAGAGAAATTGTTATGGACAAAAATAGTGCAGGTTTTTTTTTAATTTCTCTGCTCATTTTTATTTTCTCTGCGATCTGTTTCTTGTTTCTCATATATAATTTGTTGTATTTCATGTTTTATTTGTTCGCCTTGTTTTCTTAATGCTCAATTGGAGAGAACGGAAGTGTGAGAAAAAGATAAAGACCCACAATGCAACAAAATGAAATATTGAAAGGTATTTACAGAATTGGTCTGCAGTCGCCCTCCCATGAAGAAATCAGGAGAATAATTTCCTTTCTGAAAGACCACTAAAAAGTGGAAGGGAAAAAATTGAAATGGGAGTTTCAGAATTTTAATCAAGATGACAACAATTTCATCAAATCTCTCAGGGCTCTCTTTTACGGCTCCCATTTCCTACCCCCAGATCCCTATTTCCAATTTATTACAGGGCAATGCCTCAAACTGTTCAACATGATATTATAAAAATCTTTAGACAAATCTTCAAACTGTTTAAAATAAATGTTCGTAATCACTAAGTTAACTCTATTTGCCAGTGCCGCTAGCGAAGGCCTTACTTTTTGTCAGCTATCATCAGGCTCTCAGTAAGGCCAGGTAACATTACCAATTTAACAATCGCAACCCATCTGAGCTTGTTGGCCAAGTTTTATTCAAAACTGTTTTTTTAAAGCAGCAGTTCAAACAATTAGATAAGTTAATAGTTGCTCCTTCAATTTGTTGTATTACAATGGCAATAACTTCCAAAAATCTAAATCATTGCATCGTACAAAAAGAAACATAAAAATGACATAGCAATTCATACCTGCTTATACCTGCTCTTTCAATTCAACTAATCACAATCACTATGGAATTAATTTTGCATAGTGTAAATCTTTGCATTTAGATGGACAAGCAAAGGTTAAAGGAGAATAAGCAGTTAATCCATAAAGAAACGGTTCACTAAACAGTTTTGATTAATTTTAAATATGTTCATTAAACTTCTTAATTATTAGTGTTTTTATTAACTATTAATCTGATGGCTTAAAATATTTCAATCGTCTAACATTTCATCTAATGGTGCAAAAGAAGACAGAGTGGCAGCTAGGAAAGTTGTATTCAAATAATAACGCCTATGGCGTAATTAGTCGGTCGGGGTTGTGCTTTACTTGTTTCGGGTCCTCGATGGTTGGAAGTTTGTGTTGCGTAGATTCATGTGGAGAGATGATGGCCTTCGAACACCCCTTCATGCTAGTTGTGACATATGCCCTCTTTGGTTGGTATCTAGCATTGTGTTTATTTTGATTGCCCATCTCATGTTTATTGTATATGTCTTTGTTTTCTTAACCTTAGCATTGTGTTTAATGATTACCCATCTCTTTTTGTTACCTTAAAATGAACCTTTTCCATTGATAAAGATTGTGTATTTAATTAGGTGGGCATGTTGTTGTGTCATAATTGATGACTCCCTTAAAAGGGCAATGTCTTTTTCTTTGCTTACTTATGGTTTCATGGGTAGGTTATTTGAAGGAATGAAAATGAGAGTATGTTTAAGTAGAAAGTATAGGTTTATGATTTTTTAATTATTTTTTTTATATTTATAAATTTGGTTTAGTGTTGGTATTGAAACTTAAGCTATGTTATGTATAAAATGAAGAAGACTTTTCAAATCTTATTTCGTGAGAGTTTTTTTTGCATTTTTCAAAATTTAGACCTTTGATCAATAAGTTATCCATTCTTATGTATAGCAACAGGGAGAGTAGGTCAATCATTCTACAAATATCATATATATCTATTGAAGTCCTCGTTATATACGATTAATAAAATCATTTATTTTATCATTGTTCATTTTGTGTTCTAATTATAAGTGATCTTAACTGGAAAAAAATAACAATTGAAAAGAAATATTGATTCACTCCGCCCCCCCACCCCCCTCTCTCAATATTTCCAACAGTGAAGGAAGTCTATATAGATTCATAACACAATCTCCCCAAGCCCTAGTTCACATGGAAATCAATCTCATTGAACAATGGCATAGAAGATATGGACATTTACCTTATAAGGTTATTCCCTCTCTTAAACAATTGGTAAATGGCATCCCCAATATCAAAGAAGATCGTGAAGGAATATGTAAGGGATGTGCTTTGGGAAAGAATACGAGGAAAACCTTTACAAACAGTGAAACAAGGTTTAAGGATATATTAGTCCTCATTCATTCAGATGTGTGTGGGCCTATGTCTAAAATATCACTTGGAGGTCATATTTATTATGTGACCTTCATTTATGATCACTCTAGAAAGACATGGCTCTACCTTCTCAAGAAAAAGAATGAAGTATTCAAAAAGTTCAAGGAGTTTAGATCTGAAGTGGAGACCCTAGCCGAAAGAAAAATAATGACTTCGAGATTCGACAATGGTGGGGAATTCACTACCAAAGAAATGATTACATATTGCAAAGAAGCAAGAATTAAGAGGGAGCTCATTGTTCCCTACCATCCCGAACAAAATGGAGTGGATGAAAGGAAAAATAGAACAATTGAAGAATGTATTCGAACAATATTTTTTTATCAAGACATACCAAAGTTTCTATTGGAAGAAGCAGCAATGACAGCAGTATATATACAAAATAGAAGCCCTCATAGAATTCTTGATAGTATGACAGCTGAGGAAGCGTTCACAGGAAAGAAGCCATGTGTGGACCATCCACGTTCCAAAGAACAAACAAAAGAAGCTAGATTCTACAAGCATTAAAGGGATCTTCGTTGGCTACAGTATTTCTTCATAGGCATATAGAATCTACATCAAGGAAGACATATTGAATTAAGCAGGGATGTTATATTTGATGAAAATCACGTCTACAAAAGATCCAAAGATATTCCTATTGATTGCGATGATGAAGACATACCACTATTTGAACAAGAAGAGCACCATGACAAACCTACTATGAAGAAGAAGGACCAAGTGAGCTTATTCAAACTGTGATCATACCTGACACAACGAAGAGGCCAAATTGGTTAAAAGCTACTCTTGAAGATGTCGAAGGACATGGAGTTGCAAAAGGGAGTTTTAGAGTAAGCAAAAGAACAAAAAGATATAATGGATATGTTGCATACATGACAAAACTAATAGAAGTTGAACCAACTACATTTGAAGAAGTTACTCATCAAGAAGTATGGAAGAAGGCAATGCAAGAAGAATATCAATCCATCATGAAGAATGGGGTTTGGGAAATCGTTCCTAGACCAAGTGACAAATTGGTTGTCACTTCAAAATGGATATACAAGATCAAGCATGTTGTTGATAGAAGCATAGACAAGTACAAAGCTAGATTCGTTGCAAGAGGTTTCTCTCATAAGGAAGGCATAGATTATGAACAAACCTTTGCACCTACCGCAAGATATACTACTATAAGATCCTTGCTTTCATTGGGCATAAATTTCGATTTTTTAAGGCCGCATTTATAGGTTTTATGATTTTTTAACAATTTCTTTTATATTTATAAGTTTGGTTTATTGTTGGTATTGAAACTTGAGCTATGTTATGTAGAAAATGAAGAAGACTTTTCAAATCTTATTTCGTGAGAGTTTTCTTGCATCTTTCAAAATCTAGACCTCTCATCAATAAGTCAGTCATAAGAATGTACAACAACAGGGAGAGTAGGTCAATCATTCTACAAAGATCATAATACATTCATTTTTTAGAGAGTAGTCAATCATTCTACAGAGATTATATTTGATGATTCTCTGGTACTTTTGATAGTAATGAGCAGAGAATCCATTTGAACCTAGGGTTTTATTTGGTTTGAAAGTGCTCAATACATACCATATTTTTTCTTTAGTAATCGACTTAAGTAGAGCTTCATTTTCCTATCCATAAATTTGATGAGGGGTATGTTCTAACATAAATTTATCTCTTTAATGTCTCTCACTCCATCACCTGAATAAAGAGAGTTGAATGATTGAAAGTTACATCCTTAACATTAGTGTAATCAAAGAGAGTATCTCCATCCACTGTGATTGCTTTTATATTGTTCTTCCATTGACACATCTTAGCCTAGTTATTAAATAATTTGGTGTTTCTATCACCAGATTTGAGCCATGGGCTCACTGATTTAATTCTCCACATTTCCTCCTCCTTTTACAAGGCTTTGTCACTTTGTGATATAAATCAAATGCTTTTTTCCCTTCTCACATAACTTTTCGAGAGATATTAACATGCTCCATATTTTCTTCAGTGGCATCCAAATTTAATTTGTGTTTTTTTGCTTATATGCCCCAATCTAATTGATTTTATTTTGCCCAAATCTTAAGTGACCACCTTAAATCCTTTATTTTCTTTTCACACACACATACAAAATATTGGAGAGCCATCTATCCAACAATTCCATGAAGTAGAGATAACCTCCATTATTATGTCCTAATGAAGCCAAAGGAGGTTAAAGTGAAATGGGAGTGGTTCGTATCCACCTTTGGGTTCGAGGAGAGAGAAATCGGGTAGTGATATGATCCTCTTTGTGCTAATATATTAAAAGAAATGGTTATTCTTTGATTCAGAAAATTATTTCCCACTAAAATATGTCTAAAAAATACACAATATGCCAATGACTAATTCTTTTGTTGCTCCAAGTGAATTTTATGTATACAGGCTTGATATCCACCAGCTAAAGAGAAGAAATATAGTCCTCCATTAACTCCCTTAAAGAATCCTTGACAATGGATCTTCCTTTTTTCTCCCAGGGATGTAGGTTTTTTTTTTCCCAAGGAAAAATCACAACTTTCATTAATATTGAAAATTACATGTTGTAGATGCATTTCATGTGCATTTTTGTGACTGTGGTCACACACATATAGTTCGTCAAAAATCCCCGGTGGAGCGTACATCATAGACTGTTAAAAATAATTACAATAAATACAATATTTTAGCTCGGGTATATCACCCAGGGATGTAGGTTAATAGTAAAGTCTCCCCTAAAAATCATAAAGTCATTCAATTGTGATTCTTTTACATCTAAAATGGAATTCCAACAATTTGTCTTTTCATTGTACAAAATAGGGACATAGATATTTACCATGGAGCATACATGTTAACTAGGGATGTGGAGAAGGTGAATTTTTATCTAATAAAGTGAGCTTTCTATTGAGAAAAGGTTGAAGACTGAACTCTACCAAAGTGTATGCAGACCTCTAAAAGCTTCTATGGAACCAACAACCTATATTGCACTTCCTTTTCAAATAGATCTACATTTTTGAAAGACCTCTTTGTCTCCTAATTTTGTCTCTTGGAGCAAGAGGATTGATGGTTTTTCTTTCTTAATCGGACTTTTGACTTTTGCTACCTTTTTTTTTTTTTTTTTAATCCCAAACCCCTACAATTCCAACATAGAATCTTAATTCCTTACTTTGAGATTTTGCATCCTCGTGTACAAGGGGAAGGTTTCCTCCTTTCCGATTTGATCTCGTCCCTTTCAATAGGGCTACACCTATATGTTAATGTCTCCCTAATTACTTGTCTTTGTTGTCTTATTCTTCATGGGAGTGGTTCGTATCCACCTTTGGGTTCGAGGAGAGAGAAATCGGGTAGTGATATGATCCTCTTTGTGCTAATATATTAAAAGAAATGGTTATTCTTTGATTCAGAAAATTATTTCCCACTAAAATATGTCTAAAAAATACACAATATGCCAATGACTAATTCTTTTGTTGCTCCAAGTGAATTTTATGTATACAGGCTTGATATCCACCAGCTAAAGAGAAGAAATATAGTCCTCCATTAACTCCCTTAAAGAATCCTTGACAATGGATCTTCCTTTTTTCTCCCACGGATGTAGGCTTTTTTTTCCCAAGGAAAAATCACAATTTTCATTAATATTGAAAATTACATGTTGTAGATGCATTGCATGTGCATTTTTGTGACTGTGGTCACACACATATAGTTCGTCAAAAATCCCCGGTGGGGCGTACATCATAGACTGTTAAAAATAATTACAATAAATACAATATATTAGCTCAGGTATATCACCCAGGGATGTAGGTTAATAGTAAAGTCTCCCCTAAAAATCATAAATTCATTCAATTGTGATTCTTTTACATCTAAAATGGAATTCCAACCATTTGTCTTTTCATTGTACAAAATAGGGACATAGATATTTACCATGGAGCATACATGTTAACTAGGGATGTGGAGAAGGTGAATTTTTATCCAATGAAGTGAGCTTTCTATTGAGAAAAGGTTGAAGACTGAACTCTACCAAAGTGTATGCAGACCTCTAAAAGCTTCTATGGAACCAACAACCTATATTACACTTCCTTTTCAAATAGATCTACATTTTTGAAAGACCTCTTTGTCTCCTAATTTTGTCTCTTGGAGCAAGAGGATTTATGGTTTTTCTTTCTTAATCGGACTTTTGACTTTTGCTACCTTTTTTTTTTTCCCAAACCCCTACAATTCCAACAGAGAATCTTAATTCCTTACTTTGAGATTTTGCATCCTCGTATACAAGGGGAAGGTTTCCTCCTTTCCGATTTGATCTCGTCCCTTTCAATAGGGCTACACCTATATGTTAATGTCTCCCTAATTACTTGTCTTTGTTGTCTTATTCTTCATGGGGAGTGGTTCGTATCCACCTTTGGGTTCGAGGAGAGAGAAATCGGGTAGTGATATGATCCTCTTTGTGCTAATATATTAAAAAGAAATGGTTATTCTTTGATTCGAGAAAATTATTTCCCACTAAAATATGTCTAAAAAATACACAATGTGCCAATGACTAATTCTTTTATGTTGCTCCAAGTGAATTTTATGTATACGAGGCTTGATAATCCACCAGATCTAAAGAGAAGAAATATAGTCCTCCATTAACTCCCTTAAAGAATCCTTGACAATGGATCTTCCTTTTTTTCCCAAGGATGTAGGGTTTTTTTTCCCAAGGAAAAATCACAATTTTCATTAATATTGAAAATTACATGTTGTAGATGCATTGCATGTGCATTTGTGGCTGTGGTCACACACATATAGTTCAGTCAAAAATCTCGGTGGGGCGTACATCATAGCAAATTGTTAAAAATAATTACAATAAATACAATATTTTAGCTCGAGTATATCACCCGAGGGATGTAGGTTAATAGTAAAGTCTCCTAAAAAATCATAAAGTCATTCAATTGTGATTCTTTTACATCTAAAATGGAATTCCAACAATTTGTCTTTTCATTGTACAAAATAGGGACATAGATATTTACCATGGAGCATACGTGTTAACTAGGGGACGTGGAGAAGGTGGATTTTTATCCAATGAAAGTGAGCTTTCTGTGAGAAAAGGTTGAAGAGTGAACTCTACCAAAGTGTATGTGAGACCTCTAAAAGCTTCTATGGAACTAACAACCTATATTACACTTCCTTTTCAAATAGAGTCTACATTTTTGAAAGACCTCTTTGTCTCCTAATTTTGTCTCTTGGAGCGAGAGGATTGATGGTTTTCTTTCTTAATCGGACTTTTGACTTTTGCTACCTGTATCCCAAACCCCTACAATTCCAACAGAGAATCTTAATTCCTTACTTTGAGATTTTGCATCCTCGTGTACAAGGGAAGGTTTCCTCCTTTAGATTTGATCTCGTCCCTTTTAATAGGGCTACACCTATATGTTAATGTCTCCCTAATTACTATGTCTTTGTTGTCTTATTCTTCATAAGGTATTTATTTGGTTAAATTCCCAATTCTTGGTTACATAATGATTTCTTGACTCTCGATCATTATCCTCCTTATATCTTTCATTTACATATTCAACATAAGAGAGGCTACAGGGGAACTTCGTGAGCTTTAGGATAAATATATTCTTCCTCCTTGTCTAATTCTAACTCTTTGGTGTTATGGTCCATGGTGGTTATATTTTCTAAAGGCAACATCTCCCTCATTTTTATCTTCTTGATTTTTTGGATTGCTTTCATTTGGATGTTCCAATGCTACATCCTCAAGTATCTCTCCCATTTTTTCTAGTGTTCCAAGGCCTTATATTGATTTCCTAATTGAGTGTTATCCTTATTTTTTGCTTGAATTGAGGCTTATGCTCTAGTAGGGGATGTGCCTTTCTTGGGTGAGAGAGTAGGTTGTGTTCCTTCATTCACCTACCCGGATCCTTTATCCGTATAGTTTAAAAACCTAGTCCTTGTCTCCTCTTCTATTGTTGCCATTGTTCTCCATCTCTCTGTCAGATTTTGTTGGTCCTCCAATTTTTTGCAATTCCTTGCAAAGTGACCATATTCAATATACACTTAAAAAGTTGGTCATAATCTGCCTCTTGAACAAAGGACCAAATATCGAGGGATAAAAGAATAGCATAGGGTAGACCTTAATCCATATCAACTTCACAAAAATTAAAGCACAATGCAAGCATTACTTTGCATGGTTCATCTGATCGATGTATTTTCCTAGGGAATTTATGATTGATTTGAAGGTTTCATCATTTCAATAATGCAAGGGGGAAAAATGGAAGCTTAACCTAACCAACACTACTAAAAAGGAACATCGTTTTTAGGGTTGAAATCATGGTTCCAACAATCTAGGTACAAACCCTAGGCACCCATAAAGTATGGATTGTTGTGAAAGATTAAATCACAATCAACCTTGTTTTCAAAAATAAAAGTGAAGAAACCCCTTCCACGAAAAGAGATAAAGATTTGTCCTAAGATAAGGAGTCTCTAATCTTGTTAATCAAGATGTTGAGTTATTTGGGGGAGGGCCAAATGCTTGTAAATTGACCAAATTAATCCCTTCATTTGGTTAACCAAATGCTTGGTATGAGGGGAGGGCCAAATTCTTGGTACTAATTTTTTCAAGAAATCCCCAAGAGGTACTTAAGGTATGCTGGTGTAAGGGAGAATCAAATCTCTCAAGGTTTTGATTTGAAGGTTTTGTTCACAACATTCTAGGTCATGGTCATAGTTGTTCAAAATTCATATCATAATCCTATAAAAAAAATGGTCCACTAGTGACACCACTTTTTAAAAAGGAGGTAAAAGCAACCATTAAATGCAAGTTCTACTTTGAAGAATTCTCATTAGGGTTGGCAACATTGATTTTGAGATAAATTTAAGAAACCCTTTATTGATAAGGTCCCCGTGATTGTTTATGTACAACCTCATTATATATTGAACGACATCACATGTAGAATTGAAAAACTCATACATGTAGCTATTTGAATCTAAGGACTTGTCATCAACAATCTCCTTAACATATATTGCTAACTCGTTTAAAATAGTTGTTGTGCTACAAAAGTTGACACTTTGGTTATAGTTAACAAATTACTACAATATAAGTTTGCACAACCACCCTTCACTTGTTATCAAACCTTCGGATTAAAAAATCACTTGGTAACATTGGATAAATTCCCTTACAATGTCTCCTTGACTTGTCACACTTCTATTAGGGAATTTGTGGGCTTTAAAGCATTCCATCACTTTTATAATAGAAAAAATTATAAAGGTAATAGTTAGCTTGTCATCACGATTAATCTAGTGTAATCTAGAGTCGACTTGTTTTCTAAGCTTTGTATATTTCTTCTAGCTTCAAGAAGTGTCTCAACTTTACTAGTACTGTACGTAGTATCTTTTTTGTATGGGTTAAATTACAATTGTTCGAACTCTTATAATGTAGCTTTCTATTTCAAATGCATGATAACAATGAGATAGCTCCCATATCCCACACCCCCCAAATGATGGGATTCACCAATTAGGGTCTACTAACACCCAAGTCCTCAAAGTCACGGGACAAAAAATTCCAAAGATGTATTCAACACGGGTTGGTTGCATTGGTGAGAGATATTGGCATGAGGGTGAGGATTTTTTTTATATATTGATCCCTTGCATGCCTTATGGCAAACTAGAGAACACTAAAACTCCATTGGTACGGCGACATTGTCCAAAGCCAGTATGCTTTAAAGAGATGACTAACAAATTTTTGCTCGGACAAAACTCAAGTTACAATAACCCCTTGTGAAATCAACTCTCCAAACCTAGTAAAGAATTCTTTTACTTAAAATTAATAATAAAAGGGAGTGACTTATTTCATGCATATATATATATATATATATATATATATATATATATATATATATATATATATATATATATATATAGAGGGGGAAGACACTATAATATTCATCAAAATTTTACACTAATATAAATCGGGATTCCTAGAAGTATGTCTGCTCGACATATTGTTCCTCCTTCAAGAAATGTTCCCAAACACAGTCATCCACCCTCTGCAACCCATGATTGCCAGTTTTGTATCCCAAGTATATCCTATCAGACTGAAGCATCCAAACCTTCTGATCAAGAGACACAGCTTTATATTCCAGAGATTAAGTCTTTCAGTCTGCCTAGAGCTCAAGGAGATCTTCCTGCAAAAATCAATGAAAGATATTTAGAGCCTGGAAATTCTAGACGAATTTTCAATAATGGCACAAAGAAAGCAGAAATTCAATGGTTATCTATGACGGATGTTGCAGATCCTGATCAATCTGAATCTTCCAAAATGCAGAATTATTCAAATTATCAGATTGCATGTATGTTACAGAATATGGATGATATTGCTAAAGATGTGCTTGAAGTAAAGGAACATATTAAGAGATTACACACTGGTTATAATGAAATATTGGGCACTCAAAATGAATATAGCCAGCAGTTAAATGATATTAATTCTAATATGGGAATAATATCTAAATCTCTTGATAATCTCAGATCAGCACTCCCTGCACCTACTTCTCCTCCCCATTACAGAGAAGTAGCCTTGTCTAGCTCCAAACTTGCATTAAAATCCTCTGACTCTTCATCACCTCCCCGAAGCATTCTTTTTAAAGGGGTAGAGGATATTGGTAAAATACAACTAGACAGAATACAAAAAGGAATTGATTTAGCCAAAGAGAAAACAGAATTAATGAGGACTAGGCTAAATACATTTCCTTCTCTTGAAAGTTTAAGACTCCCTAAAAACTATGTGAGTCTAAAAAGTTTGATTGAAAATGGTCAACCATCTGCTCTTAAAGAGATCTTGGCCATGTCTGGAGTTACTGCTTCTCAGAGAACCCCTGGTGCACCTACTCAAGGTGAATCAAGTTCTAAGAGAAATAGAAATGAACCTTTTAACTTTCCTAATAAAGGTTCAAGGACACAAGATGAAGAAACTGCTCATGATGCATCAACTAGTAGTCCTTTTGGAAGATACTCTGAAAAGTTGCAGAACATGCAGATAAAAATGGAAAACCCTTCGAACAAAGGATTTGGCAATACTTTGCTTGTCAATCTTGACTGCCTTAGTTATGAAGAAGTGATTGATGTTTTGCATAATCTTCATGCTTGGGCTCTTCAAAGGAAAGATGAAACTAAGGGAAGTTGGACTGACATTGTTACTCAAATTGTTTGGTCTTTCACTGGTGTTGTTAAAATGTGGTGGGATAAGCTGTCTGATGAAGAAATGAATCACGTTATAGAAAATCCAGATGATCCCTTAAAAGCTCTGTTTGATGCTTTAAGGCATGAGTTTGTAGGGATAGTACCAGAAGATTCAGCCCATCATGCAGAACTATTTCTATCACAAAGGCTATGCAATATTGATTATTTTCCTGAATATTATTGTGTTATGCAAAAGCTTTTGTATCAGGCTAATGACTCTCATAATGTTGCATACTTGAGATATTATATAGCCTCCCTTCCAGGAAAGATTCCAGATTTGATTAATCAATATATCAAAGAGCAGAAGGTAAACCTTGAAAATTCATCTTTTGTTGCTGTCCATCAAATGGTAGTATCTGTACTACAATCAGAATGTGCATCTACTAAAGCTAAAAAGAATTTCAAGAAACAGATGCATTTTAGTACAAAGATGTGTAATAACTTCCCAGAAACTTTTGATTTTGGTTGTTCTTCAAAATCCAAGAAAAAGGCCATTAAGAAGAAAGATGATTGTACATGCAAAACAGACAAATATCTTCCGAAGAAAAAGTATTATCCTTCCAAGATATCTTTTAAAGGAAGAAGGATAGTATTCAAGAAAAGGACCAAACCTTCTAGGAAAGTGACTTGTTTTATTTGTGGAAAAGAAGGTCATTATGCTAACAAATGTAGAGAAAGAAAAGATAAGAAACAGATGAAAGTAATGAACATATTCTCTACTATGCATGATCCAAAAGAATGGGATCTCATATCTCATTCTGAAGGTGAGTATTTTGAAGTATCTAGCTCTTCCTCTGAAAACAGTGACAGTGATATTCCTAATATAGGGAGACTAGATTTGATTGACTCATCTGATTCAGATGAAACATTTATTGGTGAAATAAAAATGTTTTCTTCATCTAATGATTTGCATAAGAAGATTGCAGCAGTCAAGGTAGAGCCGGATCAACTTGCTCCAGTACAGTTTACTGCCCGCAGAAGGCTAAGTGAGAAGCTTGAAAATCTAGAAAAACAGTTGCCTGCTGGAAGAAGAAAAGAAAGATTCTCAGATGATGAATTCATAGAAAAATAATTTGATTCCCTGTTCAAACCTTTACAGATTACAGACAATATATCAAACTTAGGAATGAACAAAATCAATTCTTTGAAAAATCAGATAAGACATTTAGAATCTAGCATTCATCAAACTAGATCTGAAATGCTTCAGTTGTCATCAAAATTGCAGAAACTTATTGCTGAATATGATGATTGCAATTCTAAATTGTCAAGTCTTTTGATCTAAGATATTCCTGTTGCTACTAATGATTCTACTTTAGAAGATATCAAGATTATGGGAATTGGAGACAGAATAGTTATTCCTGTCCAGATAAAGGTGCCAAAAATAAAAGAATACACTCTTGATGCCCAAATTGACTCTGGGGCAATGAGTAGTGTCTGCAAATATGGAGCTATTCCTAGCTATTATTGGCAGCCTATCAAAGTTACTTTCAGAGCTATTACAAAGGATGTAATGGAAATTAATCATATAGCTCCTGATTTTCCCATTTATTTGAATGATGTTGAAGTCAGAATCACTTTGTACAGTTTTAATTCTGGTTCAGATATTTTGTTGGGGCAGGACTTTTTGAATAAACTTTTGCCTGTTACTATTGGAAAAGGAACAGTCACTTTTACGGCAAAAGAAAAGGTTATCAGTTTGAACTCTTCCAGTGATTATCAAGTCAGAGTGCAGCCAGTAGAACAAGATTTAGTTTGTTCTAGTCTCTAGGATCTTACAAAGATCAATAAAATTTTCAAACATGCTGAAATTCATGGGCCTAAAACACTTGAAAATATATCTGCCAAACTCAAGAAGGATTGCACAGCTAGTAGGCCAGATGCTTTCTGGACTAGAGAAAAATACTTTGTTTCACTTCCTTACAAAGAAAATTATGTTCCTAAACCACAGAAAGCTAGTGCAAATCATATGAGTCCTTCTGAGCAGGATTTGTGCAAACAAGAGATTGCACAATTGCTAGAGCAAAAGTTGATTGAACCTTGTAAAAGCCCTTGGGCATGTCCAGCTTTTTATGTTAATAAGCACAGTGAGCAAAAGAGAGGAAAGAAACGGCTTGTGATTAATTACAAGGCACTAAATGATGCTCTTCTTCCTATCAGATATCCCTTGCCCAATAAAGAGCTTTTGCTTGCCAAGATTGCTAAAGCTAATGTCTTTAGCAAATTTGATTTGAAAAGTGGTTTTTGGCAAATTGGTATTATTCCTGCAGACCGGTACAAAACTGCTTTCACTATTCCCCATGGTCAGTATCAATGGACAGTGATGCCTTTTGGGTTGAAAAATGCACCATCCGAATTCCAAAAGCGCATGGAAGACATTTTTGCTGGGGAGGAGTTCATTATTGTATATATTGATGATTTGCTTATATTTAGTAGAGATGTAAATACTCATAAGCAGCATTTAGAAAGATTTTATGAGTTGGTTTTTCAGCATGGGTTAGTCCTTTCAGATTCAGAAGAAAAATTCCAAATTGGTAAAATCAAGATTGATTATCTTGGTTTACACATTGAAAAGGGGCACGTAAATTTGCAAACCCATGTACTAACACATTTGTTGAAGTTTCCAGATGAAATTCCAGAAGTCAGAATATTACAGAGATTCCTTGGTTGCTTAAATTACATCAGGAAATTCTACGAGAAGTAAGCTGATGACACAAAGATTCTGCAAAAGAGGTTGAAAAAGCAAGCTGCTAAATGGACAGATGAAATGACAGATGCTATCAAAAGAATAAAAGAGAAAATTGCCGAGTTGCCAAATTTAAAACTACCAGAAACTGATCTTCCATTTATTTTGGAAACTGATGCTTCTGATCATACTTGGGCTGTTGTTTTATTGCAGAAGCATGGGAGAAAAGCACTGGTTTGTGCCTATGCTTCAGGAACCTTTAATGATACAGAAAAGAAGTATCCTTCTTCTCACAAAGAGATACTTGCAGTAAAGAGAGGGATCAAAAGGTTCTACTTGTTTTTGAAAAGTGTTAAATTTCTTGTTCGAACTGATTTGAAGCATATGAAACAAATGTTGGAAAATAAGAGATTGCTTGAGCAAGGGAGCACCAGAGTTCTCAGGTGGGAACTTTGGTTTGAGGGTTTTGATTTTGATATAGTGTACAAGTCAGGAGCTGAGAACTATCTTGCAGATATGTTAACCAGGGAGGGAGCAACAGAAATCAGAGAAATCAAAATGTTCAGACCTTTGAGGTTTTATGAAGCTTCAAGTTCTAGTTCAGTCCAGTCCAATCGAGTCAGTCAAGTCCTAGTGTGTATTCAGTGTCATTATGAGTATTGTTGGAATTGTCTTGTTAAAGAAATCTGTAAATTACCATTGTGTCTTAGGCAAATAGTGTTGCAAAGATGGTTTGATTCTGGAGAAGCTCAATGGATGTATTCTAGAGAGTTACCTTATAGAAATAGGTCATGGAGAGCATATTATGCATTGTCTAGAGGTCCAGAACAAGTCTATTATGTGTTTGTCCAAAAAACAGATTGGACATGGCAAGATTATTTTACTATTCACCAAAAGGCTAGGATTCATAGCGCTGTCAGAGTCATATTTTATGCTATAGATATAAATAGTGTTGTAAATTGGTGGAGTCCTTGGTTCAAGTTGTTTCTTGTCAAATATATGCCTAGAGCAGAATGGATAGTAGCATATGATCATAAGTTAACTTTGAGTACTTTGATGTGGGAACTCTATATAGTTGCACAAAATTATTATGTTATAGAGTTCGAGTTTGCACATAAAGACACAGTTGTGGTATCCAATGAAGAAGATGATTCTTTCAATATTTTTATCAGCTTTGAAGGAAGAATCACTGTAGACGAAGTTTTTAGGCCATCCCAAGTTTTTTCATTTCCATTTTCCTGCTGTTTCCGAGAACATGATCCGCCATGGCTTAATATTCCTCATGAAGTAGTCGCTCCCGGAACAGAAGAACTAGTGGAATATTACGGTGAGCATTATAATGATCATGAGCATGACTATGATGATCATGCTAATAGTGATTGATTGTAAGGATCACTCAAATGAAATCCTTACAAATCTTACTTTATGTACATATCAGGTTTTCGTGGGATTTTGCCTCAGAAAATCTCCACTGTGTAAAAGAGAGCCGATGTCCTAGATTCCGGCCTTGATTTAGCTTTTTAGATTTGGTCAGATTCGGTCCCCATATGGCCTAGCCTTTAAGGGATGAGATAACAAGAGGTTGTCCCCTCTTGCCCGAATCTTAGGTATAGTTTCACTATTTATTTCCTTTTTGTACACTCGTGACAGGAATCTTGCATGACACCCTATCCGAGTACAAATATTTCAGATTCGGTATCCGGTAAAAGTGGTAACCGGATGACTGGTAAAAGAATTATAAATACTCACTCTCCCAAGTCATTTGGGTATTCAGAGTTTGAGAGTTTGAGAGGGTCTTGTGTCTGAGTCTGAGCCTAGTCTCCCTGCTCTGCATCTGCGCGAAACTTCGCGATCTGCTTGCATCACGGCGACTAAGTCTCCAAGTCTGAGTCTGTTAGGTGACTTGGCTAGCCTGCGTCTTAGTGTGCTCGACACTAAGAAGAATCTAAAGTGGCGGGGTCATTAGATTGAGTCATCGAGTCTATGTTTTGTAAACTCTGAGTCAGAGTCTGCAACTAGCCAGAAAGCCTCCAGTGAGCACGCTCATACTATGAGTTGCTGTATCTGGTGAATGCCACTACAGTCAATCTCTGAAAAGAGTTACTGTATTCTGGTTTCTGATATAACATTCCATTAATGAAGAATTGTTCTGGTTCTTGTTGAGTTCTGAGCTCCTGGTTCTCTGTTCTCTGTTCTCTGTTTTTGTATATATTCTCCTTCATATTGTTGTGTTTCTCCACCTTCATTGAGAATTAAGACAAGATTCCTAATTACATATTCTCCAACATCCTTTAGAGTGAGGCCTACTTCCAATAATCCAAACCATATTCACATGTCGTGGTTTCCCTTATGGCATACTCATTAAAATATAAACTATTTTATGACTTTTTGACTATCATAATGACCTCCTCAACATCTTGGTGATTTTCAGCTCATAAAGGATAACATTCTAAACTAACAATCTTACAAATTTTGCAAGGCCTTTCAAAGAAAAATATGGTCAATGTGGTTAAATACTCCATAAAATTAGTTTTTTTTTGTTTTTGTTTTTTTTTTTCAACTAATGTATCCTCCAAGAAATTCAATTTATACATTGATTCAATGAACATGGCATTTTTCAACAACATAACCTAACCTAAAATTGTCCTTATTTCTTGATTATTTGGATTGCACACTACATATCATGACAATCATTACCCAAAGCATTGAATAGCATTGAACCCTTCATGTAATCTAGGTATTGTACTTAAATCAACAAGAATTATTCGTGGTTAGCAAAATATTCCTTGTAATTTATCATTTTCCTCAATAATCATGACACAAACTCTTGCATGTAAAAGCTATTATGTCAATTCATCACTTGATGTTGGTTTTTTCTTTAAAATGATGATATAGTTTGTTCTGTGTCTTTGAATAGTTGCATTTCTACTAAACTCGTCCAAATATTCACCATTTACCTCTTCAATATCTTTTGTAGAATGTATTACTGAAGCTCTAAGAACTAGATCATTATTCTCACTAACTTGCATGACTTTGGCGCACATTTCTAAGATGCTACTTACCTGCTTATATGTTTTTGATTTCTTCATCTTGACTTCCCATATGCTCAATTGTCTATGCTACAATTAATCAAGAATTTACTCATCTAAAACATTTCTCCTCAAATTATAAGAAACTTAGAAGAAGTTTGTATCCTTTTTATGTCAAGCCAATGTAGTGATTGTCTTTTTACTCTTATTTTCTCTCATCATCGTGTTGTTGAAAAGTGTTAAAATCCAAATCGATGATAGAATTTCTTATCATGGTAATTACTTCTAACTGATATGTATTATTTTCTTAGTATTTACTTATTTAGTTATGTCATCAAGCTATTAAACAATAGAAAAAATATAAATAACATAATGCGCAAGAGACAAGATACACTAGAATTTAGGCTACTTACCGAGTTATATGTTTTTTATTTCTTCATCTTGACTTCTCATATGCTCAATTATATATGCTATAATCAATCAAGAGTTTTCTCATCTAAAGCACAACTCCTCAAATTAGAAGAAACTTATAAGAATTTTGCATCCTTTGTTTGTTAGGTCAATGCAGTGCTTGTCTTTTTACTCTTATTTTCTCCCATCATCATGTTGTTGAAAAGTGTTAAAATTCAGATGGATGATAGAATTTCTTATCATGGTAATTACTTCTAACCGATATAATTTATTTTCTTATTTAGTTATTTCATCGAGCAATTACACATTAGAAAATATATCAAGAACATAATGAACAAGAGACAAGATACACTAGAAATTAGGCTCTAAGCTAGGGCAAAGCCCCATAAGGGGGAAAACACAACAACAATCCCTCACTATAGCATTAGATCAAAATGAGATATCCAAGACCAAAACCAAGACCATAACTGCCACCAAAACTATAAGTCAAAACCTCCTCCAAGTCACCTCCAAAGTCAAATTCAACATAGGTCAAACTAGTTAGCTTCCTGAAATTTCAGCCCCTGGAGTTTTGGGCCCTAAAATTTCGGCCCCTAAAATTTTGGGCTTGTAGTAGCACAAAAAAACTCATATTCATTTACAAAATTCCTCTTCCACATGCACTAGATTCTTCTTGTGTAATTAGACTTCTTTTCTACTTTTGCTAGTTCAGAAAATTATTTCTTGCATGTGCTTGGTTGATGCTCCAAATAGGTCAATTGCCTTATATATAGATAAATATATTCGCTCAGGAGGTTGAATGGGTTTCTCTTGGAGGCCCTTGTCGACTCATTCACAAGGAGGGCCGACTTGACAATTTTTTTGGACTTTGACTCGATATAATTTTTTTTCTTCTTTGCAAAAGTCCAAAAGGGACTTGACTTAAATACATTTCTTTTGACTCGAAATAATTCCTTTTTGACTTTTTATTTGACTCTATAAGCACGAAGAACATGATTTGATCAAAATAAAAGAATAATAACGAATATAATAATAAATATATCAATGATAAAATTACATTTTATTACATTATGAAGACCGACACTAGTTACATTTTTTCAACGCTTCCTCTTAACTAAGGAGGTATTCATAATGACAGAACATGATACTCTCAAGTTGAAATATTCATATAATAAAGGATATGGATTGATAAGAATCAATGATGTTTTACATCATCATAGCCAACATTGTCAAAACATCAAGGCCTAGGCAAATTCATTCGCTCTCTCTCCACCAGATCAAAGCACAATGCTGGGAGGCATAAATTTGGACACCGTCACCTCTCAAGGCACATACCTCACTCAGGTGTTCACCGGGTATGTCCTAGCATGACCATTTCCTAATCCAATGTCACAATACTTGACACTCAGAAATGTGAGTCCTTAGTACTATTATTTAGATCATTGTACTTGACTTACAACAATTAGTCATGGTCACAATATATATCTTTAAAGAATATCGATCCTAGATTCTTATCCAATCCACCACTCTCCCTACCAATTTTCTTTACTAGGCTTATGACTATTAGTCATAGCCATAGTACATGACATATGGAGAATAAAGTGTCCACCATCACTCCTGTCAACCAGGGAGGAGATCCTTACTCCCTCTCAAAGAGGGAGGAAATAACCACAAGCCTAAACTTTTCTCAAATATACTCATTCTTGAAAAGGAACTTCGTCAATGCATCATCTACTTGTTCTTTCATGGATATTTGTTGTGGCTCCTATCTTCATCATAGTCTATAATGATAAATCACTTAACCTTCTTGGTTCTCTCACAATCTTCATGCAGTTTTGAATCCAACATGCCATCAAGTAGTTCATCAATAACCTTATGGAGTCAAAGTTATTCACAATTGATTTCACAAGCCTTCATATCTTCTTTCTTCGTATTGCAACAAAATGTTGCTTCACGCTCTTCCAAGAAATCATATCATCTCCCAATCATCAGTAGTATCTCTATCAACATTAGTATTTTAAACCCAATCAATGTGTTCCTGAATCGAACCAATTAGAGCTCCCTCTTTCTGGATGAGGCAGGTGAACTTCTTCTTTTATTAAGCCTTGTTTCTCATGTTTCCATCTAATTGACTTATTTGATGCATACTTCAAATTGCTTTCTTCTTGTCTTCATGCATTTCTACGTTCCTCCAATTCTTCCATCTGTTAGTCAAGTTTAGATAGATCTTTCCTTGACCTACAACCATTATTAGAAGGCTATGAAAGAACAAAAGACAAAGTTCATAGACAAAATAAAAATAATAATAATTAAAGAAAGGAAATGTAGAATAATTTATATGAGATGGAGATCATTTCATTTATTAGAGAAAGTGTTATTTTCAAGCTTTATATGAAATGGAGATCATTTCATTTATTGATCACAAAAAACCTAGTCACCGTATGCAAGGAAAGAATTTTAATGCTACCATATCAGTTAAGTCACGATTTCCAATGTATCTATAGTATGTCACTATATTTCAAAAGATCATTAACTTAATCTTTGTGTGGAATATGATTGACATAAATCGTTTGATGCAACTGAACAAAATTTATACATATCCCTTCAAATTTTACCTTATCCATCCTTGTAGAGATCTAATCCTTTGACTTTTCTTCAATTGTCATGTACCAACTTTCTCTAACAAAGGTTCCTCAATCCTTCAACCATTGTACTAGGATATGAACCACAAAAAGTTCTTTGAGCTACTAGCAATGTTCTTTGCACATATATAGCCTATAGAGAAGAATTAATCTCTCCATAAACTTCATTCCTTTATCATTATTCATTGTACTAAATAGGCCAACTTTAATGGTGTAATAGGTCTCAATATCATAATTGCTTCATATACTTGTATTAGAGAAATGAGCTTCATAAAACTTCAGATATCTTGTCACAACTCTTCCACAGAGTTCACACAATCTCGCCCTATAATTTTGGTCTCTTCCTTTCAAAGTGTCATAGGTATGTACCCTATGAAGATATACAATCATAGAACAATTTCCCTCAAGTCCTTGCATATAGTGCCACAAAATTTGCATTATTTCATAGATAAATTTATTATTTTAACTCCTTTGTAAGCTTCGGGTACCCCATAAAAGTGTTACCACAAAGATTTGAACTATTATTTTTGTATTTATTTCTTGCAAGAGCGAGGGTACATAGATCTCTTATTTTCTCTCTTCATTTTAGCGTTTTATTTTCCTTGAGTACTTCATAGATTGTATACAATAATGGCTTGTATGTTTTGTTCTCCAAAGGATACAAATAGGCTATATATAGATTGCAATGAGGTAATTAGGACTTCTCCACAAGAATAAACTTACCTATTCAACAACTATGAATTATTGGCTCTTGATTCCATAGATGCCTTGATCTAGGTCAATCCTCTTGGTTATACAGGAGCCAAATGTACTTATTTGTACACACACACATATATAAGAGATACGAGCTTTCATACTTTTCATAAAATGGTCTTTCAAAGATTCACCATAAAAAATTTCCATAGAGACATCGTTATATCGAGAACTTCAAATTATGATTAGGCTCAAGTCTAGTAATTAAATGTCAAAAGTTTTTAAGAAACACAAACTTCTATTATAGGTCTCACATCTCTATAGGAATAGTGCCATATTAAACTTGGATACCCATAATATATTGCCACAGTAAGTTCGAATTCCATAGAAGATATAGTAGTTCAGATCCACAGAAAACATGTCATAGTAACTCAGATGCCACATAAGATATGTTTCCACAGAAGATATGTTGCTACAATTTTTTTAATGACACAGAGGAAATTCTGCTACAAAAGTTCAGATGCCACAGACCTATATTGCCTCAAGAACTTTGGATATCTCAGAACTTTCTTGCCTTAGGAATTTCGTTTTATGTGCCTCTAAAAACTTGCTCTCAAGTCTCAAACTTTGTCTTCTATCTAGGAGTGACAGACCTTTATCAAGCCATCTTAAAGATTCATATTTGTGTTACAAACTTCAATCAATGCCATAGAACCTTGTTCAAGTTATCAAAGGATTTGGACTTAAGCTCTAGACATGTTGCGTCTTCAATCTTCCTTAGCTCTGATACCATGTTCAAATTAAGATAAATGATAGAATTTCTTATCGTGGTAATTGCTTATGATTGATATACATTATTTTCTTAGTATTCACTTGTTTCGTTATGTCATCAAACAATTACACATTAGAAAAAATATAGAGAACATAATGCACAAGGGACAAGAGACACCAAAAATTAGGGTCCAAGCCGGGCAAAACCTAATAACAATCATTCTCTTATAGAATCAAATCAAAATGAGATATCCAAGACCAAGACTATGACTAGAACTACCACCAAAACTCCAAGTCCAACCCTCCTCCAAGTCACCTCCAAATTCAAAGTCAACACAGGTCAAACTAGTTAGCTTCCTGAAAGTTCGGGCCTATAATAACACATATTAACTCATCTTCATTTACAAAATTACTCTTCCACACGTGCTAAATTATTCTTGTGTAATTCGACTTATATTCTCCTTTTGTTGGTTCAGAAAATTACTTCTTACAAGTACTTGACTTGACAATATTGTTGGACTCTAGCTTGATATAATTTTTTTTTCTTTACAAAAGTCCAAATGGGACTTGACTCAAATACATTTCTTGTGACTCAAAATAATTCCTTTTTTTTTTTTTTTACTTTATAAACATGAAGAACATGCTTTGACCAAAAATAATAATAATAAAGAATATAATAAAATATATATAAATAATAAAAATTACATTTTATTACATTATGAACACTGGCACTAATTATATTTTTTCAACAAAAAGGAGCTACATAGTTGGGTTTCTAATTGACCTAAATAGAGCATAAAACATAGAATTTCATTTTCAAAATGGTCCCTTTAGTAAAATATTATGAGAAAAATGGAGAAAGTTCTTGAACTTTTTATTATTAGGACATTGTTGTAAGTCGTTATTGTCCCGTTTGAATTGTATGTTTTAATTAGGTCTTGGATCCTATTCTTAAGGAGTTTGTTCAAACTCCTTAACTACTTTGTAATTATATATATGTAATTATTTTCTAGCTAGATGAAATCAAGTGTGAGTGTGTCAATTCTCTAGGATGAGCCTTGCCTCACATAAGAGTTGCATCTCTCATCTTCCAATCACTTTGTCTTCCATTTTTAATGATTTGGCATCAGAGTGAGGGCATGAGCAGTGGTATCTGTCTTCCCAGCTGTGGTAAGTGGTGTTTGGCGATAACCTCTTGTGCATATGGAGTTGAGAATTGAGTCTTACTGTTTTAAGCAACCTCCTCTTTTCAGTGTTGGCTGCATAAATCACGTGGATGGTCAAGCCATATGTAAAGTGAGGTTTGGGAAGTGGATTGTAAGTTTATTTGGCTCAATACTGCATAGGGGAAGAGTGTGTCATGCAACAAACCTGTTATGGAATAAAGTCTAGGCTTGAGTTTCGTGTTAATGTTGTGGATTTCGTGCAAGCTGAGCCTAGGCTTGAGCTTGGGGTTGAAATTATTGTAGATTGCGTGTGAGTTGGGCAAGGACTATAACCGAGAAGAAAAGTGCAAGATATGGGTGTTGTGAAAAACAAAGAGTTGGTGTATGAAAGTTGCATGAAGTTGCTATTTAGAGCATTGTATTATTGTCTCGAGTTGGAATAGTGCACAATTGTTGTTGGACCTTGCCCCTAGTCAATACAAGGTGAAGAGGAGCTACGAGTGTGACTATCTGAGGAGACGTGAGAAGTGTGAAGTGTGGTGCCATATTATCATTGTTAAAAGTTTGTTGGGGCGTATTGTCCAGGAGCTATGTGCTTATACTGGTCCAAGGTGTATGTTACATCGTTCTATAATGCAAATACATGAGGAGTTGTATAAGTGCAAAGACGTTGTGTTGAGAACACTATGTGGTTGGCTCAAAGTGAATTGATTCCATTCGTTCTAGTTGGCATTTCTCTACCCTCCTCTCATCTTGATTCCTCATTTTCCTTTTCCACACATTTGGTTCAAATATAATGATTTTCCATTTTATGTCGAGATTGTTGCATGGAGGAACGATTGTCAACATAGTGGCATGCTTTGTGTAGAGGACCAACCCTGTGGTGTATTTGTTATTAGAGGAGGAACCCGTTGACTGAATTTGTGTATTGAAGGTGTTGTGAGGGGATGTTGTCAATGCGGGGGCACATGACTATGTTTGGGAATGAAAATTGTTAGTTCCATTGGGAAGGTTTTTTTTAATTATGATTTTACCTTTCCTTGCGCTGAAGGAATTTGTTGCAACTATTTTTTTAAGGTGTATGATTATTCTAAATTGTGTTTAATGGCTAACCCTTTAGCAGAATCATATATGAATGGAGCAACCAAGTTAGATGGCACTAATCATGTAAATTGGAAGTTTATTAGAAACATTAATGGAAGGTTATAATGTATGGTCGATATCATGTCATGATGAGGTGAAGCTAGATTTTGCCACAAGAGCTACAACTACGTCAATTTAAGATTGGGAGAAGTGAGAGACTAAGGTGAAATTAGTACTAAGAAGGTTTGAAAAGGGAAACATTATACCTCATATTAGAGATTGTGAGACATCTAACGAGACATGAACAACACTCAAAGACTTGTATAAGTCAAATAATGAAAATCAAGTCTTGTCCCTTAAGAGTAAGCTCCTTTCTATTAAAACGAAAGAAAATGAAAGCATTAGAAATTTCATTTCAAGAATTTTAGATATTAAATATAAACTTGGAGACATGGGTGAATGGTACCTAGCACTGATCTAATCACTATAACCTTAAATGGATTGCTAGATGAGTACAAGATGTTTATCAAAAGTCTTGTAACAAGGGAGAAAGCTCCCATTTTTTATGAGTTGGCAGGTATACTCATGCAAGAGGAAGAAAGGTGAAAGAACCTTAGTCCATAAAGTTCTATTACAACTTTCATGGAGAAAGGGAAACAACCTTCTAGAGGAAAGCCATGGGAATAAGTAAAGGAGGGAGGCAACCACATGGAAAGCCATCATATAAAAAACCACTATATGCAAATCTACAACAAGATATCACACCTCAAAGGTTGATGCTAGAATTAAATGACATTATTGTGGCAAATTTAGACATTATTCTAGAGATTGCATGAAAAAAAAGTAGCATGAGTCAAAACATAGAAACAAAAGGCACACTGATAATTTTGCTAATAGAGGAGAAGCAATGAATGGCAACTTCAAAAATATTAGACAATTTATTTCAGATGTTGCAGTGTCTACTGAAATAAATGATTCAAATGCATGGTTTGTTGATTCTAGAGCCTCCATCCATATGTCTTGTAATAAGCATTGGTTTGAAAATTTTCATGACTAATAATGGTAACAATGTTACCAAATTAACAAGAACTTTAACAAGTTTTAGTGTTTTTTAAGGTTGCATCAAATCATGATTTATGTGTTGATTTTGAAAAGTGGTGATGCACCATCACCCTTTTTTATACCAGGGTTAAAATTCTAACATTTTTAAACATGACATTAAAAACCAAATATCATGATTACTAAAGATATAAAAAACCACATTAAAATGCAAAAGCGATGATGCAATGTCACTTCTCCTTTTTTCGATCGTTAAAATTCAAACATTTTCAAACATGGCATTAATGGCCAAATATTATGACTATGAAAGACATAAAAAAACACGTTGAAAAGCAATAGTGGTGATGCAACATCACCCCCTTTTTTTAGGGTTAAAATTCAAACATTTTTCAACCACAACATTAAAAACTAAATACCACGACTACGAAAAATGGTAAAACTCAACACTTAAAATTTGTCTACCTTTCTATATATTTTTTTAAATGTTTGGTTTTCAAGTGTTTTTCAAATTTGTCATGCTTTTATTTTATTTTACTTTTGTGGTGAAATTACCAATTAATTGACCTTACATCCTTGACCATTGGCACAATAAAAAAAAAAAAAAACCAACCTAGATTCATCTTAACTCTTCGTCTACCAAGCGTTGAGATGGATCAAATCAAGATTAGATCTCTTGATTTGATCCCTCTCAGTGTTTAGTAGATCTAGATTTATGATGAATTTTGGTTGGTTTAATTGTAAATTATAGTTATAAATATAATTATAAATTTTATTATTATTATTATTATTTTTATTATTATGTAATTTGATCGGGTCAAAATGTTTACATAACATAACATGATAGGACATTACAACATCTCTTCCATACTAGGCTAGAGACTAGCCTAGATCCATCTTAACTCTAGATCTACCAAGCGTTGAGATTTGATCCCTCTTGTTGCTTAGTAGTTCTAGAGTTAAGATGAATCTAAGTTGATTTATTTATTAATTATAATTAATAAATATATAATTATTAATTTGTTGATTTAATTTTAATTATAATTATAATTTTGTTGGTAAAATTTACCCATTTAAATAGAATATAGGCTATATTCCACATGAATATCATGGGTTCCCATAAACATTGAGCTCAAAAACCATTGGTAACTTGACCAAGTCAAATTAATTAGTTGGAGGTATTTTTTATTTTAAGGTAGGGTTTATTCTTAATGTTTATTATTATTATTATTTACAGGATTGGACAAGATAGGCATGACATTACAATGCATCTCTTCCATACTAGGCTGGAGAGCGCCTCGACACAGATAAAGTCAGTTGTGAATATAAAAGTGGCATTGCATCATTTATGTTTAATTATTATTTTTTTAATATTTTACTCTAAAAAATTAGGAAAAAAAATGTATTTTTTTTCTTTGGGAAAACAATTTAAAGAAAAAAAACATTTTTTTATTCTAAAAAATATTGAAAAAAGCTATTTAAATAATAAAATAAAGGGAAAAACATTAAAATTAAAAATTAAAAAACAATTAAAAATAATACCTCTAAAAAATTTTAAAATACCAAAAGAGTATTGAATGGCTTAGCTTAAATATAGTTTAATTAAACTAAAAAATAAAATAAAATAAAATAAAATAAAACAAAAACAATATTGTTGAATGTCATCACCAAAAATTAAAAAATATTATTAATTAATATTGGAGTACAATTTTAAAACTAACTATGTAGAAATTATATAACATATGCATGTATATATCCAGATTTTCCTGATCTAACAATATTTATCTTCTTGCTAAATACAGAATCCTTCCACTGTTAATCTTTTGCGAAAATTTAAAAACTCAATTGCAAACACATGAAGCAATAACAACAATCGCACGTAACACAGTTGTTTAACGAGAAAGCCTGAAGCTGAAAACCCCAACTATCATATATTATGTATCATGGAGATCATGTAACAATCTCATACAAATCTTAGTACATCAAGCTCTCAGTACAATCAATTATCACACACTAATCAGAAGAAATCTGCAAATCCATGCACTGATTTCTTGCCACTTGATACCCTGCCTCCACTGCGCAATCCCTGCTGAAGAAGACCCCTAAATTAATTCAAATTGGCCTTGCCTTGACTATGCAATCCTCATTGGCATCTCCAATGTGTGTGTGGTGCATCAATATAGTCACAACAGATAGTCCATCTCACCCTTTCACCTATCTCTGCACTGGGTCTCCACTAGAACTGTCATGCACTATAGTTAACTGCTGTATTTGTTCAATTGATTAGTGAGTTATTATTTGTGAATTAATTAACTAATTAATTCACTCCACTCTCACTAGTGTATCATTCAGTTAGACTAGATACGACTTGCTCAACTAATTTTAACTCCATTAACTGAGTTAAACTGAATAACAACTCCATAAACTACTCTTCCAACTCTATCATAACTTTGCCACTTCAGTTCTAACTGAGTCTTCCATGCATGAGCCATCAGTAAACCCTAGGAATTGCGTAATTCCTTCAGCCCACTAATTTGCCAAATCTGTATACTGAAATAAAGTGCTCCAAGAGAATAAGTTGATATTTAGAGTTTGATTATTATTAAGGGCTAATAATAATCGACGTATCTATTTTTAGATCGACGATCTATAAATAGAATTCGCCCAATATTCTAAAAATAGAATTTCATCTATTTTTCCAACTTGACCAACCATCCACAAATAACATCCTGCAACTTCTGAAATATGATCACCATGTCTAAAAATAGACATAGTCTAAAAATAGACTTACACCTAAAAATAGCCTACGAGCCCACTTAGTGAAGGTGACAGATTTTCACTAAGCTCATCATCTTGTTGAATCTCAACACTCCCTCTCAATAAGATAGGGATTATCCTTCACCCCGATCCTGCCTCTATGGTATTCGAATTTGCTCGTGGTGAGCGCCTTCGTTAGAATGTCTGCATCCCGATCTTCCGTAGGAATGTACTGAAGCAACATGATCTTCCGCTGCACACAATCTCTGATATGATGATACCAGATCTCAATATGTTTAGATCTATCACGAAACATAGGATTAATCAAGAGTTTAATGCAACTCTGATTATCACAATGTATCACTGTAGGATCTAAATGTGAACCGAACAAACCGACTAGGATCTTCCTCATCCAGATAGCATGCGGCTTGACTTTAACACCATGTATTACGCACCGGCGGGGCAGGTGCCACGGATCTTTGTTTCTTGTTGTACCAAGAAACTACCGTAGATCCGATACTGAAAATCCCTCTTGATGTGCTCTTTCTGTCTGTTGGTCTTCCTGCCCAATCTGCATCATGAAGCCATGCAACTTCACCTCATCCGTCTGTCTGTACCATAAACCATACTCAGATGTGCCCTTGAGATATCTCAGGACATGCTTGTACGCCTTCCAAAAGAGCTTGGTAGGCTTAACCATCGCTTGTGAAAGTTGGTTCACGCATAGCATATGTCCGGTCTTGTATTAACTAAATACACGAGCGAACCCACCAGCTACGATAAACGGTGGCATCCACTACCTCTGCTGATTTAGCATCCTCTTTCCTCCAATTTCCTGGAAGAGGAGTGTCGATAGGCTTGCAGCCTTGCATGTGAAACTTCTCAAGTATCTCTCGAGCATACTTGCCTTGAGACACAAATAGTTCACCTTCCCGCTGCCATATTTCCAATCCAAGGAAATAATGAAGGAGGCCCAAATCCTTCATCTCAAACTCCTTTGCAAGATCTTCCTTGCATGAGTGTATCAACTGCTCATCACCCGCTAGTATTAAATCATCAACATAAAGAACAATGATTAAAATCTTACCCTCCACCACAATTTGGTGCAGGTTTGCAATCGGAGAGTACCAAGCACGAGGTGCTTGTTTCAGCCCATACAATGCTCTTTTGAGCCTGCACACATGTGACTCGCTGCTGAAGATCTCAAATCCTTCAGGCTGCTCAATGTACACTTCTTCCTCAATGATCCCATTAAGGAACGCAGTCTTCACATCCATCTGATGAATG
This sequence comes from Pinus albicaulis, assembly GCA_034641835.2. Taxonomy (NCBI): domain Eukaryota; kingdom Viridiplantae; phylum Streptophyta; class Pinopsida; order Pinales; family Pinaceae; genus Pinus; species Pinus albicaulis. The sequence goes on along the minus strand of CM076579.1, from coordinate 416,080,984 downwards.
TGCCAACCCATATGTGCTGAGAGAGCAAGGATGGTCCTTATGGAAGAATACCATGCGATAGGTGCAAAGGTTTTTTCATAATCAATCCCCTCGATCTGTGAGAAGCCTCAAGCAACAAATCTTGCCTTATACTTCTCAACGCTCCCATCAACAACTTGCTTTACCTTGTAGATCCATCTTGATCCTACAAATGATTTACCCACCGGCCTTGCAACAATCTCCCAAGCACCGTTTATGGAAATGGAGTCATACTCCTCCAACATGGCATCTACCCATGTGGGCTCCTGCACTACTTCTTCAAAATAATATGGCTCTGTCACGATACACTTGCTCATAAGAGCCATGTATCCAGTAAAACGGTCTAGTGTCTGTCTCTGTCTGTGCTGTGATGTAGGGACTCCTACATTTTGTGCTGCATCAAGCTTCAGTCTCTCAGCTTTTGTGGTACAATTTCTGCCTTGTCTGATGTTTGGTTCTGCATGAGTGGACTCCTCCACTCCATGAATCTCCTCCTGTGGTTGATCCACATCTGGAGGCTCATCTTTCGGAACTGGCAGTTCCTTCACTGCATGAAAGTCTAGCTCCCTCTCAAGCATAGCTTGTGCAACACCCATGATCGTTTTGTTCTTCCTCTCCGCGACCCCATTCTGCTAAGGGTTATGAGGCGCTATGAGTTCTCTTCTAATTCCTTCTTTGCACGGAAGTCTTTGAATTCGTTCGAGATATATTCACCACCATTATTGCACCGTAGAGCTTTCACTTGCTTCCCCGACTCCTTCTCCACCAATGCTTTAAACTCACAGAACTTTGAGAATGTTTCGCTCTTCTTCTGCATGAAGAAGATCCAACATCTACGAGAATAGTCATCAACAAAAATAACATAATACTTGTGTTTTGCTGTTGAAGCAACCAAGAAAGGTCCACACACGTCTGTGTGAATTCTCTCCAGGATCACCGAAGCACGATTCTCCTTCTCATGAAAGGTGGTCTTCACAAACTTACCCATATTACATCACTTGCACTGATTTTACTGTGCAAGAGTACCGTTGGGAAGTCTAATAGAAATTTGCTGCAAAATCTTCAAAGCGCCATGGCGAAGATGGCCCAATCTCATGTGCCATAATTCGCCCTCATCCCGGCTCACCACTTCTTTTGCTTTTCCCATCATTGCAGCGCAACCATCTACCTCCAACTTGTAGAGATTCTTAACTCAAATCCCTATCCTCTTGGTTTGAACCGTTGTTTTATGTCATAGGAAAGCTTTTCCATCACTAAAGACAACGTCATAATCTTTGTCTTCCAACATTGCGACCGAGACCAAGTTCTTCGTCAGACCTGGAACATGCATAACAAATTTCAACATAAATGTTTTACCTGACTCCCTCTCAAAGGTAATGGTCCCAATGTCGATCACATTGTATCGACCATTGTCGCCCATCTCTATATGCATTTGGAGGTCCTTCTCTTCCATGTCACTAAACAACTCCTTGTCTCCCGTCATATGGAAAGATGCACCACTATCAAGATAACACACCGATCCCATTGAGCTTGAAACCAAGCATGCGATCAAGGAGAAATCAAGTTCAAATTGCGAGGCTAAGGCCTCTCCAGCTGCAGCTCCAATAGCCTTCTTGTTCTTCTTTTTCTGTGGGTAGTTAGTGGCGAAATGCCCATGTTCGTGATAGTGAAAACACTTCACCTTGGACAAATCTTGCTTCTTGCCTTTAGCTTCAGTTTTTGGATGGAATTTATTCCCCTTCCCTTTCCTTGCTTTGGCAGCCAAAGCATAATTCTCTTCATCATCATTCTTCGATGAAGAGCCATCCCTGGTACTTTGCCTTATCTCCTCCTGCATAATATCCGACCAAAGTCGTTCCCATCCCGACAGTTTCTCCCGTCCATTGACAGAGTCTTCGTAGCTATGCCAACTTTTCGGAAGCCCAAGGAGAGCCAAGCTCACCAAGTGTTCATCATCAACAGTAATCCCCACACTTCCCAGTTCATCCCTACAGTGGACAAACTTCGTGAGATATTTTGGAATATTGTTGCCCTTCTCCATTTTTATTTTTCCGAGCTTATCTTTCAGCGCCAACTTCCTCTGCTCGCTGCTGCTTTGGAACAAATCTGTCAAAGCCTTCCACATTGCAAATGGAGTGGCTTTCCCGTGAATGTTGGACACAATATGGTCCTTCACACCTTCCAACATAATTCTTCTTGTCTTTGCTACCTTCTTTTGTCATGCATCAAGTAATGCAGCATCACTAGATCCCGGCTTAGGAACATCGCTATCGATGAAATCCTTCAGTCCATTATCTTCCAACATCGCCTCCATCCTATCCTTCCAGGCTATGAAATTCAAGCTGCCATCAAGGGCATACTCCAATCGCAACCCATTGAAAGACATTTCAATGTATACTCAACTGTCGCACCAAGAATTTTCTGTAGCAAATTTGAATTGTCCACCAGCACAAACTCAACAATTTTTCACAATTGCAGTCTTCAAGAATTAACACTGCTCCGATACCATGTAGAAATTATATAACATATGCATGTATATATCCAGATTCTCCTGTTCTAACAATATTTATCTTCTTGCTAAATACAGGATCCTTCCACTGTTAATCTTTTGCGGAAATTTAAAAACTCAATTGCAAACACATGAAGCAATAAAAACAATCACACATAACACAGTTGTTTAACGGGAAAGCCTGAAGCTGAAAACCCCAACTATCATATATTATGTATCATGGAGATCATGTAACAATCTCATACAAAGCTTAGTACATCAAGCTCTCAGTGCAATCAATTGTCACACACTAATCAGAAGAAATCTGCAAATCCATGCACTGATTTCTTGCCACCTGATAGCTTGCCTCCACTGCGCAATCCCTACTAAAGAAGACCCCTGAATGAATTCGAATTAGCCTTGCCTTGACTATGCAATCCTCATTGGCATCTCCAATGTGTGTGTGGTGCAATCAATGCACCACTATAGTCACAACAGATAGTCCATCTCACCCTTTCACCTATCTCTCCACTGGGTCTCCACTGGAACTGTCATGCACTGTAGCTAACTGCTGTATTTGATCAGTTGATTAGTGAGTTATTATTTGTGAATTAATTAACTAATTAATTCACTCCACTCTCACTAGTATATCATTCAGTTAGACTAGATACAACTAGCTCAACTGATTTTAACTCCATTAACTGAGTTAAACTGAATAACAACTCCATAAACTTTTCCAACTCTGTCATAACTTTGCCACTTCAGTTCTAACTGAGTCCTCCATGCATGAGCCACCAGTAAACCCTAGGAATTGCGTAATTCCTTCAGCCCACTGATTTGCCAAAACTGTATACTGAAATAAAGTGCTCCAAGAGAATAAGTTGATATTTAGAGTTTGATTATTAGTAAGGGCTAATAATAATCGACATATATATTTTTAGATCAACGATCTATAAATAGACTTCGCCCAATATTCTAAAAATGGAATTTCATCTATTTTTCCAACTTGACCAACCATCCACAAATAACATCCTGCAACTTTTGAAATATGATCAACATGTCTAAAAATAGACATAGTCTAAAAATAGACTTACACCTAAAAATAGCCTGTCGGCCCACTTAGTGAAGGTGACTGATTTTCACTAAGCTCATCATCTTGTTGAATCTCAACAAACTAAATAATTGATTTCTTTAAGTCTGATAGACCAAAGTTTGGTAACCATCATCATCATATTAACATATATACACTTTAATATATATGTTTATTTTTTATTTATTTTTATATATTTATGTGTTTTATTTTTTATTAATATATATATAATTTTTTTATAATTAAATTTATTAAAATATGTTTTTAATATAATAGTAAGTCATCTTAAATTGAAAATATAATTCACCAAAATGGAAATAATAGAAAAAGAGAAAAAATAATCAAAATAAAAAGTTAAATAAAAAGAAATAAAACAAAAACAAAAAATTAGTAATTATTAGAAATAACAATTACTAAAGAACCCATAATAAAACCTCAATCAATCATCTTATAAATAAGCAAGTGCTACATAGTAGCTAGTCTCTGCTGCTTGGTTTAAATATACATTAATAATAAATAAATAGATGTTGAAACGTGGTTCTTAAGAAAATTATTTTCGTGGTGAAGACATAGGGCCATCAATAATTAAATCTTTGGTTGAAGGTTGTCAAAAAAGTAAATTGTTATTATAGTAATTATTATAGTTATATATTTTCGTATTAACTTTAATTTATTTAAATCAAAGTTAACATAATCATGCTTGAGATCTTTTGGTGAAAATCACATCAAAAAAGATTTGGTCGACGCATTTCAAACCAGCCAGTGTGGTTCATCATCAGGACAAGATGAAAAATATGATCAAAAAACCCCTTTAAATAGAAAGTAAAGCTCTCACTAGCTGTTTGTAAAATAATGGCTAGTTTGACTCAAATATTTCAAATATTTATAAAAAAACAAAAATAATAGAAAAAATCAAATGTTTAAAGTTTATAATTAAGATTCTTATATAATTTTATTTATTTTAATAAAAATAATAATTTTTAATAATCATATATATTTTATTATAATTATAATTATTTATTTGTTATATGTTTTAATTTTATATATTTATTTTATTAATAATAATTAATTCTTATGTGATTCAAATCTTCATCAAATAGTTATCTTTTGATAATTAATCTTAAAAATAAATAAATAAATAAGTAAAAGTTTCAATAAAATAAATAAAATAAAAATAGTTATCTTTTGATAATTAATCTTAAAAATAAATAAATAAATAAGTAAAAGTTTCAATAAAATAAATAAATAAATAAAAATAAAATAAAAAGAATAAATTATTTAATTAAATAAATAGAAAAAATAAAGATCAAAATAAAATAAAATAAATAAATAAAATTTTAATTGAAATTTATATATATATATATATATAAATAAAAATAAAAATGTACAATTAATTAATTTTTTTTAGGAATGAAGGGCAGGAATCCAGCATCTGCTAATCATCCACCCATCATCTCTGTTTAGGTTAGCTGGTTTTTTTTCAATTTCGAAGGCTTCTCTTAACTTGCGGTGGTAGAAATGGTCAATCCTCGTAATAACCTCAGCATCTTCAACGCAAATGTGATGATTTGTCTTCTCAGCATGCTCCGCTAGCGCAAAGGAGCATGATCTACTATGCTTCAGGTCAGCGACATGTTCCTGAATTCTTTGAATAATTGATCGACCAGTTTCACCAATGTAAGGGGTCCCACAAGAACATGGAATCAAGTAAACACCCTTGCCATCCTTCGGGCAAACCGGGTCCTTAACCGATCTAAGCGAACTGCGAATGGTGCGGGAGGGCTTAAAGGTTGAGGAAACATTATAGTTCTTTAGAATCCTGGCGATTTTATCTGTAGTACCTTGGATAAATGGAAGGTGAACACCCCCTAATCGATCACAGGGATCTTTCTTACCCTTAGGACCTTTCTCTGCTTTTTGAAAAGCCTTAAGACATTGACTCATGTTGTAACCGTTTCTGTTAAAAACTTTGAGAAGATGATCCTTTTCACCTTCAAAATGATGTTCATCAGAGATTCTAAAGGCTCTAGTGGCTAGGGTGTTGAGAACACCAAGTTTCTGAGCAGGGAAATGGTGAGAACTAGCATATAAATATTGCTCAGTGTGCGTCTTCTTTCTAAAGACCTAATGAGAGAAAGAACCATCTTCATTTCTAGAAATGAGTACATCAAGAAAAGGCAAGCTACCATTATCTTTGAAATCCATGGTGAACTTGATGAAGTCAGATTGTTTATTAAGATGTTGGAAGAAAAGGTCCAATTTCTCCTTACCATGAGGCCATACAATGCAGGTGTCATCAACAAACCTTTTCCAAAGCTTAGGTTGAAAAAGAGAAGAGGAGAGGGCCCTAGATTCAAAGTCTTCCATGAACATATTAGCTACCACAGGGGAAAGGGGGGAGCATTTTGTGAAATGTAGGGGATCCCACGTCAATATATATGTCTTCTTTGAGAGTTGCCCTTGTTGATATTACAATCACCTTGTCCCCTTTGTTGCAAGGTCAACTTTGTTATAAATTTAATTTCATAAAATTTCAGTGCCATAACTAAAGTTAAGGGTTATTTAATTGTCTCCCCACTACCTCAGTGATGTAAAGATACGTGTGAATTGAGATTTTAAAGTAAATTGCCAAAAAAATCAATTTCATGAGTTATAGACATTTAAACCAAAAATTGGAAAATAGGTCATAATTTCCGACTATAATTTCCATAAATTGGCATAAATTAATATGAATAAATTATTAAATATTAATGCCATATTAAATTATTTTCATATCCCATATTATTTATTTGATCATAAATAATTAAAAGAATTTAAATTAATATCAATAATAATTAATATTGATTAAGAATTTAAATTAATATTAATAATAATTAATATTGATTTAAATAGTAATATGGCATAATTAATTTAAATTTAAATTAATTATTTATTAATGAATATATGAAATTAAATTAATATGAAAAATATTCATATGAATTAAATTTAAATTAATTTAACTAAAATTAAATTAATATGAAAAATATGAATATTAATTCATATTTATTTAATATAAATATAAATAATCATAAATATTATTAAACTGAATGATGAATTAATATGAAATATGATTTTCTGAAAATAATTGAACATCAAGTCCAATCACGGTAACATACATAAATTTGAAAGCAAATGTTTGAAACATATATATGTTAAAGCATCATGTTTATAAGATCTGTGAAACAACAATTTTATGATTTTATAACACGACACTCTCATATATTTAAATACAAAATTTAATTTTAATCCCCAGCGGTCCTGGTTATATGTATGTCTAACCACATATATATATATATATATATATATATATTTTTATGAATGATATTGTAAATAATTACGATGTTTATATAAATATAGTTATATATCTCAAATCATTAACATAAGCCCTCAATGCCACGGAACACATTAATACATTCGCAAAAATAGGTGTGGGGCCTTCGTGCACTCTTACATCTAAACTAAAATGAAACAAGGCTACAAGGTAGCTACTACCTGCCGCTTAATTTAAATATAGTAACGTTGCAATGTGATGTTGGAAATGTCTATGGGTAGCTATTACGACTATTACATGCCGCTTAATGTAATTATAGAGATGTTGCAATTTGAGTTTGAGCATGTTTATGAAGATTTGGTTTGTAATAAAGTATAGTTAAATTAAATTAGAAATAATTGTTGCAATTTGAGTTTGAGCATGTCTATGAGGATTTGCTAAATGTTGCCATTTGAATTTAAGGATGTCTATGAAGATTTTCTTTGTACTAAAGTTGTCGCTTAGTTTAGTTTAAATATAGCTAAATTAAAGTAAAAAATAAGAATTTATGTTAGTATTAAGGTTTAGAATATAATCCATTTAGGTTTTTACTAATATTTTGTTAATCCAATTCCACCCAACTACAATAACAATGCCATATTGTCTACCATATGAAAACTTTTACATTTTCCTAAAGTATATATATGAATATGAAAATTTATAATGCTAAAAATAAAAATATTATTATAAGAATTTATAATAACAAAAAATATAAGCTATATATATATATATATATATATATATATATATATATATATATATATATATATATATATATATATATATATATGGAATTTATTATTATTATTCAAAAATTTGCATGCTATTTTTACTTAAAATTACATGAAATGATATATAGCAATTAAAATCGTTTAATAGTTTGTATAGTTATATATTTGATATATTTAATGTATATTCCAAAATTTTAATAATGTAATTTAGTTAATCAATTTGAGTTTTTGGATATTGGATAGATTTAATATTCTACTCATTAGGAATGTGGTTTTTTAATTACATTTTTCAATTTCCAATGTTTTTTTTTTTTTTTTAATGGCATAGTATTTAGCCATTAAAATTGTTTAATATTTTGTATAGTTATATATTTGATATATTCATTGTATATTCTAAAATTTAATAATATAATTTAGTTAACTAATTTGATTTTTTTAGATATTGGATAGATTTGATATTCTATTCATTAGGAATGTGTTTTTTTATTAATTATATTTTTCAATTTCTAATGTTTTTTAATATGATATAGTTACACTTGTTTTATAATACAATTAGATATAGGTAAATTAAAGTAAACTTATAAAATTGAATTTAGTGTTGTGATTTTAGTTGTTAGCTTAGAGAGAAATAATATGGCCATCCATTTCATATTAGATATTTTATAAACATTGCTAATCGATATCAATTTATATATAAACTGTGATATTTTCTTTAAATATATAATTTATAAACTTTGGCTCTATTGTAACTTATAAATATGTAATAATAAAATCTAAAAGAAATATTTTATAAAAAAATATATGTAAATTTTAATTTCAATAAAAAAAAAATACTTACTAGCGACCGATATAATAATGGAAATGTATAATAATATAATATATTTTTAAAAATATATTGAAGTAATTATTTAACTAAATATTGATCTAGAAAAAGTATTTCACTATTAATATATATATGGATTAATTTATTAAATATAGGTTAAAAAAAAAAAAAAACTAATTTTAAGAAGCTTAATACATTCCTATAATTTTTTTAAATTTATCAAAATAAATTATTTTAAAATATTACATTTTGGGTTATTCGCTTTCCATGCACTCCACAAAGTGCAAGTACGAGCTTTTAGGAACGACATCTTTATTAATACATTTATTAATATCCATGGTGGATTTGATAGAAATAGATAGAGATACATTTATTAATATCCATGGTGGATTTGATAGAAATAGATAGAGATACATTTATTAATATCCATGGTGGATTTGATAGAAATAGATAGAGAATAAGTCCTCGTTTAAATTTTAAAAAATGATTAAAAAGAAATTATTTAAAATAGATAAACCATAGCAAGTATAATAACTAAAAAATACACCCAAAATAAACATATATATCAATTATTATATATTCATAATGAATAAAAATTATTATCTATTAATAAATATAGATATCAAATATTTATAAAGCAATTTTAAATATACATAATTTATTTATAATTTTATTTTTTACACCATTGAAAAACTTAACATAATACTAATTTATTTGAAAAATAAGTTGAAAAATAACAAATCTACTTAAGAACGCCGGATGCGGATGTGGTGGAGAATTAAAGTGCCAAGGGCACCTGCGCAGCTCCCAACGACGCCTGTGTGCTGTGCCCACATGGCCCCGAGCATTCCATCTGCTGGCGTTATTAATACGCCTCGGGTCGATCATCGTTGTAGTTATTGCACCCTGGCTCTGCGGTATATGGCGATTGTGTTGTTGATTGCTCTCACTATGGAGGATGAGCAGCAAGGAGGGAGCCATGAGAGACCTCTGATTCCCTTGCGCAGTGTTTGCCCGCCTGGTTTCGCCAATTTGAGCTACAAAACGCAGACTGGGCATCGTTGCTGCATTCTGGCCTGCCTGGAGACGTTACCGGGTGTCCACTTCTCCAACAGCCCTTTCTGCAGCGCCTCCGCTTCGTCTGGTGTCCCGGATGTGCTCATCACAGGTACTTTGCTTCCTTTCAGCTTCAATTTGCATTCACAGGGTAGTTGTCTCTCTGCTAATTGGGCCTCCAGCTCTTCGGCTCTTTTGACTGGCCTGTGTCACCCTGGTGGTCTTCACTCTGCTTTCCAAGCTCCCAACCCCTTCTTAGGCCGGCCTCGCTTGTGCCACCTTCTGCTAGCAATGCCACGCCTCAGGCAACGAATGCGTTGTCGGCGTGGCGTCAGTCGAGGCCAAGCCTCTGTCCCTCCTCCCTCGCCCCTTTCTGAGCTGAGCTCCTCCTCTGAGAGCGATGATCACACTCCCCCGCCAGCCTCGCGCAGAGGTGAGGGCAGAGGCAGAGGCAGAGGGCGTCGCGCTGAGAGTTCCAGTTTTGCTGGCAGGGGACGTGGACGTGCGCGTGTTTCTGGTGGCGCTCCTAGTCAACCCTCTGCTCCTCCTGTGCCTCCCTGTCAATCCTCCCCTCCCGACCCTCCCGTTCAACCCAGTGAGCCCCTCCCTCCTGACGTTTCTGCCCCTCCCAGTCGGCTCTACCCTCCGGGCAGCAGGTTTCGGGGGTCCACCATCAGGCAAACCACCTAGAATGCTGAGCTCCGTTTCCACTGCACCTCCTTCGACTCTATCATCACCGCTCTCATCACCGTCTCCCTGCGTGAAGAAATCCCTCTCACTACTTCCCCCTCCCCTCCTATTGACCCTCGCCCCAATCCCACTCTTCAAATTGGGATGCGTTCTGAAGCTGAGAACCAGGACACGAAGACTGACAGTCAAGCAGGAAAGGTGGACAGCAGCGACGAGAATGAATATGCATGCAGAATTGAAGAGGAACCAATGTCTTCAAAGCATGAGGGTTGACCCCCCTGGCTCTTTTACTGCTGGAATTTTCAAGTTTTTTTGTTCTAGATGCCCACCTGTTGGGCAGAAAGATGTTTCTAGTTTTTCTGTTGCTGTTTATGTGTTTTGTATAAACTTAAGGCCGGTTTCCCTTCCATGGGCGGCCCAGATACTAGTGCTTAATGGGTCGGTTTCCCGCTATGGGCGACCCAGAATTCTCAAGAACAATTATGTTGATCAACCCCAGCTGTCTGGCTTTCACAGCAGCAGCTGTGGCAGTTTTGTAACAGTATTTTTATAAATTAATAGATTTAGTCACACTTAGAAAAAAAAAAAACAAATCTACTTAAGAAATAAAATTAGTGTAAACTAATTATATATATCGTTTCAAAAAATATTAATTTAATATTAAATAAATAACAATCAAATGCGAAAACGGCCCACAAAATATGATTCCAAGCAAATCCAATGCGATCTACTAAAGACCTTTGTACTGTGGATACAAATATTTAATGTCTGGGAATTTAAATCCGGCATTGAAAACAGAAAATAATCATTTACTTTCATTCCGTAACTTAATTAATTCATTCCGTGAAAGGGACAATCAAGTTTTTTTGTTAATAATATCTCTGAGACAGAGACAGACAGATCGGGCAAAGAGAAATTTTTGGAAAATAAGTTAAGGAACACCGAATTCCGGCCATTGACTAGATTTATCGTTTTTGATCGATAAATTTACATCAGCGTCGCTATACAACGATTGCAATAACATGTTAAACCTATCCACCAATCAGATACAAGAAAAATAAATTAAAAAATTATTAAAACTTAACTATAATTCAACTATACAAAAATTGAAAACATATGTCAAATCAAGGTGAATTAATGTCGCAATAAGGAAAAACCTGATGCGTAGTGACCTGCAGCGGCAGGTACAATAATACCAAGCTATGAGGTTGGGTTGTACAACAATAACAATGATGAAAATTGATGTATGTCATAATGACGTTCAAACGCCCATACCCCTGTAACCTTGATATTCCTACACATGGTGATGTAAACTTTGTAACTTTTTACCTTTCTCTTTTTTTAATTTCTTGCTTATTAATCTATGCATTTTAATCTATGTATTGAGCAATAACATGTTAAATTTAGTGGTCAATCAGATTGCAAAAAATAATTTAAAATATTCTAAAAAATTATTAAATTTTAATATGCAAAGTAAAGCTATAACATGTTAAATTTAGTGGTCAATCAGATTGCAAAAAATAATTTAAAATATTCTAAAAAATTATTAAATTTTAATATGCAAAGTAAAGCTATGGAATTTTTTTAATTAATTAATTAATTTATTTTATTTTATTTTATTTATTTATTTTATTATTATTATTATTATTATTTTTCTTCAGTCAACACTAAATTAATATAAGTTTGACCTCAAACTCAATGCAATATAATAAATTTAAATAATAATAAAAATTAATAAAAATTTACAAAAATTGAATTCTCAATGTTAAATTATGAATAAGTGGCAGAAATTTTTTGGTCAAAGACAAACTAATACACAATTTGAATGCCATGTTGATAATCATTTTTTCCAGTCAGCACTAAATTAATATAAGTTTGACCACAAACTCAATGCAATATAATAAATTTAAATAATAATAAAAATTAACAAAAAATGAATTCTCAATGTTAAACTATGAACAAGCGGCAGAAATTTTTGGTCAAAGACAAACTAATACACAATTTGAATGCCATGCTTCATAATAAAAATAAATAAATAAATAAAATACTTTTAAAAACTCATTGATATATATTTTTAAAATTATAACATAAAAATGAAATTCACAATTTAAAAATTAAACACACACACACACATATATATAACCCATGGATCATAGAATAAACGATGATGGGGTGTACTGGATATCATTTTTGGGATTCAATTGCGTTAAGTAAGTCATTCATCTATGACCATTTCCATGAGAGGTAGTTGTAACTGACTAATTTATCATGATTTTTGAATAGTCCACTTAGCACTCATTGCATCAGGTGATGCTCACAGGGGTGAAGAAGTGGGATTGAAACTAGTGAAATGAATTACATAGTGTCAATCATCACTTCTGGGGCTTGCACTTGGTAACAAGGACTTCCAGGGACTATTCAAAAATCTTGCCTTGTACTTTTCAGCACTACCATGAGATCCATGCTTGATCTTATAGAGCCATTTCGAGGTGACAACAGATTTTTCCTCCGGTCTCAGGACCACTTCCCAGACATCATTTTTCATAATGGACTCATATTCTTCATGCATATCATCCTTCCAAAATTGATGCTTTACATATTCTTCAAATGATCCAAGCTCATATTGTACAATTGTACTCATGACTGCTAGATACCCTTGATATCTATTCGACTTCTTGCTTTCACAAAATGTCCCCCTTGGGGTAATATGTCTCTCGGCATTTGTGAGAGTATCCTTGAGCCATGAGGGTCTTCTCTTATTTGAAGGAGGTGGATCAATAGGATCCATAGGTCCTTCAACATCGGGCATCGTTTCATCCTTCGACTCTTCTTGCTTCCCTACTTCTTCATCTTCTTTGTCTTCCTTGGAGCTAGGAAGATTTCTCACTTTCTTGAGGGCAACCTCTTCATTGTAGGTGACATCATGGAAAATTTCCACTTATCTTTGACCAAACACATAGATTCTATATGCCTTCAAAGTTTCACTATAGCCCAAAAATATTCCCTTCTTTCGAGAAGCATATAGCTTGCTTCTCTTTTCTTTTGGCACATGAATGTAAACATGACAACCAAAAACTCTAAAATGAGAAACATAGTGTTTCTTACCAAAGAAGACTTCTTCGAGAGTTTTGGAGTCCAAAGCAGAATGTGGGCATCTATTTTGAACGTACACAACAGTGTTCGCAGCTTCTCCCCATAGAAACTTCAAAATACCTTGGTCACATAGCATGGTGTGGGTAGCTTCCACAATGGTCTTGTTCCTTCTTTCAGCAACACCATTTTCCTCAGGAGTATACGCAGTTGTGGTCTCCCTCTTAATGCCAACTTCTCTACAGAATTCATTGAACTCATTTGACTCATACTCGGTCCCATTGTCAATCCTCAAAACTTTGATTCTCTTCTCGATTTGATTTTCCACCAAGGCCTTGAAGGTAAGAAACTATTTGAATGCTTCATCCTTCTTCTTCAAGAAATATATCCAGGTCTTGCAGGAGAAGTCATTTGTAAAATTCATGTAATAGGAACATCCTCCCAAGGATGTCACAGGCAGCATACCAGATAAATCAGAATGTATTAACTGCAAGATATCAGTTGTCTTTGTGACACTTGAGGGGAATGGTCCCCTTCCCTTCAGCACAACCTTGACATATACCTTCATGATCATCTTTAAATTTGGGCATCCCTATCACCACTTTCTTTGCTTCGGGAAGGGATTTGTAATGAAGGTGTGCAAACCTCCAGTGCCATAACTATGTTTGAAGAGTTGTATCACATGACATAGCCCTCAATGGACTTCCTCCAACTTGGTAGAGTGTATCAATTCTAAAACCAATAGTAAGAGCTTCCTTGAAGTTCTTCTTCCAAATGCGTATGTTTCCATCATTGAATGCCACCTTGAACCCTTTTTCTTCCATTTCTGAAATACACACAAGGTTCTTCTTCAAATCAGGTACGTACAACACATCTTGTAGACAAAGGACTTGACCTTGAGATAAATGAAGGGTCACAGTCCCTGTCCCTTTCACGAGATAGGTGGCATTATCTCCAAGGATAATTTATAGATTTGTATCCTTCTCAATTAAATTAGAGAGCACTTCTTTATAACCAATGAGATACCTTGAAACACCACTATCAATCCACCAGAAATCCAGGGTGTCGGGAGCAGATGCAACAGAGAGGGAAGATACAAGAATAAATTCATTATCAAAAACATTATACTCATTGTACCTGGAATTTATTGGCCTCTTGAAAGCTTTCCCATTTCCACTACGATAAGAGGGATCCTTTATTTTTCCTTTGAACATGTTGTTCCTTTGATTCCAATTCCTCCTGCAGTTGTTGTTGTCATCATCCTTGGGAGAGTCCCTTTTATTAGGGTACTCTCTCGCATAGTGACCAAACTTGTTACAAGTGTAACATGTTCCCTTGCTTCCTTTGGGCCTCGCTCTTCCATGGTTTTGATTTCTCAGACCACCATTGTTCCTCTTCTTTGCATGAGCAATGAAGGCAGTAGGGTCACCTCCATTTCCATTAGAGGGGTGATCTCTCTCCATCATTCTTGTTTCCTCTTGAGTGCATCTCATCAATATTTCATCAAATTCATGAATCACATTATTATTAAGAATAGTGGTATTGAATACATACCAATCACGGGGGAGACCTCCAAGCGCAATGAGAACCATCTCTCGGTCAGAGATTTCTTCTGCAATAGCTAGAAGATTCTTCCCGATTTCAGTGAGCCTCATAAAATAGGATTGAATGGAATCATCCTTGCCCTTCTCGATATTCTTCAATTGATTCTTGAACAATAGAACTTGATTAGCATTGCTAGCCCTGAACATGCTAACCAACTTATCATACATCTCTTTAGATGTGCTCAGCTCAGAAATGTAAGCAACCAAGTGCTTATGAATAGAATCTCGAATAATCATATTTTATTTGATTTCCCCTTTTCTATACTTCGACTTTGTGGTAGCAGGAACATTTTATGGAGGCTCATGAATCTTCCCCTGCACATAGTTCATGACATCTTGATCTTCTAATGCCAAATCCAAGGACATATTCCATGCATGATAATCAGACTTATCAGTCTATTTATCATCAGAATTGAAACCCTTATAGGTTGAGGAGGCCATTGGTCCCTGATAGGATTTCTTCGGTGATTTCTTTTCACACTAGCTTAGACTTTGTCTTCACCTCAGCTCTGATACCATGTTAAATTTAGATAACCATGGTGTGTTATATACTTAATGAAAATTTACTTCAATATTTCTTAGGCTCGATTCAATTTAGAAATCGCATAAAAATGAAAGTAAAATGCTGATAGAACACAATTATAGATCAACAGAAGACAACCCAATAATATAGATCAGATTTTACAATTCTTCTTGTCCAACAAATATATAGGAGTGTGCGTTGCGACAGTCAACGGGATGCATCAACCAAAAAAGTCTTTCTTAGATCAGCCAACCCTCCAAGTGTCACACACACAACCCTCAAAGACAACTCATCAAAATTCAACGTTGGTCAACCAATGTCAACGCAAAAATTCAACAATACAGATTTAGGGTTTCGGTCAACCTGCTCCTTTTTCCTCGATTTTTGTGCCCAACTGTACGACCTTCAAAAATTGGATTTTCAGCAAAGATTGGAGGTCAAATGGTCAAGGGTTGACCACGGTCAACGTTGGTCAATGCACATTAAACAACCCTAAAACAAATCCGTAGATTTTGTAATATTCCCATTTTAGCCCACAGCTAAATGGAATATTAAAGTTTTGTTTTTATCACCTTGCAGCTAAATAAATGGGTAAGGAAGCCCATGCACATTAATAACATGAATAAAATCCATCAAATGTGAAAGGGAATAGTCATACGAGTTGGATTTCACACCCTTATGTGTGAAAAGGGACATTTGCATGGAGACAAGGTCCAGTTTGACCAAGTCAACAGCGTTGGGATAGGAGGTGGAGAGCACTGGGATAGACAACACAGTATGAATGGGAAGAGGGGTATTTGGTGGAGGAAACCCTAATGATTGGGACCCATGGAGAAAGTGATTTCACTTGTTTAAAAGGAGGGCAAGGTAGCCATTGAGACTCATGCTATGTATTATTGATTTCTTGGTCTGTCAGACTTTGTGCAATCTCCTGCTGTTTAGCAGAGTTGCAGTGCTACTTAGCACAAGGATTTCCTGTTTAGGAATCCTCCTCCTTTCTTGAGGAATATCTTGGAGGAGTTGTACTGATTTGCCTCACATCCAAGCTTGAGGCCAAGCATCCTCCTCCAATACAACGTTATTTCTCCAGCAGAATAATGCTGTGTTGCAAGGTGTTGCAGTGAGGGTTCACAACACCACTTCCATCACTTGTTTTTCAGAGGAGGAGGCTCTCTTTCCTTTGAGAGATCAGTTTGGAAGCCCTTGGAGCTTATTGCAGACTTTGGCATTGGGCCAACTCTTTTCCTTGCCCCTACAGCGTAGTTTACTTCAGTGACTGCGTTATTTCTAAAGAGCATTTGTAGTGGGGGTTGTGTAGATTGTTTGGAGGTGAGATCTTCAATGACAGGATCAACATTTCACTTGAGAGATCCATTGGAGGAGGTCTTTTCATCAGATGCAACATCTCCATCCTTCTCCACTCATGTCCAATTCTTGAGTTGCAACTACTACCCTGCAACTCCGGCATTTTGCAGTTTTGCATATTTCAGCCAATCCTTCCAGGATTGACTTGAGGTAGTCTTCAAGAGCTTAGATCTTCTCTCCCGATGTTGTATGAGCCATCAATATGCAGATATATGTTGTTATGTAACTCCTGTAGCAGTAATCTATCTATGACTGCGCATTTTTGATCCATAGACACTTTGCTATGTAGCAGCATCTCACCTTTTGGCATATGTATTCATGAGAGGTTCATTTTTTCCTTGCTTATTTGTGTTATGCTCATTATTATTGTACTCATTACTGCTGATATGTATAATAAAATGGCTCTATGGTTTCCATACATTTTGGTATGATGTTGTTCACTTCTATTTCTAGTTTATGTTTATGTATTGCTAGATCTCCACATTTGGAATATCTTAAGATATTCCCGATAGTGTAGCTATTCCAAATTTGGAATATTACAGTGGTATCAAAGCATAGTCTTGGCTCAGCCTGTGGATCTCAGCCATGATGCTATCAAGCAAAGAGAAGATGAATACTCCATTATGTGGAGGAAGAAAGGAAGATAGTCTCACACAATTTCTTCCAAGATCTGTACAGAGCATTCATGAAGATTTCAAGAAGGTAAGAAGGGAGATGTGTACAAAATATCCAAGAGGGTTTGAAACTGAGTCAAACTCTAGATTTTCTTATGGGGAGTGTGAGCATGCAACCACACCCTATGATGTACAACGCAGTCACATGGCCAGTTTTGCCAGAGAAAGAGAAGAAGAAGGAGTGCCAAAGAGGGGAACTCTTAGTAGTTTATTGCATGAGTATGAATCTCAAACTCAGAATTTTAGAGATCATATCACCTTTCCATAGTTTTTCAAGATCGATGTGAGGAGGAGCAAGCAGCATAATGAGGATAGATTTCTTCTATCTACCTTTGATGGTTCCCCTACATGTTCAGCCAAGGCTTGGGTGGAAGAGCTAGACACCTTTTTGCAGCAGCATCAGATTTCTGAAGATGAAGCCATCAGAGTAGCAACGCTGCACTTTGGAGGTAAGGCCTATGCATGGTGGATATTTGATTCCTTTTCTTTAAAGAATGTAAACACTTCTTCCTATGAAAAGTTCATTAAGAATTTGATGGAAAGATTTGGTAGGAAGAATTCTGAAACACATGTGGAGGAAATAAACACATTTAAACAAACAAAACCCTTGCATGTGATGGAGGAAACCATAGACTCAAAACCTTTTCAGAAAACCATAAAGGAGGCTGATATATTGCATTATACTTTGTTGGAGGCAAGACCTTCATATTGTATTTTGGCACAAGAAGGAAAAGAGATCCCTTTTCCAAAAGAGGATCCCATCAGTGGAGGGTTAACCATTCATGTTGAGGAAGCTAAGGGCAACAGTGCTGTCAGATCTGGAGTTGATCTAGCACCTCGTGCAGAGGAAGGAGGAGCTCTTGCTCCAACTAGAGGGATTCTTGCATCTTTGCAAGGAAGTCCCCAGGATCTCATGTGTGGAGATCAAGGCACAACTCATGTTCTACATGTGCCATTGATGATGAGGTGTGGAACTATGGAGATACAAGGAGGAGATAGGGAGGATGACCAGAAACATGTGATGAGGAGCACACATCCCTATCTATTTCATGAGGTTGATGCACCTAAGAGGGATATTGGCTTGCGCAGTGAGAGCAGGGACAAGTTTGTACATTCATGTATGCAGTCTACTCTTGATGATGATGTCTCATTGCATGGAGACATTTCACCAAGGAGACCACCAGATCAGCAGATGATGAGTGATGCTTCACATTTTGAGGCACCATTTAGTGATTTCAGAGGATTGGAGACCTTGGGAGGTAATCTTACAGCACTGAGAGTCTTGGGTAGGCTCAAGGAGGAGAGAGGCATTCTCTCAACATCATCTTTACCCACACTCATTTCAGATTCTGTGCTGTGGCAGAAGAAACGGGGGAAGGATAGTAGCCTTCCAACTTGCATCTTTGGCATGGGAGATGTCAAAGAAGAGGAGAACCATATGACAAATGTTCTTCATGATAGTTCAACAACACTGTCACTATGGAGGATAGATCCATATTGGAAATCTCAGCTATTGGTGGATTATTCCAAGGATCTTTCTACTTGTATGATTTTGGATGGCCAAGTGCATAAGGAGGGATACTCAATCAGATATGAGGTAATCTACTATCATGGTAGGATATTCTTTCCTAGAGCTTCCAAGCTCAAGGAGAAGTTGCTACAAACAACTCAAGAGGATTTCCTTTTCAGCCACACTTATTCTATGAGAGCATACCACACCATCATGGAGGGGTATTTTTGGGAAGGCTTTGAGGAGGAAATATATCAGCATATGAGAAGATGCATGGATCATGTGAAGATGGAGGAGATACACAACTCTTTGGAAGAGTTAGCACAATCACCTCTTTTCTCTTTGAGGATGAGAGGAGACTCATCTATGAGCCACTCCATTTGCATGAGAAAGAAATATGGTAAGGGTATTGTTTATTTGCATAATGATTTATATGATGTATATATGCATCCCTTAACCATTCATGTGCAAGATGTTGCTCCGAGGAGGAGCATTCTTTTTTCTAGATCTCATGGTATACTTGAGGCCATGAACAGTATTGGTGACCACTCCCTAGGAGGACTTGGGGAGGAGATGTATTTTGGAGAACATGCTCACTTTGCACCATACATCATTCAATTTCTCCAAACATATGAGGAGAGTGGGATAGCAAGCAAGTGGTTGAGAAACCACACCTTTTGTCACACTCTTTTGTAGTTGAGAGCCAAACTACATTGGTTACACTTGAGGGACCATTGTCCTTCTCCCTTGCTACACATGGCAGAAAGCGTGGTTCTTATTATGGTTCCTTACGTTGCTATTGTATTTATATTTGTTGAGGGCATGATTGGGGGGATGGCACATTGGTTGGGTGTGTCCCTCGGGGGAGAGATCTCCCACACTGTTTGCATTGCATGTTCTAATAGGATCATGAGAGAGTATGTGGCCACTACAGCAAAACACTTATTTCCATTTGAGGTGAGCCATATGATTGATGGGATTCCATATGATGGTGACTTCCAAATCATCACATATAAGATGATTTGGGCCAACATGATTTGCAGCATTGGAGGAGGGATCCTTGGAGATCTAGTCCCCATCTTGCCACTTGAGGGCAATTATTTTGCAGCCCAGGATCAACATTTTCTCTACACTTATCATAAGTGGAGAGGAGGACAGCATGGGGTAGGCTTCTGTGTCTACCATGTTCAGAATTTCATCCCACTGACATTGCATGAGCTCAAGGTGGAGAAGCATTTTCAGGAGTTGCCATGTTGGGAGGCAACTCACTTTATATGGATGATTGCTTGGGGGATGGAGGATCCACATGAGGGAGAAGTTCCTCAACACATTTCAGACTCCATGCCTTGGGTGGAGACTTTCCAGTTCTATCCTTGCAGTTGCTCGAGGACAAGCAACATTTGGGAGGGGAGGACTGTAATATTCCCATTTTAGCCCACAGCTAAATGGAATATTAAAGTTTTGTTTTTATCACCTTGCAGCTAAATAAATGGGTAAGGAAGTCCATGCACATTAAGAACATGAATAAAATCCCTCAAATGTGAAAGGGAATAGTTATAAGAGCTGGATTTCACACCCTTATGTGTGAAAAGGGACATTTTCATGGAGACAAGGTCTAGTTTGACCAAGTCAACAGTGCTGGGATAGGAGGTGGAGAGCATTTGGATAGACATCGCAGTATGAATGGGAAGAGGGGTATTTGGTGGAGGAAACCCTAATGAGTGGGACCCATGGAGAAAGTGCTTTCACTTGTTTAAAAGGAGGGCAAGGCAGCCATTGAGACTCATGCTATGTATTATTGATTTTTTGGTCTGTCAAACTTTGTGCAATCTCCTGCTATTTAGCAGAGTTGCAATGCTACTTAGCACAAGGATTTCCTGTTTGGGAATCCTTCTCCTTTCTTAAGGAATCTCTTGGAGGAGTTGTACTGATTTGCCTCACATCCAAGCTTGAGGCCAAGCATCCTCCTCTAGTACAACGTTATTTATGCAGCTGAATAATGCTGTGTTGCAGGGTGTTGCAGTGAGGGTTAACAACACCACTTCCATCACTTGTTTTCCAGAGGAGGAGGCTCTCTTTCCTTTGAGAGATCAGTTTGGAAGCCCTTGGAGCTTATTGCAGACTTTGGCATTGGGCCAACTCTTTTCCTTGCCCCTAAAATGCAGTTTACTTCAGTTACTGCGTTATTTCTAAAGAGAATTTGCAGTGGGGGTTGTGCAGATTGTTTGGAGGGTGAGATATTCAGTGACAGGATCAGCCTTTCACTTGAGAGATCCATTGTAGGAGGTATTTTCATCAGATGCAGCATCTCCAACCTTCTCCACTCATGTCCAGTTCTTGAGTTGCAACTGCTACCCTGTAACTCTGGCATTTTGCAGTTTTGCATATTTCAGCCAATCCTTCCGGGATTGACTTGAGGTAGTCTTCGAGAGCTTAGATCTTCTCTCCCGATGTTGTATGAGCCATCCATATGCAGATCTATGTTGTTATGTAACTCCTATAGCAGTACTCTATCTATGACTGCGCAATTTTGATCCATAAACACTCTGCTATGTACCAACATCTCACCTTTTGGCATATGTATTCATGAGAGGCTAATTTTTGCCTTGCTTATTTGTGTTATGCTCATTCTTATTGTACTCATTACTATTGATATGTATAATAAAATGGCTCTATGGTTTCCATACATTTTAGTATGATGTTGTTCACTGCTATTTTCAGTTTATGTTTATGTATTGCTGGATCTCCACATTTGGAATATCTTAAGATATTACCGATAGTGTAGCTGTTCCAAATTTGGAATATTACAGATTTCCCCAGCTTCAGCTACACATGTGTGAAGGAAAGAGGACTCCAAAGGCTATCGAACCAATTACATCACAATGAGAGAATGTGTGATGAGTTGATGAGAAAATGACCTCCAAGTCTCTCCAATTTATATCCATCATTGAGGGTGTGTGACACATCTATTAGGCTTGTGAGCCTACATTACAAATTTGGCCGACCTAGCATGCTTGGAAAATAAAATAAAATAATATGTTATGCTCATCCAAACAAGTTGATCTTTAGAACAATATTGCACCTCTCTGAAAGAGGAATCCAACGAAAAAATAATCATCATCATATGAGCAGTGCAACCTTTTGTTTGGACCTAGTTGCCAAAATTTAACAATGTCACAAAGTATAAGGACCCTAAGATCAATGTCATAGACATAGGACCTCAAATTTCTGAGTGCACCAAGTCTAGCATTCCATTAGACTTGGTCTCACTATGAGGATACCCAATTTTGGTTGGCTTTCCAAGTGCACGTGCTTTACACACTCCATCTTGCACCACCCTAATCTCTGGAAAACCTATAACCGTTCTTTGCAATATAGGGAGAGCTTTGTAGTGTAAGCATCCCATCCTACTATGCCATATCTCACTCTGGTTGTCACTCTCATGTATGAGAGCCTTCGTTGGTTGTC